>OY776104.1:18292885-19542885 GCA_963675205.1 Catocala nupta
GACTAGTTACAATTAAGTCAAAGTCAATAATCTTTATTGCCATAAAAATGTGTTAGGGATAAATTATATTAGACCGGGCCGTATGCGGGCCGGGGCGGGGCCGGGCCGGGGCCGGGCCGAGGCCGGGGCGGGGCTGGAGCGGAGCCCGTCCGTGCTGTACGATTATATTACACCGAGTGTTAAACGGGTTATAAGCTGCCACGGTCGCTTCAATGTAGCGTAGTGATGTGAATGATTCTTAATTTAATAATAATGGAGTTTTCTTTACTGGAGATGACTGCTCTTGCGATAGCTATTGATGAAGAGGGAGCAGAAGCAAGGAGTAAGAACAACAAGTTTAAACGAAAATGGAGCGTGCATCCTCTTTGGAGAAGGCGTAAATTTGACGGAAAATTTAATACTCCATGTATATATTTATATAAGATATCTTTAGATATTTTAGAATGTCCAAAGAAAACTTTGATATTTTACTAAGTGAGCTAAAACCCGGCAGTTTGGTTCTAATTTTCGGACATGTTCAATAAATTTTTCTTCGTCCATTATCCGCCAAGACATGCAACAATGTCGCAACAAATGAATCTTGTTTACGTATCACTTTGTATCCAAAGTGAGCTTCGGTGAAATAAAAAGAATGTGCGTGGTCCCTCCCTAAACATTCGTCGCTCACTGTCCGTAAGCAGCACGGCAGAGTGTTCGTATTACAACGGACGTGACGACGACGACGTGACGTGAAAGGACGTGGAGGGGACGGGGCGGGACCGTGCAACAACCGTGGTATAGACGAGTGTCGTCTGGGCCCGGACGGGACACGGATAATTATAATAAAAAAATAACGGATAAATATAAAATTTATCCCTAAACCATTCTTGGACACGTCAATTAACTGATTTTATTTTATTTTACAATTTTAGGAAATCTTGCAGCTAAATTAGTAGTATAGACAGGGTTGATCCAAGAAATAAAGGCCAATTAAAAGTTTTCACAGATAACAGAATAAGTAAGTTTATCTATGTATATATTAATACGAGAAGCAAAAATCTTGTGCCCCTTTTTACGAAAATTACGTGGACGGAGGAGTATGAAATTTGGCACAGTTAAAGTTTATATGGAGAAGGAGGGGCGAAGCCTAATATTTATATAAAATATGCATAAGAAATACATTAAGTTGATGAAAAAATACTACACGCACACAGCCATGCATTTGACACCTGCAGTCCAAACGTGTTCGTAGTATTTCGGCATTGTTCGGCTGATGTAGTACTGTCCTTCGTAACTATAGTTACAAATATCAATATATAATGAAATATATCAGCAATATCTTACAGGCAAACTTTGGGAGGATTGGAATGACATATACTATTTATATTATAATAAATTTACATATTTATATGTAATAAAGAAAAAAGAAAACAAAGTAGCAAGCTTAGGAATATCGTCAATTAAAGAGTATAATTAAGTAAATAATAATTCGTTTGAAAATATAGGTAAATTAACCTGTATAGATCGAAATCTAAATTAAATGTGATTATAAGGGTAGCCTGGGCATCGTAGCGCCGTGAGTTAATCGCGGCAGTCGGATCGGTTGCCCTCTCGCTCCCGACCGTAGTTCAGTCTATGGTCCGGAGTGAGAGGTCATGAAACGCCGTCGCCTCCTTCGGCGAGGAAGTGATTTCCATCAAGGAGGCGGCGGAGCGGCAAAGGGAGTGCTTAAACCCTCTCCCCAAGCGCAGAGCTGGGCGCCGAAGGGCGCGGGGCGACCTCCAGCCACCCTGAGGTTTGACCTGGGGATGGCGGTCTTTGTGGGCCTGCCCGCCAGCCATTCAGCACCAGGTCCGAGAGGCGGCGAGCGTATTGCAACGCGCGCCTCTGTTTCGAGTCGGTCTCCCCTCTAGAGAGAGGGGATGTCCCCCTCATCCCCTCTCTCTACGACTATCCCAGTTTATGATATAGCGTTCCCCTACACCAACCATATAGGTTATATTAGGGGAGCCCCTGTACCTTCCAGTGCCCGAGAGCACCTTCCGGGACCAGTTATAGACAGGTCTTGTCCCCAAATCTCGACTATTTCACCCTAACCTCAGTGATCCGGTTCTCGTAAGCGAGCAACCTCGTGCCCAAGTGACACTACCTATTCTCCAGATAGGTACCAGAGCAATAAAGCCGCTCACCACCCGCAACTTAGGAGTTGCTAACGAAAACCTCGCTGAAGCCGACGGAGAAGCCACCTCCCATATCTACAGTATGGTACCGGAGCTGTGTAAGGCACGCTCACTTCCCGACGTACATACGTACGCCTACCCAAGAAGGCCTACAAGCCGGGTGTGGCCCGAGTCACTCCAGCTATGACTCTTACTCTCTACTTGCTGAGCAGGCAAGCGCCCGAGATGCGTTGCGGCAGTGAAACCACACTGCCACTTCGCTAAGACAACTCCGTGCCTCACGCGACCGACTGGTTCGCACTAGCCGCGTCTGAGTCCGACCCTCGAACGCCACGTGCTTGCCGAGCAACGAACATGTCGTCCTTAGCGGCTAACCACATACCGCTGCGAGTCCAACACCAATGTCAGGCACCGCGCACTCTAATCGGCGCGGTCGATAGAACACGCTTTTCGAGGCGCAGTGGGCTTCCTGACCGCGCAGTGCCCTGGTCCAAAGGGGGAGACCCGTAGTTCTCCCCCCAAAACCCTATCTACTCGGGTCCTGAAGATAGGGAAAAGGAAGGTTTATGGGACAGTAGGGTTTATATGTGAAGTGAGTGCCTTTGGGTAGGTCTCTTCGTGTAGTGGCCTGCCGTTTCATACGGCGGGCCGTAACCTTGGCGGGGTTGCGACCGCATGCGAAAGCGATTCGCGCGGCCCCGTCGATAGTGGTTCTGTCGAGGAACACCGTGGTAGGTTTAGTCGGTATTCCGAGAGGTACATTATCTTTTCAACATCTTTCTTTTACCCCGACGAGTCCGACATAATCCCTCCGCCCGCCCCCGCGGAGAGGTATGCGACAATGCATTCCCCCACGTAAAAAAAAGGCAATAAGACCTTAAAAACTATCAAACTTAAAATTTAAATCAATTATGGTCGAATTTCGACCACTAGGCGACCGCTAGTATAATAGAAATAGACATTAAAAAAACAAATATCAAATCAGTTTTCTAGACTCAAACAAACTGAAATATTATTAAAATAAAGTTATCATTGAAAAAAGCCTGATCGAAGAGTAGAGCTTTAATGAGAAGAAGTAGGCCAAAAAACTAATGACCAGTCTTTTCAACCGCCAAATGTTTATTAACAACACATACAAATCAATTCTATATTCTTCTTCTTATCTGCTGCTGTGTGCAGTTGCAACAATAGTTTATTTCAAAAAGAGTTGAATATAAAAGTTTATTAAATATAAGATACATCTTCTCCCTAGCCTTTATTATTCCCAAGTCACTTGCGATCGGCTTTTCTGGTCTAACCGGATTTGACTGGATATCAGTTTTTACACGGAGCGGCTGCCACCTGACCTCCGCAACCCGAAGGCTAACGATACCTTAAGGCTAGACCAGTGTCAGGATATTATATGGCACTGATTTCCCAGTAACGACTGCCATAGATGTTCATGGCAGCCGAGACCGATGGCTTAACGTGCTCTCCGAGGCACGGAGCAGGCGATAATTGTCAATCAATATGCACATAATTTCGAAAAATTATATATCTTCCGAAAGTGAGAGGTGCGCGACGTGGGTTCGAACCCGAGACCCTCTGCATTGCAGTCTGTTGGTCTCCCCACTGAGTACATATAAATAACAAATAAAGTAATAGTTACAGTAACTCATATTTACAATTAATTAAATAATATGATGAGAAAAAGCTTGTGAGTGAAAACAACTCAATCCCAAGCATTTTTATCATCTATATATTTTGTGACCTTTTGAACGTAATTAACGTTTCACTACTGTTATAAATTTATTAAAACTTAGATTTTGTATGCCATTTTTATTTATGAAATTATATGTAGGTATTATTACTTACGATAGATGTGTTCCGACCGCTGAGTAAGAAAACCTTACTCTTGTATTTTAGACGTGCGAGTACCTACGGCCTACACTAAATGATTAAAATACGGAGTTATTATTCAATGTTTTTATTTAGTCATACATATTTCTGTTTCCATGTGTATATGCTCAATTGCTCACACATGCTTCATATTATATTATATATACTCTCGTGAAGATCAAATAAAGAAGCACTCTGAACACGCAATCGTAGTTTTCACTACACTCTTATTTACTGGGAGAAAATCAGTAACAGTTTCACTACCCTTGCACCAGTTTTCTATGATAGAGTAATACTTACCGTGGTAGTCAGCCTTTTAATACGGTCAGCTACACCAAGTAACAGACATGGCGCCTCTTCCACATGTAGCCAGCCAAATTTAAATCTCATTTAATTGTGGGTCAGGCTATTGCCATATGCCTGACACGCTCCCAAAATGCTCATGCCGAGAATTCATAACAGTAATCCTATAACCCAAGTGGCTATTGACCCAGGATCTCAGGATCATAAGGGCAAACGCAGTTCACGTGACCGCTAACATAAATACCGAAGTGTGTGAACATTGTAACATTGATCAAATAGTGCAATTGGCGCAAGTCGTTCTATTTGATGTAAATAAATAAATTGTATGTTTTTACATTAAATGTTTTACTATATCGTCATGCGGGCCGTGTGAAAATGACCTTCCTTGCGCGCTTAAAGATTAGTTCAGTTCAATTTCGTATGTGGCTGTGAGTGATCGACAAATGGACGTTGATAAAAAAAAAATGTAGAGCGGAAACGTAATATGTAACTCTTAATACATTTTATAACTAAAACTCAGTGTGTATGGCTATATTAATATGAAATAATTATAAATAAATCAGTTCACGGCCTGACTCGAAATGTGTTGTTGAGATGCAAGTGTAAATTGTAAATCAGTTATAAATTTATAAAAATGACGTCCGAAAAATCACGAATGTCACCATTTCTGAAGCAGGTAATTTGTTTTGAATATATTTAAAAGTAAAGCTTCATGTATATTTTATTATTTTATATTAATTACAACCTCAATGCAATGTTTAATCTTATAAATTGTATCATACCGTTAACAAAAAAACGCATATTCTAAAAAAAACGATTAGTGACATCCATGAATAATATAATGAAATCGATGCATTATTAAAAATACTCATAGTCATTGATGGCACATATTTTACTATCAACAGTTACGAATAATTTAATTATACACGTAATATTAAAACACAAGAATATTTATTAAAATATACTTAATTTACTGCGGCTAAACTATCACAAACTATAACGAGAAAACACGAATCCCATGACTATAATACTAACGATACTAACCTTTACACCGCTTAAGAATAAAAATAACTCGCGATTCGATTCAACTGTTGAATCAGCTTCAGAAATCTAAATCAAGATTTGTAAATATACCTACACCAAAAGATTTCGATGTTTTACAAATACTAATAAACAAAATTCCAATTCATTTAACTATGGTATAAAACAGTAGATACTCTGCTTACACCAAACACATTAATTCACAGAACTTCACTTTTATATTTAAGCCACTTTTACTAAACTACAGAATAAAGTAACTAATATTATCCAAACATTAAATTCCGTCTAGATAATCAAGGACTTGTTTGCAGACATCGTCGATTAGATGTTGATAAGAGCACTTAAAGGGACGACTGGCCAATTTTATTAAAACAGGCAGTGCAGAGTTGTTTGTACTGTAGTACATTATATTTTCTAATACCAGTTCTTGAGTATGAAAGGATTTTTCAGAAATGTATTGTACCACTTAGAACACCACTCACATAGTTGTAATACTCAAGACTGTATGTAAAACATACTACGTAAACTTAAAATCAATATCTTTATCATAACCATTATAATTATTATACTGGGCTCTTCTCTAATCTATACTAATATTATAAAGCTGAAGAGTTTGTTAGTTTGTTTGGTTGAACGCGCCAATCTCAGCAACTACTGGTTCAAATTGAAAAATGCTTTTAGTGTTGGATAGCCTATTCATCGAAGAAGGCTATATAACATCACGCTACGACCCACGGGGGCGTCGCAGTAACCATAAACGCGGGTGAACCGCGGGCACAGCAAGACTAACTATATTCAGCTGAGTATACTTCGTACCCAAACCGATAACGACATTCTAAATTTAGATCTGGGTCAGTCAATATAATAGATATGGTTTGGCGAAGCACAAACCTGAACAAACTAAATATTTGAATATGTTATAACGACACTTATTCTTACTCATTATTTTAGTCTTCATCTAAAATAAACAAATATATTAAAAATTTATATTGTCTGGTTTTTATTTTTTTAAAGACAACTTTCGCGTTTATAATATATCCTGTTTTGGGTGGATTTCACAAACATTCAAACAACAGACAAAGAACATCCAGACTCGAAACAACTAATTTTTGTCTCCTGTGGGTATCGAACCCACTACACAACGCAGTGGCAGTGAGGAGGCGACCACTTAGACAACCACGTCATTCATACAGTCGCATATGGTCGCACATAGATTTATCATAAGCCTTTGATAAAGTTTTAACATAATTCTATGTGCTAAAATTATATTTAAATAGTAAAACTTACTAATATCAAGTGAATTATCTAGTCTCAAAGTAAACATTTCATTAGAGAATTCCACAAGGTAGCCCTATTGGACCACTATTCGTTGTTGTGTTAATCAAAGGCCTCATTGAGATGCTAAATCATTTTTAAGATACCAAGGTACTTCCGCGTATCTAAAGATTGTCAAACAATAGCCTGAGGAAAATTAGATGTATTTTAATGCTACAAGACATTGTTACAAATGACTAAAAAGGTAAAAAAAGCTGTTGGAATGAATGACTAGCAGTAGTGGCGTGAATGGACGCCTTGACACCGCCACTGCGCCGGGTGTTTATTTAATCATTTTATTTATTTTTGGACCACCAGTAATTACACAACAATACTTATATTACATACACGGTGTAAATTCTTTGTTTGGTTGTATAATCTTTTAAGGTAGCCACTGCATGCACAAATAGGGTAGCTTGAATTTTAATTAAATATATAATTTAGATTTTAATATAATTTTGACATTTACAAGATGATGCAATCAATTAAAATAATTCAAATAAAACAAATTAAATTACTTACAACAATTAAAAAACCAAGAAGTAAAAAAAAGAACTAAATTTATGGAATAATATGATTTGGTGTTTAAAAGTAATTAAATAAAACTTGTCATGGTGTTGTAAGTACTAGTCCCACACGGCACAAAAATTTGTGTGATCCACAAATGGTTGTCCCAAGTCTGGATGTTCTTTGTGTTCGTTGTTTGAATTATTCCTAGTGCAGGAGTTGCCTATTTAATAAAAAAAAAGATATACTTATTTGCAGAAAAGGGGTATATTAAGTTCATAGTTAGGTTAAATTTTGTCCTTTTAATTTAAGCAATTTTGGCTTGCAAATATTATTTTCAGTACAAGTAATTTCTTTTTAGAAGGTTAGCTTCTATTTTTTATAACATGCATAAACTATAACTTGAAAAAGACATTTTGCAAGCTCGATGGCGTAGTGGTTAGTGTAACCAACTGGCACGCCTGAGGTCGCGGGTTCGATTCCTGCACAAGTCAAACATTTGTGTGCATGAACATGAATGTTTGTCTTGGTCTGGGTGTTTCTATGTATAATATGTATGTATTTACAAAAAAAAAAGTATACATGTATGTTTATCCATTGTCTAGTACCCATAGTACAAGCTCTGCTTAGTTTGGGCTAGATGGTGGTGTGTATGTGATAGAATATTATTATTATTATTATTATAACGTGTCTTGAAAATCTTGTTAAATAAAATATTTCTTGAAACATAATTAATGTTAATTTATGCTATGCATTTAAAATGTACATAATTTATATAGTTTTAACAAAAGCACTAGACTGCTTGGATTTATTTTTCTAAGACATCTTCGAACTAGTAATAAATACTAGATACAGACTTTACAAACATTCCAATGACGCATACAAAGAGCACAACACGGTATAACTATTTATGGATTACATAACTGCTTATCCCATAGGGGGTCGAACTCACAACACTCATCACAATAATACGAGTATCAATTATTACAATAATATCATTGATTACAAAAGATTTTAGGAATCTGATTGGCATCTTTTATGTTTGATATTTGTTGGCTCTTTATAGACTGCTTACGTTTCCGAAACGATTCCATTAAAAAGTCCTTAACATTCTCTGTTCAAATATGGACCTAACCGTAAACTTTACGCATGCCTTGATTTGAAAAAGGATAAAAAGATTTAGATATTTTATTAAATCACGTTATAATTGCGTTGATCTGGTATATTTGTCTTTCCCATTCATTATTTTACCCTGATCCTAATTTAATAAGAGTCTGAGCAATGATGTCTTCTTGCCCCAAATGTTTCTATCAGTCGTCATCTTATCAATAACTCATTTTCCTTTTATATCATTCTTCACAAACTAAAGCGACCAGAGGGTCGCAAACACAAAATATGCGACATATTTTGTGTTCAAAGCGGTATAATACAATTTGTAGTACGGCTGGATCTCACGATGCGTCTATCCCAAACCAAGTTCGTTATTGCCAACCTTTTCTACTACAAAAGTTGGGGTGGGCATTCCGAAGGCGCATGTCGGTTTCCTTACTTCCCAAAAATTTAATTTCATTGTATTTCCTCCTAGTAACACCTAATTCAATTCAATATTAAAAATTATTAGGATAGCTATCTTAATAATATTTTTGATATCATTTACTGACATCAAATCTTAATTATCATTACATCATTTAAGATTAATTAGGCAGCACGCATGCTAAACTGAGTTAATTCATTATCACGGTAATATGCACGGCTCATTTATAATGATATATATATTATGCAAAAATAAAATATTGTCTTATTTACGAATAATACTATAAGCATTTATTTTGTCAATCATTTTTCTACTCATGATTTAACATGATGAGTCATCATAGTAACAATTATATCAATTTCGTGATTCAGGACAGGAAAGTGATACGCATTATCAATCACGTTCAACGATAACATAGCGGCCGCATTTATTACTGCTGCGGCACTGAGGCGGTGGTAATATCATTCTATTTTTTTTTCTAAAGAAAGACTACTCCTGCACTAGAAACGAGATGGGTGTAAAAACCCAGAATTCATCCTCTTTGTCTTCATGTGACATTTTTTCTTTTTCATCAGCTTTTGTAATGTCCTACTGCTAGGCAAAACCCTCTCCCTTAGACTTCCAAATCATTCTGTTAGTGGATATCCCCTGACCTTAAGACCTTATGACCCCTATATCTCGGGAGTCTTTTGACTCACAGGCCCCATATTCAAGCTCAACCGAGGGATGACCCTAAGGTATCTGTACACCAAGTTACAAGCCAATCGGTCCAGTGGTTCCGGAGCTAAGCCTATCACTAACAAACTGTCACTAACAGACAGGCACACAGACCTACATAGTGTTTTCATTAACCTGTTCGAAGAAGACTCAGAGGTTAATAAAGCCTGTTTCGCGGAGAACTTTACAAACATTCAAACAACGGACACAAAGAACATCTAGACGCGAAGCAACAATTTCTGGATCACACAATTTTTTGTCCCGTGTGGGATTCGAACTCACTACATTCAGCGCAGTGGCAGTGGCAAAACGACCACTTAAACTACAGATATATAGGCAAACGTGCATTATTTAGAAATTCTGAGAGAATTTAGAACTGTCGTCACTTTTGTATTTATTGAAACACTTGATGTTACAGAAACCACATCCAATTAACGTCATTAGCGCTGCATAAACATATAGACACGAAATATGTATAGTTTCAAAATATTTACGTATATATAATTGGAAAGATATACATAGGAAATGGAATATTTTAGAATGAGTATGAAAGTAGCTCCCAAGGTAAAATTTAAAAGATAATCGTTTGTATTGGCATGTTACGAATATGCATGAAAAGCAAGTGTGTATAAAAGTAATGAATATAAATGAACAGAAAAGTAGAAGAAGGCTAAAGAAAAGATGGATAGAGTTTGTGAAGAATGATATATAAGGAAAATAAGTTATTGATAAGATGACTTGACTATAGCAATAGAAAAAGGTTGACAATACTGAACTACAGTGAGTTCAGTATTGTCAAAAAATTTCTTTTGCTAAAGTGAGGGTGGACAATAAAAAAGTAACGGGCAATAAAAATAAAAAAACTGCAGCAGTGGTAGCTCAGTGGGGAGACCAATAGACTGCAATGCAGGTTCTCGGGTTCAAACCCACGTCGCGCACCTCTGACTTTCGGAAGTTAATCATAATCATAATCATCATTTATTTGTTAAACATAGGTACAATTATAGATCTTATATGAGTAATAACAGGTCCACTATGTTTTACCATATGTATGGTGTACAAATTAGAGCAATATAATTAAATTAATACAATTATTTTCAAGTTTCTACGATTAATAAAATGAGAATTTAAATTAATATATAATAATTAAATAGATTGTCAAAATAAAATTAAATAATATGTCAATAATAATTATCAATAAAATCAATAGATGTCAAAAGTTTAAAAGTAATAATTTAAGGTACAATAATGTCATTATATTTTACATCATATTTTTGTCATTAAAGTATTCTTCTACAGAATAATATGCTTTTTCAAGTAGCATTGATTGCAATTTATTCCTAAATGTCTTAATATTTTCAATTGAGCTTATATATTTTGGTAATTTATTATATACTTTAGGTGCCATGGCAAACACACTTTTATGGAATAATGCCGTTTTAGCGGGGGCCAAGTGGAGTTGGCCAAGTCGACGTACACTACTTACTGCCGAAAATTTTGTCCAATTACGTTTTACAGACTTTGCAGTCTCCAATATGTAAATGGACGGAAAGGTCAATATTCGTAATTTTTTGAAATGGGGCTTACAAGTGTCTGTAGAGCTTAAATTACAAATAGCTCTAATACAACGCTTTTGCGCTAGAAATACTGATTCCCTACCAGTTGCGTTTCCCCAAAATATTATGCCGTACTTTAGTGTGGATGCTACAAACCCGTGATAAGCTGTAATGACAGTCGCTTGACTAACAGTTTTATTTAGCATGTATAGTGCGTAGGCATACTGATTTAATTTATTACAAACTTTGTCAATCTGTGTTGTCCATTTTAGATTATTTTCTACATGTAGTCCAAGAAATTTAGTATTGTCCGATTCATTAATTTTAATGACATTATATTTTATATCTAAATTTAATTTACGAATTACTTTTGTCCAAAATTCATAATTGTCGTCTTATCTAAATTAATTTTCAAATTTTGTTCATATAACCATGTTATAAGAGATCTAAGGTTACAGTTTATCGCCATCTCAATTGTGTCTAAATTATCATTATTAAAAACAACTGTACTGTCATCTGCAAACATTGTCATGGAGTATGTAGTTGCTGATGAAAAATCGTTAATGTATATAATAAATAGTAAAGGGCCCAATGTAATTCCCTGTGGCACCCCGTACTTTACATTTTTTAAATTTGATTTATAGGTAATTACAGTTTTGGACGTACTACACAGTTTATTGATAGCAGTTATTTGTTGGCGATTTGTTAGATATGACTCAATCAGATCATATACATTGCCTCGAACACCATATGCGTTAAATTTGTCTAACAGGATTTTAAAGTCTACATAGTCAAAAAGCCCTCGTCATATCCATGTATAGAGCTTAAACAGGTAAGCATTTATCTATTCTACACATAATAAGTTTAAGAAAATCAAAAATAGCAACATCAATAGACTTATTTCTCCTGAATCCTTTCTGATTTTCCGTAAATAATCCATTATCTTCAAAGAAATTATTTAAGTTATTGTATATTACTTTTTCAAATATGACTTTTCGAAATTATGTGCGTATTGATTGACAATTATCGCCTGCTCCATGCCTCGGAGAGCACGTTAAGCCGTCGGTCCCGGATGCTATGAAATCTATGGCAGTCGTTACTGGGAAGTCTGTGCCCTATAATATCCTGACACTGGTCTAGCCTTAGGGTATCGTTAGCCTTCGCGTTGCGGAGGTCAGGTGGCAGCCGCTCCGTGTAAAAACTGATATCCAATCAAATCCGGTTAGACCAGAAAAGCCGATCTCAAGTGACTTGGGAATAATAAAGGCTAGGGAGAAGAAGAAGTAAGGGTGGGCAATCCGAAGGTGCGCGGCGGGTTCCTCTTTTCCCACTTTTAATGAAAAATATATTTCAATACTACACTTTAATTGTATTTCTGTTTTTCTATCCTGTTTAGTGCGTCCTAACAAAAAACTATACAGTGTGTCCGGTCATGGACTAGCGATATTCTAAATACTTATATAACAACTACATATTTTTATACACAAATACACTCAACACTTGGGCCCAATCCACTTCCCCGCTATGTGGCAGCCATTTTGTTTTTTCGTCGAAATATTCCATATGTGGGTACAAAAAAATTGATATCTCCCAAAGTTTTGGTCTTATTGAGATAAAAATAGGCTTATTCGAAGGACAACAATACTGTCTACCGTCTACATTACAAAACAAAGTGTTCACATGTCCATAATTTTTGAAAACATTATGAAACTCAATAAAAACATCAGAAAATTATGTAAATCAACAAATTATTGTAAATTACTTCAAAAACACCCCATAACGCTTTTCATTTTTGTACTAGATCGACAGATGTTGAGCTAAGCTACAATACAACATTTAATTTACAACGGTGTATTTATTAATTTAAAAGTACACGCTACAGCTCTGTACGACTTGGGTTGATAAGCACCTAATCATGTCTAAATCCGATCTAATTTCTTCAGCCACTGACATAATTTTCGCGACGTTCTTCCCTGGTGTTTGTAACTATGGCCTTTTAATCCTTTGCTTCGTATGACACACAAAAAATTATCCAAGGTGTCAAATCAGGTGAGCGAGATGGACACGCTCCATCTCGCTTATCTGATTTGACGCCCTGCCGGAAGCTCTACGAGGGGGTCGTGCGGTCCATGGCCCTATATGGACCCCCAGTTTGGGCGGATAGCCTGACGGCCCGTAACATTTCGGCGCTTCGTGCACCACAGCGCGTCATGGCTGTCAGGTCGATTAGAGGATACCGCACGATCTCGTTCGAGACTGCGAGCCTCCTCGCCGGATCGATGCCATGGGACCTGGAAGCAGCATTCCTGGCGTCGCTCTATCGTTGGCGCCAGGAGGCGCTAGCTCGGGGCGAAGGACCGGGTCTTTCCGCAGTTTTCATAATTAAACATTGCCATCGCTATGCAACATATCAGCAATAGATATCGTGGCAGGATATACACGATCAACATCTCACACTGTTAGTTAGTTGGACGTGTGTTATCCGCACTTAGCCACGCAATTGGGCCATTGTGCGTAAGTGACCGACGCAAAAACTTGTTCGGTTACTCATACCACCTCAGCTCCGTCCAGAAAGACAATAGGGGACCGGTGTTGCACAGTACTTCCTTCATCGTTTCTGGACTGTTTAGTAGTTTCGCCCGTTGGTTGCTCACGCTTTTGCAATGCAGTAGCACGTGAACCGGTGTCTCCTCGGTCTCCATGCAGCCTCTACATAAAGGGCTGTCAGTGATGCCGATGTTAAATAGGTGTTTGTTGAGTGAGCAGTGACCTGTTATTATACCCACTAGATGACGCAGGTTTTTCCTTGAAGAACGTAGCAGTTTGCGTGACAGATGTATGTCTAAGGAAGATCTCACACTGTTAATATATTAATAACATCGATGGATAACGATCACGAAAGTCATTGCTATAGATAATAATTGTTAATAACTCAAAGTACGTTATCAGAAGTGTACAGATATCTCTAAAGATTATCACGAGTACATAATGATATTCATTAGAAGATAAATTATAAACATGCAGCTGTTTATGTGACATAGTTGTCTGGTTACGTCAAGAATGCGTCAGCTCACGTCATCACACGCGCGCGCACGCACGCACGCACTCATACACGGACGCAGGCACGCACGCGCGCATACAGCCACACATATCGAGGAGTGAAAGGCTATTTGTTTGAAGCGACATTTTACGAACTTTACAGGAGGGCCATTTATGATACAAAATATGAAAAAAATCGTTGTAAAAAAACTACTGCTCTTACTTTGATAGATTTTAGAATAAGGAAAAAATATTCAACTTCCAACATTGTCACTATTCAGTAGCAGACAAAATGGTTTAAATTACATTACAGTGCTTATGCAATAGAAAGCAAAATGATTAAATGGACGTTACTCAATGATAATAGGAATATACTAATTTGTTTAACTACCAATTCGGTCTTGTTACGATACAGGCAAGTTAATTTCTTGCGCGTTGCCAATCCTATAAAAACCTTTTAACACCTTTCTTTGAAGAACCCCGTACTGTAGTTTTGTGGGAAAACTCGGCAGGGGTTTCATTCCACAACCTGAGCGTCCGTGGGAGAAAATTCCTTTGGAACTGCTTGGTGCGGCGCCAATTAGATTGTAAGGTCTGAGAATGAAATCCCTACCGATCGCGAGCGATGCGATGATAAAAAGTAGCTGAGGTCATCATCTTAAACAACTCCTCAGAACACAATCCATTATACAAGTGGTTCTACCGCTTTTATACACACATAGGCAGGCAAAGTCTCTTCTGAGACTTAGTGGCTCAATACCGCCTGTTCATTTGGGCTCATTGACAATTTTCAAGGCTCGTCTCTGTACCGCGTCAAAAGGATCAACTGGTATTTTCGTGCTCCTGCCCAGAGATGACTTCAGTACTCCATGTGAGGCCGGAATTGCGACTTATATCGAAGCAGTCTTTGCCCCGCAGTGAAGCACCGTTTAGCTCTATTGAGCACACCAAGCTTTATGGAAGCCAGCTTGACCTTACTCTCTAAATTACTACGGTACTGTACGTCACTTAAGATGTTGAGGCTAAGGATTCCAATACTCTTGGATCTCCAAGAGTATTGTTATCTGAAAGACGTGTTCTGGAGTTATTACAGACATGATGTTTTCCTAGCGGTGAACACGCAGGCTTATGTCTTAGCTGGATTAAACACGACTAAATTTAGTTTTCCTCATTTGGATAATCTATTCAAAGTGTTACCGATTTCAGACACAAACCGTTTGCGGCTTTTCTCCTCTGTGGACCGAGGTATATTAGCGCAGCCCGTGTAATAAGTATCCCCAGTACTGTCATCCGCATAGCAATGAATGCCGTCAATTGACAACATATTATTGACATGCAGCAGGAACAGCGTCGGGTACAACACAGAGCCTTGCGGGACGCCAGCATTTATGCCCATGCGGTAAGAGCAATTACCGTCAATCACAGTTTGGATGCATCTGCCGGACAAAAAGCTGGCAACCCATTCGCATAATCCCTTGGGCAGTCCGTACGATAGTAACTTCGATAGAAGACCTTTGTACCAGACCAGATCAAAGGCCTTCGCCATGTCCAAGCTAACAGCCAATGCCTCACTTCGCCGGTTGAGTGACAGTGCGGAAGCCGTATTGTCGGTCACTCAACAAAATGACCTTCAAGGTACCTGAAGTACCGAGAGGTGATCACTCGCGCCTTCACACTGGAGAGAAGGAAAGTTATGGCGATAGACCTGTAGTTCGATGAGTCAGATCTGTCACCTTTTT
Organism: Catocala nupta; assembly: GCA_963675205.1. NCBI lineage: Eukaryota > Metazoa > Arthropoda > Insecta > Lepidoptera > Erebidae > Catocala > Catocala nupta. The sequence continues at coordinate 18,308,673 of OY776104.1, forward strand.
TGGCACTGCGTGAACGAATGAGGTCTTCCATGAAAACGGAACTTGTCTTGTGAAAAAGGAAAGCGAAAAGAGGCGCTTCAATACTGGACACATCTCAGGAGCACACTGCTTCAACACCACTACCGGTATGCCGCCTGGCCCGCTCGACTTATGAACATCTAAAGACATTAGATTAGATTTCTGGCATGAAATGACCGCACTACGGGATGGTGGGTGATATGGCGCCTCCGTCGTTCATAGTCGAGTTTGAGGCAAATAGAGAAGCCAGCAAATCGGCCTTCTCTTTAGCACTATGGGCCAGATTACCATCGGGCTTTCGGAGTGGTGGATGAGTGACAAAAATTACCTTCAGCAGCCTTGGCGAGGGACCAGAAAGCGCGACTCCCGGAAGGGAAGTTGGCAAGTCGTTCGCCAATTCTGCGCCCGAAATCAAACTTAGCCCTGGCATCCACTATTTTATTGAGCCTCGATGCAGCATTGAGTTTGCGTTTCACTTCGGGGATGTTAGATTAGTAATGTCGCGGTTCAAGCGTTATAGGCAGATTGCTTTAATGCTCTAGCATCTCTGCAGGACTGATTAAACAACGGTAGTTTTTGACAAAACTTTTGAATTATGACAGGAAAAAATAAAAAGTTATGTTTATTAGAAAATCTTTTATTACGTATCTTTAACTTACTTAACACTCAGTCTTATATATCCTTATTATTTGGCTAGGAGGTACAGCCTTGTACTATCCTTGCGGCAATAATGCGATGATAGTGCAGGTAACCCTTTAATGAAGTTTTTTGCCGATTACCTCACATTGTCTAGAGTTTTTTTTGCTGGAACACACATACATAGTATATAGTAAATTGTATACTTTTAAATATAAGACACCATAAAATTATTAAGTAACCGCGTATATTTAAATAGTAACAGTTATTCATCTATTAAGTAGGTAGGTAGGTACTTTCTATAGTAATAATGTGAACATACTTTCAATAAACAATATACAAACATTATTACATAATTAATTTACTCATTTATAGACACATTATTAAAGTAAAAATACTTATAAGCTTATTCTATTTGACCTTATCCCAAACCACAACAGCGCCCTTCCTGTCTCCCGCCACACTCATGAGTGACTGATGCGCCCGCGCGGGCAGGAGAGTAAAAATACTGCCACGGTTTAGGAAAACTATGCCGACATTTATTTGTTTTAAATTACTTTAAATTATTGTCGTATAAAAATTGGGTGGTTTAAAAGACAGACTATTTATATTATGATACAAGTAAAAATTATTTTCATCTAACCACTTGATATTAGGTTTATAATAAGTGACGTATTTTTAAAATGTGGATACTAACAAACTGTTCAAGTGACTAAGAAACACAGTTTTAAGAACGGAAATATTGTTTGAAGCTCCAAACAGAGTGCAAAACAGATGCAGCAAAAAGGGTTGTACCGACGTGTCTTATAGAATTTGGCTGACGGCATATTGGTTGAAGCGTTATTGCATAGTGCTAATAGAGGAAAGCAAAATGTATGAAGGGACTTTTCATCTAAACTCTAAAGCTTGCTATATCGAAAAACGCCTTATCTGCCATTCAACTGAAATTTCAGGACGAGAATAACAGCCTAAGCTCCATTTCTTTATTTTTGTGAAGGTACAGCTTAAACGAAGTTCTAAAAAAATATGACAATTCTGATGTCGGATAATACATCATGTTTGGGAATTATCTATGTACTAAAATTGCATTGTCTTAAACTTCAAAAATATGCTCAGAATTGCACGAAACTCAGTTCATCCGAAGAAGAAAAAAATGCTGATTTCGAATATACATATACAATTATATAACTCAATATCGGCCTAAATGTCGCTTTAAACAAATAGCCTTTCACTCCTCGATATATACATATACTCAAACACAGCGATACTTCTGCTTCTTTGTCTGGTGAGTAAGATTCGGACGGCCGCATACCTACCTAACTCTGCTATTCCTTTCCTTCTAAAACGTCGTAATAACATTTTTCCTGAGATCGAGGACGTGGAAATGATACGTTAGGGATCACAAGCTTTTATAAACAGTAATGATTTATGATCAGACGAATCGCAAGCTAGTTTTAAAAATCACGTACGCAATCCCAAATTTATATGCCCGAAGGTATAGGCAGATTTGTATTACATCCACATTACTATTGAGAGTTTTTAATTACATGTACAAAAGCAACACTTATAATATACAATTTAACTAATATTAACAAACCTAACAACTTAAAGTTTAATAAAATAAAAAGGAATGGCACAAAATATATTACAGTATTTTTCTTTTTTAATTGCTGTTTTATTGAAATTAAACTACTATACTTATACGGATTTTATCGCGTTGTTTATTTAGCACTGTATTACAAAATTTTGAAAATATTACACTACTACTGATTTTATTTTACTAATTTATAAGCTAATAAAATTATTTAAACTATTAAATCTATTTATTTTTGGTTTACACTTTCCCCGACGTTTCGGTTGCTTTTCAGCAGCCATGGTCACGGGGAGACTGCTGTTTTAGTCATCGTCGTAAAATTCCTCAGCATGCTATCGACTAGGAAAGTGCCTCGAAGCCTAGCTGCATTGCCACGTTGAATGGCAATGCTGATTAATTGTGTGATATGTTAAAACAAAACTCTAAAATAAAAATAGTTCATTCAAGAAACGAATGATTCGTTATTGCATTGAATTTAAGTAACCGGGATATTAATAAGTACTTATGAAATAATATGCCATCGCCTTAAATTCAAATAATAATGTTTATAATTACCGTTTGGTGTATTTAAATATTTTTTTGTGTTTTGCTTTTGTTTAACATACCTACATATATTTGTTTATATAGTAGATTTAAGAGCGCGTCTCACCATTAAACGATTAGAGCATTTGGCGAGTATAAAACTGTAATTGATCAAAGTTACGCGCAAAAGTGAACAACGTAAAGAATATTAAAAAAGGAAGCATTGAAATTAAACTACTTTATACGGAATTTATCATGTTGTTAATTTTAGGAACTCAATTATTACAATAAGTTTATATCGAAATAGTTTATTAATTTGAATAGCTTAAAATAGTAGTCAAGTCGAACAGTAGCAGTTCAATAGTTCAAAAATATGTGATAATAGTGTTTTTAAAATAAACAAGGCTATAAAATCCATGTTATTTATTTATTTTTAGCCTGTACCGTCCCACTGCAGGACAAAGGCCTCCCTTCGATCTTACCACTCCTTTCTGTCCAGCGCCAATTGTCTCCAATCCCGGTTGAACGCATCCAATTCATCCTGCCATCGCATTCTGGGTCTGCCACGGGGCCGTTTGTTATTTGGTGCCCGGTCTGTGGTGATTTTTGCCCAATCTTCTTCATACATGCGACAGACATGGGCAGCCCAATGCCATTTGAGATCGGCAGCAGCTTGGCCCACATCCTTGACCTTTGTTTGGGAGCGCAGTATTTCTGATCTTATCTATCAGCTTAACACCGGGTATACTGCGCTCCATGGCACGTTGGCAGACCTTCTGACTCTTAGTTAATGACCATGTCTGCGCTCCATAGATGAAAATTATGTATATCAATGTAAATTATTTTAATTTCATACATATACCATATACCTTTCGCGTAAACGTAACACATTTTGCAGATATGATGTTAGATCCCATGTGGAGGATGAACCTATTGCAGTTTACCAGACAAAGTTCTAGTTCTCGGAAAATACCTCCTATTTAGGTACACTTTCATTCAAGGTTTGAACACACATTAGCTTGCAATATCAAATTAAAATTTAAAAATCCCCCGACACATAATTCATTTAATACCCATATTGAAGGAGTTGTAAAAAAAATGTAACTCGCCATTTTGTGGTGGCGGCCATCTTGGATTTGAAATTTATCATAGTGTATAGTATTCTACTAGTCGAGTTATTTCATTTAATACTCATATTGAGGGAGTTGTGAAAAATATGTAATCCGCCATTTTGTGCCGGCGGCCATCTTATACTAATTTTCATCAAACATAACTAAGAACACGCCGGACTAATTAAACTTTCAAACAAAAAAAATAAAATTAAAATCGGTTCATCCGTTCGGGAGCTACGATGTCACAGACAGACACACAAACATTCACACACTGACACTTATAACACCCCGTCGTTTTTGCGTCGGGCGTTAAGAAGGTCACAGCCAAAGCGATTTACCTGCTACATCTAAAAGATATCTTCGGCAAATTAAAGCCTTAAATAATAATGAAGTTACCGCTTTGTATGAAGAAAATCGGTATCGTTGTGGTTTTCATACTAAGGGCTTGTCCAACCACCACAAATAGTATTTTCTATTAGATAAAAGTCTCGCCATCTCTCTTCTTTAACCTAACAAGAGTGACACGGCATGCGATTTATCTTTCGGATAACTTTTACTTGTTATATGTGAGGCTGGCCATAACTATTCAATCCGTATATAGTAGTTTAATTTCAATGAATAACATTCACGTAAACAAAAACAATATTATATTCAATCAATATTTTTTGAGTAGCCAATTCGGACTCTGTCTTTTTTTCATGTGCTTGTATTTAGGCCACTATGATTTGTATTAAATTACTTATAACTGCCACATAACAATATATTTACTCTAATATTATCCACATAAGACAAAATATTAATTTATATAATAAATACAGTGACATACATAACATCAATAATAGAAACAAACAAATTATATGTTCCGTTCCGTTTACATTTATATAAAATAATGGTACCAGTCCTGTATCAAATTGTCCTACTGCTGGGCATGGGCCTCATCTCAGTATGAGAAGGGTGAGGCCATAGTCCACCACGCTGGCCCAGTGCAGATTGGCAGACTTCACATAAGTATCATCAAGAACATTATGGAGAACTTTCAGACATGCAGGTTTCGTCACGATGCTTTTCTTCACCGTTGAAGCAAACGATAATTAACTGTTTAATTAACCCCCGACGCAAAAACAACGGGGTGTTATAAGTTTGACGTGTCTGTGTGTGGAATCGTAGCTCCCGAACGGATGAACCGATTCAAATTTTGTTTTTTTGTTTGAAAGGTGAATTAGTCAGGAGTGTTCTTAGTTATGTTTGATGAAAATTGGTATAACCTCCGCCACAAAATGGCGGATTACATATTTTTTCACAACTCCTCAATATGAGTATTAAATGAAAGGGCTTAACTAGTAGAATAATATATACTATGATAAATTTCAAATCCAAAATGGCCGCCACCACAAAATGGCAAATACAATTATTTTCACATCTCCCTCAATATGGGTATCAAATTAACTATGTGTCGGGGGTTTTTTAAAATTTAAATTTATAGTTATACTTACATAACTTCGAAAACTCAGAGATGTGCATTTTGGGATCGAACTCGAGACCTCTGTGTGACAGTCCAGCGTACTTCCAATAGGCCATCGCTGCTTATCATAAACATCAACCATCATGTAATTATGGCGAATTGAAACAACGAATACCGGTAGATACTGAGTATGCTTTCTATGTAATCAATACTAATATTATAAAGCTGAAGAGTTTGTTTGTTTGGTTGAACGCGCTAATCTCAGAAACTACTGGTTCGAATTGAAAAATTCTTTCATTTTTGGATAGCCCATTGAGGAAGGCTGTAGGCTATATAACATCGCGCTACGACCCACAGGGGCGGCGCAGTAATCATAAACGGGAAACCGCGGGCACATCTAGTCAATCATATTTTTCTGACATTGCATGCTAATTTTAATATGTATTTTATAAGATTGACATTTCTTCATTACTTCATGACTTACATCACTTCATTCATTATATGAAATTTTGTCATTTTCAATAATCTGTGTATTTTGCTTAATTGACTGAATATACTTTTCTGTGTCTAAGAATTTAATGTGTAGTAAATTTTCTGATGCCACTTGTGGCAAAACAGAAGGACCGAGTACCAATCTGACCACCTAATTGAACTCTTTTTATGTGAAATAAATATCATTTCATTTCAAAAACTATGTCGTCTTTATACAAAATCAAAGTCAAACACGTTTATTTCCATAAAAAATATTTCCCATTTCTTGGACACGTCAATTTAAATGATTATTTATAATAAAATAAAATGATTGCTTTTAAAACAAAGATTGATGATTATGGGATGGTCTTGACCATATGCACTCGCCATTGGGTTTTGAGTTCAATAGTCAAATCTGCGTACTTGGAAAGTTTGTTAGTATGAGTAGAACTTAAGTTGTGTATGTTGGGTATGGCTATGTCAATGAGATATACAACTTTGTTTTGCTTGTTGTGTAGTGTGATGTCCGGTCTATTATGATGTATTGTTTTGTCTGTGAATATAGTTCTGTCCCAGTACATTTTGAAGTTTGGTGACTCTAATATAATTTGAGGTGTGTATTTGTAATATGGTGTTTTTTCGGATAGTAGTTTATGTTTGTAGGCAAGTGTTTGGTGTATGATAGCTGCTACCTGGTCGTGTCTGTGCTTATAGTCTATTTGTGTGATTGATGAGCATGCGCCTGTGATGTGTTGAATTGTCTCAGGTAATTTGTGACAATGCCGACAATGATCGCTAGTTAAACTGCTGTCTCGAATGATGTACTTTCTGTAATTTTTTGTGTCTATTACCTGGTCTTGGATCGCCAGCATAAAGCCTTCTGTTTCAGGAAACAGCTCGCCTTGCTTTAGCCATGCGTTTGACGCTATCTTGTCAACATTAGTGCTATTTAAGTCGAGCCGATGACGACCATGTAGAGATTTTTGAGTCCACATATCTATTTTTTGTTGTTTAGTAATTGTGTTCATTTGTTTAGTCTGATCAGTGAGAGAGAGAGTGGTGTGAATGTATCTGCCTGACATATAGCGTTGTGTAGTTGTGAATGGGGTGAACGATTGTGGAAGAATGTCCTGAGTAGTGTGATCTGTTTGTTGTGAAGGTTTGTGATGTCGATGAGGCCTCGACCACCCTCACTTTTAGGTAAAGTTAATCTTTGAATACAAGCTCTGGGGTGATGTTTCCTATGTTTAGTCAGTGTGGTATTAATGATTCTTTGTAGTGTAGTAAGGTCTGTTTGCGTCCAGCGGATGATTCCAAAAGAGTAAGTTAATATAGGAATAGCGAATGTGTTAATAGATTTGATGGTGTTTCTTGCGTTAAGATGAGTGTGTAGTATTTTGTGTAGTCTACTCCTAAAATTTTGCTGTAGTAGTTTTTTGGTATTTCTGTGGTGAATTTCTTGTGATTGGTAGTATCCTAAATATTTATATCCTTCCACTGGATCCACGGCATCTATAATTTCGTGATTTACTAGTTCGTACGGAGTATATTCTACTATCCCCTTGTTAATAGATTGAATTTTGCATTTATTAATTCCAAATTCCATGTGTATATCTGTTGAAAATGCTTGTGTGATGTCGGCAAGTATGTGTATTTCATTTAGTGTACTTGCAAAAAGTTTGATATCATCCATATACATGAGATGAGTGAGAGTTGTTTGTTGTGTGTTGTGTTTAATTTTGAATCTTATATTATTTTTATTTAACATGCGAGAGAGCGGATTGAGTGCAAGGCAAAACCATAGAGGATTCAAGGCGTCACCTTGGAAGATACCTCTTTTTATAGGGATGAAATCAGTTTCGCTGATTTTATTCGAATTGCGTATTTTTAATTTTGTATTCCAGTTATGGATAATTTTTTTCTAAAAATGAGGTGATTGTGGGATGTATTTTATAATGTTTTAATATATATATTAACCAAGAGTGTGGGACTGAATCAAACGCCTTTTTATAATCTATATACATTGTGTGGATGTTGCGTTTTTGGAAATGTGCCTGTTTTGACGCTACGGCATCAATCGTGAGTTGTTCTTTGCAACCTTGGCTGTTTTTGCGGCACCCTTTCTGTTCTTCTGCCAGAATGTTATGTTCCTGTATGTGTTTGTGGATATATTCACTTAAGCAAGATGTTATAATTTTATATATGTTCTGTAGGCATGTATGTATGGTATTTAGCAGGGTTTGCTGAGTCTGGTAAATCTTTTGGTAGCATGTATGTGATGCCTTGTGTAATATAATGTGGTATCGTATCAGGTGACCGAAGGAATGCGTTGATATGTGTGTTTAATAGTGTGTGAGTGTATGTCAACTTCTTGTACCAAAAATTGTGTATATTGTCAGAGCCTGCAGCTTTCCAATTGTGTGTTTTAGCAATTACTTTCTTTAGAAGGTCTAATTGAATATGTTCGAATTTCATTTCTGATATATCTCGCAACGTTTCTTTATCTTCTTCTATCCAGTGATTTTGTTGATGTTGTATTGGGTTTGACCAAATATTTGACCAAAATGTATGTAATGCTTCAGAGGTAGGTAAATTAGGCTCAGTTTCATGTAGATTGTTGTGTAATTTGTCTGTAAAATAATTTTTCATTATTGCAGAACTGTTTGTTTTGTATTTTTCTAATCGTAGTCTGCTTATACCTTCTTAGTCGGCTAGCTAGGGTGTTGAGTTTTTATTTTAAGGTGTCTAGAAAGTGTGATATATCAGTGTTTTGAGTTTCGTGTTGTGAGTGTATTTTATATAGCTGTTTTATTTTACATACGTGTTTTTCTAATGCTGGTGACCTAACACCCCTAGTATATTCAGTAAGTCTCCCAATATTTGCTCTGAGATGGCTAATACTACCTTCTAGCCGTTTCTGCCACCAAGGTGCTCCTTGCGGTTTATTAATGACTGCATTATCTTCTAAAATTCTAGCACCGTTAAATTTGGCTGAAGTGTAAGCCGCACAGTAAATAGATGTATGTAATGTTTTAAAGTCTGTACCGATTGTTAATGTTTTTGGGAGTATGTTAGTGTTGATATGGCTAATAATAGATGACAGTTTTTTAGAAGATTTTAGTTTAGGTATGCATGGTCGTGTTGTTGGATTTACTTCGATAAATTTATTAAAATTTTCTAGGTACATTTCCTCTAATTGTTGTAGTAGCTCTATGGAAAGGCTTGGGGTATCGTGTGTTGTTTCTGTGAGATCTGGATGTTGCTCATTGGGTATTGTTGGTGTAGTTTGTGTAGTGTGATAATCATTGATGGCTATATTTTGTCCAGGTGGTGTTATAAAAGATGTAATGTTGACTTCTGTAGGTTGTGTTGTATCTTCAAGAGTGTTAGTAGTATTTAACTCGGTTCTGACTTCCTCTTTAATTCTGTTTAATTGATCAGTAGATAAAAGTCGATTATTGACAATAGATCTACGTTGGTCTGCTATTATTTGTGCGGAAAGATGGGCGATTGAAGGACATTTAGAAATAATATCCTGATGTAGTAGTGGTCTATATGTAGTTAAATCGGTTTCAAGTTTTGTGAGTCGGTAATAACTTCTCATTATGATTTCATTAAGGGCCTCTGTCCATCTGATTCTACGGGATTGGGTGTACTCTATGGTTGTATTTTATTCTGATGAAGTTCGTTGGTTTTGTAGTAGGACTCTAACTTCTTACTTAATTTCAAAAATTTCTTCCTTTGTTAGAAAGCTACGTTGGATAATAGCACGGCGTTGTCCCCTATTCTTTGCTTTCCTACTTCCATTTCAGGAAATTCAGCTATGAAACGGGCATGTAACGGTGTAAGGTATGTTTTCGTGTTTAGCTCAAGTTGTGTGAGGATGAAATAATGGCGCAAGATGAAAATATTCATATCACTTGTCCACGTTTTACGTGTGCGCCTTCCACTACGGGCGGGTGCAGTAACTTTGGCTAAAGCAGCCACCTGCACAACATCCATGATGGATTGAAGTGATGATGGTGATGAACTTGATGAACTTGGCTCTTGAATATTAAGGTATGACGGTGGTGATGAAGGAATGGATGAAAATAATGATGACGTTGGTGAAACACAAGATTAGAGAAGGTGCAAAAAAATAACGATTTAATTGAGAACAGGTTGAGTAAAGCAAAAGATAGGAGGAAATGAAAGAGGAAAGGAAATAGCTCTTAGCCTGTGACTGGACCAAAAGCTTTGGTTGTATCCCGCTTTGTCTGACCTCTCACCCTAGACCTGTCCGGTATGAGTAGCTGTACCTGGCATAGCCCTAGCGCTCATTAAGGTGCGCAAGCCCCACCACGACGGCAAAGTAGGGATACATCGGGGGGTTATTATTATTATTATTAAGAAACTTATGACAACTTTTCTCAATCACCAATTATTACATTATCATTACAATATTTCACTTAAATTTCGCATACACGTTATCAGGGGTGCAGAAAAAGACATAGGATAGGTTACACACCTTTCATAAAAAAAAAACAGTACTGTTGCTGAGTCATAAAAATTTATTGCCATAACCCACATCTAGTCTTCTATATAGAAGACTCTGTCTGTCACCGAGTAATATCCGTTTAAACATATTTTTTATTTAATGAGAGTTTTGAGATAATAAAAATAATAATAATAATATTCTACCACATACATACAATACCATCCAGCCCACACTAAGCAGAGCTTTGTACTATGGGTACTAGACAATGGATAAACATACATATATACTTTTACTTTTTTGTAAATACGTGCATATTATACATAGAAACACCCAGACCAAGACAAACATCCATGTTCATGCAAACAAATGTTTGACTTGTGCTGGAATCGAACCCGTGACCTCAGGCGTGGCAGTCGGTTACACTAACCACTACGCCATCGAGGTCAACGTTGGTGATATAACAATATTATTGCTAAAAACTATAGAAAATGATTGAATCTATCATAGTTTATTAGCTTATTGCGAGTAATGACTGCCTCGTTTTTGTCTAAAAACCTAAAATTTTTTTTCCATTTCTCTTTATTAAAATTTAGAGGCTTAAAATGTAAAAAAGAATTATGCTAGCCCATCATAGCCTAAATAAAATACAAGCGGCAGAGAAAGATAAATATTCATTGAGAGTTGACTTACATATACATAATATATTATAATTAACTGCCTCAGTGGCGCCGCAGTAGTGAATGCGACTGCTGTGCATGAGGTCTCGGGTTCGAATCCCGAGTCGGGCCAACAAAAAGTTATTGGGTTTTTCTGTTAAGAAATCTCGATAGCAGCCCGGAGTTAGAAAGTTGTAGGTGTTAGACACCCCCGTGCCTCGAAAAGCACGTAAAGCCGTTGGTCCTGCGCCTGATCTCTTTCCGGTCGTGTCGGATTATTCGTCCTATCGGATCATGAGAGTTAGGGAACAGAGAGTGCACTTATGTTTGCGCACACACTTGTGCACTATATCTACTGCGAAGATGGCCAGTCTCCGTTAAGACGCCGTGACCGAAATTAATTCTGGAGGACATTATTATGTAATACATTGATATCAAACAATTTAACTAATACAATTTCGTCGCGTTGTTTATTTTATAACACTTTCATTGCATAATTTTGAAACGATGACACTAAAATTATTGAACTCCACAACAATTTAAGCGATTTATTTTGTTAAAACTATTTATATTCAAGTTAACACTTTCCCCTACGACCATACGGACGATTAAGTTACGACAAATGTCAAGATAGATGGCGTTATTCACAATAAATGTTTCCCTGTTTATACCTAGCTAGCTGACCGGCGCAACTTCGTCTGCTACGCATAATAGAATTTGCCCCGTTTTTGCAACATTTTTCATTGATGGTCTGCTACTATTGGTCGTAGTATGAGGTTAAATAGCTTATAGCCTTCCTCAATAGATGGGCTATCCAACATTAAAATAATTTTCCAATTCACATCAGTAGTTCCTGAGATTAGCGCGTTCAACTAAACAAACTCTTCAGCTTAATAATATTTTATTTTTGCGATTAAAGGTCGAAGGTTCGAATCCCACCCATTGCACTACTGACATGAACCCACTCCTAAAAGAGGTTAACAAGAATAGAGAAAATAGAAATAGAAATTTGAAGCCCAAATTACCAGTCTTTATCTATTTATTATTTTTTAAGTATACAAGTAAGAAAAATGTTCAGGGTGAGTTTATTACCTGAATAACAACTGTTCCACCAAATCTGAGCCGCTTTACAATAAAAAACCGGCCAAGTGCGAGTCGGACTCGCGCACCGAGGGTTCCGTACAAACCTGTAGGTATATAAGTAAAAGTTATGGTATTTTTATTGCTTAATAACTAAAAATTTATGCTTTTCGCAATGTTTCCTTTATATTTGCTATAAGACGTTGCTTGGTACCAAATTTCAAGATTCTGAGTTCACGATAAGTACCCTGTAGGTTTAGACTCCCTTGCGAATGTCGAAAATTTGCAGCATAAACGGCTGTATCTTTTGATTGCGTTATAGCTCTAAGGGAGAGTAGACTTGAGTATTTGATATGAATTTCAGCTTGACGCGTTCCTGAGAAAAAGGGTCTTGACAGACAGACGGACAACATAGTGATCCTATAAGGGTTCCGTTTTTTCCTTTTGAGGTACGGAAACTCTAAAAACTAACAACACTGATACAAATGTTTCAGTGCTTCATCACTTCAGCGGTGGGTATCAACCTGACTGGTCTCGCCGGTCTCCTGGGCTTCCCAGCAGTGCTACTGCCGCAGCTTCACCAGCCAGACTCCGATATTGTCACCAACAAGACTGCTGACTCCTGGATTGGTAAGTTTTAAAGGAATTATTTTTATTGGAGTCCTATGTATCGTAGGAACACAATGGGTTATTATAAAAGCACGAATGGTTTACTAACTTAGAATCTATATCTACACTAGCGGAGCCAATAATCCTGCCCGAACGTTAGCCTAAATTAAAAATTCCTGGAATCCGATCGCAGCGCCACCTTGTGGAAAACCATCCATGGACTCAAACATATAAAAATTTCATCAAAATCGGACCGGCTGTTTAGGATGAGTTTTGTGACATTGGTATGTCACTGAACTCTTTCTAAATAGTTGGCAATACAGTAAAATTATATACGGATAAAATGAAAAATTATAAGGATGAAGGGAAACATCGTGAGGAAACCTGCATGATTGCAAGTTCTCCATAATGCTCTCGAAGTTATGTGAAGTCTGAACACAATGAAACACTTTTCACACTGTGAAGAGGCTCTTGCCCAGCAGTGGGACAGTTTAATTCAGGGCTGATGTTATTAAAAGAAAAATACTAATAACCTTTTATCCATCTCTTCTTTACATCATACTTAAAAACTTTTGTTTTAACAATTTTTACAAAACCTCATACTTTTACCACTGTTGCTTTTTTTCGAAGCCACGAATTTTAAACCTTAATCGTGCGACGAATGCAAACAATTTCAGTATTTGAATTTTGTATTAAAAATCCTTACTAATATTATAAACGCGAAAGTTTGTTTGGATGTATGGATGTTTGTTACTCTTTCACGCAAAAACTACTGGACCGATTGCAATGTAACTAGGTATGTAGATAGCTGAAGACCTAGACCTAGACCTTTTTATCCCGATATTCCCACGGGAACGGGACTTACGCGGGTGAAACCGCGGAGAAAACTAGTAACTAGTAATGAGATATTGAATTGACTACACGGATGGCATAGAGGTTTAAGTGGTTGCGCCGCTACTACCACCGCTCCGAGTGTTTTGAGTTCGAACCCTGCACGGGACAAAACTTTGTGTGATCCACAAATGGTTGTTTCGAGGCTGGGTGTTCTTTGTGTCCGCTGTTTGAATGTTTATAAAGTTCTCCGTGACACATGATTTATTCCTAGAGCAGGAGGAGGCTTTAAAAAAAAACAATATTACATGAATTTTGCCTAAAATAACTAATAATGAGATATGACAATGTGGTGAATGTGGTAGAGCAATATTTGTTAAGCACAGTATAAATAAATTACGGGTAAAAGGTTCTTAGTATTTTCCAATTAACCTATTGACTCGCAGCGGCACACTGGTGTGTCCGTTTCGACTGCTCGGACAAAGTGTCGTAGAAGGACAACAAGAAGAAGAAGGACACCACACTGGTGGCCAAACGCAATATATATAACAATATATTATAATTATGTCTGATATCCAAAAACTTGACATATTACCCCGTAAATAAAAATAAAAGAAAACTTTGTACCTGAGTTTGAGCGAATTAACGTAATAAGAAAAAAATGTCTAGTAATACGGCATATTTTGTAACAATATTATATTTTTTGTAATTATTTTTAAATAATTTGTATGCCCAAGTGACTGATCATGGAATGGATGTTATTAACTACTTATATAATTATGTAATGAACACCTGTATTTAACCCATGTATCACAAATAAACTATTTGATTTGATTTGAATATAATAATGTTTATTGACACGTGTATAACATTTACTTTACATGCGAGGTTATCGTTATTTAATATACATATGTATGTATGTACCTACGCGACCTGGTTACATCTTGTAACTATCAGCATTGAGTCCAATTCTCTCTGTGTTTCCTCCTCTGTAAGACAATTAAGGAAATAGCCTTTCAAAATCATAATTCATTAGCAAAATCTATAAATTAACTAGTTTTTGCTCGGGGTTTTTTTTGCGTTATTCTAGATATTGTCAATTTTATTTTTCTGGGTGAAAGGTTATTTAATTATGATGATCGGTCGAGTTAAGCCATGAAAACTTAACAAAAACAAACCCATAGTCGCAATTATATTAATAGATAAGTTAAGAAAAATATTTATATAACATAATTGGTTATAATCAAATTAGCAGCAAAATATGCATAACGCGCAAAAACGTGTACGTCAGCGTGATAGCATATTAATTTGCTTGACTCGCTTTCGACTGTGCGCCAATATGAGCATTAAACTTCAAACACCTTAAACTGTGAAAGCCGCATCTAAATCGTGCAAGCCTTTGCATGGTGCCAGCCGACACAGACAGATAAACTAACGCAACTTATTTTGAATCGAATAAGGTGGTACTTAGCGGAAATCCATTGTAATATATATATTAAATAAGTGTATATTCTTACAAGAAATAAATGTCTTAAACCAGATAATTGGGCAAAGACGCCACAAGAATACACACTTGGACTGCTACCCCTACTTATGCAATGATTATTCTAACTTGCAATATTCTGCTTCAAACATAAAATATGCGTCTACAAGTATTTTGTCTCACCGCGAGGCCGTTGCCAAACTGTCCTGAAGATGCCTCGCGCTGACAACCCTACGATGCTTTACTTAATTATTTCGTACATTTTCCAGCTTCATCGGTAGCCGTAACTCTCTTAATTGGAAGCTTCTTGACTGCGCCACTCATGGAGCGCTTCGGCAGAAAGGTGGTGCACTACATCGTGAGCACGTTGTCAGTAGTAGGCTGGATTACAACAGTATTCGCTTGGAACGTCGAGGTAAGTCAGTCTTCGCCGTCATACCTTAATTGCCCAAGACTCTAGGATCCTTTTCTTTTTAATAAGACTAGCGGTCGCCTAGTGGTCAAAATTCGACCAAAATTCCTAAGCTTGCTACTTTGTTTCTCTATTACATATAAATAAGGTATATATAAGTAACCATAGTTACAAAGAATTGTACGACGTCAGACGAATAATGTCGAAATACTACGAACGCGATTCGACTGCGTGTGTCAAATGCATGGTTGTGTGCGTGTAGTGTTTTTTCACTAATTTAATGTATTTCTAATGCATATTTTATAAAAATATTAGGATTCACCACTCCTTCTCCATATAAACTTTAACTGTGCCAAATTCCATACTCCTTCGCCCGCGCAATTTTCGTAAAAGGGGCTACAGAGTTTTTGCTTCACGTATTAATTAGATAACGCCCACACTAGGAATAAATCCTGCGTCGCGTCGCGGGGGACGTTCCAAACATTCAAACAACGGACGCAAAGAATATCCATACTCGGAACAACTATAAAGGATCACACATGTAGTGTTCCGAGCCTTGTCGTAACATATCGTCGGCCTCGATGGCGTAGTGGTTAGTGTAACCGACTGCTACGCCTGAGGTCGCGGGTTCGATTTCCGCATAAGTCAAACATTTTTGTGCATGAACATGGATGTTTGTCTTGGTCTAGGTGTTTCTATGTATAATATGTATACATTTAAATTAAAAAAAAATGTATATATGTATGTTTATCCATTTTCTAGTACCTATAGTACAAGCTCTGCTTAGTTTGCGCTAGATGGTGTTGTGTGTATGTGGTAGAATATTTATTATTTATTTATTTGTTTATATAAAATGGGATAAGATGATGCGACCGCCTAATTAATTATATATACGACGAATACGTAAACATATATTCCTTGGCCCACATTTTCTTATATTCAACTTTCTTATAATAACTTGTTAATTGATGCCTTTATTATGTTTCAGATTATTCTAGCTGGCAGAATTATCGGCGGGTTATCTTTTGGATTAATGATGTCACTCCGCTCAATTCTCATCGGTGAATACACGAGCCCTAAATACCGTGGTGGCTTCCTCACTACGATATCCCTCACCCAGGGGTGTGGCATTTTCTTCGTGCATTTCGTAGGATCTATCCTTCCTTGGCGCAAAACTGCACTGCTCTGCCTCTTTCTGCCGTTAACAAGTTGCATCATGACTATCTTCATGCCAGAATCTCCAAGTTGGCTTGTGTCAAAAGGCAGATTCGAAGACTGTAGAAAAGCCTTCCGTTGGCTCAGAGGCGATGAAGAAGAAGAGCTTCAAGCAATGATAGCCGCGCGGATTGAATTTAATAAGGCTAATAAAGGCAATAAGAAGTTAAACATCATTGGTAATATAAAAAAGCAAGAATTCTACAAACCAATCGTCCTAATGTTGCATATGTATGCAATGACTCATTTCGCTTGTGCAGCGATCACAGCTACTTATGCTACGACAATCATTAAACTAATAATGAATCCAGAGGTGAATGCTGCCATATGGATGATAGTTCTCGATTCTGAAAGAATTATAGTAAATACTGTAGCTATCTTCATTATAAACAAAGTTAAGAGACGAACCATGGTGTTATCAACCTTAGGATTGTGTATATTTACTCTCTTCTCTATAGCAGCTTATGTGTTTGCCAGGCACTCGGGTCTTTTGACTCATGATATCCTTTGGATACCAGGCAGCCTAATGATCTTACATTTCTTTACGATTGCTTTCGGTATGGTGCCATTACCAAGTGTGATCGCAGGCGAAGTATTTCCTTTGCAATATAGAAGTATTGGTGTATCTTTCAGCATGTTATCCACGTCTGTTGGTATGTTCTTGTTATTAAAAACATTTCCAGCACTAGTGGATGCTATTGGAATCTCTGGTGCCTACACAGTTTACGCTAGTGGTCTTACATACTGTATGATTGTGATTTGGTTCTTGTTACCAGAAACTAAAGGTAGGACTCTGCAAGATATCGAAGACGAGTACAGAGGGAAAAAAGAAGTAGCAGTAGAAAATAATGCAGAAGAATTACAGACTTTAAAGAGTATTACTGAAGAGAATAATGATAGTGCTGGTAAAGATGCAGATGAGAAAAGAAATGCAGTGTGAGGATCTTTAGTTAGATAGTTCGTTTTGATAATGTACCGAGAAGATATTAAAAAGATAATCAGTTTAAGACTTAAAAAGGCTGAAGTACGATATATTTCCTTGAATTTATTAACAAGGCATCAGTTATTAATATATGTAAGGCAAGCTTTTAGGCTTAACAAAAGGGATAAGTTATATTGAAACTTGTTACTTTTTGTAATAACGTCATGAGTATGAATGACATATTTTTAGCACCTTCGAACAGAAACTGAGTCTTTATTCTGAGGTTATTAAATAATATGAAATAAGTTGAGCGCAAACTTCTCAATCCAATTGTGAAGTAAATGAAAACTTTGGCAAAAATAAAAGGAATAAAATGTCAGTAGTAGATTTATTTCTCTTTATTTTTATTCTGATTGACTCATTATAAGTACAGAGTACAGAAGCGAACATGTTTAATGTTTAACGAGAATTTATATATCAGGCTGTATCTATATAAGGACAGGCAGAGGTACATACATTATAACAACATTTCACACGCAGCTATTTTATTTAGGTCACCCATAATATACGGGTTGCATCGGTACTCAGGTTCGATGCCCGGTCAGGCAAATTTTATTGGATTTACCCGACAAGAAATTCGAAGTCGCTGCACTTAGTTTCGAACTGTGCTTGGTAAGCGGCCGTAGGCTTAGGTTATAGGGGTAATAACGTAGGACCTTAACCTTAGCTGGTGAAATATGAATTTTATACACCTCTGCCTTGGGGACATCCCCAACGAGGCATGCCTGTATAGGCATGAAATTTTGTATGTTTATAATAAAGAGCAAACACATTTCTAGATTTCGTGCCACAACTAAGATTTTTCTAACACAATCACTTTGAAATTAAACTACTATATGTGGATTTCGTCGCGTTGTTTATTTTAAAACACTTTTATTACATAATTTTGAAACTCTAACACTACTATTATTACCTTTTACTACAATTAAAACTATTTATATTTAAGTTTACACTTTGGCTCGATGTTTCGGTTGCTTTACAGCAGACAATGGTCACGGGAAAACTAAGATGGTAGTTGTCTCAATGTTCTGAAGTGTAATTATTTTAAAGTACTCGAACATAGTTTAATGTTTGGTGTTTCTATTTACGCAGAATAAATCAAAGTAGCATGAAGTCTGGCTGTGTTTTGCTTCTTCTTGGCCTGCCATATTTCAAAGTACATAAAACGCAATAAGTAACAGTGTTGAGTATTAGTGTCATAGTAATAGAAAACGTCATGGACATGATGATGATGTAGGACACATATTTATTTTGATACCCTATGTCGTCCATTCGATAGAAGGCCGATATAAGAACCGACTGAATTGTCTTAATTATACATATGTTTAGCTGTTTATTTTATTGAAATATATTACTAATATTTGTATTTCATTACTCTTAAGTTATCTTGTCTTATCTTGATCCGGGGGCCAGTCATTGTAGACCGGCGACACTTCGACCCAGTGGGATCTTTTGTGTCGGCCCCGAGGTTTATCCTTGAGCTATCTCCCTATGAATGTACTGCATCAGTCGCAGCGTACACCTCAGAGGGAGAAGCCTGAAGTCTTCAGGGTTCGGATATGCCAATCCCATCAGACCCATCCTTAGTCCGGCCAACGCGTCACATTCACACAGTAGGTGTGATATGGACTCGTCCTGTTCACCACAGGCTCTGCAGATCGAATTGTTTGACAATCTCAATCTGCACAGGAAGTCATTGGTGCCAAAATGACCAGTAAACGCTCCTGTGAGTAGGCGTATTTGGCCCTTGTTGTACCCGCAGAACTTCCGGGTAAAGCCCGTGGCTCTGTTTGCAATGAATTCTTTGGAGTGTTCCAGACCCCTAAGGGCCATCCACTCCAGCCTGTGTTTATCATTGCCATGTGCATTCAAAGCTGCCTTGACGGTACTCTCAGAGAGACCTACGAATGGCTCGGGGCCCACAAATTGTTGCTCCGAGCCCTTTTTGGCTAATACATCAGCCTCCTCATTACCCTGCACCCCTGCATGCCCCGGAACCCACACCAGCCTGACTGTGTTTTTTCCTGCCAAGTTTGTTAAGGGTTACTCTTAAGTTACA
Source organism: Catocala nupta (assembly GCA_963675205.1). Lineage (NCBI taxonomy): Eukaryota > Metazoa > Arthropoda > Insecta > Lepidoptera > Erebidae > Catocala > Catocala nupta. The sequence goes on from OY776104.1 coordinate 18,328,292, forward strand.
TTCCGCAACAAATTTTATAACGGAAAATAAAAGGTTGTCAATGCAATTCTCCGAGAAGCGAGTATTATAGGCGTAAAAATGTATGAAGCCATTCTTGTATTCCTAAAACCTACTTAGCTATATTTATACAAGTTAACTTAACAAGAAAAACTAAATAATTATGTATGATACTCTTGCGCCATCGCATCTTCCGAACACAGCGGGTTGTGCTGGTGCTGCTGCTGCATCAGCGCAGACGAACGCGATGACTCAAACGGCGCAAATATCAACAATACCAAGAAACCTTTTTGGTGATTACATATTTGAGCTGTTTGGTGTCGAAATGCTGGGACCATAGTTAATAGTTCTAGGTTTGTTTATACAGACCTAGCTAAGCGGCTGATCGAGGCCTCGCGTGACCAGAAGGCTTTCTCGTTTGTGCAAAAAATAAGCATTCCTATCCTATGCAACGTGGCTACGCTACCAGTCTTCTGGGCACGTTGCCAATTGACAGTGATCCGGAGAAATACCACGACGCTTTTAAAATTGTGTTGTTCTTATTTTCTTTTGGTTAATCTTGTTGTAAATAATGTGTTTGTATATATTATATTCTAATATTTGAGAAAACCATGAAAGTGAAACTCTTATTTAAACTGTGATACAAGCAGTCATCTTTAATTACTGATAGATTTAAATAAATGGATGCGATGTTATACAGCACAAGATTTAAAAAATTATGTTAAGATACATTTTGTAATAAAAATTATATTATTTATGTAAAGAAACCTATCTTTTTTATCTGCGTATATCTTAAACTGGTAATCAGTAAATCCATAATAATCAGTAATTATGTTTATGTGACTTAAAAAAATGCGGAGACAATAAGAACTACCACCACTAGACACCATTAGAATTAAGTGGTCGGCTCGCGACTGTACTTGCCCAAGTGTTGTGTGTTCGAATCCCACAAGGGATAAAATTTGTGTGATCCACAATTAATGTTCCGAGTCTGAATGTTCTTTAGAATAGAATAGAATTCGTTTATTTGTCAAACATAAGTGATTACAATTAATGGTCTTAAGTCAAAGGCATACAAACGTTAATTAATACCGATATTAAAAATACAGTAAAATAATTAAAATAGACATAAAATAATATCCCTTTACATTTAAATTACATAAAAATTGTCATTATTATAAATAATGATAATTTTTATGTAATTTCACTCATTCTAATTACATTGTCTTGTCTTGTCATTGGTCTTACATTCAAGGATCATATATCAATTCTTGCTAAGGAACCATTTAAGCGGCTAGGTTTTGTCTTACGCAATGCTAGCGACTTTCAGGATTCACAAGTTATAAGGCTCCTTTACACCACCCTCGTCAGAAGTAAGCTTGAGACTAATTCCTGTGTTTGGAATCCTTTTACAGCCTCCCAGACTCTAATGCTTAAAAAGGTGCAAAAGACTTTTGTCAGATTCCTATATAAAACTAAGCTTTACTTTTTGTATCCATACATGTAGGTATCCAACTAACTACCTTTTAGGGATGTTGGGTTTTAATTCATTGGAGGTGAGAAGAGACCTGGATCAGCTCATAATAGCTTGAAAATCTTTCACGGGCGAATCAAGTTTCTTGAACTCCATCAGTTATTCTGTAGATTGTATGTGCCTAACAAATACCTTGGACTCCGTCAGAGTCACCGGCATAGATTGTTCGCACGGCCGACATGCCATACTCTCGCCAGAGCCAGGTCCCTGTGTGCCACACCTTAGAGGTGCTCAATGATCTTCTGTACGCCAGCCCTAACAGTGATTTGTTTGCGGATGAATGGCATGCGAGAATACCTGTTATTTTGTGAGAATATGTATAATAGGGAATCTACAGTTTCATGTTAATTTGTAATTATTGGTCCGTGTTTTATTGTCACTATTTGTTATACATTGAATTACATTTTTTTTTTCTATTGTCGTTTTGCAATTATTGTGTTAGTATTTCTGAGTTAATTAATGTAAATGGTTTTGTATCATTTTCATTACCTATAAATAAATAAATTGTCGGATTATTATTACGCATTTTATCATTAAAATTAATATTCATGTTTTCAATTATAGGCGTATTGAGTAAAATGCACTAGTCTTCTTCAAATTAATTTTTAAATTATTTTCGTGTATCCAATTTACAATAGATATCAAAGAATTAGTAATGTCATCTTTGTACGTGTTTTTATCCTTACAAGTTACTGTCACAGTGCTGTCATCAGCAAATAGTGTCATCGGTTGTGCAGGTGCTTGAGGCAAGTCATTAATATATAAATTGAATAATAGAGGACCGAGTACACTGCCTTGTGGTACTCCATATATAGTATCGCGTTCCTCGGAACTAAATATTCTTTCTGTTTTAGTTTTAGTGTCAAATCTTGTAATTTCTTTACTTTTTGTCTGTACTGTTTGCTCTGTACTTTTTTGTGCCCATTGTTTGAATGTTTGTTAATTCCCCCGCGATAGAGGAATTACTTCTAGTGCGGGTGGGAGTGCGTTACTAATCTTTCAAACGAGGAGTCATTGTGTTGCCAAAGAAAAGAAATCACCATGCATCCAACCTTTTGTTCAAAGAGCCTGAATTATTTAATATGACTTTTATTTTAATTTTAATAAGGCTCGGCTTTTTTCTGCGGCTTCGCTTGCTCGGGAAGAGTATTTTCTTTCTGGATGACAGATATCCTATGTTCTTTTCTATACCACTGACAATGAGTATACAAAATTGCATGATGATCGGTCGAGTAGTTAAGGCGTGAAAGCGTAATAAACAAACAAACTCACATTCATAATATTAGTTAGGATTACAAACAGTAGCTTAATAAATATTGTACAATTTGAGTGTTCATTAAAAAAGTACACTATTTACGACATTATCCACGGATTACAATACAAAATAGTTTAGTTATTAGTAAAAAACAGTCCAGGCATTATACACAATAGATACTCTGAAATTAAACAAATTTATACAGATGTTATCGCGTTGTTTATCTTTTATAAAACACTATTATTACATAATTTTGAAACTTAAACTACTATTGTTAAACACTTTTACTAGTTACTGTTTACTTCCATTTAAGCTATTTAAATTATACAACTATTTAAATTTAATTTTACACTTTCCCTGACGTTTCGGGTGCTTTTCAGCAGCCATGGTCACGGGGAGACTAAGATGGTGGTTGTCCGTATAAATTTCTTTAATTTCAATGTATAACATTCGCGTAAACAAAAGACAATATTAAATAGATACTCTGTTTATCAAGATCCTTAAATACTCAGCCGATCATTATGATATTTTGCATACACTTTTTCAAAGGTACAGAGAAGGACATCGGGTACCTTACTTACAGAAGGCCAGTATTATTCCGGGACAGAAATATATTTACAAAATTAACACTAACGCAAGCGAAGCCGCAGGAAAAACCTAGCTATAATTTAGCACACTTAGTTAGATTGGCGTTTAGGATTACATTGCTTACTTTACTTAACCACTTTGTTATTCAAATGACTTACTTCGTCAAAATGTTCTCTATTCTTCTTTACTTTATATTTATTTTAAATAAATATATATATATATATATACTTTATATTTATAATATATTGTTTGCCAACAGATTTCACATCATTTACGTGAATTTCCAATAAATGTTAACAAAATCTTTTACAGAATGTAAATCCAATGCTAGGCACACAAAACATTTACTGAGTATATCACTCGGCTACTCACGTGATACTCATCAGCGGCATCACAAAATACTTAAATGTAAAAAAAATGATACTAATTACAAGTGAGCAAAAGGAAATTACATAAACGAAAACAAAAGAATCGTCATTTACTGGTTGACTTAAAACTGTACAATTCTTTTTTGAAAACCGGCAAAGACACGGCATGAATGTCAACCTTTTTATGTTTAAACAGACGGTTGTGCTCACGACATAATCTGGGAATCATACTATATATTTATGAAGTAAAGTCTGCAAACGTATAATATCACAAATTTTCCATAAGTAGTTCGTGAAAAATAATAGACGTTTGTATATGAAGTTGCTGCTTTGTATAAAGAAAATCGTTAACGTTGTGATTTTCATACTATTTCATCAATATTTTTTTAATACAATTGGCTATTTATTTATACATAATACTAGATTTTGCCCGCGTAAAAGTAGATAAGGTTATGCTAGTACTGTTTTTTTTTTGTTTTTAATACAGTATAGCCTATGTTACTCGGTGATAATTGTGAAATAATTTTTAAAATCGGTTGTGTAGTTTTTGAGTTAAATCCACACAAACAAAACAAAAATCAGATCTTTTCTCTTTATAATAGAATAGAATAGAATAGAAAGATTTTATTTCAGACCGGAGTCCATAGGGTTAGTAACAATTTGACTTAAGTTCTAGTGTTAGTAGGGTACAGACACAGATGAAAATGAACAATTACAATTCAGCATGGAGCTGCATCCACCTCCGCACCATCGGGGAATCCCACCGATCTGCGAATACACTGAGAATACTGTTGGTGCCGCCGCGAACACGAGTCATCAGGGATGCACATCTATTTCTAATAATGGCGGCAAAACCATCAATATTATTATCTGCAAACATCCCTGACGCACTACTGCGCCACGGCAGCCGCAGCAGCACTCTCAGTCAGTAATATTAGTATAGTGTATAGAAATAATGAAGCTTATATTTTAGCTCTTATATATTTTTATTAAAGTTTTCTAGAATTAACAAAAACGAAATTAATGATGGTGATAAGGAATACGGGCACAGAGCATATACTCGCAATGTTTCTTTTTGTAACCTGGACAACCTATCCGGGTTACAAAAATGACACCTATATCCTTTTTACCTATCTTCCTGAAAAAGCAGTTTTACCGAGTAAGGACGTGGGCAAAAACTAATAAAATAATGAAAAACGAGTGATCATAATTCATACCATAATATTTTGAGTTTAGTCGCAGTCTACAAAAATTACTTCACTCTTCCCAGTCTCTTTGACATATAGGTAGCAGCGAAAGCCTATTGGGAGTCTCGAGATCAATCCTAAGGCGCGCATCGCTGACTTTTTAAAGATACGTGTGTATTAAATATTTAATTATCGCTTCCTTTAACGGTGAAGGAAAACATCGTGAGGCAACCTACATGTCTGAGAGTTCTACATAATGTTCTCAAAGATATGTGAACCCGCACCGGGCCAGCGTGGTGGACTATGGTCAAACCCTTCTCACACTGAGATGAGGCCCGTGCCCAGCAGGGAGACAGTTTAATACAGGCCTGGTATTATTATTATTATTTGACAAACACTTTCTGCCTAGCCTTTATTATTCCCAAGTCACCCGGATTTGACTGGATATCAGTTTTTACACGGAGCGGCTGCCACCTGACCTCCGCAACCCGAAGGCTAACAATATCCTAAAGCTAGACTGACTGACTGACTTCTCAATATCGACTGCCATAGATGTTCATGGCAGCCGGGACCGACGGCTTAACGTGCTCTCCGAGGCACGGAGCAGGCGATAATTGTCAATAAATACGCACATAATTTCGAAAATCATATAACTTCCGAAAGTCAGAGGTGCGCGACGTAGGTTCGAACCCGAGACCCTCTGCATTGCAGTCTGTTGGTCTCCCCACTGAGCTATCGCTGCTACAAATAGAAAATTATATTCGCTGGCGATAAAATTAATACTGTTCATGCGTAATTGTTTACTTATACAGAATGTCCGGTAATTAATGGATAACCTGGAAATGTTTTATAGTGGAACTGATGGCCGTTCAGAAAAAATATGAAAAGGAATCTATCCTAACTACTACCTGAGATTTGTGTTTTTTTTTTAATTACCATGTATAACTTTCTTGTATACTACGACCATAAATGAATGAAATCTATCGGTTTTTTGATGTTTTATTATTAAACACTAATTATGCTAATAGATAGACAGTCAAAAGTATGCTATGCTAATATAGCCTGCACTTTTTAATATATATAATTATTTTTTTCTTTTTTTTTCTGAACGGCCTTCAGTTCTACTATAAGACATTTCAAGGTTATCCATTAATTACCGGACATCCTGTATACGTATATACTCAACTTGTTCAAATGATAATTTTCAAATTATAAATGTTGATAATTCAAATTAAAATATTTTGTTTCTATGTTGATAAGTAATCGCCTTTTGTGAGACCCCCCTAGCACAAAGCCGTTTGCTGTTTTTAACATCAGATAACTAGGTATATTAATCTTTATAAGTACGTATAAATAACGAACGAGAAACCATATCGTCCAAACGAGTGATATAATTATGGCTGTGATAATTTTGCAGATAGCGTTAATTTTTTTTGACGATGTATGTGTTTTGATACCAATAGATGTATTCGATATTATGTAGCTATCATTAATTTAAGATATGTATGTCCATCTTTACTAATATTAAAATGTGAATTAATTTAAATTAATTAATTAAATTAAAAAGCTCATGATGCCCATCCAAGGGGATGAAGATATCAAAAAACTACAAGACGATATAAATAGTCTAACAGATTGGTGCAAATTAAATAAAATGCAGTTAAATACTAAAAAATGTTACCATATAAAATTTACCCGAAATAAAACTGTTATTAATAATACCTACTATATAGAAGGAGTTCAAATAAAAAAAGTTAATATAATTCGCGATCTTGGAGTTCAACTAGATAGTGCACTGAAATATGACGTACACATATTGAATACTGTTGCGCGTGGTTTCAAAGTATTAGGGTTTGTTACACGTAATGGCAAGGATTTCAAAAAATCATCCACAAAGATAAAACTTTTTAACACTTTAGTTCGGCCGATACTTGAATATGGCTCTGTAATTTGGAATCCACATTATGATGTGTACAAAAATCGTTTGGAAAGTATACAGAAGCGCTTTCTATATCATCTTTGTTACGGCGATCATATAGCGAGATCATGCACAAGTTACACCGATAGGTTGAAACAATATAATATGAAAACGCTTGAAAGCCGTAGGGAAAAATTAGACTATATCTTCTTACACAAGATAATAAACGGCGCCATAGATTGCAATCAAATACTAAGTTCTCTAATTATTAAGATTCCCTCTCGAATACCCCGGAAGAATACGTACAACTTCTTTGACGTACCCACCTCAAAAACAAATCTCGGTCACTATGCTACTGTACCAAGACTCTGTAGGCAGTACAATAACCTATCAAAGACACACGAAATTGATATTTGTGAACCTTTGTGTAAATTTAAGAAGCATCTTAATGAATACCTGTAACATTTAGTGTTACAATATTTTTGTCATTATAAATATACTAAAATACTTAAATTTAAAATTTAAATTTTATTTCTGTTTTGCTTATAAATATGTATTCTAAATTGTGTTATCTGTTATCTTAGTTTGTAAGTTTATCTTTAATTGCATGCTGTGGTCTCCTATAATTGAAGGAGTACACATACCTTATCCTTAAGTGACTATTTTGTAATTTGCAGTGTACATTCTTCGTTGGAGATCCTAAATAAATAAATAAATAAATAAATAAATGTGACATTTTGTGAGGATGTATGGATGTGTGGATGTTTGTTACTTTTTCACACAAAAGCTACTGGACCGATTGCGATGAAACTTGGTATGTAGATAGCTGAAGACCTGGATTCACACATAGGCTACTTTTTATCCCGATATTCCCACGAGAACAGGACTGACGCGGGTGAAACCATGGGGAAAAACTAGTATATAATATATTTGACTGCGCCGATGTCGCAGTGGTTTAAATGGTTGCCTCACGACTGCCACCGCGCTGAGTATTGTGGGTTCGATCCCCACACGCGACAAAAATTCGTGTGATCCTGAAATAGTTGTTCCGACTTTGGTTGTTCTTTGTGTCCCTTGTTGGAATATTTGTAGACCCTCTCGCGATACAGAAATGAATATAAGCGATGCAGCGGTCTTTTAAAATTAAAATATAAAAATATTATTAATCTGTAAATAATGGTACGAGGATATACATAGATAACTTGTTATATTTAATTTTATGGAATAATGTTGTTGTTGCATCATAAAATGTCGAACAACCAGCTGTGTAACTTTTTTTTTCTTTTTTTGCTTTGTGGGGAAATACTCCTTATGCATACCCACTCGTCACAAGGGGAGGCGAGAGGGTTAGGTTGGGCTCTCCCGAGACTGCGGGCCTACCGACTAAAACCACCACGGTGTGCCAACTCACTGCTTTGTATGGTGGGTGGGTCGCTGGAACTGAAACTACATCAGCGACCCACCCAGCAGTGCCCAATACAGACAGGAAGGCTTGCAGTCGACAACTACCTAAATAAAGTCTTATACCTACTTAATACAATACTATACATTGAAATTAAACACTTTATACGCATTTTATCGCGTTGTTTATTTTACTTTAAACACTGGTATTACATAATTTTGAATACTCTAACACTACTATTATTGAAATTTTACTACTATTTATTTATATAAGCTATATATTTTCTAATGAAAACAATTTATATTTGAGTTTACACTTTGCCCCGACGTTTCGGTTGCTTTACAGCAGCCATGTTCACGGGGAGACAACGCGATAAAATCCGTATAAAGTGTTTAATTTCAATGTATAACATTCGCGTAAACATAAGACAATACAATACTATACAACGAATTTTATGTGCGATTAAATATTTAAAGGTAATAAACACCTATTTATTGCCCGACGTTACGGTTAGGATCGCAAGGAGACGAAAATATCGATATAAATATCGATATTTATATCGAAGGCCTGAAAATATCGATGATCGATAATATCGGCAGTTTCAATGCGATATTATTGATAATGCAAAACTTTCAAGTTAGTAGTAGAAGTGGGTAAATAAGAAGCAAATAATTATAGTATAGCTAATAACTAATACTGTAGATACACAAATACACTATACATATAAATATAGAATACTACTAAGTCAATGGATGTAATGAACCTACTAATCCTACTATTTTCTGTGGAAAGAACTATACTGAACGAAGGAACAAATACAAAGAACATCATAGACAAAAATCGATCATAAAATCTTAAATATAATCAATGGTTACCAAAAATTATTTTAAATATTTCGATATCGATATTTAATTTCTTGTCGATATGATAATATCCTATCGATGATGGTAAGATATCGATAAAATATCGATATTTATGGGGTCGATATTATCGAATATTCGATATATCGTTGCATCGCTAGTTACGGTCGACTTGCATCGATTGTGGTCACGGATTGACTGGTGTAAGCTCAGTGGCGCCTTCGTAGTAGTAAGGTACCTTTAAATGCTTAATCGCGAATAAGGTCTGTTATCTAGTATTATATTAAGAACTAGCTGACCCGCGCAGCTTCGTCTGCTTCACATAAGAGATTTCTCCCGTGTTTGCAACATTTTCGATGTTATATAGTCTACAGCCTTCCTCGATAAATGGGCTATCCGACACTAAAAGAATTTTCAATTCGAACTAGTAGTTCCTGAGATTAGCGCGTTCAACCAACCAAACAAACTCTTCAGCTTTATAATATTAAAATAGATGTAAACAAATCGAGAAAGCCTAAAAACATTCTTACGTCTTGGACGTAAGATAGTTTTGGAGATGCATAGAAGCCAGTTTTTCTTATGTATGGCCTCTGCCTCTGTGGCACAGCGGTAGTTAATGCGATTGCTATAGTCAGATGTCTCGGGTTTGAATCCCGGGTCAGGCCAACAAAAAGTTATTCGATTTTTCTGTTAATAAATCTCAATACAGCCCGAAGTTAAGTAGTTGGCGGTGTTAGACACCCCGTGCCTGAGAAAGCACGCAAAGCCATTGGTCTTGCGCCTAATCTCTCTTCAGTCGTGTCATATTGCCGTCCCATCGGATCATGAGAGTTAATAAACAGAGAGTGCACTTGTGTTTACGCACGTACTCCGGTGCAACGGCCAGTCTCCGTTAAGATTGGCTGCCGTGAACGAAATTCGGTCATTATATAATAGGGAACGAGACTATTGTGAAGTACCGGCCACGGTTCCAGACTCCTAGCCGCTAATAAGAATTTCTTATTAAAAAAACCCAACAGAACTTCGCTTGAATTGCCAATGAAACGCAAGTCGTTGGGTTGGGTTGCTCAAGGGTTGAGGGGGCGCAGGAGACGCGCTTATGTCGCTCTCCTGCCCCCCACCTAAGGGTTCTGGGTGGCAAGGCCTCAGGGGACCCTGCCACCCGTGAGTAAGAACCCATAGAGGGCGCGCGCGGTGTTCCCGCGTGCCTTCTAACGTTGAAAGGGGAGAGCAGTGAAATGCTCTCCACCGGGGACGAGAGGAGGTCGGGTCCAATTGACTCGGCCGGCACCCACACGGGGAGGCCTGCTATGGATGAATCTTTTTGTCCCTCTCTCACCCAATGGGGGGGGCCAGTTGGGAGTCTTCCCAACTGGCCCCCCCTATTGGGTGAGAGAGGGAACACCCCAGGTTTTTTAGTGGGTATACCAGCACTCGGCTGGTGAGTCCCACACGCCCCGCCGGTGCCGTCCCCTAGCCGGCGGGCAGTGCATCAAGGATTTTTCCTGGGTATCAAAAGAAAAAAAAAAGGGTTGCTCAAGGGTTGCTCGCATCTCGGCGGGGTCGCGACCGCATGCGCAAGTGATTTGCGCGGCCCCGTCGATAGCGGTTTTGTCGAGGAACACCGTGGTAGGTTTAGTCGGTATTCCGGGAGGTACATTATCTTTTCAACATCTTTCTTTTACCCCGGTGAGTCCGACATAATCCCTCCGCCCGCCCCCGCGGAGGGGTGTGCGTCAATGCATTCCCGCAGGTGAAAAAATAAAAAAAAGGCTGCTCGCATGCTAACATGCCAAAAAGCACGCGTCAACGAGGATTATATATAAGTATCTTATCTCATCCGGATTACATTGACGTTGTTTATTAGCTATTAAATAATAAACGGTTCTAAGATAGTGAAACATTATCATATTAAATATGTTTGCTATCTCCTACCAAATATATTAGTATTTGTAGGTCAAAGTTATGAAAGCGACAATTTTCGGTCCTCATGACAAATATCTCAAGACATTTGTAGGTACAAGTTATGAAAGAGGCAGTTTTCCGCCCTCAGGACTAATATCTCTAGACTTTTGTAGATCAAAGTTACGAAAGAGGCAATTCTCAGCCCTCAGGACATATAAATATCTCAAGATATTTGTAGGTCAAAGTTATGAAAGAGGCAATTTTCTGTTCTCTCCACAAATATCTAAACACACCATGCTGGCGCCATTTGCTGTACAATTTTGAAAACTTTGAAACTATTACGACTTATTATGGAATGTGCACGATGCTCGATGAATGCCACGTCACCCAAATGTTATTTTCTTTCCTGCCTAGTGGTAAGCAGTATCCGCCGCTTATGGTAAGAGTCGTCAAAACAATTGAAAATAAATAAGGTAATATGATTATTGGTTTACCTCATATATTAACTGTTCTGTAGTATTCAATCATGGGATCAAAAGTCTTCTACTCAAGCAATGACTTAGACATTTTAATTTAAATAGCCTCTTTCACGACAGCCAATATGGCTTTACTAAGGGTCGTTCAACAACGGATGCAGGAGTAACTTTACTCAAACATATATACAGAGCGTGGGAAAACTCACAAAATACTATTGGTGTTTTTTGCGACCTCTCAAAAGCATTTGACTGCGTCTGTCATGATACGCTCATACGGAAACTAAGGCATTACGGTGTTCAGAGTAATGCACTGGATGTAATTACGTCGTACTTGAATAACAGGATTTAGTGTATAGAAGTCAATAGTTCAAAATCAAATAGCTTACTTGTAAAGCTAGGGGTGCCGCAAGGTTCGATTTTAGGACCATTTTTATTTTTAATTTATATAAACGATTTACCTTTTTATTTGAACAATATTTGTGATGTTGTACTGTTTGCTGACGATACTTCTTTAACCCCTAAACCGTAACGCCTCTTTTGCGAAACTACCCGCATCTGTAACAACGCGCCCGGCCGAAATCGTGCGATTTCTCCGCATTCATTAAAACTACGATATCTCTAAAACTACGCATCGCAGCTCGACAAAACCTATGTCATTGAAATTGTTATGAAATAAGCTATCTGATTATCTATAGTTTAGTACAGTTTTATTGTGAAATCTGTTATTGATTCGAAGTTGAAAGTAGGGTGAGCTACTTTTTTTTTTTTTTTGTAAAAAAGTCGTCATATTAATAAAATAAAAGCATTTTTATCGAAAGTTATTATATTATTTACATAATAACACATTATGTTACAATAATCAAATGAAATAACAAACATCTCCATACATATTTTACACACTGCAAGCTAAACAAAAACTCGGGTCAGGTAACCCGTACGCCGAACAAAAAACAAGGGTATGTTTACACATTCATTCTGCGATCTTTGTGAGCCAAGTGGCTAACAATAATATATTGTTACATAGTTTGGTAAACAATCTTATCGCAGGCAAAGTGTTAGCTGTTAGAATTGATTAACTTACGAACTATGACTCATAATGTAAACACTTGAAAAAGAGCTCTGAGAAAGACCCTTTTATAATTCTTATCACAGAGCAAGTACTATTACATTTATTTGAAATCTTATTTTACAAACCACATGATGATGATATTTACTAATGGGAAAACACAACACAAGGCCATGTTGCCTAGCAAAATCATTAACAAAATCAACAAATAAAAAACAGAAAACAAGGCAATTTTAGTAAGAAGATTTGAGATTTTTGAGATTTGAGATTTAATCATTTATTTGCATGAAAAATGGTACATACATGGTGTTACAAAGAGAGTTTGATCCACAAGTTTCACCCATATGGGTATGCAAACATTATAGTATTACAACTTTATTTTAACACTTATTATTGTATTATTACATTATAATTATATTATTACATTATTATTATATTTTTACATTATTATTATATTATTACATTATTATTATATATAATTATGTACATAACAAACATTTATTAACCACATGTTTATGTATTTATCAACAAAGTTATAATTTTAATTCAAAGAATTCTTGTATGGTATAAAAAGTGTGTTGTATTAACCATTTTCTCAATTCCTTTCGCATTCTTATTAATGGCAATTCACGAATTGATTTGGGCACTTTATTAAAAACTTTTATGCACATTACATAGCAATTTTTCTGAAATAGCGTTGATTTACAGGCAGGCATTAACAGTCTAGTAGGGTCTCTTTTTCCTATAATTGAATTATCACGAGCACTGATGAATTCATTAAAAAACTTTTTTACGTGAACACAGATTTCAAAAATGTATAAGCCTACAAGGGTTAGTATGTTTTTGTTCCTAAATAAGGGTCTGCATGACTCTAATGGACCTACATTGCATAATGCTCGTACGCATTTTTTTTGACTGATAAAAGCTTTATTTATATTAGTTGAATTTCCCCACAGAAGTAAGCCATATCTTAAAGTAGACTCAACATAACCATAGTAAGCCATTTGTGCCGCAGACCATCCAGCAACACGTTGTAAATTACGGAGGGCATACACGAATTTATTGAGTTTAGTGCATACATTTTTGACGTGTACCTTCCAGTTGCAGTACTGATCTACATGGAGTCCTAAAAATTTTATGTCTACTACTTTATCTAGTTTTTCGCCACGGTATCTGATATTTAATATTTCATGTCTTGTCTTATAATTAGAAAATTGAATGAATTTGGTTTTTGATATATTTACGCAAAGATTATTTGATTCGAGCCATTTTATTATAGATTCTATTGTATTATTTAAAATAATGTCAAAATTACTATTTATGTCAATTTTAGGTATAATTATGGAAATGTCATCTGCGAAAAGTATAGACTGATACTGTGAAATAGTCGGAAGATCATTTACATACAATAAAAATAGAAGTGGCCCGAGTATACTACCCTGCGGTACACCATATTCGTTTTTTATTAATTTTGATTTATAAGAAGTCAACACAGATTCTTTATTTATACGTGACACTTCGACACATTGTTGACGGCTTTTTAAGTAACTTTCAACCCATTTCAGTGCTGGACCCCGAATTCCGTATCTTTCGCATTTGTCCAGTAGTATATTATGGTCTACGCAGTCGAAAGCTTTGGACATATCAAAGAATATAGCAATTACAGGAATTTTCTTATTTATATATTCAGTTACTCCACGGATTACGGCAAAAGCTGCAAGAGTTGTGGACTTATCTTTTTGAAATCCATTTTGTTCTTGTCGAAGAATTTTATACTTAGACAAGAAACTGTATATACGCGAGTACATTGCCTTTTCAAAAATTTTCGAGAATATCGGTATTAACGCAATTGGCCTATAGTTCGTGATTTCATGACAGTCACCTTTTTTGAATAAAGGTTTGATGATAGATGTTTTTAATCTATCTGGAAATATGCCTTGCGTAAATGATAAGTTAATTAGGTAAGTTATAACTGGCGCAATAATATCTGCACAATTTTTTATTACACTTGTGCTAAGGGCATCACAACCCACTGAATTTGTGTTTTTTAAAGATTTAATAATTTTCAGGGTTTCATGGACCGAACAAGGGCTTAAAAATATACTTGGTTCAAAGTAATCAATATAATTTTTAAAGGTAGAATTTGTAGGTTTTTTATTTTGTATAATTGATGAATTTACGAAAAAATTGTTGAATTCATTAGCTATTTTAATAGGATCAGTGATTTTGGAATTATGGTAGTTTATCCAATCAATGCTGCTAGTCATAACATTATTGTATTCTTTATTTTTAATTATATTCCATGTGGTTTTGCAAACATTTTTAGACTTCTTAATGAGATTATTATTAATATTTCTTTTGGAACAAATTATAGTTTTTTTTAGGAGTTTTGTGTATGTGTTATATTTATTTTTATTTATATAACTATTATTTAAGTAAAAGGCATATCTCAGTTTTCGTTTAGTTTTACTTGATATCTTTATCCCTTTAGTTAACCACTTAGGCACCTGGGCACTTTGATTTACTTTACATCTCTGTATTGGAAAGCAAAGATTATAAAATAAACAAAAAGTATCATGAAATCTATTAAAGTCAGAGTTTACATCTTCAGTATCTACATCACTCCAAGAAAGAGATAGTAACGATTTTCTAAAGTTTTCCAGGTGTTCTGTGCTATAAAGTCGTTTATTTACAAACCAGTGATTATTTGTACTCTCTTTGCCTACTATTGAAAAACTTAATGTTTGACAGGTGTTGTGGTCTGACAGATTGAATTCCAAGTACACAATACAGAATACAACCAGTAGGTCACATCTGAACAACAAAATAAAAATATAATGAAAATGAATCGATTTTCAAACAGAGGTACCAATTTAAAATTATAATATTATATTAAAGGTAATTCCTTTTTTAATATATAAATCTAAGCTGTTATTTTCCTTAATAAAAAAATTTTTTTTAAATTTAAATCTATTCACCAATGAAACGAACAAAGGTCCCGTCCAAAAATATATATATAATATACAATATAACCAAAAAAAAATAAAAAGCAAAAAATAATATATAATTTAACCTCGCCTCGTTTAAATCTCGTCGGTCAACACTTTTGTTTTACTGACCATTGTCCTTTACTGTGTACGAAACACAAAACAAGATGGCGGCTTGAATGTCATAAACGGAGATGCGATTTTCGATTACATTTCAAATATTTACATTATTTTATCGAATTTCACTAATAAAATGCCTAATACATACGTAGTAACGTATCTAAATCATGTTTCTAACAAAATTTTGTCGTCATTAGTGTATTTTCTACTCAAAACAAATAGAAATGTGCCAGCGTGATGCGCAAATTTCGAAACTATGTTTCGTAAAATAATAAATTCTGTCTAAAATCTTTACCCAATACGCAATGCAGCGATTAAAAACTGTTTAGTACTTACTCGTCCATGGTATTTATATAACAAACACTTCACATTGAATAACACCCTTCCTCAATAACATTTATAAAAACGTAATGAAGGCGTCACTCAAAGCGTCTCCACAGATTAAATTGAGTGTAACATTCCGTAACAAATTTTTGTTGAATGTATAGCATGTGATATTGTATGACTTTCTTATTCGTTTTCCTACAATTTGTGTAAGTTAGAGTACGAAAGGTATACCCTAGACTGGCAATATTTGGTATTAAATACGACCATAATCAAGAAATCTCCAGGAGATTTAGTTACGGTATAAATTAATATCAATAATAGTATTTTTTTAATATATATGTATATATATTTTTTGTAATAATTTTTAAATTTTTAAATTTTTTGTGTTATACCTTGTTTAAGCTAGAATTTACATTGTTGTTACACTCAGTCATTTTTTAATCAAGAAGAATGTGGCATTGAAGACAATTCGTGATTACGGACAGTTCCGTCAAGCTTTCTTTTAAGTCTTAGTCTGAGTTCGCATGCCAAGGACCGTCATGCTCACTCAAATGTCATTGCTTGTGGTGGTGTCATGGACCGGTTAATGGTCACGGTCAATATGGCGAAGGGGGCGATTGCTGACCCATGTGTCGTACTCGTGAACGGGTGCTACTTGTGGTGACTGGTCGACCTTGGTTTCGTGGAATTCGATAATTTACATACTACATTTTTATTTAAACAGTTAGATTAAACTACGGACTACAATCATGCCTTGTCTTTATTATTTATGTACATGTAAGTGGATGCTCCTATTTAACACACTGCTGCTTTAGAGGCTACCATCAAATTTTATCAAATGCTTGAGTATGTTCAGTAGTAGTTCATGGAGAAATGGTTGCAGCACCTTACAGTTACGATTTGTAAACGAAATATTATTGTACACTTGGTGATTAAAAAGAGTGGCTATGAGTTTCTTGCCCGTTCTTCTCATGAGTCCTACACCCTTGCTTTGCTGAACGTGGCAGTAAATGTAAATTCACAGGAAATAAAATTACGTGTAACTTTGACATTCATAAGTGTTACCTTGTAACCTAACTTGAATAAATTTATTCAGATTTTGATTTTCAAAAGCTTTGCGCATATCAGACAACGCGTTGCACGTGTATTTCTTCTATTCATATTTTTGGTTATTTTTACTTTTTGAATGTGGCTAGTATATTGAATTAACCCTTTTGAAAATAATTTCATTCTTTATTTAAAATATTGATTTATTAAAAAAGACATATACAATCTTTTATAAAGACAAATTTATGTTTTGTTTTTTTAAAAGGCATCTCCTGCACTTGGATTAATTTTTGTGTTGGAGGGGACTATTGTATATTTAAAACGGATTCAGAGAGCACCCAGATTCGGAACACCTACGTATTTGCGAAACACACAATTTTATGTCCTACGTGGGATCGAACCCACAACACTCGGCGACGTGGCAGTGGCGAGGAGAACGCTATACCATTACTTCATTTGTGCAGTCATCGTATCCTAGTGAATGGATTAAAAAGAAGAGATAATATGAGCCAGGAGATATCGTAGTATGTCAGAATCCGTAGTTTCAGCTTCGCAAAAGCGTATGTGGTTGTGTTCTCACAGTGTAACACAGTGTGTGTAATAGAGGTGACTTCTAACACTTTAATTATTAATAATATTTATGTTCATTACATGTAGATAAGTATGATATATTAGTATGTAAATAAACGATCTGCGTATAAAATCTCAGATCCGTCAGACATACATCATGTTTAGCATAGCTGATTTTGTACAGTAAATGTGAATACAGTACATGTTGGTAAAAACGATGGGCATCACATCTTACCAACAATAATCTCCGTGTGAGCCTCCCAAAGGGCCAGATGTTTTTCTAATATGTTAGAAAATATCTGTGATATGAGAAACATAAGTAAGTAGTAACAGAATAAAGTACATAATTATGTTAATTGATAAACAATACACATACTCGTAAAAAGATACTAGTGCTCTGTTTATCACAGATTTTTGTGCTAAAATTGTACGCTAGATGGCGTTACCGTCGCCACATGTCACTTACAAAATATCAGCAGCACATTGGCGATAGCGGGATAATCGACTTCCTAAGGCTTCATGCCAATTTCAAAGGGTTCTTAAAAGATAACATTTGTACCCAGAATTTTCTTTTTAAATGAATTTATGCTTGTTAGATATTAGCTTTATTGAAATGAAACACGATATAAAAATAAAATAAAGATTTAGGTTCACAGTTTTAAGTTTATTACCCTATCCAACAACATGATAATAGGAATTAAACGGATAATATGTTTATAAGTCTGTTATGCCACTTAGTTTTTCTTCTTTATAATTTGATTGTCATTACAATCATATGAATTTCTTCGACTATCTCTTTATTCACATGGCATAAAATTGCGGGTATGGCATAAAGGTTTGGCCAAAGCATCATTTTAGTTTATTAAAATTCTTAGCGCTATGACGCACGACGTAGACAGATACTATTTAATTACCTTCTCCCTAGCCTTTATTATTCCCAAGTCACTTGGGGTCGGCTTTTCTAGTCTAACCAGATGGTTATCAGTTTTTACACGAAGCGGCTGCCACCTGACCTCGGCAACCCGAAGGCTAACGATACCCTAAGGCTAGGCCAGTGTCAGGATATTATAGGGCACTGACCTCCCAATAACGACTGCCATAGATGAGGCAACCGGGACCGACGGCTTAACGTGCTCTCCAAGGCACGAAGCAGGCGATAATTTTATTGTCAATCAATACGCACATAATTTCGAAAATTCATATAACTTCCGAAAGTCTGAGGTGCGCGACGTGGGTTCGAACTCGAGACCCTCTGCATTGCAGTCTGTTGGTCTCCCCACTGAGCTATCGCTGCTATTTAATTACTTATAACATTGAATTACCTATTACAGTGGAGATCCGAAAATCTACCAAAATTATCATTATTCTATGAGATAATCCGTGGTCATGCACCAATCGATAAAGGTAATCGGGATTAAAGTATTCCTATCTAATAGTTTTATAGTGCGACATGCTAAATCATTTGCTTGACATGTATTTGATTTTGTACACTTGGTATCATCTATACCTATATATAAAAATCTCGTGTCACGGTGTTTGTGGTCGCAGTCCTTTGAAACGGTTCGACCAATTTTATGTTTTTTTAATGTATATTTGGTAGGTATGAGAACAGGTCGTAAAGTATATTTCATACCGCTCATTGGGTGAGAGAGGGAACACCCCAGGTTTTTAGTGAGTATACCAGCGCTCGGCTGGTGAGTCCCACACGCCCCGCCGGTGCCGTCCCCTAGCCGGCGGGTAGTGCATCAAGCATTTTGCCTGGGTATCAAAAAAAGAAAAAGAAATGGTGATTGGGATGTCCCTATCGAATGAATTTATATGGCAGAACAACATTTGCCGGGTCAGTTAGTATATATTTATAATTATTAAATGACTACAATTCCTTTTGACATTGTAATGAGTATGTGTTCTTTGTTAGTTATCTGATGTTACTTTTTAATTTTTGTTATATTTTATGTGAATTATTATTAGCATCCGTGCAGTCACCAAAGGGATTGAGGTAAAAAATAGCGCCAGGCATTCTTAGCGCATATGCTGAACTATGTCCCATTTAGCAAAATGTATTTATTTTATATTTCCACCAATATACCGCAGTGTCTCAAGATAAAAGTCTTTGACCAGTGTGTGTTGCCCGTATTTAAATACGAATCCCAGACGTGGTCGTGGGCCTTATCAGAGGGCTTAAAGTCACTCAGAGGGCGATGGAGAGAGCTATACTCGGGGTTTCCCTGCGGGATCGAATCACATATGAGGAGATTCGCAGAAAAACTAAAGTTGCCAACATAGCTCTCTGAATAGCCTGAAGTGGCAGTGGGTAGGGCACATAACGCGCAGAACCGATAGCCGTTGGGGCAGAAAGGTTCCGAAGTGGCGGTCACGCACCGGAAGACGCAACAGGGGTAGGGCCCACAAGGTGGACCGACGATCTGGTAATGGTCGCGAGAAGTGGTTGGATGCGGTTGGCTCAAAACCGGTCTGTGTGGAAACCTTGGCGGAGGCCTATGTCCAGCAGTGGACGTGTTCGGCTGAGATGAGGATAATATTTCATTTTTTAATATTGTCTTTTTGTCAAATAAATATTTTTCTTTCTTTCTTTCTATTTATGATACCAGAGAGAACAAAGCCTTTCTCAAATAAAATCCTATACAAAAACAACAACAAAATTATCTAACGCCCACTACAACGAACGCGTCAACCGTCCCTGATCGACATAGATAACTCTTAAAAATGCGAACAGACAACAAAACGTTTATAAAACTGTTCAGAACAATAAAAATTGCAATCGCCACTTTTGTCCCGATAACGTGAAGGAGCCGTTCGGTCTGTATCTACAGATAAAGTCGTGAATATCACGTTTTGTTCCTTCACCGTCGTAAAAATGGCCATATCTTACGTTTAAAGTGGTATTAGGTGGAGCATACATCAGCGGACTTTATTTTCTTTTAATTATTCATATTAAATTAATAAAATTGAAGTGTCTGTTTGTAATGCCAAAATAACAGCTTTTTACTACATGCATATAAAAGTATATATACGGCACTTATACGAAAAATCTTTTTTTCTTACTTACTTTCTGTCTGTTTGTTCCGGCTAATCTCTGAAACGACTGGACCGATTTTGACGTGACTGTCACGAGCAGATAGCTGATATTATGAGGATTACTCCTTGTAATATCAGCTATCTGGTCGTGACAGTATTACTACTTTCATAGGCTAATTTTATTATTGAACAAAATGGGTAAGTACCGCGATAATAAAGCTTTTTTGTTAAATTGCACACGAGCGATGTCGCGGGTAACAGCTGGTATTAAAATATAACTACATAAAGGCATCTGTATATATATTTTGCCTAAATAACCTATTGAGACACAGCGGCACACCGGTGGCCAAACACAATAGGTTTTTAAGTATGTCTGATATTCAGTTTTGTAGCAGTTTTCCTATTACAATTGAAAATTTCTTTAGGTCGTTCTTTAGCCTGGTTTAGTCTGGAGTAGTAACCTTCAAAATTTTACAGGTCAATAAATTTGTGACGTGTTCTTAAGGTGATCAGGGTATTGGTGTGCATCTAGGGTTATTTACCAGGAGAATCCCCGGCCAAAAAACAGCTATAGCCAACGTACTCTAAAAATTGATGTTCAAATGCCGGCGTATCGTATATACGCCAATGATTCAGGGTTGCCATAGCTAAAAATGTAGTAAAATCAAAGAACTGGGTATAATGCCTGCGCCAAGGTCCAATTGTCCTTGCACATTTTGGTACAAGACTTGGCAAATCTTGTAGCACACGAGCGAAACCTCCATCGTCCATAATAAGATGTAAATATTAATAAAGGTACTCTCTATATTTACACGACAATATAAAAATAAACATTTGGTTAACTAAAACTGAAACTCCAAAATACAAATACCAAACATAAATTAAGTATTTGTTACACCCCCAGAATAGAACAAAACATAATAGATATTTATGTTTTGTTCTATTCTCAACTATTAGGTATAAGTAGAATTTTAATAATGAATTTAAAGTTCAGATTTAAAACTGTTGAACGAGCGCAAATCTTAACTAATATAATAAATAAATAATATGTTTGTTGAAATTGTTATCGTTTTGCTTTCACGCGACCGATCATCATAAAATTTCGCATACACGTAGTCAGGGGAACAGAAAAGAACATAGGGTATCTTTTATCCAGTCCAATATTACCGTTACTAACTTAACCAGTCCAATCTAGTCTTTTATATGGGAAGGTGGATTATTAAATAGTTATGCTCATTCATATGTGATAGTCTTTTTAGCATAGTCAGAAAATATTAACATCATATAGAAGCATAACCGAGTCTTATCAAGCGAGAGTTTAGCATTTTTGTTACCTAAAAGAATACATCAATAAGATTTATTTATCGTGGGAATTCAGCAATTTAAAAGACAGAATATATGGTTGTGTTATAAATCTTAAGAGGCACCTTTAAAATAAAGACCTTGAATCTGAAAAGAATTAGCATAATACCAATTACGATTTTAAGGTACTGTGTCTTTTATATCTTCAGTCGTATTGGTCTACTAAATCTGCTGTGAAAAGCGTCAGTGTTGGGTTTGGTTCCCCTGGCAGCCAGTGTTACTAGGTGTTTCTATCAGGCTAACTAGCAACCACCTAAAATCTGGATCCTATGATTCTGTCAATCTCTAAGTATTATAGATCTCTGCTTACTCCAACGCTATATAGCCGTAAAGCTATTTATATATAATACTCATAAACTTAGGTATCTTCATTGAGAATATTAACGTCATAGGAATGCTTATCTAATGTTATAATAATAAGGCAAATGATTCAGCAAAAAATTTAACTATACTGGCGTAGCTAGGGCTGCCAAATCAAAATCAGAAAATCGGGTTTAATACCAAAGTTCGCATAAACATCAATCTTCTAGTGCAACTATTGAACTGCCCCGTTGAGATCTCGAGTTCGACCCTAGAGTGACTAATGGTGAAGCGTGTGGCAAATAAAGATGTCGTGAAGAAATGTACCCATCTGAGATGGCACTACAATGTTCTAAATGATATGCAAAGTCTGCCAATCCACGCTGCAGCAACGTGAATATTATTAACCAATAAGTCGCAGAGGTACACGAGTGGCCAGACACAACTGATTTTCAATCATGTCAAGTCTAAGACTTGACAAACGAATACACCCCATAACTAATGCCTCAATATCCTCTAAGAAGCAGAACAGAAGTATATCATAATCCATTTAAATAATTACACTTTAAGGATCGGCATTATCTCTTAACCCTACACAATCTGATCCACAGATCTAAATGAATTTTATGTGGTCGACTGACACACAATTCCAACATGACATCTGTATTATAAGCATCACATTAACACGTTTACACATATTGAACATTAAATTTTGCCCGCAGTTCCGTTCGCGTAAATGTAGGTTATATCAATTTTCTATCCCTAGGGAACAGTACTTTTTTCTGGATGAAAGGTACCCTATGTCCTTTTCTGTTCCCCTGACAACGTGTATGCGAAATTTCATGATGATCGGTCGAGTAGTTAAGGCGTGAAAGCGTAACAAACAACAAACACGCATTCGCATTTATAATATTACTAGATATTGCCCGCGGCTTCGCTTGCATAAATGTAGATTAGGTTAGTAACAGTACTTTTCTTTGGATGAAAGGTACCCTATGTCATTTTCTGTACCCCTGACAGGGTGTTTGCAAAATTTCATGCTGATTGGATTCAGTAGTTTAGGCGTGAAAGCGTAAAAACCAAACAAACTCACATTCGCAAGTCTTTTTTTTTATACAACCAAGGTGGCAAACAAGCATACGGCCCACCTGATGGTAAGTGGTCACCGTAGCCTATGGACGCCTGCAACACCAGAGGCATCAATTGCGCGTTGCCGACCCTTTAGGAAAGGAAGTGGGAAGGAGAAGGAGCGGGAAGGGGGAAAGAGGGTGATTGGGCCTTCGGCACTCTCACTCACCGAACGAAATACAATCGTAGGAATACTGCTATTTCACGTCGATATTCTGTGAGAGGGTAGTCCTTCCCCGGTCGAGTCGGCCCATTCATGCTGAAATCAGCGAGGCTCTACTACTCATACATTAATTACAATATTACATTAATTACAATATTAGGATTGTACACTATTGTTGCACTCTTTTCAGTGTGACCACAAATTCGTGCGATGCAGATGGAAATAGTACTGTGTTCGAGGGATGAAAAATTGGTGATCATCTATGATTTAAATCGTAGTAATAACTACACTATCCGAATAGCTAGACATCTGCCAACCCTATTTATAGCTATAAACTGTAATACAACCGTGAGATAACATCTACAAGCACAAAAACATATTTTTTACTCGCCCGCCAACTAAAATGTTTTTAAAGATCTCATCGATTCGATCATTCGACGAGAACACGCTCGCGTATGCTCATCGATCATACAATCATATCGGGAAAGAAAAGATAGGTGATTTGATTATCTATATTAGTCCAGTATTTAATGAGGATTGTAATGGATCGAAGGTAGTGTCGAGCAGACTTTAGATAACAACATTTTTGTAAGCCTTTGAGTGCAGTTATAATGATATACAGTAAGCACTATTTATTGTTTTATTACGATGAGTCGCTCCCCGCTGATCGGATAAAATTATAAACGTTCTGTAGCTTTTGTTAAAAAAAGTAATATGTGTTAGTGTTGTTAATAGTGCGATAATTATTCGAATTTATAATTTTAATGTGGTGTGTTTAATGCTATTGTGTTGTGTGTGAATAGTAAACATGTCCAAGAAAAGCAGATTCACACCGTTTTTAAAACAGGTTAGTAAATTTTATTTTTATTAAAATTGTTGATGAAAATTCGTATTGGTATTTTCTTCTTTTACAGGTTTTCTAATTTTGTTTTTACGTAAATAGGACTGTATTATTAAATGTAGTGGTAGCAACTTTAGTGCGACTGCTATGTGAGAGGTCTGGTTACTATACGCGGGTCGGTCAAAGCGTGATTGTGATTTTCTCTCCAGAAATTTTACGTATGGAGTCTGGAATTGCATCCGGTAGATGACACTAGTCCTGTACTATGAGGGATCTAAAAACATAGCTGATGAAATGTGGATAAAATACCCTTCAACCTACCTTTTCGAGATTACAGGTGTGAGAGTAAAGACTTTAAAAAAAGGAATGTGTCATCCATCATGATAATGTTTCACCCACAGGTGATTGTTGAACCTGAGCGATCTTTGCATCCGGTGTTTGAATAATTGTAAATGCCCCTGGACCCGAGAAATTTTACCCGTGTTTTCTTTATAGCTGTATTGTTCTCAAATGTGGAGAATAATGTATTCGATATACCTATTAGATTACTGAATGCGCTAGCTGTTTATTTTCATAGCCATTTACGTGATCTAGTCAGGATATCCAATTGTCAGAAGGAGACCATGCACTACAAGCTTTTGCCCGCAACTCCGTTTGCATGGACTTCAGCTGTTAAGTTATTAATTTCTATTCTATCCCGGGCGAGTTATGAAAAGTCCTGAAAGTAGTTATTGGTGATTATAATGAGCTACTTACATGCCAAAATTTAAGTGTCTAGTTATAATATATAAAGCAAAGCAGGCGTTAATCCTTGAAATTGGGTAATTGGGATAAAACTGGCCTTTTTTCTTGGGGCTATGTCTTATAGAGCACCGACATGCATAATTCCTGTTTTCTAAGACCAAGGTTAGGGCTGGGCGTTAATGAATCAGTCAGTAAGTGAGTCAGGACTTCTATTTTTAATCCTTGATGCAAAAAGAGTTCAAGTTTAACGTATGTAACTGTGTGTTTGTCTGTGGCATCGTACCTTCCAAAGTGGTGGATTGATTTTGATATAGTTCCTTTTGTTTGAAAGCTGTTTTGGTCGAGTATGTTCTCAGCTATGAAAGAAAATCTGATGCAAGAAAATCTGCTGTTCCATTTAAAGATCATCAGCTCTTTTCTAGTTGATGAAGGTATGTGACTAATTTCCTCGGGTCTGATCAATTCAAACACAGGTGATTATGTAGTACATACCTATATTCCGAAGGCGTAGGCAGAGACTATAGATTTTCTCTTCATACCATCCAATCGCATCACGTTCTACATAATATACTCACTGGAGTACTTTTATCCTAGCCTTTCTTCAGAAAATGTCTGACTTGGCCAGAGACGTTTACCTAAGTCCTCCCCTTCGAACTGTCACATTATGGCATGATGATGAATGATTACTTAAACATTTTTAATGATTTGATATTTCATCAAATCATTAAAAATTAAAAATTACCTAATATTTACGGTAAGTCAGCATTAATTCGAATATAGATATTTATTGTTTTCTTCAAATACAGCTACATTATAAATTGCAAAATTATTTTCATAATAAATATCCTTATTATGTATGTACATATTGTTGCTGATCGTTATAGCAAGATATAAAACACTAGAAATAAATAAAATGTTGCCTGCAAAACAAAGATTTAAATCATATCGAGAAATTTACACTAATAGAAGAGTTTTTACACTACACTTCAGATAAAGGACGATAATTAATAATTTTCAAAAATAATCCCTATGTACTTGGTCTTGGCTTCGATAACCGATTCTGGTAAGGTGTCCTGTACATCCTGGTTAGAATCTTATAATAGTAATATACACACGGCCACACATCAAGTTAGACACCCTATATACGCATAACTAAGCTACATACAAAATAGAGAATTGTTGGAAAGGGACAGTGGTGTCGATGTAATGGTAAGGATAGAGCGTCGCATCCCGTTCAGCGTAAATGAGACAAAATAACAAATTTATATAACGCACTCTCTCGCACGATTCGCAGCGTTCAACTTCTAATAGATCAAAGTCCAAACAGTCTCGGTTGATGTGTCGCTGTGTGTATACATTTTTTACCATTTTGGTGTAATTATATAATAATGATATACATTTATTTAAAAAATCTCAATTTAAATTGTTACTAATGAGCTCCAATCTCGCACTGCTATTTAAAATAGGCACTTTACATTTATTATCTTTTTCTGCGCTTTGTTTGGGTAACAAGAGACTTTGTCAATTGAATATATCAAACAAACCATGCGCAATTTTAACGGCATAGTATACAAACATACATAGTCTCACATATTACGGATAGACAGAGTTCTATTACACCCATATTTCGCCAAAGTTTTAGGTACCAAGAATTTCTATTCTTGAGACCTAAAACTTCCTAAAGCCCTATTGTCGTTTACCGAGCTTAAATCCAGACTTAAATTTGCCGCACAGACCAGACATGATTCCTTCATATCTGGTGTGTGCGGCGAGTTCGAGTGCATAACATGCGTAACATTGTGAATAAACCTGCATGTTCGACAACTCTCCATCTACCAATCCCCACTGGACCAGGGTAGTAGACTGTAGAGTAGTAGACCTGAGCCTTCACACACTGAGAAAATACTCATGCCCAGCTTAAGGACATTTTTTATACAGAACTAATATTATTTTTATTATATTAATCAATCGTTTCCAGTGCTTCGTGACGGCGTCAGTGGGGAGCAACATCATCGGTCATGGCTGCATCATTGGTTACCCTGCGATCCTGCTGCCACAGCTAGTCAAGCCTGGTTCAGAGATAGTGCTGTCTAATTCCGCAGCATCATGGATAGGTAAGTCCTTCTCAATCTCGCTCTTGACATGAGTATTACTGGCGCATTTCTTTCGTCAAAGAGTGATTGAATGCAGCAACTGGCAATGGCCAGAGTTAAAATTCAATCTTAGAGACCACGTTTCTGCAGATCACGTAGCACTCTTTAAGGAACTCTGAAAACTCTACCCACCACAGAAATTACAAGGTTATCCACTGCGATCTTCTTATATGGAGTTATTAGCTCTTTCGCCCGATCAAGGACTACCTTAAACGGACGATAGATATGCAACTACATCTAGAGTTAAGGTCGAGGCTTGCATTGTTATTACCCTCCATCGAGGGGTAAAGATATCTAGTCTCCTTGCTGACACTACACATACATGGGCAATGCTCTAGAAATGAAGATAATTCCGTTTTATTTGGTTGCAATCTTCTATAGACTGGAAGGTATTTACCCAAGATGACTGACTACTTTCGGTTTCATCGATACACTATCATACCTTAGATCTTAAAAGCACTCAGCAGGTTGTCATAAAGTATTTCATAGTATACTCATCTTTTGTACTTCTTTACAGCTTCAGTATTAGGTATAACGCAGCTGATCGGCAGTTTCATCACGCCACCGATCATGGAGAAGTTTGGCAGAAGGATAGCTCATCTCGCGGTCACCATGCCGGTAATCATCGGCTGGTTTGTCACTATGATGGCCACAGGGTTCGAGGTTGGTAATCAGTATTATTTTAACCATAATAGAAAAAGAACTTACCAATAACAATTATGTAATGAAAGATCTTTAAACGTACCCGAACAGAAGTTCATACGTAGAACAAGTTATATCAATCGATAAAGCACTTGATATGACTAAGTCATGATCAATAAAATTGCATTTTCCAGGCCTTACTCATTGGAAGAATACTCCAAGGTTTATCAATCGGCATGTTGTCACCTCTACGCTCCGTACTCATAGGAGAATACGCTAGTCCAAAGAATAGAGGCGCCTTCCTCACCACGGTGTCCCTCACACAAGCCTTTGGTATACTCTTCGTGCATCTCCTAGGTTCATTCGCAAGCTGGCAACAAACCGCCCTAGTCTGTGTCTTCTTCTCTTTCATCAGCTTGGTCATGACTATATATTCCCCTGAATCACCAAGCTGGCTTGCTGCTAGAGGAAGGTATGACGACTGCCGGACAATCTTCCATTGGCTAAGAGGAGACGGAGAAGATGACGAATTAGAAGAAATGATCCACTCCAGGATGATGTTCGAAAAAGCAAGACAGTCTCAGAAAATTGGTCGTCAGCCAAATCGGATTAAGTCAGCAATGGCGACAATAGAAAAGAGAGAGTTTTACAAACCGATTATTTTGATGATCCACGCATACGTCATGGTGCAGTTCGCTGGAGGCACCACTATGGCAGCCTACTCCACTATCATCATCACTTTAATCATGGGTCCGAATGTAAACCCACACTTTTGGATGATATTCCTTGACACCCAAAGGTTTATCTCCAATTCTGTTGCGGTCTTCGTCATTAACAAGATGAAGAGACGAACCATGATGTTCCTAACAGGAGGACTCTGTGTGATCACTCAACTCCTTATAGCCGCCTACGTTTATTTAAGAAATCAGAACATGCTGCCGTATGATCATGTGTGGATACCAGCTCTACTAATCAATATGCAGTTTTTTACCGTCGCGACAGGTATGTTGCCGTTGCCAAACGTTATCGGAGGTGAAGTGTTTCCATTGGAATACAGAAGTATTGGAGGCAGTATCAGTCTGGCGACCATGTCAGCGTCCTTCTTCATGGTATTAAAGACCTTCCCAGGTTTAGTTGATGGCGTTGGAATACATGGAGCGTACATGATTTACGCTGGTCTTCTGACTTATTGTCTGTCGGTGATCGCAGTTCTATTGCCGGAGACGAAGGGTAAAACTTTGCAGCAGATTGAGGATGAGTTCAGAGGTAGGCCGCTGGCGCCTAGAGAGATTGAAGAAAGGATGGTCTTCCAGTCCTGTCCTGTACTAGATTATAAGAGGAAAATGTCCGCTCGAAGGATGAGTACTCCATTATTACATTAGTGCTCTAAAACGTCAAGCTAATCTCTCCAATCGATTTTCGCGTTGAAGATAAATTTGGAGTAATATTATGTTGATAAGATATCTCATTAAATTATATTATGACAGTTTTATGTAACAGCACGTTGTCGTATGATGGCGTGTATTTATTTGTAAGATTATACAATATATCAAACTTTGTATTTACGTTTTTTATTGTAGTCATGTGTCATACACAAAAAAACAACTTACGTTAATGTATTACCGTTTTTGTATTTAGAGTTCCTTAGGTCTGTTTTTATTTTCTGCTGTATGTTTGCGCTTAAGTACAGCCGCTAAGATTCAGTTCCAGGGTTGGGCTAAGGCATTTTTATTTTAGGAAATTTTCTGCAGCCGCATATATTCCTTTCGGTAGAGGGCAGTAGACTTAAGAAACGTATAATGAAGAACTTAGAACATTACGGGTGTTACATTTTTGATAACCTGGATCGCGTAGTGATTTCAATCGCTCGGGTTCGATGGGAATTGAAATAAAAATTTGTGTGACCTACAAATTTTTATTTCGAATAGGTGTTCTATGTCTCTGTTGTTTGAATGTTCGTCAAGTTCTTGGCCGGAAGTTGTAGAAATTACACCTATTTTGTAATAAAAAGGCAAGAATCTATTTAGGTAAGTATCTCAAATTCTAACATCTGTTCTGTAGGTATTATCCTGCAAAAGACGATTTTGCCTAGTTTAGAAGTTGTAGAAAGAATACACCATACACCTGTTTGGTATTATAAAGGCAAGAATCTAAATATGTTCTCATTCGGATATTAAATATGTGTTGTATGATCGCGATCAATATAGATTTAAAATAAACTCATAATTACGTCACAGTCGTGAGTGAACCATTTTACATACACATGCGCTAATGACTGATAAATATTGATTTGCGATGCTAAACAACGGAATATTATATTATAATGTCATTATATTTTATGTGCTAGTTTCCAATCGCAGATTCAAGTGCGAGAATATTTATAAGCCTTTGAAGTGGAAAACAAACATACGGCTTATCTAATTGTATGTAAACACCTACAGATACTTTTTATAAAAAAATTCTAAATGGTATAGTCAGCGACGTTATCTGAAGATTGAACAAAAACGAAATTTCTGTACGTATTTATTTAATTAATTAAAATGTTCTAATGATTATTAAGTAAAGATTGTGATTAAATCCTTTCTAATATTATCAATGCGAATGTGAGTTTATATAACATATCGCCGATGAAGAGTCAATATATAATAACTGACATTTTGGCCATTTTTGTTTTATTGAAATATTCATTGTAAAATATAGTAATACACAATGATATGCTGACAAAGATCTTGGGTCCGTTTCTTATTAATTTTGCAAGATAAATAGTTATTGCAATATATACTAAGTGTTGTTACATAATTTATGATGGCAATAGACACAACCCACGCTAAATCGCGTCCACTAAAAAAAAATACCTAGTGGTAAAAAACTAAAAGATAAGTATATAAAACTATCGCCACAGGTGTCGATCTGATGCCGTTTTTTTTACCATACTAGTATTAGCTAGAACTACACGGAGCAGAACATTAGTTCAACATGTGTTGCAAAACCTTTGTAATATATTCAAGGTTGTTTGAACCTACGATTAGTCTGGCTGCTTACAAAATGAAGGTACAGAAATAGTTCCCTGAGTATCATAATATAAAGTTTTTGTGTACATAGGGCTGATATAATGAATATGTAATATGAGACCCGTGTCCAGCAGGGGGGCAGGACATGAGCTTCTTCCCAGTGTGAACAGGGTTACTCCATAGTCCACTATATAATTAAGAATCAAACTATAAGTAAGACGATGTTGTTTGTTTACATGCTTTAAAGCATCTAGCCCACATAATATAATATAATATAATATAATATTCTACCACATACAGACAACACCATCTAGCCCAAACTAAGCAGAGCTTGTACTATGGGTACTAGACAATGGATAAACATACACATATACTTTTTTTTTTGTAAATACATACATATTATACATAGAAACACCCAGACCAAGACAAACATCCATGTTCATGCACACAAATATTTGTCTTGTGCGGGAATCGAACCCGCGATCTCAGGCGTGGCAGTCGGTTACACTAACCGCTACGCCATCGAGGCCGACTCTGATTCTGTCACAGAAATCTAAATAAAGATTTCTGTGATCTAGCCGAAATTACTGCCGACGGGCAGTATCTGGCAGTATTAATTATTTACAATATTCTGTAAAACAAACACACTTTAATGTTTTTATGTACCTTTAGTACCTAGTCGAGTTACCTGTAGATTTGCCGTCAGCTCAAGCTAGGCATGCATACGTTCAAAGTATAAATTGTTACTATTCTATCCCACACATATTGTTACCCAAAATAAAAGTATTGTCTGGGTGCCCAGTGAGGCTTTAAAAACAACGTAATTTTGGCAAAGTTGATCTTTTTCTATACAAAAGTGTGTGTTACTATTAGTTATATAGCGAAACTGTGTTACTCGCTAGCTAATATGTCGGGCCATTTATATTTATATTGTGATTTGATTTGATGGAACGGTCTTTCGGGTAAATCTGCCAACTTACAAATAATCGTACAAATAATATATCTAATTCAGAGTGACTAATATATCGTAAGCTTATATATAATGTAAGAAAACTATTTTAAGCGTGTCACATTAAGCGAACTGATCAATCAAAAATAACCATCCGCTTCAAATAATAAGAAAAAATATGTATGGGGACTATAGATAATTAGATGGTTTGGTATCGGTTCCAGTTTTTGTTAGTAGTGGCGGTTTTTTGTCGATAGCAAAAACGCATACTTTTTTTTGGTGGTCGCCACTCGGTCTATCGCATATGCCTTTGTCAGGTTATTGAACCAATAAGTTTAAAAGGTCAATGACATAAAATAAGCAACCCGTGCGATGCCACATTGCAAGTTTTCTTCAGATTACTCCCAAGAAATAGATTAACATTTAATTATAATATCCATTTTAGCGATAGTCAGCGATGTTGAGGATATGTGTTACATATATCGTCGTTCTAGATGTGATCCCTCGTAACTAAATTTTTTTGGTAGTATAAGATTTTTATGCAGGAAGATCCGAAAATGTAAATGCCTTCTGCATTACAATTCATTTTATTTTCAGTTAAAATTTGTAAAAATATAAAAGATATCTAATATACTTTGTTAACAAAGTAATTTTTTGTCTCTCCTGGAAAGTTGCATAGTTTGCATATACGAGGGGTAACATCTAGAACGACGACATGTTAACTTTTTCAGACTAACTTCGCTGATTTATGTATCATGCTCAAGCGATATTCAAAAAATTAACAAAACTATGTCATCAAGTAATTAATGTAAATTATGTTTAAAAAGATATTATTCAATCACAGATAAAAATGCTTAGAAGAAGCCAATATCGTGAATATCACAGATAGTATTGTCACTATTCTATTCTCTCACATTTTACGTTTATACAACGCAAGTATATTTTGAACATATTTATCACAAAAATTGGTCCCTTAGCATTTAATTGTTTATTGCAATTATTGTTAAGAAACATTGTTAACAATTGGCAATTGCACAGAGAAGCTATGAGATTCTTGCCTGCTTCTTCTCATGAGAGTACATCCTTAAAAAGGCCTTTTCAACACATTTTTTTACTTTTGATCATAGTAGTTACATAATTAAGTTCATTGACGTGTCCAAAAAATGATGGTAGATAAGTTTTTATGGCAAATTAACATTTCGAATTGATAAATTGAACTTATTAAACACGTTTCATATTTTGCTTTCCATAGTATCTATATCATCCTCGTGCGAGTCTAAGTGTAGATTCTTGTGTTGTTCAACAACATTAGATCTTGATTAACATCAATTTAAACACGTGAGGACCGATCATACGATGAACACGTGTTCCAAGAGGGGACATGCTTAAATACTAACTATCATTATTGGAAATGTGCACTGTCATATATTTATTACTATATTTGTTTAGTGTACTTGTGATCTAGTATCTACCTCTTCACTTAAAAGGTATAATAAGAATACACAATATATGTATACCTATGTATATAATATATCAGCCCTGTATTAAACTGTCCCATTGCTGGGCACGGGTCTTTTCGCAGTGTGAGAAGGGTTAGGCCATAGTCCACCACGCCGACCCAGTGCGTGTTGGCAGACTTCACATATTTTTGAGAACATTATTGAGAACACTTAGACATGCAGGTTTCCTCACGATGTTTTCCTTCACCGTTAAAGCAAGCGATAATTAACTATTTAATACGCACATAACTTCGAAAAAAACAGAGATGCGCGCCTTGGGATCGAACTCGAGATATATGCGTGGCAGTCTATCGGTTTCCCACTAGGCTATCGCTGCTGTATACATAGCACACGCCTATATACGAGGTAAGTAGAGATGTAATTTACCCACATTTTCCGACAACATGGTCCTAGGTTTGATTTTCAGTTGAAACAAAGTCATTTGGTCCTTCTTTTAAGAAATTCTCAGTCAGCACTGACGAAAATAGGATCGTCTTCTATTACAAAGTTGTAAAATATATGGCGAAATGTGTGGATGTTATAAATCTGTGTTTTTTAGGCATATAGTCAAAATCAACGTCAGATATTCAATAAGTCAAATTAATTAGGAGTTTATATTAGAGAGTAGTAAAGAGAGAATTAGTTCACAGGCTTATTAATTTGTCTATACTAATATGAGGAAAGATTTTTGTGTTCTTTTTCTTTCAGAAAAGGAATGAAAAGGATTTGACTAAAAAACTAGTCAACCTATTTTACCATTAGAAAGCTATATTCTCACCGAGTAACATAGTCTATATTTAATTTAAACAAAGAAGGTACTGTTACTAAAATACCCGAACCTACTATTACGCGAGCAATGCCACGGGCAAAAGCTAGTATAAAATGTATTTTTCTTTTGTTTACTGTACGATTTAAATTCAACTGAGAATAGACATTGGCGTATCTAGGGCTATTTTCCAGAGGGAACCCGGTCCCTAAACACACAGTTTAGGGACCGGTTTCCCTCTGGCCGGATAATTCTGGAGTTTGCGTAGCTTAGCAGCTCTGAATAAATACCCCAATGAGCATAGCATCAATCGGCCATCATATTTCACATTACTCACCGACCTTATGATGTTGTGTAGGGTGTAATAATAATATCATCCCTGTATGTATGTAAACTGTCCCAATGCTGGGCACGGGCCTCTTCTTACTGTGAGACGGATAAAGCCATAGTCTACCACGTTGGGTCAGTGCTGCTTGGCAAAATTCACATATCTTCAAAAACTGTACCGAACTCTTAGATATGCAGGTTGCCTCACGACATTTTCATTTACCGTTAAATAAAAAAATAGGTAATTAACTATTTAATACACAAATAACTTCGGAAAGTCAAAATAATTGTGTCTTATATATATTTCGACGTACGTAAATGTTACTTTATGACCTAAATTAATAAATGCTTTTTAACTTTGACTAGGATCAACTCGAGACCTTTACGTGGCAGACTTCACTGTTGTTATGTGGACCGTTGCTTAGGATTTGCACGAATGTTTGTTGTTCACATAGAGTACCAATAATAACGAATGTTTTTATTGTTACTCAATTTGAACAAACATTGAAATTAAACTACTATATACGGATTTTATCGCGTTGTTTATTTATCACTGTATTACAAAATTTTGAAAATATTACTCTACTACTACTATTGATTTTATTTGACTAATTTATAAGCTAATAAAATTATTTAAACTATTAAATCTATTTATTTTTGGTTATATATAGTAGTTTAATTTCAATGAATAACATTCGCGTAAACAGAAGACAATATTGAACAAACATCTTTAATCTCGG
Organism: Catocala nupta; assembly: GCA_963675205.1. Lineage (NCBI taxonomy): Eukaryota > Metazoa > Arthropoda > Insecta > Lepidoptera > Erebidae > Catocala > Catocala nupta. Next base: position 18,363,563 of record OY776104.1, read on the forward strand.
TAATCATTTACCGATCAGTGACCACCTTGTCTTAAAGATAACGATAGCGAATAAATTGACATGTACTTAGATACTCGGAGAGAAGCGTCGACACAAAGATATGATAACAATATGTAAATTATTGAACCAGATAATGACTGACAGTGACAGTTCAAATGACAAAGTCAAAGTCAATAGCCAAAAACAACGTCAAGTAGCTACTTATATGTTATTCTGATCAAAATAATAATGTCCTCCAGACCGAATTTCGGTGACGGCGGCCAATCTTAACGGATACTGGCCATCTGCGCAGGAGATATTATAGTGCACAAGCGTGTGCGCAAACACAGTGCTCTCTGTTCCTTAATTCTCATGATCCGATAGGACGGTAATCCGACCCGACCGGAGAGAGATCAGGCGCAGGACCAACGGGTTTACGTGCTTTCCGAGGAACGGGGGTGTCTAATACCGCCAACTTCCTAACTCCGAGTTGCTATTGAGATTTCTTAACAGGAAAACCCAATAACTTTATGTAGGCCCAACCCGGGATTCGAACCCGAGACCTCATGCACAGCAGTCGCATTCACTACCGCTGCGCCACGGAGGCAGTTTGATCAAAATAGATTTTGGTATTTCAATAGGTATCACAATATTGTGTAAATATATAGGTAGCGGACTTTTTGCTATCTACATATATTATACTAGTATCTAGTAGGTACATTAGGTTATGAAGCGATAACTTAGAGGTAATATATTGAACTGCAACGCAGAGGTCTTGAGTTTAATCCCTAGGTCCTACCTCTCACTTCTCAAAGTTATGTGCGTATTATTAAGAAAATACTATTGCTTGCTTTAACGATGGAAGGAAACATTGTGAGGTCACCTGCATGTCTGAATGTTCTCCATAAAGTTTTCGAAGTTATGAGAAGTCTGCCAACCTGTACATAGGCCAGTATGATGGCTTATGGCCTATACCATGCCACATTGAAAAGAGGCCCGTGTCTAGCAGTGGGATAGTTAATATACAGAGCTGATATTATTATTGATACTATACTAATATTATAAAGCTGAAGAGTTTGTTTGTTTGTTTGCTTGAAGGCGCTAATCTCAGGAACTACTGGTCCGAATTGAAAAATTATTTTAGTGTTGGCTAGCCTATTTACCGAGGAAGGTTATAGGCTATATATAAACGCGAGTGAAACCGCGGGCACATCTAGTATTATACACGCTAAACCCGGTTGCGTCTTGTTGTCTATGGCTCAGTTTGGTATTTTATTTTTTCGTTACGTGGGAACTTCGGGATAAAAATAACACTCATAGATATATAAACTAGCTGATCCGCAACTTCGTCAGCTTCATAAAAGATAAGAGAATTTGCCCCGTTTTTGCAACATTATTAATTGCTGCTCCAGTCCTTTTTATGATGTTATATAGCGATAAATGGGTTATCCAACACTAAAAGAATTTTTCAATCCGAATCAGTAGTTCCTTAGATTAGCGCGTTCAACCAAACAAACAAACTCTTCAGCTTTATAATATATATATATAATATTAGTATAGATATAAATACAACTTTGTGTTAAAAAAAATCAATTAAATCCATCGTTTTTTATGCTATTTACGGACACAAATATAGATAAGTAAATTTTGTATATATAAATATGTAGGTACTTGAATGATAAAGGTATATGGGTTTTTATCTCTAACTAAACTATACATATTATAATTATTTTTCAACCCGGGCATCGTACATGAGACATCACGATCGTCGACAAAAGTAAGTAGGAGACAAAAAAGATAGTTGCTTAAGTTTTTTGTGATTTAAATATTATTAAATTTGAAAATTTTTAAACGTGTACCTTGAAAATATTTTAAAATACACAACAATGTACTGCAAATGTTGATAAATGCACAAAACTTTCACTTCTTGAAAAACAGTTTGCAAGCCAACAAATGCTTTATATTATTAACCTATTTCCGTGATATTTTCACCAAATCTAAGCCAAAATGTCTATTTGGCTGGCAATTAGGCTGTACACACGGCTACACATCAAGTTAGACACCCTATATACGCATAACTATGCTACATACAAAATAGAGAATTGTTAGAAAGGGTCAGTGCATAGTTGTGTCGAAGTAATAGTAAGGAAAGTGATAGTAAGGATAGAGCGTAACAAAAATATAACGCACTCTCTCGCACGATTCACAGCGCTCAACTTCTAATAGTTCAAAGTCCAAACAGTCTAGGTTGATGTGTTGCTGAGTGTACCTGTTAGAAACTTTGGCTTATTTTAATGGCTTTACTGTTAGACCTTGATTTGTATTCGAAATCAAATAATAAGAATATAATATATTCCTTATCCCCGGCAATGGTAGGAAGGACGAATCTGGGTGTCCTTTGCGTCCACACAGGAATTAAAAGTACTACAGGAGTCGTCGTTTAAAAAAGAAAGTAACAATGATACATGGTGTTGACAAAATCAACTCTATTTTTCACTTTGAGTATAATCGTTCTTAAATCTCAGTCTACTTGAGTAGGGTTTAGTCTATAGTATTTTAGAATTTGCTGAATATTAATAGCTAACATTATTTTATTCTACAACAAGCGACCCGCCCCGGCTTCGCACGGGTAGTACAAAACCTTAACAAATTCTACACCTAAGCCTTCATGTATCGATCTGTCTATTGGCGAAAACCATATGAAAATCCGTTCAGTAGTTTTTGGGTTTATTACGAACATACACACAGACGCGGCGGGGGACTTTGTTTTATAATATGTAGTTAGTTGGGAAGTGAGTGTCTCCCGTACACTAACGCTAGCAAAGGGACTTACTACTAAGGCTGTATGATCTGTATCAGTTTAATATGCGGTAATACTCCGTAATATTATGCATGTAACAGAAAGGTATGGTCATACTAAACTCTCTACTTCTTGCAACAATGATATTACAAATGTATGTAGGTAATAACTATACGTAAAAAAGAAGAACACGTGTGACTTAGAAATCTTGATATTAGTTGTTTAATTATTAACGTTTACTTTTAGCATTTACCAAACCAGCATAGTTTTAAAGAATGCAGAGTATACTGAGAGAGAGTTGATACATACAAAATTTATTTAAATTAAAAGTCGGTTTGTATTTCTGCAGGATACAACGTTCAATATGCAAGCATAGTAATTTAGGACACAAATAGCAAAGTGCAATTATTCAAATAAATATCTAAAATAGAAACAATACAGTAAATTAAAACAAAACAAGCTCATTTCTTTTTTCTTTGATGACGAAATTAAATATTAATTTATTTCGTATAAACTTTTCAGTCTCACAGGGGGTAGGTAACAACAGAGCGATTTTGGAATCTAAGGGAGAACCTTTCCTTTTTTTTTTTTTTTTTTTTTTTTGACCCAGGAAAATCCTTTATGGATACCCCCTCCCCCGGGGGGGGAAGGAAGTTATGTGCGCCTCTCCGCCCCTGAAGGGGGTCGGTATACACACTAAAAACCTGGGGTGAGCAGTCCCTCCGCCGACGGGGTGGGGCGAGATGGGGTCGCGTTAGCAGTCACCATCCCGCCCCGGCGGTTGGCCCGGCTGATGGTAACCGGGCCTCAGCACCTGTGGAGGGGTGGCCTTGCTCACCAAGGCCACCCCTCAGACGTGTGGGGCCGTGCAAGCCGGTAGAGAGTCCCCCGACTCTGTACCAGTGACCCCACTATACAGGAGCGAGAAGGCGGGCAAATCGCCTCCTCCTCGCTCCCGTCCGTCTGCGCCGGAGAGGGTCAGCGAGGGGATTGTTCTCCCTGACCCTCTCCGCGGCCTCCTTCTGCGCCATGACAGCCTCACAGAAGGAGACCACTGCCTGCCACGACCTCTCGCCGCCGAGCATGGCGTTGATCACGCTCGGCAGGGAGAGATCCCCGCCTATTACGGCCGAAAGCGTGTGCCGCTGAGGCCCCCACGCGGCACACGCCTCCAACGTGTGGAACGCCGTGTCTTCCGGCGCCCCACACTCGTGGCAGACCGGGGTCGCCTCCCGTCTCGCGATCTGGTACAAATACTTTCCGAAGCATCCGTGCCCGGAAAGCACCTGCACCAGTCGGAAGGTCAGCGACCCGAATCGCCGCCCTAGCCACCCCCGAAGTACCGGGCGAATGGCCTCCACCGTCCACTGGCCCGGGACCGGTGGAGCCAGGTCCTCCGTCCACCGCCTCAGCAGGGCAGCCCGCGCCTGTCGCCGCATGCGTGCGACCTCCTCCCACCCCGGGGGCTCCCCGCGGGACCTCCTCGCCGTCACGAAGTGGTAAACTTCGGCGAGGATCTCCGCTTGTAGCTCCCAGGGGGGGTCACTGGCCAGCACGCACGCAGCTGTCCAGGACACCGTCCGGTAACCACGTATGGCCCTCGTCGCGACGACCCGCTGCGGACGTCGCAGCAGGGTCTTATTGTCGCGACTGAGGGCGTCCGCCCAGACCGGTGCCCCGTAAAGGGCCATACTCCGGATCACTCCGGAGTACAGTCGGCGACATGTGGCGCTCGGGCCACCCACGTTGGGCAGCAGCCTCCCCAGGGCGGCCGCCGCTCCCAGGACTTTTGGAGCCAACTGGGTGAAGTGTGCCCCAAAAGTCCACCTCCCGTCCAGGATGAGACCCAAATACCTCATTTGGGTCCCAAGCCGGACCAGGACCCCGTCCAGGGCCACTCGCGTACCTGGAGGAGGTCCCCCCCGAGGCCCATGAAACAATAGGGCCTCAGTTTTGGAGAGAGCAACCTCCAATCCCAGGGCGCGGATACGGTCAACCACTAGGGCAGCTCCCACCTCGGCCAACCGCACCGCCTCCCCGAGGTTCCTCCCCTTGACTACGACCAGGGTGTCATCAGCGTAGCACGCCACCCGCATACTCGCGGGAAGCGTGCCCCGAAGCACCCAGTCGTAGCCAACGTTCCACAGGAGCGGTCCCAGTACCGATCCCTGTGGAACCCCGCAGGATACGCGACGGCGCCTCAGACCGTCGCGTCCCTCCACCAGGACCTCGCGGTCCTGGAGGTAGTCGGCCAACAGCCTCCGCAAATATAGGGGCACTCCGTGATACCGGAGCGCCTCCTGTACTGTTCCATGCGGGAGGCTGTTGAAGGCGTTGGCAATGTCCAGCGAGACAGCCAACGCCTTGTTCCCCCCACCGACCGCTTCCTGCGTCCATTCTTTGAGCCAGAGCAGGGCGACTATTGTGGACCGCCCTGCTCTGAACCCATACTGGGCCTGCGATAAAGCCGGCCCAGTCCCCTCCAAGTGCTGGATGACACGGGAAGCCACCACTCTCTCTAGCAGCTTTCCCGTGTCATCCAGCAACACGATTGGTCTGTATGCGGAAGGCGAGGTTGTGTCTCGCCCCTCCTTCCGCAACAGGCACAATCGGCCGTCCTTCCACAGCTTCGGGAACCGTCCAGACGTGAGGCATGCGTCGAACAGCTCCCGAAGCGGATCGCCCATCTCTCTGAGGGCGATCCGGAGGACCCGCCCCGGGATTCCGTCAGGACCCGGTGCCGTCCTCTTGCCACATAAGCGGCTGACGGCTGCATCCATCTCCGCCTCTGATACAAGCGGGATGGAGGCCAGATCCAGTTCCTCCGGGAAGGACGGCGCCATCATCGGAGGGGTGTGGTGGGGGTTCTGTTCGGGAAAGAGCCCCACCAGTACCCTGCCCAGGAGCTCCGGCTCCAGGGACTCCGCGACGGGGGGCGTCAGGCCCCGAAACTTGTTCCGGGCAGCCCTGTACGGACGCCCCCATGGGTCCCTATCCAGGCCCTCCAGGGCCTCACCCCAGGCCCGGGACTTGGCCTGGCCGACGACCAGCTGCAGCTCCTTTTTGGCTGCACGGTACCCATCGTACAGCCGGAGCTCGGCCTGTAATTCTTCAGGCGACAGCTGGTCATTCGTCCGTCCATGCCGCCGCCGCCTACACCGCGTGTAGGGACGTCGCGCCGCCGAGCAGGCGGCTCGGAGATCTTCGATCTCCGAGCTCCACCAGTACACTTCTCGGCGGCCGGGGCGGCGGCGGGCCCTCGGCATGGCCGCGTCGCAGACGGCCGTGACCGCTTCGCGAAAACGGCCGGCCGCGACGTCTAACTCCGCCGTCCCCCTCTCCACCGAGTGTGTGGGGGCAGCAAGCCACGCCTGGACGATGGCCGCCTCTTCCGCCAGCTTGGCGTCGAGGCGACTCACCGACCAGCGCGGAAAAGCCGCTCGCACCACGCACCGGGACCCTTCCCGACTGTCGGAGGCGGAGATCTCAAACCTTATGTATTTGTGGTCCGAGAGCGTCTCCACCTCCGACATCACCCTCCAGGCCCGGGCACGTGCGGCGACAGCGGGGCTGGCGAACGTTAGGTCCACCACGGACCCTCCACACCATCGCACGCACGTGTGGACCGACCCTCTATTGAGGAGGGTCAGTCCTGTGGCAACCGCCCACTCCCTGACTATCTCCCCTCGAGTGTCAGTGGAGCGGTTGCCCCATTCCCGGGCCTTGGCGTTCAGGTCCCCCATTAGGAGGACCTGATGTGGCGCCTGCCTTCTCACCACCGCGGCCAGGAGGTCCATGAAGACCTCCAGCTCCGCGGCGGTTCTGTTGGGGGAAAAGTATGCGCCGACGATCGCATACCTCTTCCACCTGGCCACCACATACCCCGCTCCTCTCTCTTTGACTGAGAGGAGGGGGCCGCCAACCCTCCCAATGATGGCCACGGAGCCGTTCAAGTCCCCAGCCCAGTAGGGACTGGGGGAGACAAAATACGGCTCCGCGGCGACAGCCACACTGATTTCCCACTGCGCCAGGCTCTGCATGAGCAGGTCTTGGGCCCTGGCGCAGTGGTTCAGGTTCGCCTGGAGAAAGTTGTGATGTCTGACTTGATCCATACTAATCAGACATCACAACCTCTCCGCACAGTGCTTCACGGCGCGCTAACTCAGGGGCGGCCTGACTGGTGGCCGCAGGGATGGCTCGGGTCTCAGGGGCCTTTCCCTTCGTCTTCGGGGGGATGCAGCTGCGCCCCCCCATAACGTGCCCCGAGGGCTTTCCTGCCTCTGCGCAAATAGCGCAGCGCAGCCCGGCCTTGCCACAGTTGGCCGCCCGGTGACCTGCGTCTCCACAACGGAAGCACAGGTCACCCCTGTCGGCCGCGGCGGGACACTGAGGGCGCGTGTGCCCTAACCCCATGCACCTGAAGCAGCGCATGGGGCGCTCCCCCAACGCCACCACCTTCACCGATCTCCACCCGATGAGAAGTCTGCCCCTGCTCAGCAGCACTTTGGCTGCCGAGACAGGGCAGGACACAAGGGCGGAGCCGGCGCCATCAAAGCCGGGGCGGATCTCCCCGACCTTGATGAGCCGCACCTCGCACTCACCCGCCGCTGCGACCGCCGCCGCCACCTTCTCCTTTGTGGCAGCATCGTCCAGGCCCGCAATCCGCAAGTCTGTGGACTTTACGGGCCTGGTGACGCTGGCCACCGCGGACAGGGCATCGCGGAGTTTCTCCGCGAGCCTATCCGCCTTTTCTCCACTTTGGGAGCCAGGAATTTCTAAGATCCTGGCCCGTAGCCGTCTGGCGGAAGCGGAGCTGGTCGATACCCAGCTCCTTCAGGTCGACCTTTTCCTGTGCCGCCCTGATGGCGGCAGCATACGTGATCCCCTTTGCCGCGGCGTCGGGCTGCAACGACAGCACGACTGCCGCGGATTTAGGGGACCTCAGGGCTGTCGCCACACTCTTAGTGGCAACAGGGGCAGCAGGCCGGGCTTTGGTGGCGGGGGCACGGGCAACCTGGACAGTTGCAGTGGATGGGGAGGAGGACTTTCCCTTACCCTTGCCCTTCCCCTTTCCCTTCCCTACCACCGTCACCCAGGTTTCCTGTGGGTCGTTGGCGGCAGGGGCAACCCCGCTGGCGTTTTGAGTATCTTTAGCGCCAGAGGGACCCGCAGTCGGTGCCGCTGCAGGAGCGGCTGCAGCTCTGAGGGCCTGCTTGGCCCCCTTGCCCGCCTTAGAGGCAACCGGCTGAGATGTCAGTGTGGGCGGCGTGGCGTCTGCCCCCACCCTCCTGGCATCCACTCTCAGCGGCGGGCGGACCTTCGGGGCCGGCAGAAGTCGGTCTTCAAGCCCCGCAAGCCGGGCGCTCAACATCGTCCCGAGCGTGATGGTAAGGGAGCGCTTAAGCTCCTCCACCAGTTCGGGACACACTTGGGGGGCGGCAGAGGCTGCCCGCGTCTCCGCAGTGGCGGTAGCGGCGGCGGCAGTGGCTGCCCGCGTCTCCGCAGTGGCGGTAGCGGCGGCGGCAGCGGCGGTGGCGGCGGCAGTCGTCGCCGCGGCGGCCTCTGTCTTCGCCTCAGCGAAGCCTCGACGGAGCGCCTTAACCTCCGCCTTAAGCGCCTCCCCCTCTAGACGCAGGCGGGAGTTTTCGGCCCTCAGCCGTCGCGTCTCCTCCGCCTCGCTGCGGCCCGCCAGGGTGTCCACCACCTCCCTTAACAGCGACGCCGACCGCTTCAGGCGACCAACGAACTCGCCCTTTAATTTGCCCGACTTTCGGGCCACCTCCAGGATACAGGCGAGCTTCTCGCCCGCCCGCGCCCTCAGTTCTTGGGCATTTAGTTCGCCCAAGTCACCGACCAATGGGGAGGAATCCGACTCACCGCCGATCTCCATCCCCAGGTCGGCGGCAACAGCAGCCGGCCCCTTCCCAAGGCGCCTTTTGTGCAGCGCCGCCTCAAACTCCGCATTCAGCTGCACCGAAGCGGGCCTGAGGAACTCCTCCCTGGAGGGTGCCCCCTTCACCGCTCTCCCCCGCCCTCTTCTGGTAGTGGGCACCTTGGCGGCCGCCATCCACTCAGTCTCCGTGTCCGAGCCTGAATACCCAGGCACGGAGAACGGAGTGGACGGCCGCTTTCGGCTGCCTGCCTCCCCAAAGGTGGCCACCGCCACCATTTCGGCACGTGAGTTAACAGACTCCACGTCCGAAACATCCTCACTCTCCTGTTCGGAGGGGCCCTGAGAAGGGCCTTTTTGGTGGCCCTGAGAAGGGCCTTTTTGGTGGCCCTGAGAAGGGCCTTTTTCATACCTCCCACGCGCATCTCGCTGTTGCTTGGACATGGCCACAAGCGAACAGACAGGGTCAAACAAGCAGCCTCAAAAACAATAAGAACCGGCACACAAGTGCTCTTTAGCCGAACACCGGTCTGACACTCCGTTACGGTGACAGAACCGGGTCGTTACCAGGGGACGCGACGAGGACGCAAGCACTATGGGGGGTCCCCCAAGGGAGAACCTTTCCTAACCCAAACAGGGTTAACATATTGTATGTCCCACTGACATACAATATGCTAACTCTATTGTCTATTGGGCACAGTTCTAAACACAATGCTGCTATAGTGGATCTTATATAAAGGCTTTTTTGATAAAGTAACTCAATAACACTATGCCCGACCCGGGAATCGAACCTGACATCTTGTGCACAGTAGGTCTAATTCACTAGCACTGCCCCATGGAGGCATTATATTTGATATAGCCATAATGACATTAATGTTATTCTTATTGAAGAAAATAATTGAAAATGACACTACGTATAAAAAACTGTAGTTTCGTCACACACTACATAAATAAACATTGGGAAGTACAGTTCTGGAACATTTAAGTTGTCCAAGTTGCAAAATGTCCAGTGGTTGCAAAATGTCCAGGTTGCAAAATTTCCAGGTTGCAAAATGTCCAGATCGCAAAATGTCCAGGTTGCAAAATGTCCAGTGGTTGCAAAATGTCCAGGTTACAAAAATATGAAGATATAAATATTTTGGAATGATTGGACAATGCCATTCGCACATTACTACATACTGGTTTACTTATGAATGTCAAGTTGAAGAGACTAAACGAAGCTTATAAGAAATAAAGTGCCATTTTAAGTCCGTCTGATATAATATATTTAAGTTACTGCATCCTATGACGCTTATTAGAGTGAAAGATTTCTATCTTCTTCTAAGACGAGTGATCATTTGCGAATTATACGGTTCTTTATCTCGTAGGTACATCACGAAAAACGTCGGTCATGGTATTTACAGATCTTTTTTTATTCATCAAATGTATGATGCTGCTAAAGATCAATGTAAATACAACAATAACGATTACTAAATCAATTGAACCGTTAGTTTAAGCAGTAGTTTATTTGTTTAATATGTGTTTGTGTAAAAAGTCACATCAAGATTGTTTACCTTTAGTTAAGTACCTAACCAAATGGAGTATAGACGAACTTTCAGTCGATATTGGAATCAATAGGTACCTTTGGCTATAAAGTACATACTTTTATGTATTGAGAATATTATGTGTTGGGGAGAAAATGCTGGTATTATTGGTAAAACAGATACTATGGCGCTCTGGTGCCATGTACCACAAAACTCAATATGAAAGCTATAGTGATCGCTATGTATGAGTTTTCAAAGCAACAGCGACAATCGCTATTGTGTGCGTTTTCATAATACCCTGTTAACTCTTGCTCAATATACTTTATGATATCTCTATGAACTCGTCATCACTATATTAATTAATGTAGATACCTTACCAGAAATATGGACGTATATTCTCCAACTAGTAAACTGTCATAAAAAACTCTAGTGACAAGGTAGAAAAGTGAAAACCTATAAATTTAAAATTCTGATTCTTATCATTTATATTAAAACGTGATATTATAGTGCTTACTTAATTTATATGTTATTATATCTGCTGTGCTAAACTTTGGAGCTTTACACATCTTTAATTGTAACCCAACTATGTTTTCAACATAATAATTGAATTTAGGTATATAAAAAGCGAACTGAAAAAATATGGTATTGATAGAAAAAGAATATCTGGTAAGGTATTAGCTTTATTCAATTGTCTTATTATAATCTATCATATAAACATTGATTCACAAAAGAAAAGACTTGCGCATAAATATTCTTCATACATATATAAACATATTTAAACAGATACTAAAGCATTGAAAAATAATTTAAATATCTCAATTTTCCCAATCAACTCGTATTAATATCTGTAAAAATATGTGGTGTTAAGGCCGGCTCACATCTGCAGCGGTACGTACTATAACTTAGAACTGCGTAGGGACGCGTACGGCCGCCGTGTCGTGTGAGCGGACCTTAACATTTTTCTTACGATTGGTTAGGCGACATCGTCGCAAGCTCTTACAATATTAATCTAACAAAGAATTGGCGACAGCGCCTCAATATACATACATCGAGCTACATTTAAACATTATTTACAAGTAGAACGTTTTCGACTGAACAGAAGCGAATACAAGTCATATATTGGTCATACAACACAAGCGTACACAGTGATCGTAATCAGACCGAAGAATAAGCATAGAGAGAGGGCTAGCGCTTAAAAATGGATACCTATACGCAATGTTCGCAAACTCCAGTCGTAGCGCCCGATTTTTATAATGATACTTTCTGGAAACATATTTGTACCTCCGTCTTAGTGAACAACACATACATTACGAAAGTTGCTTCCAAATACTATCTTCATACAGCCGTGTGTGGTACAGGCAAAAATCTGAAAATATTTTTGTCTATCATTAGGTAGGCTATTTCTATGCGCTCTGCCTATATTTATTCCTAAGTCTAAATGACAATTATAATAATTGTAGAATTCCGTAACTTGCACCGTCTTATCAACAATTATTTCAACATCATTACATAAATTTAACGTTACTAAGTACTTTTCTAACATGTATGCTGTGTTCTTTCATTGATTGCAGGTAACTATGTGAATGCTTGTGTGCGGTGTCGAGTACCTTATTCATGTTGACAAGTGTAAAGACGGCTTACCAAGTAGATTCATAAAAATAATGTACAGATTATACAGACGTAAACAACACAAGATAAATCCGCATAACAGTGTAAAATGTTCATAGAAAAGTGAATGCAAATTGGTTTCGACTCGGCATAGGCACAAGACTCGGTGCATCTGTCGGCTGTATGTTCGGTGCCCATAGTACACGTAAACACGTAAACACGTAAACATCATTACAAAAGATAAACATCTGGGACACGGCAGACGTACCCGCAGCAGCTCCTGTGCCAAGTCGACAACGAACAGATAACCACACGCACTCGTCTCACACATAATCTACTTACACTATCAGTTTCTTGCAAAAATGTTTTTTATTACATTAAAAATTTTTAATTTTTCACTAACGTTTTTTAAAAAATATTTACAAAAATTTCTCGTCTATCCAAAGACCTTGTCATCATGTTACATTCTTTATAATATTAAAAATGAATGTGGCCATTTTACAAAAACAAAATAACAAATTAATACAAGTAAATCCTTATAAGTCCCATTTTATGTAAACTAGATAAAAATCTACTAAATGAACATAGCTACAGTACAAGAATAAGTATTGAATATAAAGTTACGAGTCTAATCTACTAATTTTCAACCTTATAACGTTGTAAATAAAGTACAAAATTAGTAAAAAATAAATGTCAAATCTCAAAATACAAGCCACATTCTCTTTTAATATTGCCAGGACTGGGGGAACCTTTCGTATAACAAGTTAAATTCATCACACCCGTCCAATTGCCAAAAACGAATCGTTAGAGTCGCGTACAGTTTAAAGGTCAAGTCAATACCGCTCATCATCTTTCAAGAAAACGCTATTAGTATGTAGATGAGAGTTTATATGTTAAACTTAACTAACTATATCACTTAATAATTATGTAGAAATATTTCGCCATATATGTAACCCGTATTTCTTGAGATTTACATCCCACGTATATCGGGACTAGCCTATGTATGTGGTAAACTAGACGCATTGTTGATATGGCACTAATACTGAAAATTACCAAAGAAAAGCCAATAACAATTCGTCCTATACGAAAATCAAACCTGGGAGTAATGAGGCATTTATCTATACCTGTTAAATAATCGCAATATTGACTTGGCTTTATACCATTCGCAGCTAAAAAGATTCGTTTTATGCAAACAAGGTGCTAGTACAATAAATCTTATAAAAGATATTGGCATACAATAGTACGCTATAAGACAATATATTAATGGATTTTATGCTACAATCGCATTTATATTCGTCTTCTATAAGATTTTCATACATCGAATCACTACTTTTCACAATAATTAAATTATATGTAAAATTTTAACGCGCTTATAAAGCACAAGACGTGGTCAGAAAACTACTTTTTGAAGTCCACATTTAATGATCACTAGTATAATAAGTTACTATATTATGTACCTCGGAATGGGATACTAAGGTCAAAGATGGTAACTTTATTTTTTCTCGGGTTTCAAATGGCACCATCGAGTAGGCAGCAATGATTCTGCCAACATTAGGGTAGAAAAAGAAAACTAAGATAATGGATTGAGCCAATCAAGTTGAGGAGTACGACGGACATTTTTATATTTTTGATGTCTAAAAAATTATCTTACATTTCGATATTTTTGAACTATAATATTTTATATTTCAATAATAACCGAAATAATTTTTCTTATAAAAATTCTGGGTATTTAATGTTGATACCAAATAAAAAGATATACCACCCACAGTTACGATTGAATGACTTACATGGGTACTAATATCTCATTAAAACCTTTAATTAGATCTTTAACCTTAATTTATATTAGAACCCTTTCTGAGGAACAAAACAAAGTCACTTCAAAAAGTAGTATTTCATTTCGACGCCTAATTTGCGCTTTTAATTACAATTTGTTTCATAAATATCTAATCACATTTGTCTCCTAAACACTGATTCCCTGTCCTGACCGCCTTATTTGTCAAATACATTAAAAAAACAAATAATTATGCCTACCTAGCCCACTTGACTCGCGCTCTGAAGAGACCTTACACATGAGTGCGATAGAGAGACTTGTATATTTTGCTAATATTTCAATAACAACATCGCTTTAACATCGAGATTGATATAATTGCTATAAATGATAAATGATTGCTGTGGTGATGGTAATCGTTCACTTATTATGAATCAGATCTTCAATCGTACGAATCGAATCGTACGTATCATGTACGTTGCCAAAGGGACAGGCAAGACCGTAGGTTAGAAATATTTTGGAAAATGTCCTAAAAAAAAATATGGCAATTATTGTGACGTTGCCACTCAAAACACTTGAAGCTATTACGATCAAAGTTGATAACGCACGCGATTTTTTGAAGACGCCGTATATTAAATTTATTTCTTTTATTGTAAAGGCTAGTAACAGTAACCTCTGTTATAATGAACTTTAAATGTCTTATGACTGATGTGTATAAGATAGACTTAGCACTTATTTTATTATATAGTTAGTTACATTCACGGCCTACTGTTAAATCAGTTTTAGTAAAAATTCGTAGGTATTAAGGCGTCAACGGGGTTTGAGCGGTTAAGATATTTTCTAAGCTAAATGTAAACACATCATAAACATGGTTGTAATAGCATTGTAGCATAATATCCAGCTCGCCATACTGCCTTGCATCGCCAACTTGCGTAAGCCACTTTAAACATTTAAAACAAGCATTTACTTCGTATCAACATATGCATGGAAATATCTACCGTATCACCATGTACGAAAGCTTCTTTCACTATGAGTGTCTCAATGATTTATACATCACTACTCACTCGATCACGCGTGGAAAAATATGTTGTAAAGTATATCATCAAGTGCATAGCGACCGTCTGCACTAAGTACCGTGACTGCCGGTGTACTTTAAGAGCCATTCTATTCCTTCAAATAATTTAGCCTATCCATTCCCATCACCACAGCAAAATTTTATTACGAAACATTTAAAGGAGGATCTACAGACACCAATTGCTAACATTTCCATGTATTGAGACAACTAATTCCATAAATATATTGTTTCAACAACATTTAATAGAACAATATTTCAAACATTGAATGTATTCAAAAATCGCTACTACAGAAATTGTAATTCATTTTAATTTGTTTACTTCATTTTGTCAACTGTCAATGCAGTTTGTAAATCAACCGTATACAGCGGTAATAAGCGTCAAATTTGATTGTTTATCTCACCTGTAAATGAATTTTCTAAGCCGGTTGTAAATCGTACATTGTCTCTCTACCCTTATGATTACTAGGTGATAGACGAGCAATGATGGCGTGTATCAACAGTCACCTATAACAAGTTTCATTGCCACATATTAATGATATAAAGATGGTCTGCTCAAAAAACAGACTCACTCACACAGATACATTTTCACCATGTGTCTGTGTGACACAGACACTAAAGAGCTCGGTTCCTGTTCGCGTCATAAGCCGTTTGCCAAGTTTTCGTCGCTCAAGAAAACACGCCGTCTACGCTGCGATTGACGCCGCTTTCATCACAATAATAAAAGCGTGGCAATTGCTTTATCTATAGTATAATATTATAAAGAGATAAGATTTGATTTTTTGTTTGTGTTTATAAGAATTTAACCAACTACTCAACCGTTTTAAAAAAATACTTTCACTATTTAAAGCTATATTACCATCGAGTAACATAGGCTATATTTTATTTTAAAAATAAGGTACTTTTAATAACAGAAGCCGCGAGCTAAAGCTAGTATGTAATTAAATAATACGCGGCAAATGCAACACATTAATCGCACCGTGTGACGCGTAAAGGAACTGAACGCTTTAGAGTCGGCTGAATGTAGTAATTCACATTTGATATCGCTAGTATATGTTTGTGGCGTTCTTTTCCAAATATTGTATCGAGCTGGGCTTTTCTGTGTTTCGTGCCATTGCCAATCTCAAAGTACATACACATAGGTGCCAAATACACAAGTTAATAGTTATAAATAAGGGACTAGATTAACACATTGACAATCGCGACAAACACAAATGACTGTGAGCAATAAATGTTCCAACATGTCTGGTACAGTTAGCAACATAAGTTGATACAAAGTAGCAAAATTTTGATTTGCACAATTGTTCAAAATTTTGACACTTAGCTTTTATATAAGTAATAGTTGAAATTTAACAGTTCAAAACTGTTAATTTATAAAATACATATATCTTTTTTCAAATTCTGCTTCTTATTTTGCTGACTGTACCTGTCGTTCAATGTGCTAAGATATGGATGTTATGACGTCATTATGGCGATAAATAGAGGCTCGGGTTCACGTAGTCGGTTTCACAACCAAATTAAGTTGTGTATAAGGTACATAAGACGGGACGCAATATAGTCAACATTAAGGCAACATTTCCTACACTTAGGGTCATTCACAACAAGCGACGTCACCACCGCTCGCCCACCAGCCGCCCTACAATTTATACCCTGAACTACGCCCAACAACAGTTTCATCGTGTCATCAGATGCAATCTGATCGTCATCTTTATCAGCGGGAGCGTCCTCACAGCTTAAATATATCACAAAATATATCGATATCGAAGCTGGTGCCACGCGGCCGTCACTAGTGCGCGGCGCAGGAGCCGCACACGTAGTCGTCGTCGGGGCGCAGTGCGCCGCGCGACAGCCCCACGCAGTGCATGTGGAACCACTGGTCGCAGCCGCCGTCGCACTGCACCCAGTCCACCTCCTTGCCTGCGGACCGACAATACGCTGCCTTATACTGCGCACTAACCTTTACACGCGTCACACGTTAACTAGGTACTATCAAATATTAGCGTTGGTTCTACCGAAGATACCGACCGACCTCAAGTAACGTCGACACGCATCTGTTTTAAAACAAGAAAATACAGCACAGGGAAGAAATAAAAAGATTGATAAAAACGTATGTGTGTATACCTGTGGGCCTTAAGCAGTCTTCCGCGGCGCAGTCCTCGTCATCCTCGGCTGACGACGCTGAAGAGGAACTCCTGCTCCTATGTGAGGGACCCGCGGCCGCATTGCCCGACATACCACTTGCTGTCGACCGCTGGTTCGCTAAAGTAACATCAATTTGTATTATTACTCTGTCAAATCTTAGAATACCAGACATAATTAAAAACTATTAGGCATTTGTAATGCTGCTGTCATAAGGAAAAACACGTACCTAAAATTTTTCGAAATTATGTACTTGGAATCAATAAAAAAGACGCATCTGCCAATTTATTTATATATATACTATAATAATATTATAGCTAAAGAGTTTATTGATTTGGTGGAACGCGCTCAAAAACTACTTATTCGAATTGAGAAAAGAAATCGAGGCAGGCTATAAGCTGCATAAAATCACGGTACGACCAATAGGAGCAGAGCATCAATGAAAAACGGGGAATAGCACG
Source organism: Catocala nupta (assembly GCA_963675205.1). Taxonomy (NCBI): domain Eukaryota; kingdom Metazoa; phylum Arthropoda; class Insecta; order Lepidoptera; family Erebidae; genus Catocala; species Catocala nupta. The sequence goes on from OY776104.1 coordinate 18,380,803, forward strand.
GATCAGCTAGTATTTTTTTTTTGAAGATGCTTCTTTGTTCTATCAGACGACAGAATAGCAACGATAGCCAAATGGAAGACAGTCGGACTGCCGCGCTGAGATTTGTGGACTATGGTCTTGTCACGCTGAGAAGAGGCCCGTGCCCGCCAGTGGGACAGTTTAATACTTTAATGCAGGACTGATATTATTTTATGTCTGTGCCGCCGCGGTTTGAAAGGTAAACTAGTGTATATTAGTTCTTTTTTGGGTGCCTAATCTCATCTGCTGTCCGTGGACTGTATCTCATGAACATAATAGTTGAAATGTTCGGAGTGTGTTTTTCAATTGCCGCTATATCAACAAATAATAAAAATACCTTTATGGCGAATTTTAAATTCTTGACTCGTACTTGAGCGGTTTTTATAATACTAGTGCACAAGCATATGACTATAAATGGTAAGTGATCATCCTTGAAGATTCTATGAAAGCTAACAATATCAAATGTTTCGTTCACGCGTTGCAGCACTCTTGCTTGCAAACATGTGGTACTTGTGTTGCTTGCAAGCATGTAGTGCTCGCATGTCATGGGACACGGGTCATGGGTCTTGTGTCTTGTATCATGTATCATGCAACATGTGTCATGAGGCATGTCACGTGACATTTGACATGTCATGTTACATTTGACATGTCATGTTACATTTGACATGTCATGTTACATTTGACATGTCATGTTACATTTGACATGTCATGTTACAGTTGACATGTGACATGTATCATGTATAGTGTAGGGTACGTACCGAGTCGTGCCTGTCGCGGGTGTTTCCCGCGCGTGGTGGCGGCGAGCCCGCGCTTGCGCCGCTCCTGCCGCGCCATGTAGTGCTTGCGCATCATGAGCCCGGGACCCGCTGATGAGCCCGTTGCTACACCCTATAAACATTTGGGGATAAAGTAAACAATATATACTCGTACACGTATATTAAGTTGGGCGCCGTCGCGATGCAAACAAACGTGCATTCGGCGTCGATCGTCGTAGATCGTGAAAGGCCAGCGAAAATATCCGAATGCAAGCCGAAGGAACGCACGCGTGCAGACGTCATGCAGTGTGTAAATTCACGCGCCTTCAAGCAATGGTGCTATGCAGGCGATGCGCTGTCCATAGGATGATATGCATGTGTAGTATTATTTCACACATAGACAGGTTGCCTGTCCGATGAATCACATATGATACATAACAATAGATTTTCTATTGTGTCTATCACGGGACAGCGAAAGGTTAAAATTGTAATATAATTGTAATACAAGTCACCGACAAACAACACAAGGATTATTATGCAAGTTACTTGACAATAAATGAATGAATAGGGTCCGTTCCTATGTCCCAAAACGGGTCGTTTTACCTACGAACTTTACTAATTTTAAGCTAATTAAATTATTAAAACTATCAAATCTATTTGTATTTAAGTTTACACTTTCCCCGATGTTTCGGTTGCTTTTCAGCAGCCATGGTCACGGGGAGTGTCTCTCCGTTTAATAGTATACTATAGTAGTGTAACAGTTTCTAAATTATGTAATAGAGTGTTAAATAAACAATGCGATAAAATCCGTATATAGTAGTTTAATTTCAATGAATAACATTCGCGTAAACAGAAGACAATATTATAAAATATAAATAAATAAAAGGAAATAAAAATTTTGCATTGAAAGCTAGGCCAATTCGTTTTTTGATAGAGAAACCGGATTTAAAAGTGTTGAGGTCACTAATTCTATGACATACCTGTTTCCTATTGATATAATTTGTGGTGGTAGTCGCGGTGGCGGCTCGTTTTAACGTCGGTTTTGTCGCTGGAACTGTGGCTGTAAATAAAAAATATATTTAAAACTTCATACGTATTAAATATTACTCAACACAATATGATGAGCGATTTGTCGTTCAGCATATTACAAACGATTTCTTATTGCTAATGGTATCGTTCTTGGCAGCCTTGCTTTACTAATCGTGGTTCGCAATACAGTACTCTCTCGTGTTCGTTTTAATAACCATCGTACACGACGCGGTAGGCATGCACAAGTTCAAGCACTTGCAAGAGCAACATGCATCCGCGCCACCCGCGTATGTAAGTTGTGTTATCACTTTCTAAAGTGATGTTTTAATCTTTAATTTTATTCTTGCAAAACGATAATTGTTAGAATAATATATAATAATGTTGCTGTGGCCTAACAGGGTTAATGTTTGAATCAACACAAAATGTAACAACTTTGTAACAAAATGAGTGCAATAAATGAATATGAATATGAAAAATATCTCGTATGTAGTCGGTGGCAGTCGCTCGCATCGCGTGAGGTCATAAGCGAGAGCTATAAGTAAGTAGTTACCCAAGTGGTGGTGATGCCTCGTGCGTGTGCGCGTGCGCGTGCGCTTGAGTTGGTGCGCGTGGCGCGGCGCGCGCGCGTGGCGCTTGCGGCGGCCCGCGTCGTGCGTGCGCGGCGCGCGGCGCCCGTCGGCCGCGCGCGCCGCGCACACCGCGCTCCACACTTGCGCCTGCTCTTCTAACCGCACCTGCGAGTCACTCGCTGCGTTACACACGTGTCTAACTCACACTTACACTCCGCGACCCGAGGGTCCATAGCTCTAACATTGTATGCTGCGGTCTTTATAAACTCGACCGACATTTATTTTGATACTGTTTAACTTTTTTAATAATTTAAAACGTTGATAAAATATTCATAATTAACGTAGGAATACTAATACTGGATATGACACATAAAAAATATATTTATCTCATAAAAGTTTCGCTTCTTGCACGTATACGTACTCATACACGCACCGCTTATTTTCTTATATACCTTATATAAACATTTCAAACAACTCACCTCTAATAAATCTCCTTCTAACATAAGCTCTTCCAACTTCTGTAATAATCCGGGCGCGAGCCGCGTGCTAGGTGACCGCGGCGTCGCGCTATACGCGTGCTCTACACTAGCTGATGACCTGCGTACAATATATATTACTAAGTAACGTGCAACAAACAACCGTGGTCGTGTTACAAAATCATAAAATAATTCTAATGTGAACTATAACTTCTGTATTATGTACCTATGATCGACAATAAATTATTATTATTATTAATATATATATATATATATATATATATATATATAAAGTCATTTTTTAAGTTCAGTTTTTATATTGCTTCAGGTACATTTTTCAAATGTTCTGTATCGAGGATGTAAATTTTTAACATTTGGTACTCTAAAGTGGGTAAACCAAATGAAAAATCACAGCATGTCCTGAACACTTTGACTGAAACATCATGCCTTTCTGATTATATCGAAAACATTAACCTAGAACCTTTAAGCCTTAGAATTACGAATGTATGTAAACGAATTTCTCATTACTGGGCCAAGTCGAATCGTACTAAATCTAAATTCTTAGAAATGTGTTCAGATTGGCTGCATGAAATTGAAAATATTGATGTAGAGCGAACTAAGGTACGTGTATCTCTGAACTTTGACGAAGTTGAAGCATCAACATCTGCATCGTCTGGCCGTCCGAAAATGAACTTTGACGAGACCAGTAAACGTACAAAAAGGAGAAGATTAGCTAATTTGTCTAAGCAAGATCCTTCTCTTGTACATTCATTGCTTAGTGCTTCCGATGATAGTTTATTAACTTTTCCTGAAATCGATGCTAACGAAGTTTTATCGCTCATTGTCGAAGCTCACTTAACTCGACATCAATATTTATTAGTAAAGGAATTTATAAACAATAAGTTTTTAAAAAGCATTTTGCCATCTTACCAAATTGTTGTGGAATCGAAAAAACACTGTTATCCTCCAGATATAACTGTTAGCGAATCATCTGCCGAAGTTGAACTTCAAAGTTTATTAGATCATACAGCCAATCGGATTCTCAAGTCTCAAAAGGTTGTTTTGGATAGGGTACCTAAAGAATCCCAGGATAAGATAGCTTTGATAGGGAAATGGGGTTTCGATGGCAGTACAGGGCATTCTGAATATAAACAGTGTTTTTCTGACGCCACTATTGAAGACGGTAGCTTGTTTCTTACTTCATATGTGCCACTTCAGCTTGTTTTGAAATTAGATACTGGAGAAAATACCGTAGTTTTGTGGAAAAATCCTCGTCCTTCGTCAACTAGATACTGTAGGCCTGTACGCTTTCGATATTTGAAAGAATCGACTGCAGTATCAGTTGAGGAAGAAGCATATTTTAAAGAGAAAATAAGTAACTTACAGCAAACTGTTTTCAAAAAAGAAGATCAGGAATACCGCGTTACTCATTGCTTGCAATTTACTATGGTACATGGCAAAGTGTGTAATGCACTTAGCAGTGTTTCCTCGTCTAAATGTTATATTTGTAATGCCTTGCCCAGCGAAATGAACCAAATTGACAAATGTTTAAACAAGAAAGTCGATGAGAGTAAATATGAATTTGGTTTATCACCTCTTCACGCGTTAATACGCTTCTTTGAATATTTTGTTCATGTCGCATACAAGTTAGATGTTAAAAAATGGCAAGCTAGATCTGAAAATGACAAAATTCTTGTTGCAGCAAAAAAAACATATATTCAGACTCAATTTAGAGAAAGATTAGGTCTTATAGTGGATAAGCCCAAAAGTGGCGGAAGCGGGACCTCAAACGATGGTAATACCGCCAGACGGTTTTTCTCGAACTCAGAAATTTCAGCTGAAATTACTGGAATCAAGAAAGATCCTCCTAGATCGTTGCTGGATCATACTTCAATGTTTGAATTCGGGATATAACATTAATAAGACGAACTTCGAAGAGTTCGCATCATTAGAGACAGCTCGGCAATTAGTTGCCGAGTATCCGTGGTATAACATGCCTGCTTCCGTTCACAAAGTCCTAGTTCATGGTGCTAATGTTATTGATCACGCTTTATTGTCAATCGGAGAGCTGTCTGAAGAAGCAGCTGAAGCAACTAACAAACACATCAAATCATTTAGGAGAAATCACACGCGAAAAATGAGTCGCATTTTGACCAATACTGATTTAATTAATAGGCTTCTTTATTCAGATCCCTTCATAACAGGTCTACGAAAGTTACCTGTCAAAAAAAAGAGTGTACTGTCAAAAGCTGTTTTAGATTTGTTATGTATTTAATGGTAATTTTGCCAATATTTCGTATAGTTTGTAGGTTGTTTGTATTTAGAAAATAAACTTATTTTATGTATTTTTGCTATTTTATTTTATTCTTTTGTGGTTATTGTTAATACAAATAACCATTATTTACAGTTTTACTATTAAAATTCGCAATATAAAATGTTTTAGATACATCGATCGTCTAAAATAAAATTACTGCGAGACATTTTTACACCTAAATGTTGTTAAGATTTTTTTAAACTTATATAATATATTATAATTTTAATTATTTACGTTTACCTAAATATATTCCAACGTGTAAAATAATAAAATACTTTTTATAACGGATTTGTGTATTTATGACCGCCTTTGTATGAAACCTGAATCACTGTGCGCCGACACACTAATTCCTATTCACAAGTCTTCTCGAAGCTGTTGTTTTTCGATTCGATATTTGATTTCAAAACCAAATATCGGATCGATTATTCGAATAGATTAATTTCTTTTTCGACCAAAACATCAGCTAGTTTATATCGTACCAAAATATCTAATTACTTACCTAGGATTTTGTGACATGCTGTGTTCGTGTGCTCTGCCGGTTGCCTTTTTCAGTTCAGCGTTTAATTTGTCTGCTTTTTCTCTATTTGCCTGCAACATTATTATGTAAATTAATACATATATTTTGAATACAGAAAATCCAATAACATTGCGTTATTTTGCTTTATAGAATGTGATTGACCTGCTAAGAGCATGGTACTATGTCATGCACGCTAGTATAAAGTGTCTACTGTCGCGTACGTACCAGATGCGCATGCGCAGGCTCGTGCAGCGGCAGCGCGGCCAGCGCGGGCTCGGCGAGCACCGCCCGCGCCGCGTCCTGCCACGCCATGGCGCGCTCCGTCACGCACTGCAGCGCTTATATGTAGTGTGGTGTGGTGTACTGTCGCGTACGTACCAGATGCGCATGCGCAGGCTCGTGCAGCGGCAGCGCGGCCAGCGCGGGCTCGGCGAGCAGCGCCCGCGCCGCGTCCTGCCACGCCATGGCGCGCTCCGTCACGCACTGCAGCGCTTATATGTAGTGTGGTGTGGTGTACTGTCGCGTACGTACCAGATGCGCATGCGCAGGCTCGTGCAGCGGCAGCGCGGCCAGCGCGGGCTCGGCGAGCAGCGCCCGCGCCGCGTCCTGCCACGCCATGGCGCGCTCCGTCACGCACTGCAGCGCTTATATGTAGTGTGGTGTGGTGTACTGTCGCGTACGTACCAGATGCGCATGCGCAGGCTCGTGCAGCGGCAGCGCGGCCAGCGCGGGCTCGGCGAGCAGCGCCCGCGCCGCGTCCTGCCACGCCATGGCGCGCTCCGTCACGCACTGCAGCGCTTATATGTAGTGTGGTGTGGTGTACTGTCGCGTACGTACCAGATGCGCATGCGCAGGCTCGTGCAGCGGCAGCGCGGCCAGCGCGGGCTCGGCGAGCAGCGCCCGCGCCGCGTCCTGCCACGCCATGGCGCGCTCCGTCACGCACTGCAGCGCTTATATGTAGTGTGGTGTGGTGTACTGTCGCGTACGTACCAGATGCGCATGCGCAGGCTCGTGCAGCGGCAGCGCGGCCAGCGCGGGCTCGGCGAGCAGCGCCCGCGCCGCGTCCTGCCACGCCATGGCGCGCTCCGTCACGCACTGCAGCGCTTATATGTAGTGTGGTGTGGTGTACTGTCGCGTACGTACCAGATGCGCATGCGCAGGCTCGTGCAGCGGCAGCGCGGCCAGCGCGGGCTCGGCGAGCAGCGCCCGCGCCGCGTCCTGCCACGCCATGGCGCGCTCCGTCACGCACTGCAGCGCTTATATGTAGTGTGGTGTGGTGTACTGTCGCGTACGTACCAGATGCGCATGCGCAGGCTCGTGCAGCGGCAGCGCGGCCAGCGCGGGCTCGGCGAGCAGCGCCCGCGCCGCGTCCTGCCACGCCATGGCGCGCTCCGTCACGCACTGCAGCGCTTATATGTAGTGTGGTGTGGTGTACTGTCGCGTACGTACCAGATGCGCATGCGCAGGCTCGTGCAGCGGCAGCGCGGCCAGCGCGGGCTCGGCGAGCAGCGCCCGCGCCGCGTCCTGCCACGCCATGGCGCGCTCCGTCACGCACTGCAGCGCTTATATGTAGTGTGGTGTGGTGTACTGTCGCGTACGTACCAGATGCGCATGCGCAGGCTCGTGCAGCGGCAGCGCGGCCAGCGCGGGCTCGGCGAGCAGCGCCCGCGCCGCGTCCTGCCACGCCATGGCGCGCTCCGTCACGCACTGCAGCGCTTATATGTAGTGTGGTGTGGTGTACTGTCGCGTACGTACCAGATGCGCATGCGCAGGCTCGTGCAGCGGCAGCGCGGCCAGCGCGGGCTCGGCGAGCAGCGCCCGCGCCGCGTCCTGCCACGCCATGGCGCGCTCCGTCACGCACTGCAGCGCCTCGCCCTCTGCTAGCCGCACCGGGAGCTTCTGTAGCCATACCTGCCACACAAACGTTTAAATATAACTTCCGACATTCGAGACAAATCTTTTCTCGATCGAGACCGTGACAAATAATCCCGCAGCGACGAAGAAATCTAAGATATATAATTTCTTAGTTCACGGCATGGACCAAATCCGAAGCAAATAATTTCAAGTCCAGGACCGAGTCCGCAGCATATAATTTACAGTCTATAATCCAGTTGAATGTAAATAGTATCCAAGCCAAAGAATTTCTCAAATAATTAATCGACTAAGCCGGAACGCGGGACAAAGAAATTCGCAGCCGAGACCATTAATGTCTAGGCAATATCGAGACCCTGAGAAATAATCTTAAAACTGAACAGAGACTGAGCCAAATAAAGTCAAAGTGATCAATAATTTCACGGCCAAGAACTAATCACATTGCTCTCTCGTTCTCGCGCATGCAAAAAATATGTAATTAGAGACGGTTGCATAGCCTCTGGTCCTACATAAAATTATGCAATATAAAGAACTCACCAGTAGTGCTAAGATTCGATCAAGTCTTGGCCTTTTGCTTCTCATGCAGTCTGGACACAGGAACTTTGGCTCCGTATTCGGGAACGGAACAAATACGCGGTCTGGCGATTCGTCTCTCTCTTCTTTAGCTGATGCTATACATGATGCTGGAACATAAGAAAAATCAAATTAAAGGCTGCTTTTAGTATCTCTTCTAAAATGTATAATTATTTTTATACAACTAACGTTACGTACTTAAGGTTGCCAAGATTATGTACAAGAAATCTTTATGAATGAAAATTCGGATACCGTATATTTGTGAAGCAAAATAATCGATGGATTGACTTGATATTTTTACAGAGTGATAATGAGGTTTTTTACTAATGAGTGTTTATACACTTTTCACACCGAAATTTCAACGAGAACAGAAAATAAAATCATAGAAATAAATAAAGTATTTTCTTTTCAAACATAGGAATATATATATAAATAATAAAACTGTCTTAGCAGTCCCATTGGTTAGCAAATCCAGATCCAGAACTTACCGTGGAACCAATCCTTGCAAAGCTCGCACTGGGTCATCACGCCGTACTGGCGTTTTTGGCACACGCAGAACGTGACGCCCGCCGACACCGGCGAGCGGACCTCTTTACGCATGTTACGAGCTCTAAAATTAACAAAAGATCTTTATATGGGTTGCCTGCGTACATTTGTGTCCACTGTGTATATGTGAGTATATACCACATATATACAGAGATACTCGTCTTTTATGTAGCCTTTAAAAAAGGGGGAGGAGGTTCACTCCAGATTTCTTTCTAACAACCTGGCAATCCAGATTTCAAACTCACAGTACGCATCTCTGTTTGATTAATATTTTGTGCACAAACAAATACAATATTTTGATGATTTTGATGTACACGTTTACTAGTATACGCATTGCACGTATACGTGTACGTAAGGTACTTGCGTGAAGTATATAAATATTCGAATCTCACACGGGTCAAAAATTTGTGTGTTTCATACATAGTTGTCCCGAGTCTGGATGTTTTTTGTGTCCGTCGTTAGAGTGATATTAAAGTCCACCGCGATACGGTAATTAGGGAGGGAGACGTCAAGAAAAAGAAAAATATATCGCTATGTTACAGTATACATACCGCAGCTCTTTGATGGCATGCAGTTCCCGCTGTTCAGCGTGTTTGAAGGCGGCGACGATGTCGGTAGGCGTGGAGTCCTCGCTGAAGTGCCGCAGGAAGGCGGCGGGCGAGGCGGGCGCGGCGTCGCCCGGCGCCCGCGCGCGCCGCCGCGCGCCGCCCGCGCCGCCCGCGCCGCCCGCGCCGCCGGACACCTCCGTGCGCGGGGACAGCGCCTCCAGCAGCGAGTACGGCCAGTTCTATAGACAGTAACATATTATTTAGTTTACGTATTTTGATATTAAAATTTATTGAATAACAAGAATCTTTATGGTTCGCTCTAACACTTTTGAGAGCAATAAAGGTCGGATATAGGTCAATAATTGCGCGCTTCAGAACGCTTCACCTTTTTGGGGATCTATTGAACGTTTGCCTCGTTCCAAGACTCCGGCGCAATGCCCGCGTCGTAAGACATCTGGTACAGGCGCGATATCATAGAACACAAGTCGGTCGGTCCACTAGTTTGCCGGACGTCAAAGGATTCCAGTATCGGATGGACTACGTGTCGTCTGATACTAATATCATGCATTGTATAGCCGCAGTTGGCAAAATTTGATGCCTACAAACCAGTCGTGAACTCGGATATTAGCAAACAGATCTGCCTGCTCTTGCTCCTATGGATTACAAATCCATCAGAATACGTTAGATGGGACAGCAGGACAGTAGTTCGAATGCACAACGTTCGCCAGTCGCTAGCAGCTGCGAATACCACGCTCTCCACGCTGTGCATGTACGGGTCCAGCTGGATGAGTAGATAAGGTACACGTTACCTTCTTGAGGAACATGTCGGCGGCGCCGCGCTTCCAGTCGCGCGCGGAGTGCAGCGCCTGCGCCAGCTGGTCCTTCTCGTACAGCGCCAGCGGGATGTGCGCGCCCTTGCGCACCACGCTCTCTACGCTGTGCATGTACGGGTACAGCTCCTTTGACTGCATCTCTTCTACCTACACATATTCCATATTTAATACACACCAATTTACTTATTATTTATTTACATTGACCTATGTGGAGACTCCGGACAGACGAAGAAGTGCCGCGTTCATCTAACAGATGGCGCTCGCAAGCAATAAGTGCTTAAAATGATGTCATACAATGCTGAATCGCAACAAGTGGAGTTTACAAGGCGACTAACTATATAAACAAGTTCTCGGTATCAACCGTTGGGCCGCGGCCCGCCAAGCACGAGCACCCAGCCTGGTCAGAGAATCTTCCCTTTATGTTGGAGGGACATCACACCCTGTTCCTAAACAACCTACAAACATAGGAACATAGGAGCACATGACACGTCCGGCTGCCGTCTGAGCGCGCCGCGCACTGAGGCCACCGAACGCGGCGCTAGCGGCAACCTGCGTCTACGCGGGCCGCGTGTATCGAGGAGCGACAACGTTCCTGCGTCGATTACCATCAGTCACTGAACGTACAGTCATGGTTTTCTCCTCACCACCCATCTCAGGGAGGTAAGGAACCTTTGGGACGGAGCCTCTTTAAAGTGATAGTCATTGTAATAGCAAGCACCTGAGGCTGGCCAGCCAGGTGAGTCTTCGTTGAAAGATGCCCAGCTAGCCACCTACGAGAGGGCGGCAATTCGCCTTCTTTTAGGGGTAGGGTTGACGACGGTAGGGGTAGCAGTGAAGTGGGTAGCGGTCGCATCCTTCTGCGAGAACGTTATCTCGCAGAAGAGGGCAGCGGAACGGATCCGTGAGGAAAGTATCTTGGTGGATCCGTGCTGCCGCCAGAGTTTCAGCCTTCCTGTCTGTATTGGGCACTGCTGGGTGGATCGCTGATGCAGTTTCAATTCCAGCGACCCACCCATCATACAAAGCAGAGAGTTGGCACACCGTGGAGTTTTAGTCGGTAGGCCCGAAGTCTCGGGAGAGCCCAACATAACCCTCTCGCTTCCCCTTGTGGCGAGAGGGTATGCATAAGGAACATTACCCCAGAATAAAAAAGGGGCAGCAGTATGAGTTACAATTTGTATCGTGCATCTTTTTTTGGCATTTGAAAATTACACCTACTACCAGATTTGAAATGTTTGTATCATATTTAAATTACGTAAGTTTAAAAAAAAAAATTATTATACCGCATACTAATAAAAATATTTTTTATATAATGTAATAATGTAACAATTTACTTAAAATAAAAAATTGTGCGTCATCTGAACTGTGTAACATTAAATAAATATAATATATAATCTTTGTATGAAATACATCACTGTCTACGTTAAAAAAATATTTATTATTTATTTATTATTACTCGTACTATTCACGTGTGAAAACTTGTAATTGGCCTTTTGCTAATATGTTTTAACTTATAAGAATTATTCGCTGTAAGTTTTCCTGTAATGTCTTTATTTTATACAGGGTGTGGCGTAAATAGTGGTCCAACGTAAAGGAGTCGATACACCGTGTTCCTAGCTAAAATATACCGGGATATTAATCATTTTAAATAAAAGGTCTCAAAAAAAAACTTTTTTTTTTATTTTTTTAGAAAATCGTTACCTTTCATTACAAATTTGGCTGTATTTTCGACAAATATTATTATTTTTCCATTCTGTTTTTTTATTATTACTGCTAATTACATAAACCAACTTATCCAAATGTTTTTTTTATTATCAAGTTCACAAGTAATAAAAAAAATGAGTTTATTTCCAATTTTCATTACTCACTCTAGCAAATCATGTGACTTTAGGTGCGTGTGGTGTAAAAAAATTGTACTACACCGTCAGTGCCCATTATTTAAAAAAATTGATCACTAAATGCAGATTCTAAAATAGTACAATACTAAGTGGTGGAAGTAAAAACAAGAAAGTTATTGGCATTTAAAACAAAAAGGAGCTGAATTAGTTTAACACCATTTTTTTAGTTAAGCTTTAAAAGTATTGCAATTTTGTATGAAATCATTCATTGTAACATTTTAAACATTTGACATCAACAGAGTGTAACATTAGCTCACCCTTAAACGTACCGCAGGTAAAAAAAGGTCAAGTTTTTTCTAGGAAATGGGTAGCAGAGCAGAAAACAAAAGCCCATTGGAATGTATCGGCGTATTACGTTATGGGAAATGAAAAGGAAGGAATCCGGTGTCTTCCTAAAGAGAGAAAGAGACAACCAAAATAGCAACTCAAACAGGAAACAAACATAGCCCAGCTAGCCAGTGCAATACCGTAGGTCGCATGCGCTCCTCGTTTTTATCTGTGTTATCTCTGCCGTCGATTTGTTTTTTCTTTCTGGACTCTGTTTTGCTTGTGATATAGACTCGTTGTTTTGGTGATCCCTGCGACTTTGCTTACGTTATTTGGACTTTGAAATTCTTGACGATTTGGACACACGTGCAGTGTAGTGGAGAATTAGCAATGTCTGAATACACACCGCGAGAGTATGCCGACATGCATCTTATTTACGGCGAATGTGGATGCGTCGGAAGAGAAGCAGCCCGAGTGTATCGGGAGAGATATCCTAATCGTCGACATCCGGATCATCGTGTGTTTGCGAGAGTGCATAACGCCTATACCGAGGGGAGGATACCCGGCACGGGCGTAGGCGGCGCTAGTGAGGGACGACCAAGGGTGTACAATGATGAAGAAATATTGGAATTAGTCGAGGAAGACCCAACAACGTCGGTTCGTACCATAGCACGGAGGACAGGTATATCAACGAGGACGGTACATCGAGTTCTACTACGACATGAACTCTACCCTTATCATTTTCAAAGGGTACAAAGTTTGTTGCCACGAGATAGGCCATTAAGAGTTCAATTTTGCCGAGAAATGCTTCGTAGAATGAGGGAAGACCCACAATTTTACGATAAAATACTGTGGACTGACGAATCGTCGTGTAAAAAAGATGGTTATTTTAACATGCATAACCTTCATAGCTGGCAGCTAGAAAATCCTAATTTAATACGGACAGCCAGATCCCAATATCAATTTAAGATAAATTTGTGGACGGCGATCATTGGTGGGCAAATAATTGGGCCTTTCGAGTTACCTGAAACTCCTAATGGTGAGAGGTATTTGAATTTCTTAGTAAATGACCTCCCTGAATTAATGAGAGACGTTGACCCACAACTGCGAGAAACAATGTGGCTGCAGAATGATGGCTGTCTAGCTCACTATGCTGTTATTGTACGGGATCATTTGCATGCGACATACCCAGAAAGATGGATTGGGCGGCTAGGTCCAATGTCGTGGCCACCTCGTTCACCGGATCTCAACCCCCTGGACTTCTTTTACTGGGGTGTTTGAAAGAAAAAGTCTACAAAACTGAGATAACTTCTATCGATGACTTACGCCAAAAAATTCAGTATGCAGCTGAGGAAATAAATGCCAGCGGATTTGCACGCAGGCTGAAGCGATTCGGCGGTGCAGAGCATGCATCGCCGCTAATGGTGGCCACTTTGAACATTTAGTTTAAAAAATCAATGGTTTTATTAATAAATGCTTATTTGTTGATTTTAAATTGCAGTTTTTATTTTTAAAATCCATTAAAACAACTAAAAAGTTAAAATAAAACTTACTGCTAAATCTAAAACATTTCACAATACTTGTAACTTACCTTACTAATAAAAAAATCTTACCTTAATTCAGCTCCTTTTTGTTTAAATGCCAATAACTTTCTTGTTTTTACTTCCACCACTTAGTATTGTACTATTTTAGAATCTGCATTTAGTGATCTATTTTTTTAAATAATGGGCACTGACGGTGTAGTACAATTTTTTTACACCACACGCACCTAAAGTCACATGATTTGCTAAAGTGAGTAATGAAAATTGGAAATATACTCATTTTTTTTATTACTTGTGAACTTGATAATAAAAAAAACATTTGGATAAGTTGGTTTATGTAATTAGCAGTAATAATAAAAAAACAGAATGAAAAAATAATAATATTTGTCGAAAATACAGCCAAATTTGTAATGCAAGGTAACGATTTTCTAAAAAAATAAAAAAAATGTATTTTTTTTTGAGACCTTTTATTTAAAATGATTAATATCCCGGTATATGTTAGCTAGGAACACGGTGTATCGACTCCTTTACGTTGGACCACTATTTACGCCACACCCTGTATAAAGACATTTAGTAAGTGTGTAAGTTCCTTAAGAACTATTGTCTTAGTATATATGATCCTTTATAATGTATAAAAAACGCTGACCAATTGATTTACTTGATGTGCAGATTTTAAATTGTATTATAATAAATGCATACAATAAGTATAGGTTGACCGAAGTGATTGTTTCGTTATTTGAAAACCCCAACATCTCACAACTACCTTATTACTTGACAGAAATATATACAGTGAGCTGGCAATAATGCGGTATGCATTAGTTATAAAAACGAAAGGTCTATGTTCGACACGACCATGATGACCATTCCTGATAGTTTGCATGATAACAGCAATGAAACTGTAACTTTTCTCACTGGACAAATCAAAACGTTAACCATACAATTGAGGTTCATAAAACTTGTAGATTAAGATCATGGCGTATAAGAAAACGAGATTTTATAATACAAAATCTTGAAAATTTAATAGGCATCTCTGCAATGTCTTACATTTTCTGAGATTTACAATACTGAAGATGCCAACCAGGCTTATGACTACTTCATAAAACAGTTTAGCTTGTTATACAATCTCTGTTTTCCTCAAAAGCTTCATACAAAACGAAATAATATTTTCTTTCAAGTTAAATTACATATAATATTATACAAACGACATTTTTAAATGTCTTCGTCTAGTGATAAGGACCACAGCTGCTTCACCGCAAGTTAGGGATTCGATCTCCACACGGGACAATGATATATCTGAACCTCAAAATATTAAAATACTTCATTGACCAGATAAATAGTAATAAAAAGACGCGGATCGAGACTATTAGATTAGTAAATAATCCCCACACAATGTTTATGATGCCTGTAATGCCACAAGACGTCATGAGAGCATTACAAACTTTAAAAATAAGATAAGTGATATGGTGATATGATGATATAACTGCTAAAGTAGTGTTTTGCATCTGAGTCACATAATACATTTTTGTATTGGCTCGGGCGTATTCCCAACCGTGTTACGCACAATAATAGTTAAACCACTGTATAAAAAAATTACAAAGCAAGGTTTGAAAATTACAGACCCATAGCCGTAATTTCTGTGTTTTCAAAATCATTGAAATGATTATGTATAAATAAATTCTTTGTTTTTTAAATAATCTTTATATTATATGTGACGAACAGATGGGATATAGGAAAGGAAGGGGCATAAATATAGCAATATACGAACTTCTTAATGTAATAGCTAAGCATGTCGATAAGAGAGTGCCCATATGTGCTATTTACACAGATATGACAAGGGCTTTTGACAACGTCGATCATGAAATTCTCCTTCATAAGCTTTACACCTATGGCATCAGAGGAAATGTATTGAATCTCTTGAAATGTTACCTTAGCAATCGAAAACAATATACCGAACGAGAGGAAAAATCCTTGTCTGAAGCTAGAACTGTCAAATATGGCGTGCCTCAAGGCAGTGTTTTAGGCCCACTTCTATTTCTGCTCTATATAAATGACCTGCCTCGATACGTTCAGCACCCAATGGTATTATTTTCAGACGACAGTACCGTAGTAATAAAATGTATTGACATGGATGAATATGAAAATGACATTAATCATACGTTACAGTAAACTGGCGTGACATAAATAATCTAATAATTAATCTTACAAAAACGAATATAATGAATTTTTATCAACGTACACCTGCTCAAAATCTAACAATCGAATATAATAGACAAGGTATTGAACAAATAAATGTTGCAAAATGTTTAGGAATTTTGCTAGACAGTCAAATAACCTGGAAACCTCAAGCAGAAGAGATGTGTAAAAAATTAAGTACTTCTGCATATGTACTATCAAATTTAGCAAAAAGGTAAATATAACCACAACGTTAACAGCTTACCATGGTCTGGTGGCGTCGATTTTGCGGTTTGGGATTGTATTTTGGGGAAATTACACCTTAAGGGAACAGGTTTTCAAAGCACAGAAACGCTGCATACGGGTAATGTGTGGTCCAAAAATGACTGACAGTTGTGTGCCTATGTTTAAGTCCCTAAAATTGTTGACGTTCCCATGTACAGTGCCCTCCAAAAGTTAGTTGAAATTAATTCACCTTATCCATGATGTCACATAATTTCCGAAATACACGGTTTCAATGAATGAACTGCTTACTATTTATGTTCGGATACACTATTCTAATACGTACAGTAGGAAATTCACCGAAATTCATTTTGTCTTCTTCTATAATCCATGTTTATGTGCTCGCTACTTGAATTGAGTGTGTCAAAAGTCAGTTGAAGTAGGAAACTTTTAACGATTCACGATACTCTCGCGGTTTTAAACTTATTTATTAATATTGTTAGGGCAGTGTGGGTAGTTTAAATTCAATAATAAGATATTGTAAGGTGATTTGACTGTGTTTGAATAAATAATGGCTCTGAGGCGAAAATTAACTAGAAGAAAGAACGAAGATTGTGTGTGAATACAAAAAAGTGAAAAGCTTTAGTGCTGTGGGAAAATTATTTAAAGTTAGTCCAGAAAGTGTGCAAAAAATAATAAATAATAGTTTAGAATATCCTAGTCTTGCAGATAAGCCACGGTAGGGGCGTCCTAGGGCTACTACTTCTGTTGATGATCGACAAATAGTACGGCAGTGTAAAATCAATCCCAAGATTGTGGTACGAAAGATCAAAGATCAGTTACAGGAAGCAGGAACCTCGGTTTCTGAAACTACTATCAGGCGACGCCTGCATAATGCTAATTTACAAGGTCACGTTGCCAGAAAGAAACCTCTTTTAACATCGAGCCATAAAAACCAAGGTTGGAGTTCGCCCGCAAGTATTCGTATAAGCCAATAGACTTTTGGAAGGGAGTAGTCTTTAGTGATGAATCAAAGTTCGAACTATTTGGAAATCGACGTCGGCAAACTGTAAGGCGCAGTAGCAATGATAATTCTTACGACGACAAATACTTGTAGCCCACTGTGAAACACAGCAGTGGGAATGTGATGGTTTGGGGGTGTTTTTCTTGGCATGGTGTGGGCCGACTGCAAATAATTGAAGGCAGGATGACAGCACAGATCTATTGTAATATTCTCCCTGACAATTTAAAACAATCTTCAATTTCAATTTGTAATAATATTATGAATCGTAATATTGTAATTCCAAACATTTCATTCATTAGTTTGTTATCTGATTTCAAATTTTATTAATTTGGTTAATGATTGTTTAAATCTTGATGAATTTTAATCTCTTACCTAAATGTTTGTATGCCTATTCAAGGTAGATTGTATAAGGATCATGAAAATTGTTCGGGGAGATGGGCCTCGTTAGCATTGGTTTGCAACCTGTCTAGGAGAAGGAAGACTCCAAAATCACACCCGGGGAGATGGGCCTCGTTAGCATTGGTTTGCAACCTGTCTAGGAGAAGGAAGACGCCGAAATCACACCCAGGGAGATGGGCCTCGTTAGCATTGGCTTGCAACCTGTCTAGGAGAAGGAAAACACCGAAGTCAAACCAAATTTCATACTCAGCAAACCCGAGAATGAACTCCGATCCAAGGTGTTAACCGACCCGTGCTGATGGATTCGTGGCCAGAGGGAAAAGCTGGTCTTGAACGGAGAGCGCCTGTGTTGGTGGTCACAGGGCACAAGATGGATCCAACTTACCTCCGTAAAGGGCTCTGCGGAGGTGGATAGTATTTTCCCTATCAATCGTGGGCACGCCTATGGATTTTACTAACATTAATTATCCGCATGGCGTCGACGCGGTCCGCCACCCGTCACGTCTTGTTTCTCGCGAGGGCGAAAAGTGGCCTACGAAAAGCCGTTTTGCTACATTGAATGTTACACTCTTTGCGCTGTAGCATGGTGCGGGTGACAGTTGCCTGTATGACGTTTGTCAGTACGACTAGGGATGTGACGTTATGCAATTGATTTTTAGCACTATCGATACTCGCAGCATAAATCTAGTTCTCATTAATAGTGTTTTGAAAATTAGTGAGTTATTCAGTTGTGCAGTGTAACTACGTATATAAACTTGTCAATATATATATTTTATGGCTTCATAATAATATCTTTGTACTTATATAAAATAATCAAAATCGTGTTTATGATTGATTTACGGCAAATAAGATGTTGGCCCTATTGCAAGAGGCCATCAACAATGTTCAACCTGAAGACTGGGCGAAGGTAGTGAATAAAACAAAAAGGGACATTATGTCTGATTGGGATCGTGACATCCATATTGACAATATAATAAAAAATCCGTATAAAGTGTTTAATTTCAATGTATAACATTCGCGTAAACATAAGACAATATAATATAATGGAGTCATCGTTAATAATATCCGTCACAGATACAGATGATGAATTTAGTGACAATTCGGATGTTCCTGACTCTGATATGAGTTTAGTTTAAATCTATTTTTTTATATATGTTCTGTTGTTTCATTAATATAATTATATACTTTTTACAATAATAATTGAACTACGCCCAATATACGTTTTTTATTATAAAAAACATCGACTATCCATCGTAGCATTACATCCCATCACTAAATACGTCTATGGCGTTACGTTATACACATAACACTTTGCTTAATTTTTATTTCCATTCGATTTTATTTGTAGACTAGAACATTCTGGTTGGGTTTAATTTAATTTACTACAGTAATTAATGATTTAATATATTACTAATGTGGTACAACTGAAATACTAAGTCATAATTTGTAAATCGCAGCAACTTTCAAGAGTGAAACGAAACGTTACTGAAACTGTCACCCGCACCATGCTACAGCGCATAGAGTGTAGAGGAGGGATGGATGGAAAATTGAATGAAGTTTGTCAGATGATGAATGAGAGAAAGATTGATGTCCTGTGCGTGAATGATACGAAAAGAAAAGGCTGTAGCACCACTAGGCATGGACCCTACACGGCGCATTGGTCCGGCATGCCTACCAATACCAGAGCCTGGCAGGGAATTGGTGTTATTTTGTCTGCTAGAATGAATGAGTGCGTAAAAGAATTTGAATATGTGAATGCTAGGTTACTATGGATGAGAATGAAAGTGGGGATTACTCGTGTGTTCATGGTAGGGTTTTTGCACCCATAAACATGGCAACGAGTATGTCTCAGAGTGCACGGGAAGAAAGAGAAGATTTTTGGGAGAGTTTAAGAGATATCCTGAGGAAATGGAAGGAACACGAAAGGTTGATAATGTTAGGGGATTTTTAATGGTTGGGTAGGTGTAAACCGTGAAGAATACGAAAGGGTTTTAGGCAAGTATGGAGACGAAAGTGTGAATGAGAATGGAAAAAAGTTGCTTGAGCTGTGTTTGGAATGGAGTCTTTGTGTGACAAACACTATGTTTGTCCACAAAAGAATTGCCAAGTATACAAGAGAAGCAAAGAATGTAAGAAGTAGTATGATTGACTTTATTGTAGTGGATGAAAAATTGAGAAAGAATGTCTAACTCGGGTATATAGAGGTATTGGTGTCCATAGAGACCATTTTTTGGTTATGAGCCGGATACCTACCCGAACAAGTGTCCAAGAACGAATATAACTAGACAATTTGCAAGATGAAGTATTGAAAGACGAGTATAAAACTAAATTGAGGAATAGATTTGAAAGATTTTGTGACAATGATGATATAGAAGAATTACGGCAGTCGTTTAAGTATGAAGTGGTTGTTGTAGCGTCAGAAGTATGCGGTGTGAGCAAGAAGAGGAAAATGATAAAATCGAAGAATGCGTGGTGGGATAAAGATGTGCAAGGGGTAGTACGTGAGAAGAAGCACGTATGGTTGGACTAGCTATCTGTCAGAGCCAATTAAAGAATACAAGAAGCAACGAATGAGGATGTAAATAAAGCTAGAAATAAGTTTATAAGAATGAAGAAGATGGTGAAAGATGTGATTAAAAGGAAAAAAGAGGAAATGAAAGACGAGTTTGATAGAAGATTATCTGAAGATTTCCGGACTAACGCAAAGTTTTTCTGAAAATCCATTCGCTCGGTTCGAGGTAAAACCCTAACCACTAAGCTGAAATCGATCAGAGACAAGAATGGAAGTTTACTGAATGAAGAAAAGAGCGACTGGATCGATGGAAGGAGTATTTTGAAAGAGAGGAATGGCAAGGGCAAAGCTTCGAAATGAATGATAATGATAGGAATGATGAAAGCACTATCAGTATAGATGAAATAATGAAAGCATTGAAGAGCATGAAATTAGGAAAGGCTTGTGGTTATGATAGGATTACAGTCGAAATGCTGACAGCTGGACAGGGTCTCATATTAAATCACTTGTGCCACCTTTTTAACTTGTGCTGGAATACCGGTCATGTATCTAGTGATTGGTGCAAGGCCGTCATAGTACCTTTATACAAGGGAAAAGGCTCACAGCAAGATTGCAAAAGCTACAGAGGCATTAGCTTGTTGAGCGTCGTCGGTAAATTGTATGCGAAAGTGTTAATGGAAAGGATTGTGAAAGTAGCCGACGAGAAAATATGGGATGCACAAACGAGATTTCGAAAGGGTATGGGATATACGAATCACATATTTTCCTTACGGAGCATAGCCGAGAAAGTTTTGGCCAAAGGTCAAAAGGTCTATTGCGCATTCGTGGATCTGGAAAAGGCTTATGAGAAAGTGGTGAGGAATGAACTTTTTTTGGCCGGTTTTATCCATATATGGAGTGAATAGCAACCTCACACGAGCTCTGAAATCTCTTTATGACGATTCCAGAGCTTGTGTTAAGATAAATGGGACTTACACAGAATGGTTCAGTATCGAAAAAGGTGTTAAACAAGGATTTGTAGCGTAACTGTTTAACCTATACATGGGCAACTGTTTGAAAGATTTAAAAGATTGTGAATGGGGATTAAGAATGAATGACTGACTTGTCAAATCTCTTCTTTGTGCCGACGAACAAGTAATACTTGCGTCATCGGCAGAAGAGTTGCAGGCGATGGTAACTAAAGAATTAAAGGAAGGAGGGAAGAAACTAAAGGCAGTTACGGAAAGTAATGGTATTTGAAAAGGAGGAGTGCATGACGATGTGTAATATCATGATTGATAGAGAACAAGTGGAGCAAGTGAAAGAGTTTATATATTTGGGTACTTTGTTTACAAGGGATGGCAAACATGAGGGAGATATTGAAAGGAGAACGATTGCTGGCAATAAAGTGAATGGCTCTCTATGCGCTTGTATGAACATCCCCTTCCTCTACGACTATCCCAGTTTATGATATAGCGTTCCCCTACACCAACCGTTAGGTTATATTAGAGGAGCCGCTGTACCTTCCAGTGCCCGAGAGCACCTTCCGGGACCAGTTATAGACAGGTCTTGTCCCCAAATCCCGACTCTCCATCCTAACCTCAGAGATCCGGTTCTCGTAAGCGAGCTACCTCGTGCCCAAGTGACACTACCTATTCACCAGATAGGTACCGGAGCAATAAAGCCGCTCACTACTCGCAACTCAAAGGAGTTAACGATTACCTCGCTGAAGCCGACGGAGCAGCCGCCTCCCATATCTCCAGTATGGTACCGGAGCTGTGTAAGGCACGCTCACTTCCCGACATACATCCGTATGCCTACCCAAATAGGCCTACAAGCCGGGTGTGGCCCGAGTCACTCCAGCTATGACTCTTACTTGCTGAGCAGGCAAGCTCCCGAGATGCGTTGCGGCAGTGAAACCACACTGCCACTTCGCTAAAGGCAACTCCGTGCCTCATGCGACCGACTGGTTCGCACTGGCCGCGTCTGAGTCCAACGCTCGAACGCAACGTGCTTGCCGAGCAAACGAACATGTCGTACTCAGCGGCCAACCACATACCCCTGCGAGTCCAACTCCAATGTCAGGCACCGCGCACTCTAGTCAGCGGTCGATAGAACGCGCCTTTCGAGGCGCAGTGGGCTTCCTGACCCCGCAGTACCCTGGTCCAAAGGGGGAGACCCGTAGTTCTCCCCCCGAAACCCTATCTACTCGGGTCCTGAAGATAGGGACGCTTGTATGAACAGTCGAAATGTATCCGAAAAGGCACGTTTGGCTGTTCATAGAGGACTATTAGTTTCTTGATCAGATCGGAGACGTTCTGGATAAAGACCAGGTTAAGAGCACCTTAAACCGGCGAGCGTGTATGAGGAATGTTATGAAAATGAATGAAACCAGAGAAGTGTGTCAGGATCGTAGCAAATGAAAATCCGTAGTCTCTGTCTACCCCTCTGGGAAACAGGCGTGAATCTATGTATGTATGTATGTAAAAATTGTTCACATCTATATTTTATGTACCTTGATAATCAATGCAAATAAAATTTATTCTATTCTATTCTATAAAATAAAAAATTGATTTCTTAATAACTCAATGTTGTTAAATTTACTTTGAACAATTTTGAATCGCTATTCAATGTTATTACATTACTTATTTTGAAATCAAAATAAGTAATTAAGTAAGAAATACATTTAATTAGAAGTGTACCGTTGATACTTAATATGGGTATAATTTATAAAACAACGCCATCTATTTCATTAATATTCATTCTAATTCGAGTGTTTACAGGATTTTGGACACTAAGGTATCCATACAGTATAACAGGTGAGCGTACCTTAGCGAGCCAATCCCGCGCGTGCGAGACAGCAGTCTGCAGCGCGTGGTACGAGGGCAGCGCGGCGTCGATGTCGTCGCCCTCCGCCAGCAGCGCGTCCAGCTCCGCCAGCGTCGTGTACTGCGCGCAGCTGGGCTCTGCGCCCGCCTCCGCCCCTGGCCCCGCTGCTGTGTCCAGTAATACGGCGCGGGCACGTGCCTCCCACTCCTCTACTTGACCTGTCATATTAAATGTTTTTATATACTCACGATATACTTTATTTTGGATCTTTTACATCAGTAAGCATAGAGCTAAAATTAAATGATATATTTTATTGTAATTACTAAGACGTGCGCTTGCGCAGGTGAGAAATTGTAATATGAAATTTGGGAAATGTAAGATGTTAAATATATAGATTCAAAGAAAGGAGAAATAGCAGCGAGCGCATTGGGGGCGACCGTTAGACTGCCACGCAGAGGTCTCGAGTTCGATACCAAGGGACGCATCGCTGACTTCTCGAAATTATGTGCGTCTTAAGTAGTTAATTTTCACTCGCTTTAGCGGTAAAGCAAAACATCGTAAAGAAACCTGCGTGTCTGGGAGTTCTCAAAGATATCTGAAGAATGCCAATCCAAACTGGGCCAGCGTGGTGGACTATAGCCCAACCGTTCTTACACTAAGAAGAGACCCGTGCCCAGTAGTGGTACAGTTTACATACAGAGCTGATATTATTATTATAAAGATTACCTTTTAATTTATATAAATTGGACCTCTCCAATTCCACTTTGTGATGCGGTACAATGTTTTCACCGTCATGTAACAGCCTATCGATAACGTCAGGGGTGAGTGTTGAGCAATCCTCGCGGTATGATCGCACCTCCTCGATAAACTTGACTTGTTGGAGACGAGCTTGCAGAGGCGGCAGCTGGGGGAGAACTATGCAGAGACGGGAGCCTAGTTCCACAGTCTGGAAAAAGACCCATAAATTAAAAATCAATCTTTTCTTTCAAAGACAACTTCTGCATTAGGAACAATTCTTGTGTCGCGGGGGCAAGATACGAAGAACACCCAGACTCGAAAATATTATTCGTATACACACGGCTACACACCCTATACACATATAATTATGCTACATACAAAATAGAGAATTGTCGGAAAGGGACAGTGCATAGTGGTGTCGATGTAATGATAAGGATAGAGTTACAAAAATACAACGCACTCTCTCGCACGATTTGCAGCGTTCAACTTATAAAAGTTCAAAGTCCAAACAGTCTAGGTTGATGTGTCGCTGTGTGTACCACTCGCACCTTGAAGTTTTTTAAAATCCCTGATATTAGGGTGCGAGCCCTATTGTCGTCTGCCAGGCTTATTTCCAGACGCCGTAATTATTAGCCTATTCAGAATTTCATATCATAAAATCCAATAACACTGAACTGAAAATTATACTATCTGCTGATACAAGACCAACAAGATAGAAATATTATATTGTCACGATCTGCTGAAGTATCTGTAGTACCAACGAGATCGTAGTAACATATTTCAGAGCCAATAAACGATGCAAAGTCATCGTGCGTTATTGGCTATCCAACCCTTTGGAACCCAAAAAGTATTGATCGCCATCTAAACCTTAACTAGTGGTCTGTATACATTGATTAAAATCACTATACCTCTTCCAATTCTCTGACATAAGCGGGGTCAGTTTTCTCCATATCTTTGTTCAGAAGCTCCGTCGCGCGGGTTTCAAATTCTGACGTTTGTCTTAACACCTCTTTTACTGCCGAGCCTGAGAAAGATAAACAAAGGTGTTTAACTGGTTAAATGATCATTATGATATAAATAATGGAAAACGGTAAAGACAAAATAAAGAGATAAAATATGATGAATAAAAGTTATATGACCCGCTACACATACATGGTGTTGAAGCAAAAAGAAGTAGCTGCATGTTTTGCCAAAATATACAATAAATTTGATAAAGCCTCTGTAGATTGAATATAAATTATGTATAACAAAAAAAGGATGCTGATTTGCTCTTATATAAAACACAAAAGTCAAGTCAATCAGCTAAACTGCAACCTACAACATCATCGTGTTATTTCGCATACACGTTGTCAGGGGTACAGAAAAGGACATGTGGTATTTTATCCAGAAAAACTACTTTTCCCGAGCGAAATCGCGGGCAAAAGCTTGTATGTCGATAAATAATACAATAAAAAGAATAATATAAACAATACCTTCGGGTAGCACGCAGGCGAGACCATCGATCTCCTGCGCGAACAACGTGAGCTCATGGATAGTGAGCCGGTACTTGGGGTCGTGATGCCGGGTCCGGGTTCGCATCTTGTTCAAGTCTAACTGTTGAATAACAGAGGCGCACTTTTCGGCGTCTTCTATGGCCGTCTCTAAGGCTCGCACCAGTTCAGTTTTGTGCATCTGCGGATTATAAAGGATAGTGAAAGTGACTTATGTTTACTGAAATGTTATATATTTTATTAAAATAATGTATATAAGACAAATGTTAATCAGATACTCGGTACCGATATATTTGTATATGTAACAACAAAATAGTAAACAGATCTTTCTGTATGTTCGTCAATGGTAATTGCAAAACCAATTTGAATATGAGTTTTAATTATGCATTTAAGCAAAGCTAACTGAGGTAAGTTGATTCTTCCTTTGTTTTGTGGTGATTGAATCGTCAGGTTTACATGTTCGATTTTAAATGATCTTAAAATGATCAACTTTGTATTAAATTCAAGTTCGATAGTATAAGAGATAATGATTGCTGCAAGACTGGATATTTTTTGAATACATTGTTTTTAAAGTCCATCACGATGCAGGAATTGTACCTAGTGTGGTAGAAAATAAAAATTAAAAAATAATATCTTTTTAACAATTAATTCAGGAATGCGTACTTTGAGATCGTGCGCGCGTTTTAAATGAGATCTGAGTCCATCCAAGTCGCATGTTTTAGGTGTGTCCGGGTCTAACGCGTTCTGAACAGCTTCAGCCCACTCCCGGAACTGCTCTGATTTCTTTTTTAGCTTTTCTAGCATGGCTGGTAGCTCGTCGAGGGTATAGCGATACCTGTAATAGGAGATGATAATGTTATATAGCAGAGCGGACTAATAATCGCGATTGAGTTCAAACTAGTCTGGAAATTCTGGATTATTTAGTGTGCTTTGAGTTTTATGATTATACAAGCAAGATGTTGATCTTTATTGAAGCTATGTTAACTATGTAACAGTAAAATACAAAAAAACAAAACAAAATTCATATTGATAAATAACAAATATCAAACTGTCTTACATATAAAATTTACTTATAAGCAAGATGTTGATCTTTATTGACGCTATGTTAACTATGTAACAGTAAAATACAAAAAACAAAACAAAATTCATATTGATAAATAACAAATATCAAATTGTCTTACATATAAAATTTACTTATATGCAACTTCCCCTTGATGTACGAGCAAAAGCGTCCGCATCAGCGATTAACAATCGTAACGAGTACATCATACGGCGCATGCGCAACGTGCGAATACATTTGTGCGTGTTGCATACACGTATACATATTGATATCATGAAGCGCTCCACGCTCAACAATTCGTTCAGTCGTCCCTCCTAATTCTCTCCAAACATGTGGATATTATTTGCTGTTAATTTAGATAATAAGTAATTAGTATATAGTATAGAGTGTCGGTAGTGAGTACCGGAGCTTATGGTTGTGCGCGGGGCAGTCGCACAGCTGCGTGTAGTGGCGCAGGCACGCCACGCTGGGCGTGCACGCGCACGTCACGCACGACAGGAAGCACGTGGTCTTGCACAGCTGGCACTGGCGCTCGTCGTCCGGCAGCAGCTCGAATGCCTCCCGCTCTGCCTCCGTCACGCCCTGCCACATACGCATATATATTAATGAGCATACAATATAAGCCCGTCACAAGTTATAACTTAAACGTGTCGCCAGAAAATTATTTTTATTGTAACCTATGCCATTGCAGCGCAGGTGATTTGGGCACATAACCCTGACGTAACGAGCCACCTATAATACATACTTATGGCTTGTTCCCTTACAATTTTAGTAACTCTTTCCTCTTGAACGTTGCTGGGTTATATCAATTAAAATTACCCACTTTATGTAAGCTTAAAACGAGTTACTTGGTAGCAGTAATGGCAAACGAATTCATGGAAAAACCTATTATCTTTGAACTTGTTAGTCAAGTAACATAGCAGTCGGACCAAACCATCATACTGGAAGGCCTTGTTCCACAACAGAACTTTGAAGAGCCAAATTCGAGACTACAAATAGTTGTTCTGTATCTGGCTATTCTTTCTGTCTGTTGTTTGAATGTTTGTAAATTACAGGACTTATCCTAGTGTAAGATTCCATTGTTTTTAAACACAAGAACAATTGTTTTATCCGTGGAAATAGCTCCTAGAACAACTTATAAACAAGCTTAATAAGTACTAAAACTCCTATAGTATAAAATATTACTTACCCAATCAAGTAGTCCTTTCCTCAACTTTCGTTCATCGTGTAACATAGTTCTCATATCTCTGTAGGCGGCTAGCGCTACTGTTAAGCTGAGAGAGTCAGCTTCCAGCGCCATCTTGCATACGAGCTCGTCGTGTGAGAACACACAGTTACGACGCAGCGTCGAGTAGTGGAGGATGCACTCGCGACCCATTTTTAACTGTGAAACAGATAAAGTATTTTCAGTACAGTAATTCGGAACTCTTGGTAAGATGAAGTACAGAATACAGATACGGTAACCGTTTACAATGAGACGAGCCGTATACTTGTTTGTTTGACTTAGTGTAACAAAATATGAATTGACCATAATAAAGATACTTCAAATAAAACAGAAAATACAGCTATGAAAATAAATTGAATTGAAATTTAAGGAATCCTGGAAGACTATGGTTTTAAAATGCATACTAATACAAATACAGCACTGGGTTGTGACGTCAATTATCCGTAAGACCATAGTAGTGGAATTTAGAGATCAGAAGTCAGAATGTTTAAAGGAATTGACTCCCTGCGTAGTCATGACAGCCAAGACCGCCGACTTTACGTGCTTTCCGAGACACAGAGGGGCGTAACTTTGTTAACGTTCACCCATCTGTGAAAATGACGGTGGTGATGTCATAAGCCCGCAGATTGTAGGACGGGCGCGGTCGACACTGCGTCAGGGGCTAGATTAGCTGCTAACTACAAAAAAACAAAAATAAGTTAAGTTTACTTAACCAATTTTAATAAAATTGTAGTTAGACCGCCTTGATGATCCCACGGCCAAGTTGGTGCTTACGCCTGATCGTGGAGTTCCGAATTAGATTCCCTGTTTGGTTAACGTTATTCGGTTTTCTGTTAGGAAATTACCAACTCGTTACTATGTCAATATTACTGGTGCGAGGACCAACCTCATTTACAGACTACTTTCTGTTGTTACAATAGACACTGCTATGTAGCACTTAAACATAATTATGTAGTTGGCCAAACCCTTTTACTTCGATAGTATCATTAATGATACAAATAATAGTAAAATCCTCCTAACAGAATTTTAGTCATTCAATCTTAGCAGACACTCGGTCACAAGTGTGCGGAAAGTACAAGTGCACTCTCTATTCACCTCTCATAGTTCGACGACAATCCGATACTAGTAAAAGGAGTTGCGGCACATAGCCAATTAAGAACTAGGTTTAGCTAAACTATTGTTAAATGTATCGTTACCCAGTCAGCGGGTGTGAAGTTGACGGCTTCAGCGAAGTTGTACCCCTGGTTGAAGCCGGCGTGGTACGCGCGCGGAAACGTTATCACGAACTCTCCTGCGTGCTGGTCCATCCTGTAATAATATATAATAAAGTTAATACACATACACAGTCACACGCTTACACGACTATAACCCTGGAATTTCGCTATGGAATTCGGCTAGACTCTTAGATGTTTCAAGTCTGGCTGTTTTTAATCCGTTGTTAGAATGTTAGTAAAGTCCCTTACGACACAGGAATTAGTTCGAATGTGGGAGTTGTCTTTGTAATACTCGTAAGAAGTTTTTAAGACAAACTAGCTGCGCCCCGCGGTTATACCCGCGTAAGTACCGATGCCGTGGGAACATCGGGATAAAAAGTAGTCTATGTGTTAATCCAGATCTCCAGCTATCAACGTACCAATTTTCAACGCACTCGGTTCTGTAATTTTAGTGTGAAAGATCAAAAAAAAAAAAGAAATCCATCCATCCTCAAACTTTCACATTTATAATATTAGTAGGATAAGAACTTTATTATTGCTTTATTAGAATGTATGTTATTGTATATTCCTTTGTTGGAAATCCTTAAATAAATAAATAATAATTTACCTGTAGACAGGAACGCCGGCCTTCATTAGTACATTGGGGTTCATGATGGTGACGAGCTGATGCAGCAAGTCTGGCTGCAGCTGGAACAACTCAGGCGCCTCCGCCTTCATGGCCGCTTCGAACTGCTCAGCCTTTGAGCTCGGTACTCCATACCTAGAATAGACATATCATATCTCTTTCTGGGTATTTCTTAGTATAGTGAACACCTCTCATGGGGTGATTATACTTGTTATTATGAACAACTTTTGTACTGAGACATTGCTGAAATCGCGAGAAAGAAAAACAGCTGTTCCATACAAAATTGGACTTTATCCTCGACAAAATGTATGGAACAGCTGATTTTTTCGCGATTTCGGCATGCATAGCCAATAGATAATACACAATAAGTGACCCTAGTGAATCCATCAAATACAGTTTAATAAGTCAATCTGTTGCGACATGCCATTGAGCTCCCGTAGCGCGCGATGTCATGGATATAGTTTATGAGTATTTTTAAAGAACCTTATATAATTCCTCTGTATGTTACCGAACTTTTCCTAAATAGCCAAAACGATTTTAATTAATTCTTTTTTGAATGGGTCTCTGAATGGTTTAAAAACACAATTGGATCAGGACGACGGCTGTCGTATCCGCTAATGTTTTATAAAGATTTAAGGTATGTTCTATAGACTAAAGGAATAAAAGTTTGTCATGATTGACTCACCAAGTCTTGGGCTCTCCCCAATGTAGATAGTTGATGGAATAGCTCCAGTGGTCTTCGTTGTGCCAGCAGAACGTCGCGAAGCACATGCCCACGTATAACCATGGAATCTAGAAAACAGAACATGTTATACATAATATTAATACGCGATGAAAAGTGAGAATTCCTAAATGAAAATAAAATTTATTCTAAAACTGCGGATTTAATTTAATAATTTCTAGATGTCAAATTGCAAAATATGTGACGTCGCACTAGGGAGAGGGCAGTCTCACAAATGTGACCTGCTGTGGCAAGAACGGAGAGGTCAAAAGTCACGAAATTGGTGTGACGTAATTTATAGATAACTAACAATACTCGAGGAGGATATCAAACCCGAGACTCCATAACCCTTACCTTCATGCCAGATATGTCTGCGTTGATATGTCCCAGCACCGAACCCTCTAGTACGGGCAGGTTGTTGAGGTTCCAACTTGACTCCGCGTACTGTTGCTCGCCGGGGTATAAGTGTGCACTTGTTTTGGTCGGGAAACCTGTAAAATGGCATCAATATTTAGTAATAAACCTAACTAATATTATAAATGCGAATGTAAGTTTGTTTATTTGTTGCGCTTTTACTCCTTAACTACTCGAGCAATCACCATGAAATTTCGCATACAAGTTGTCAGGGGTACAGAATAGGACATAGAGTACCTTTCATCCAGAAAAAAGTACTGTTCACTAACATAACCTACATTTAGCGAGCGATGCCGCTAGCATACCCTAGTAATACATACATCGTCCATATACTCGAGGGTAGACAGAGCTATAGAACAACCAAAAATTTCACCAGTTATTGTTATGGCCCTACATAATAGGGTTCGAACCTATTGCCATTTACCAGACACAGTTCTAAAAACCGTAGAATTTCTTGCCAGGAAATCCCAATACCATTACCCGAAAATTTCACACACTTCAGACACTTCTCTCTAGCTCAACACACTATGTGACCGTATTTCTTTATTCCCTTTCATACTGTCTACACTGCGGTAAACGGTCTTGTAGTCCACGAGCTGAGCTCTTATTATTTTAATAACAACAAAACTGGTGTCGAAATACAAATGATAATATTTTGTGTATATTACCGGATCCGTGGTCCATAGAGTGCAAGTCAGCACCATACTCGACGGTAACATCCTCGTCGATAGAAGACACCACGCGCCAGAACTCTTTCTCCACAGTCGACGTAGGCACCATCTGCATTTAATATTGTATTTGAATGACAAGCTATCGTATGCCTTGCACTAAATTATTTATACAGGGATAATTGAAATATACTAATAACATCCTACTTACATCACAATACATCATACTGAACCATTTTGTTTTACTATAATACTTGTTACAAAACGCATAACTTTTCCAAAAATTATATTTTGTCTGGTTATGAATTCTATACGCCCTGCCCTCGTATTTGGTTCGGGCGCTGTATACATGTTAATATTTTATTACGACCGCGTGTAATCTTGAGTTTTAGTGTTGCTATTAGGGCAACTAATATCGATATTTGTTTATTTTTATAAAAAATAAATCATCAAAAAATAATGATTTATGTGGTAGAACAAAAGTTGTACAGTAATGTATACATCCTTACTAATATTATAAACGCGGAAGTTTGTATGGATGTATGGATGTTTGTTACCCTTTCACGCAAAAACTACTAGAGCGATTGCGATGAAACTTGGTATGTGGATAGCTGGAAACCTGGATTCACATATAGGCTTATTTTTATCCCAATATTCCCACGGGAACGGGACGTACTCGGGTGAAACCGCGGGAAAAAACTAGTACATGTATAAGTCACCAGTAAAGGCTTATTATTAGTCATTTTCATTTAACCCTATACATACATAAATTGCCATATACAAAACAGTTAAGTACTTTTATCCTCTCTTCGTCAACCGATTATCTCTTTTTTGTTTTGTTTATTATTGGTTTAGTGATATATAATTTTTATTTTTATTATTATCATATAATTTTTATTTTAATTATTATCATATAATTTTTTTTAATAATGTTGTTGATCTCGTTGTGGCCACTAGTTAAAATTAGTTTATTATTGCTGACTTTATCGGTTAAAGAAAACATTATTAAAATTTCTCCATATTATCCTCAAAGATAAATAAAATCTGCCAATCCGCACTCGGCCATCGTGGATGGCCTAACCCTTCTCATACTGGGCAGCTAGTCATGTCCAACAGTGGGACAGTTCACAGGGATTATTTTAGAAATGAAGACTTACATGTACAGGCATATTGAAATAGTCAGATTTAAACTGATCCGCCATCTCGCCGAATTGCTGGAGAGTGTACTCCCGCGTCGCCTGCTCGAAGCCGAACGCTTCAGTTGGCTTCGATACCTGGGTGATAAACAAAACATAATTTCGTTAGTACATCAGTTTGGTTAGCAAGTAACGACAATTTTGCATCGAATCTGGAAGTCATTGCTGCAAGGTGTGATTGTCTTATTCAAAACATAAAGAAGATTAAGCTACTGTTTTCAATAATTTCGTAAAATTATTATAAAACACACTAGCAGTATAGAAAGTTGATGCATGTATCTTCAGAATGGGAATAATTTTAGTCTCTTCCTAAAGCAGATCAAGAACGATTCCTTTAACAAACTTTCTGGGACTCTGTTCAACGACTTGAACAACTAAACAGTAACACAGTACTAAGGTAATTATAATCTAATAGTTACTAACACAATTACATATTACCTGTAAATAACACAGTTCTGAAATGAAATGATCACTTACACCCTAATTCAATCATTATATTTTAAACATATTATTATAAAGGAAACACATTTAAAATTTATAATGTAGAAGGTTCATATAATAAAGTCCAAGTAGCCGGTAGTTAGGACTCTAGAGAGGAACCTCTCCTGACGATGCGTGCCGTGTCAAGCAATACGGCCTTCTACATTTGAGATTAAATCCAGCCGTCTAACGCGAACCTCTTTAGACAGTGGTCATTATTATTATTATAGTTTACTCTGATGATACTGAGTACAGATATTTAGAGCGGTAAATAGTGCTTGGCTCAATACATATTTACGTGTAATGTTAACAGCTGGCTAATGCGGCTGTTATACACTTGAGATGTTACGGAGGTTCGACCCCGATTCTGAAAGTTCGGAACTTTCGATTTATTTTGCACCATCGATAAGTTATATCGGAGGTCGATGCATAGCAGCGCAGTGGCGGTGCCCAGCGATCAGCGCGTATAGACAGGTTTATACTTGTCACGCAGGGAACCTCCCTCCTCCCGCGCCTTCAATATAGTTTGTGTACAGTACGTCAAATAGCAATTAAAATTAGAAATGTAAAAAACTGTCCAAGGTGCAACAGTTCCCCTAATCATTTTTATTTTAATCTGTGCCATTTTAAACTGAAAAATCCGTGCGATTAATTCGCACGGATTTTTCAGTTATAACTTAATTTCACTAGGCACTAGTAATGTTAAAAAATTTAAATTCGATTGTTTTATTTTCAACACCCAGGTATAACCTTCCTGTATTATTTTTTAAACTAATAATAATGTGTGTAATTTTATTTTTTAGACCTACCCTTAACATATCTCTCTTTTGTCTCCGCCTCCGATTCCGATTCGGAGTTCGGTTCCGATTCCGACAAACCAAATAAAAAACTCCGCTCCCGAATTCGGTTCCGATATAACCACTTCCGTAACATCCCTATTATACACCACTGAATAACACTTTGGAAATATATAGGTACGTGTTTCCAATCCAACGATAAGACCCTTAATCTAACACGATAAGGTAAAATACAATAAACTAAATTTACTGAATGCTTCGGTGGCGCAAACGTAGTGAAAGCTGCAATGCATACCTCAAGCATTTTCGATTTCCAGGTCGAACAATATTATTAGGCTTTTCTCTCAAGAAATTCTGACTAGCAGCATAGTCTGGATATGTGCCTAACATATGGCTATATTACATGGAATCTAAAGCCATACTAAATGTGGGTGTAATGCACCTCTTCTTTCGCCTTCGCTGATATAAGCGTGAGACTATGTATGTTTGTATAAAATTAATTTACAAAATTATGACGACCTGTATTGTTATTCAAATTAATTAATTAGAATCAACCAGGACGTAATAATTACAAGTGGAATACTTAAGATCTGATAGATAGCCACGTACACAAAACGAAGTGGAAAATGTCGTTGCATTACGTAGCTTATAGCATGCATTGCATTTACCTGCGTTTTCACTGAGTTAAGTCAGTGATGTATTATGGCTAGTTTTTAATATCAATGTCTAAGTCCAACGTAACACTGACTGGACGGTTGACGCAGCGGGTGAGCGGTCGCCGCGCCTCGAACACCACAAATTATATTGCTGAGTCTGAATGTATAATTCTTTGTGCCCCTTAAGTATATGTTTCTGTTCTTTACGAAACATAAATTATAAATAAGGCTACTTTTAGAAAATAAATAAGATGTACAGTTTAGATTGAAATTACTATTTTGTAGAGAAAATGCAATAAACGACCGTAGCTCGATGGCTAAGACAAAGGACTTTTTTCAAAAAGTCGTTGATTGCATGATAATGAAATTAAAATCTGGTTATTGTAGCAAAATTGCAAAATAAAGTATATAACAAATGTGAATGAAACAATTGCAAGAGGAGCGTTCTCATACTAGACCAGAGACATTCCAACGAAAGAAAACAAAGATAAATCCAATCCAACTTATATGGCTTACATAAACAATGTAGTATACCTATAAGAAAATGCATATAAGTCTTCATATGCATATGCAAATATTTCAAAAGGCAACAGGCGTAAATGTATACGTAAAGACCCACCAGACCTAATTTCGGTCATGGAGTCTGCCTTCTTATTGATAGCCGTGACCGAAATTGGCCATCTGCGTAGAAGTATAATGCATAAATATATGCAACACTATTCCCAAAATCTCATAATCCGATGGGACTGTAATTCGACACGACTGGAGTGATCAGCCACAGAACCAACGCACTTACATGCTGTTCGAGGCCCTGGAGTGTGTAAGCCACATCACCAAACATCTAATTCCAAGCTGCTAAAATATTTTTTTGGCAGGAATCCTACTCATATTTTATTGGCCTGAACCGAGACCACGAGCAAAGCAGTTAAATTAACTACCACTGCGTCTCCGAGGCATTTATAATAATAATGTTATAATAATAATAGTTTATTGCGTTCAAGTTTCATCTGTCATTCAGTGGTACAAATATGAATAACAATTTGTCTTAAAATACTTAAAATTTTGTAATATAATAGCCACAGAAACAGTTAATACCAGCTTATAGTACATGTCAGTGGAATGTAACAATAAATACTGATGAGCTCTATGATCAAATATGGAAACGCGACCTATTGTATGGCAGTAAGAATAATACTTAGGTTACGGCAGGACATTCTTGCTTGCTATTGAATGCAATGCAATCAAAACTGTGTTTATACAGCACAAAGACTAGATTGCTAACAATTATTTTTTGCTACTCGTATAGCTAAGAAGTTTATATGTATTTTGTCTGGTTGGAGTACTTGTGGCTTGGGAGCTATCACATTCCGGTATTGGTGCCAGACTTCTTCTAGCCTGCTCTCATTACTGTTGGCAGAGTCTTTACTAATAGAGTAAATTTCTTACTAGTTTAATTCGTCCATCGGCGCACTGACGCCGTCATGCAGACACAATCCTTTTATCATCATGTCTCGATATAATTAATCAGATAATTTTAATTAACAAAAATCTAAACAACAAACTAAATCCATTGAAATATAAATAAGACTAACTTTCAAATGTAACAAAAGGAGTAATAGTCAAATGATCATGAAAATGAAAAGAAGAAAGCAATACTACTATATGACGAAACTGCTATTTAAATGCAGGTGTGCGAGGGAAATAGCGAGATACCTCATACACCCATTATGTCTTTATTTCGCAAACGAAAAATTTTTAAGTTGTGTGCAGTATGCCCAAAGTTTCTTCTGAATGCTATTTTCCATTGCATGATGATAACTGATAACCAACATACAAAATCAAAGAGGCAGCAACCCAATTGGGATTCCTCACGTAATGCTGGTTTCAAGCGTATTGGTATCACCATTCTATCTTAATCACCAAGCACTGTCACCAAAGAGCAGATATCATATATACAGGAGCTAGCGGCTTTGATGAGCTTCTTAAGAATTTGTTCATAGCAACAGATGTAGTCCATGAACGGCGGTCACCACTTACCATCAGTTGGACTGCTGGCTGGTGCCACTGATGGCAATAACTTAGTAATTATATATATACCTCCTCAGCCAAACACACGGGGCACCTCCAGTCTCCTTTAGGCACATCGGCAAGTGGTGGGACTAGGCAGAAGGTGTGGTAAGAGTCATCGCAACCGTCGCATAGGAGCATCTGTTCTTCAACGTCGCCGCGACCGCAGACGTGACACATGTACTTCGCCAACTATATGGAAAAGAACATCCATTAGTGCCTGGAGATATTATTGAGTTTTAAATGCGGTGGCGAGATGTTTTAACACCGATTAATTTAGAAATATAAAGTGCGGCTAGAGAACGTTACGTAAAAGATGGGCCTTAGAGGTCCTTACAGTCAGCAACATAAGTAGCTGAACATTCAAATTTATAAAAAAAAATGAATTAAAAGTTTTATTATGAGGACTTTTAATTCATATTCTGTGCTTTTGAAATGTGATTAAAAAATATAAAAGAACTAAGACGTGTTATAATTTGGAAAGGAAGAACAAAATCTCGCATGTGTGTAGCGACTTATGTTGCTGACTATTCGTGAGGGGAGTGGTGGATAAGATATAAGTTTATGTTCAGGAGTGCCGGAGAACGCTTTCTGGTTATTTAATCACATTCATATATGATTAAATAAATTGAACCCACTGTTAGACTGTTTACAAAATGTATTTGGCTGTGATTCCTTTGATAATTAAAACATCTCATAATCAGCCACAGATAATTAGCATTTTAAATAATAAAGAGATTTTATTTTAGAAGGTATCCTTTAAATTTAGGGTCTTGTTCTACCGCCGATTAACAAGTAGTCATATGATTATTGAAAGAAAGTTACTCTCTTTTTCTTTGTATATACATATTTTAAAAGCAATAAAGTAATTTGTATAGATTGTAAGTTTTCATTATATTTTTATCTACTCTCGTTTTATAGGGACACCACACTAGGAATCACTCCCGTGTCGCGGTAGACTGTCCAAACTTGGCACAACTATTTGTGTATCACACCATTTATTGTCCCTTGTGCGGATCTCACCACACTAAGCGCAGTGACAGTGACAAAGAGACCACTTAAACCACTAAATACTCAATCCATAGTTTACAGAAATGAAGCAATGGATTCTACGTTCCAACCACGCCTCATGGATATCAATGATTCCACGTACCAACAGCGAAATATATCTCTGAAAGGTCCTTAAAAGCAGTAATGATATCCCCTGGTGCTGGGTATCTATCTTACATAAACCTTTAAAACTAGGACCATATGGCAGTTTGCCATGTTAATTATTTACCCTGCCTGATCGAGTCAAGTTTTTATTATTAATCATCAAATAATGAGCCCATTGTTCTTATAAACTACGTTACACATCGATGAAAGAACAAGACCCTAATGAATATATTTCAAGAAGAGAAGAACATAAGAAAGCAAGGTCTGTCCAAATAAGGGTCCTATTCCTTTGTCATGGGTGTTATCCACGTTTATAAATGGATTTAAATGTCACCCAGATTAAAGGCAAAGTATTTGTTGATCCCAGAAGTCTAACCCAGCATATTGGGAAAGCGAATCACTTACATAATTTAGAAATTTTTGTACCATCTTAAATCTAATGCCTTAAGTCTAGTACCGTAATTTGTGGTTGCGTTTACTGCCAATCATAGAGTCCCGGGTAGGATGCCCGGGTCGAGCAATTTAATTTGGTTCTTTTGCCAGAGGATAATCAGTAGCAACATGGAGTCTGGAATATCCGGTTTCCACCGGGTAGTTCCAGACTATGACGTTAGTCTTGCTCGCTATCTATAACTTGGGACCTAATTGATGAAATGAGAGGGTAATGCACATTTGCCTAATCCTTTACGGCATTTAGGCAAGACGCTTGAATAATATTATGAGTATCAATAAAATTTTGAAATAATTGAATCTGTTACTCTTATTTCTATTTCCGTTCATAGAGAATAGAGTTAACACAAAAACACAGACTTGAAAGAACTGCATTAAGTGTAAAACATCAATACAGTTTCTATGCATCAATATAAACCACGACGCGCGGCGGTATTATAGCACATTTGTACAGCGCCGTATGCGTCACCAAACTCTTTTCCAATAAAATAAAGTATGGTTTACCTTCTGTTTAGTCCCAGGTTCCTTATTCAATACGCATAGGAATTATTTGTAACAAACAGAAAAAAACAATAATAGTTTTCGGACTTGATAAAATATAACATATTGAGGTGAACAAAAATTACACGGGCTAGTTCGAGTTGGGAAACCGGCTTCAGTCACAGTGGCATCTTTGCTCAATGGTCCGAGTGATATAGATAGTCAACTGCTAATACAGACACACTCAGGCATAAGGCACAGCGATTGCGATCAAGTTGGTGAAATGTGAATACTGGATAGTTTTGTGAATAAATCTGTTCTATCTTGTTGTTATGAGCTCGCCTTAGAACTGTGATGTACAGGTAGCCCCAGTTGGTAGAATGTCGGTTTCTGGGGTTATAGTAATTGAAGGCCGTGTCAAGTCATAGCCGGCAAAGCACAGCGGTATTGTACGAATGAGATAAGCAATCATCACTACCGTGAATACTTATTGAAGTAAGTCGAACGACTAACAAGTTGCGCAGTCGCACTTGTATGTATAATTTATACTTTCAATTGTCCCTGGATTGTAATTTGAGCCGAGCTCAAATTTTTGGCTTTTGGCGAATACTTTATAGTTGCATAAGTTACCATCACTATTGTCCTAATATGGTGGAAAGAACCGTAGCTGCATTTGTCGTACGTATAGGACAAGTGTCGCCAAAATACTGGCAGAATAGTTTATGTTGAAGCCTACATCGATAAATAAAGAAACCACGGTTGTTTCTTTTCTATACTGCTCTAAATCGTTTCTTATATTAATTACATATCCATGACCAGCTTTGCGTGATAGGTGATGTCGGCTCCTTCGTTTTATATATTATCTGTGTCTACTGTGATGTAGGCAATAGAATTGATGACGGCTGATGACTTCGAAGAATGTCTCAACGTCGACATGAAGGCTAGTCAGATTGTACTGACTGGGTCACCGCAGCTGTCGGGGCAGTACTGACCGGGTCGTCGGGGTGCGGCGCGAGCATGTTGGGCGGCGCGGGCGTGACGGACACGGTCATGTTGGACATGCGGTGCTCGCGCAGGCGCGTGGAGCGCGTCACGCGGGAGCGCGCGCCGCAGCTGTCGGGGCAGTACTGACCGGGTCGTCGGGGTGCGGCGCGAGCATGTTGGGCGGCGCGGGCGTGACGGACACGGTCATGTTGGACATGCGGTGCTCGCGCAGGCGCGTGGAGCGCGTCACGCGGGAGCGCGCGCCGCAGCTGTCGGGGCAGTACTGACCGGGTCGTCGGGGTGCGGCGCGAGCATGTTGGGCGGCGCGGGCGTGACGGACACGGTCATGTTGGACATGCGGTGCTCGCGCAGGCGCGTGGAGCGCGTCACGCGGGAGCGCGCGCCGCAGCTGTCGGGGCAGTACTGACCGGGTCGTCGGGGTGCGGCGCGAGCATGTTGGGCGGCGCGGGCGTGACGGACACGGTCATGTTGGACATGCGGTGCTCGCGCAGGCGCGTGGAGCGCGTCACGCGGGAGCGCGCGCCGCTGCTGTCGGGGCAGTACTGACCGGGTCGTCGGGGTGCGGCGCGAGCATGTTGGGCGGCGCGGGCGTGACGGACACGGTCATGTTGGACATGCGGTGCTCGCGCAGGCGCGTGGAGCGCGTCACGCGGGAGCGCGCGCCGCAGCTGTCGGGGCAGTACTGACCGGGTCGTCGGGGTGCGGCGCGAGCATGTTGGGCGGCGCGGGCGTGACGGACACGGTCATGTTGGACATGCGGTGCTCGCGCAGGCGCGTGGAGCGCGTCACGCGGGAGCGCGCGCCGCAGCTGTCGGGGCAGTACTGACCGGGTCGTCGGGGTGCGGCGCGAGCATGTTGGGCGGCGCGGGCGTGACGGACACGGTCATGTTGGACATGCGGTGCTCGCGCAGGCGCGTGGAGCGCGTCACGCGGGAGCGCGCGCCGCAGCTGTCGGGGCAGTACTGA
The DNA here is from genome assembly GCA_963675205.1 of Catocala nupta. Taxonomy (NCBI): domain Eukaryota; kingdom Metazoa; phylum Arthropoda; class Insecta; order Lepidoptera; family Erebidae; genus Catocala; species Catocala nupta. The sequence goes on from OY776104.1 coordinate 18,421,103, forward strand.
CCGGGTCGTCGGGGTGCGGCGCGAGCATGTTGGGCGGCGCGGGCGTGACGGACACGGTCATGTTGGACATGCGGTGCTCGCGCAGGCGCGTGGAGCGCGTCACGCGGGAGCGCGCGCCGCAGCTGTCGGGGCAGTACTGACCGGGTCGTCGGGGTGCGGCGCGAGCATGTTGGGCGGCGCGGGCGTGACGGACACGGTCATGTTGGACATGCGGTGCTCGCGCAGGCGCGTGGAGCGCGTCACGCGGGAGCGCGCGCCGCAGCTGTCGGGGCAGTACTGACCGGGTCGTCGGGGTGCGGCGCGAGCATGTTGGGCGGCGCGGGCGTGACGGACACGGTCATGTTGGACATGCGGTGCTCGCGCAGGCGCGTGGAGCGCGTCACGCGGGAGCGCGCGCCGCTGCTGTCGGGGCAGTACTGACCGGGTCGTCGGGGTGCGGCGCGAGCATGTTGGGCGGCGCGGGCGTGACGGACACGGTCATGTTGGACATGCGGTGCTCGCGCAGGCGCGTGGAGCGCGTCACGCGGGAGCGCGCGCCGCAGCTGTCGGGGCAGTACTGACCGGGTCGTCGGGGTGCGGCGCGAGCATGTTGGGCGGCGCGGGCGTGACGGACACGGTCATGTTGGACATGCGGTGCTCGCGCAGGCGCGTGGAGCGCGTCACGCGGGAGCGCGCGCCGCAGCTGTCGGGGCAGTACTGACCGGGTCGTCGGGGTGCGGCGCGAGCATGTTGGGCGGCGCGGGCGTGACGGACACGGTCATGTTGGACATGCGGTGCTCGCGCAGGCGCGTGGAGCGCGTCACGCGGGAGCGCGCGCCGCAGCTGTCGGGGCAGTACTGACCGGGTCGTCGGGGTGCGGCGCGAGCATGTTGGGCGGCGCGGGCGTGACGGACACGGTCATGTTGGACATGCGGTGCTCGCGCAGGCGCGTGGAGCGCGTCACGCGGGAGCGCGCGCCGCAGCTGTCGGGGCAGTACTGACCGGGTCGTCGGGGTGCGGCGCGAGCATGTTGGGCGGCGCGGGCGTGACGGACACGGTCATGTTGGACATGCGGTGCTCGCGCAGGCGCGTGGAGCGCGTCACGCGGGAGCGCGCGCCGCAGCTGTCGGGGCAGTACTGACCGGGTCGTCGGGGTGCGGCGCGAGCATGTTGGGCGGCGCGGGCGTGACGGACACGGTCATGTTGGACATGCGGTGCTCGCGCAGGCGCGTGGAGCGCGTCACGCGGGAGCGCGCGCCGCAGCTGTCGGGGCAGTACTGACCGGGTCGTCGGGGTGCGGCGCGAGCATGTTGGGCGGCGCGGGCGTGACGGACACGGTCATGTTGGACATGCGGTGCTCGCGCAGGCGCGTGGAGCGCGTCACGCGGGAGCGCGCGCCGCAGCTGTCGGGGCAGTACTGACCGGGTCGTCGGGGTGCGGCGCGAGCATGTTGGGCGGCGCGGGCGTGACGGACACGGTCATGTTGGACATGCGGTGCTCGCGCAGGCGCGTGGAGCGCGTCACGCGGGAGCGCGCGCCGCAGCTGTCGGGGCAGTACTGACCGGGTCGTCGGGGTGCGGCGCGAGCATGTTGGGCGGCGCGGGCGTGACGGACACGGTCATGTTGGACATGCGGTGCTCGCGCAGGCGCGTGGAGCGCGTCACGCGGGAGCGCGCGCCGCAGCTACCGCCTGCTGACATCCACTTGTTCTCGCGGGGACCTGCGACAAGCACTATATGTTTACTTGCTTAGGGAGGCATAATAAGACATAAAAAAATATACTAGCTAAGCCAAATCAAGGTCTATTACTCGGTCACATATTTTTATTTCCTATAAGAAAATTGGAACAAAAAAAAATTCAAATCCATCCATCGAGCTATCGACATATTTTCTGCATTTTTATATAAAGATTAACTTTTCACATAGAGGAGTTGGGAGCATCGGATCTCGCACAAACACAAAAAAAGTAAAGAATACTAACTGCGCCTAGTTTCACTGGGACTCTCTTCTTTGATCGGAGTGGTGGCTGCCTCCTGGGGCGTCAGGCTGGCCTTCTCAGGAGTACCCTCGGGCGCGTCGGGCTCCAACTTGAACCGTCGCGCCGGGGGCGGAGTCGCCGCCGCCGCGCACTTGCTGCCGGAGCGGGAGCGAGTGCTGCACGCCTTCTCTGGAGTCTGCTCGCCTTTCACTTCGATTTTCTGTTGAAGGAATTTCGGTGAATATACCAGCTGTGGTATTCTGTGAAATCTACTTAATTCAAGACTGAAAGCATATTGGTTTGGACCTTGCCACTATTACTGCACCAAGTGTTGTGGTTTCAATCCCCACATGGGATGCAAATTTGTGTGATCCAAAAATATTTGTTTTGAGACATGGTGTTCTCTGTATTCGTTGTTTGAATGTATGTTCAGTCCCCCGCGACACAGTAAATATTCAAAGTGCGGAGATGTCTTTTTAAAAAAGAAGCCATTGTAACTATCTATCTCAAGATTAAAGAAGAAATTTTTGATTTCAATTTCGACTCGGTAGTGAGATTAGTAGACGAGTAAATTTTCGGTCATGATTTTTTTTTTTAGTATAGACATTTCCTGAGTGGTTTTTTTCTTTGGTTGGATGTTCATGGGGTTACCCATTTTGTAGTTTGGATTTTCTTCTGACTGGTAATTGTTCTAAATCATATTTTTTATTGACTTAGTCATTTTTATAGGTCTCTACCTATAGTGAATAGAGATTTTACAGAATTGCAGAGCTTAGCAATTATTTTATTCCTACTTTATCGGAAAAGCGGTGTTATTACAGTGTTAAAATTGCATTCATCAGTAAATCGCTAAAGATGCAATAACGTCATGTTACAACTTTTCCTTGTAAACGAAATATACAAAAGACATTTTTGAAGAGACAAATTACTAAGATATTAAAACTTCGAAAGAAAAACCGGTCAAAAATAAATTTATTCAAGTTAGGTTACAAGGTAACACAACACTTATGATGAATGTCAAAGTTACACTAATTTTATTTCTGTGAATTTACATTTACTGCCACATTCAGCAAACCCCCTTGGTTTGAGAAGAACGGGAAAGATACTCATGGCCACTCTTTTTAATCGCCAAGTTTACAATAATAATCTATGTAACATGTCCAAATAAAGAAAGGAATATTCATCCTGATACCCGTACAATAAATGATGTTAATTCACTATTAATTAACATTGTTCAGCGCGGGTGAAGGCACTAGTCAGGGCTAGAAAGCAAAGAAATATTCACGACACGGACATTAAGAGCTGAACCGAATCGCTATTTTACATATTCTGAAATGTGCAAAAACTAATCAACTTTAAAACAATATTGTCTTAGCACGTTAGCACGTTAGCACGAATGTTAAACATTGAAATTAAATTATTGTATACGGATTTTAGTTTATCGTGATATATTTTATAAAACACAATTTTTTAGATGGTTTTAAAACCATGGCCACAGAAAACAAGCAAGTACGTCGCGAAAACGGTAAATTTAAATAGAACCGCTACTGAAAATTTCTGAACAGAAAAACGGAATAATACTTTAATTTGCACTTTTGCATGGCTCGGGAATCGAACCTAACAGCTAATGCAGAGCAGTCGCATCCACTACACGACACATTAATATTTACTTAGTCGGTATGGAGAACTCAGTAGGTTTCCCACAACGTTTTCCTTCATCACATTAAAGCAAATATGAATTAATATTTCCACCATGTATTTACCGTCTCCTTATTATCCGGTCCATTGTTCTTGAAGACGTCATATCTGTAGAGGATCTTCTCATAGTGATTCTTGAGTATGGAGCCGATGCCCTTGCCTTGAGGGTAGCCCATGCGACGAGCGATCTTTGACCACTTCCTCTCCGAAGAACATATTTCGAAGCCACCTGTTGAGCAATATTTTTATTTCCTTTATTTTACTGAAGTCACATGAAAATACGTTTATAAATATTAAAAAACAACATGTTAACACACCAGTAACGAGCAGAGGCTAAGCTACCAGTAGTTAGGGCTCTAATGAAAGGAATGTCACTACAATAAATGTGTTTAATTTACATTAAATTATTTTAATTAAATTATTAATTATTTTTGGGATTCCCAAAAATAGTATTTAAAAAAATTGCCGGCTTAGCAAAGACAGAATAACGAGATTTATTCTGTACCCTATCGGTTAGATCGTTACAATAATTCCATGTTTTTAGTTTATAAAAGAAGACAAGAATTAGAAACTAATTCTTTATCGCTGGAGACTTTACTAACATTCAAACAACGGACAAAAATAACAACCAAATATTTGTGGATCTCGCAAATTTTTGCTCTGTGTGGATTTTGAAACCACAACCCTAGGCCACTCTGTCTGAGGCCACTTAAACCATCTATGCAGTCAAATAAAATTCAGTTTATTTTTGTGATTTTCTAGACATTCGAGACGTAATGCCGCAGCATGTTAATTACCTTACTTTATTAATTAATTACCTTTTTAGAATTACTTAGAATTGTTATATAATGCCCCAGAGTAATAGAATATTTTATCACAATTCTAAGAAATCCTAGAATAAAATTATAAGTTATAACATGAAAAAAATATCATATTTGCCAGTTTTCATATAAATCATTAGACAAAGACAACATTACCGACTTGTGACGTAACAAATGGTAACTGGAATAAATTTTTCACTGTGTTATTTGCAGAAGATAGCTGCAAACTCAGACACAGTGTAACCTTTGGCATTTTGTTATTAATAGGTGCCAGCCCGAAGGGATATAAAATTTAATATCTGAAACAGCCTGAAAACACAGGTTCCCTGGTCTAGCTCAGGCAATCTTTATATATAGGTATAAATCTTCTGTGCGTGTGTTTGTAATTAAACTCTTCGTGTCGGCTGGACCGATCTTGATGATATTTTTTTGTGTGTTCAAGTGGATTCGAGAATGGTTTAGATTTGTTTTTCTTTTTTTGTGTTTTCAGGGCTGCGTCTGTCGGGACAACTAGTATATACATATAATATAACAGGCATATATGTTTTTTAATGTCCAGTAGGTATTTAAATTATAAATGTTTTCCTTTAGATTAAATATAGGTTTAATGTGAATTTAACACAATAAATAGCCTGTTACAGCGTTTAGTAAAGACTACACCGATGACGTAGTAAGCCACTACGCCAAGTGTTATGACTTCGAATTTTTTTTATGGTCTACTAAATTAAATAGTTGCTCGATCTCTCGTTGAACGACCATTAATTAACAACGAACACGGAACACCCAGGTGTATTTTGTCCTCGCGACACTGGATATATTCCTAGTACTAGTTATCTTTTTAAATCCAGAAATAAAGTTTATATTTTTATAAATAAAACAATATTTATTATTTGAACTTAACAGTAATTCTAGTAACATTTTAATATTTTCAGTTTGTTCAGGTTCCATAAATTCGCATGTGTATAAACAGAAAGTTCTACCAACCACCCCTAAAGCAGAGTTCGATTCATAACAACGCGTGGGTGTGAGTGGGCCGGGTTGTTCTATTTTAAACCGTCTATATTAAGCCTTATTCATAACTAGACGTGCCCACGGTTTCACTCGCGTTTATGGTTACTGCGCCGCCCCCGTAGGTCGTAGCGTGATGTTATAGTAGCCTTCCTCGATAAATAGGCTATCCAACACTGAAATAATTTTTCAATTCGAACCAGTAGTTCCTGAGATTAGCACGTTCAACCAAACAAACAAACTCTTCAGCTTTATAATAATAGTATTGATTGACGAGGTTTGGATCTATGAGGTAATAGTGTTGAATCTATTGGAAAATGTATTTGAACTAGCTAAGGCTGTCTTGTGTGCAATTTTTAAGTGAATTGTGCTTACCATAATAGCAGTCAGTAGAAGTACTAACATAGTCTCATGGCTTTATCCTCGAAGGGGTAACCAGAGGTGTATTACATTCACATTTTTACTATATGTAACTTTAGGTCCCACATAATAGGGTGCCAAATCTAGTGTCGTACCAGGCAGCGCCGGGCTCTGTGCTGCTTCTGAGAATGTCATGGTAAATGTAGTCAGTAAAACTTTGCCCGACTCGGAAATCGAACCTGCATTGACAAGGTACTGCTGCGCTATCGAGGTAGCCTATGAAGTCAAGACAGTGCCTTCTCATATAAACGCAAAAGCCTGGCTTACTAAAAGCTTATTAGATATGAAACTGGTATTCCAATGCTGAATAAAAGTCCTGATCTGGTACCCAACTGTATCAGAAAGAGGGTAATGTTTTTCGAATGTCAGTATGTACGATGTATTTTCTTTGGCACGCACTGTAGCCTACTCGGCGTGATGGATATTAATAAATGAGATGTTAAATGCGTCTTAACAGCAGTTGTGACATGGGGTATAATATTTTTGGGAATCTAAATATGGCCTCTAATAACATCATTTTTCGCTGCTGGTTTATTCTTTTAATTGATTTGCAGTCAGGTTTTATGTTTATTTATTTAATACTTGCAATTTGTTAGTTAATTAATATTGATAACATATATTTAGTTATTTATTTATATATTTTAAACAGTGTGACTGCGTTCACAATAAGGCATAGTCGATATGTATTTTTAAGTTAATGAAAGTACGATATGTATTTTTAATTTATACTTTCATAAAATATTTTCTTAGCCAATAATTGTTCTGCTTTCATTTCTGTGAGCTTTTTAGCTTCTGTGATTACAAGATTATATTGATGGCAGTAAATATAATTCCGCGATGTACACACGGCTACACATCAAGTTAGACACCCAATATACGCATAACTACGCTACATACAAATAAGAGAATTGTCGGAAAGGGACAGTGCCTAGTGGTCGCGATGTAATGGTAAGGATATAGCGTAACAAAAATATAACGCACTCTCTCGCACGATTCGCAGCATTCAACTTTTGAATAGTTCAAAGTCCAAACAGTCTAGATTGATGTCTCGCTGTGTGTACATGGTATGTTTTCAAAATAGACGCTTTGCAAAATAATATACAATGCTTCAGACAGTTTATTATGTTTACAATAAATAACAATCATCTAAATTACTATTTATTTTTAAAAAGCGTCGTCAGTATCGAGTTCTATTATTAACCAATTTAAAAAACGGAGGAGGTTCTCAATAAGACTGCACATCGATACTAATATTGTAAAGAGGAAAGATTTGATTTTTGTTTATTTGTAATGATTTAACTCAAAAACTACTCAAACGAATCAAAAAATTCTCAGATGAAAAATGCCTAGTTTTACTTTAATCGCAGTGTTCCCACCCGACCTTAACAAATGTCCACCTTGCACGTTCTAGATCTGCATACGATAACCTATAATTGGCAGTAGCGAGTTGATCTCAAGCGACATTCAAACAATCAAATGTAATAATACTGCGACTGCACGAATAGTGTAGTGGTTTGAGTAACCTTGCCGCTGCAACTGCGCCGAGTTTTGGGTTCGACGCGACAAAAAATTATGTGATTCACAAACAGTTGTTTCGAGTCTGGGTGTTCTCTGTCTCTGTTGTTAAAATATTTGTTAAGTCCGCCGCGATAGAGAGATAGAGAGCAGAGCAGAGATAGCTCAGTGGGGAGACCAATAGACTGCAATGCAGAGGGTCTCGGGTTCGAACCCACGTCGCGCACCTCTGACTTTCGGAAGTTACATGACTTTTCGAAATTATGTGCGTATTTATTGACAATTATCGCCTGCTCGGAGAGCACGTTAAGCCGTCGGTCCCGACTGCCATGAACATCTATGGCAGTCGTTATTGGGGAAGTAGGCATAAAAGATCCCACTGGGTCGAAGTGTCGCCGGTCTGTACTGACTGGCCCCCACACAAGATAAGATAGGTCCTCCGCGACACAGAAATTATTCGTATTGCAGAAGTTTTCTTTAGACCCCGGTTGTAATATCAAGAAATGAGTCTTTCATAGAATATGTAGAAAAAATAAGCTTTACAAGCGTTTTAGCTGCGGAGAGTTAACTTTGAAATATCTTTCATGTGTCAAAAATTAACTGTCCGTAAAAGTAAAACGAATCGTTTCTTGATATTGAAACGGGGCCTTTAAACAAAGTATAACAATAAAATATACGAACCTGCTTCTTTGACAATCTTATGTAAAGCATATAAGTCGAGTGGTTTCCGTTCCACCGTGGGGATCTTCAGCACCGAGCCCTGTAGCTCCCAGAACTTGATGATCTGATCCAAGAAGTTTAACTTGACGCGAGTAATAGCCTGTAAGAGACAATAGGATTTTAAAACATGCAAGAACAACAAAACTTTTCTCCCCTGCTTCTTCTCATGAGAGCTCTACTCTATGTACAGGCTTTGTTTTTTAAAATTCAATTAATTACTTCTTATTAGGACGTAATCAATCATTGAAAAATAAATGCCATTTTATTATTCAATTCTGACGTGTCCAAATAATATCTAAACTTTAAATATTCTAATTATTTTAAGGAAATAAAACATTTCAATTTGCATTATTTTGCTGCGCTTAATAACATGACTGCTAAGTTCTAACCGCTGGATAAAGAAAATCTCGTCCCACTTGAAGATGCCCGTGCCCAGCAGTGGGACAGTTTATTTACAGAGCTGTTATTATTATTATTTTATGTTAAAGGATGGATGTTAATAATGTTAGGCATAGAACAAATTACTAGTCTTTAAAACCGCTACTGGCGCAACATTATTGGAGTGTTCCCCTTTGCATTTTCGTCCGCTTGGTTAGGTCAAACGTATTCCTTGCAAACTGTTAACCTATTGAGTGGCAGTGGCACACCGGCGGCAAAAAATAATAGCTTTTCAATTATGTCTGACATTATAACAATTGACTTAATAATTAGAATAAAATAGTCGTACTTACAATTAAATTTTTCTTACGAAAACCTTACATTATTACCCTTAGAGCGCCAAATTAGAAATTATTTGTGTATCTGTCAAGCGCTGAAGCGCCTAGTCATAGTTTAATAACAATTATAATGGCAGTGTTGTATACCTAATTATATTAATTATGTCATTTGTATCAGCTGATGGTCTCACGTTTATTATAATATGTTACCTTTGAAATTAAACTATTAATTAATTGTGTCTGGCTTTCAACAGCCCACTGCAGCTTAAGACATTAAACGAAAACGAGCAAAGTCCTAGCGCCTTGTATCGTGCGCAATCTAGAAGATTCTCGAATAATTATCCTCGTCACTTTAAAAACGCTAGTCAAGTCATCAGATGCTTGTGTAAATCCGCTCGTAGCGAATTTCGCTACGCTGCATATTAGTATTCCTATTAATAAAAATAAACATTAATATGTGCCGGTTGATGGTTAGCCTTACTACGTATCCACCATACACCTCCGGAAGCCTACTCCATAGAGCCTACTGTGTGCCCGCGGTGTCTACTCCAAAGGGTCTAGGTGTGGAGTCTATATTATATAATTGGCACTAAATGTATGAACAGCGATTATATTCATCAGTTTTTACTATGCCGTAGATAATTATGGTTTTGTTATGATATATTTATCAAAGACTATATCTTTTAATACACATAACGGCATAAAATACGGTCCAAATATGAATAAGTCTAAAACCAGACCTATAGGGCTGCAAATTAAAATTTTGTGTTGTAATTTAATAGAACCAGTATTATTCTTGACTCAAGCCAAAAGAAAACTCAAAATAATCAGTTAGCTTAACTTTTATGACACATTAACCGCATAACTTTATTGGGACACTTAGAATATAAGTGAGTTGAAATTTGATTTTAAAATGATTGCGCTTTAAGCATAATTTCTTTTTGTTTTAAATTAATGTGTAGCTTATCGTAGTTCTTCCAGCTAGCACACAATGTCGATAAATTCTGCACAGACTGCGAAAATTGTACTTCTTAGGAGTCAAGGGCTTACTCAACGGAAGGTCGCTATAACTTTAAATTAACCTCATACAACTTAAAGATACTCGTTGAAAAGGTACAACAAGACTTATTTTACACAAAAAGATCAGGAAGGTTTAGAGATTCTTCAGTGCAAAATCATTGATTTATTGGACTGGAAATTTTGAAAAATCTGTCCATCTCTGCGGTGAAGATACGGCAGCATCATTAAACAGCAAAATGAGTCGACGTAAATGAACGTACAGTCAGAAGAAGAATGGAGCAAGTAGACCTGCATGCTAAAATACCAGCTCGAGGTTCAGAACACTCCGGGCAACATCACATAGCTCAACTTTGATTTGCCAAAAAATTGTCAATTTCAACACATGGGCAATGGAGTAAATTGCTGTATACGATTGAATGCAGAATAGCTTTTACCTCCATGAGATAAAAACCGTATTGGAAGCTTTTAATCTCTACCTAGGAAGAAATTTCTCAAGTAGAGATTTAAAAATATAGTCCAGGTAATGTCTAATCGCATGCAGGGAATTATCAGGCTCAGAGGTAACAGTAGTGGTAATTAATAATTGTAATTTTTTATTATTCTTTAAAAAAACGATAAATGTGGTATCTTATTTTTACCTTAAATTACTGCTTTTGTAATTTGTATAAAATTATCAATTTCAGAAATCTTTTATTGCCCTATTAATCATAGTCATTTTGAAAATTAAAATATAGATAAATGTGATTAAAAAAATCGTATAGTTTTCATTTAATTATGATTATAATTCAAGAAATATGCTTGGGCCACTTTTTGTGCCGCCGAGTGTATATTATTAGGTACCCAATAAAAACAAAATTTATAAAGTCCACTTCACCATCATATTTTTGTGACGTTGACACATATTCAGCTGAGCTTATTCATTCATAAGCATATTTGCTACGAATGTCCATTTCGAGGCATAGCAAAGTTTTCCCATACTATAATATGTAGGTCTGTAGATCCTAGTAGGGCTAAGCGTAGGCCAAGATAGGTATGTCGGAACCACATTACAATAAAGTGGAGAACGAACCTAGGATTCACCAGCTGTTAACTTAACTTAGGTATATTACAGGACTGCCATCCTAATCCTAACCAATATTTTAAATGCGAATGTGAGTTTGTGTTTGTTACGCTTCCACGCCTTAACTACTTGACCGATCTTCATGAAATTTCGCATACACGTTGTCAGGGGAACAGAATAGGACATGGAGACATATTTGATCCAGAAACAAATACTTTTGCTAACCTAACCTACATTTAGTTTGTTTGATTGTTACGCTTTCACGCCTTAGGTAACTACTCGACCGATCTTCATAAAATTTCGCATATACGTTGTCAGGGGATCAGAAAAAGAAGTAGGGTAACTTTCATCCAGAAAATCCTTTGTTACTAATCTAACCTGACCTACATTTACGCAAGCAAAGCTGCGAGCAAAAGCTAGGATATTATAATATCGAAAATATATATTTTGTTACAGTCATCACTATTCATCAGTTACAATGCCGGCGACAATTACAAGATCTTTTAGCTATGAGTAATTTGGGAATTCCTATTCCAGTGGTCGGCAACCTTGTCGTCCAAAAAAGCCAAATATAGTCAAATCACAAACGAAATCTATACAAAATCGATTTTTTAAACTTAAGCTTTGCTTTAGCATAGGACATTATTACAAAAAAAAATTAGGATTAAGAGTACATTCTCGAACTTGCCTTTACCAACAGACAATTAAATAAATTTTGGTATCATAGTTATAACTTATAAGGCAAGATAATAAGTAATATTCAGTGCCCGCACTAATCTTTTCGTAGAAGAGCCGATGCCAAGGAGTCAAAGGGTCTCACGCGGCTCGCGAGCCGCGGGTTGCCGACCACTGCCCTAGTCAAACATCATGCATAATTAGTTTTATTTTATTTTCTGCTGACGTACCGAATTCGACTGCTGTGCGTGAAGTCTTGGATTCGATTCACGGATCGGGCAAAGTGTTATTGGGAATTTTTGGAATTCTTGTCAAGAAATTCTCAGTAGTAACTCGAAGTCTAGAACCACGCCCGGTAGATAAGAGGTTTGGAGGTTTACGTATGTACCTATAGTACACTCTTATAACTTGACTTTTTAGTAAACTATTATGGCTTACTCGTACCTAGAAACAATACATAGAAGCCCATGTATATGTATTATTTGTAGATATATGCGCTTTTATTTGCAATCACAATTTTTAGATAATCCCTACTAATATTATGAATGCGAAAGTAACTGTCTGTCTGTCTGTTTGTTACCTTTTCACGCTCAATCCGCTGAGGCGATTTAGATGGAATTTGAAATGGAGATAGCCTGAGACCCTGGGAAAGACATAGGCTATATAATCACGCTGCGGCTCACGGGAGCGGCGCAGTAACCACAAATACCAATGACGCTAGTGAGACCGCGGGCACAGCTAGTAATATATAAAGCCTGAGAGCAGTAACTGAAAGACTATTACGAGTTATTTGTTAATCATAAAAGACTAACAAAAACATAACACATTTCCAATTCTATTTTTATTTTACTTTCCCATCCTTAATACCTACCTTTTCTCTAAGTTTGTTACGAGTGACTGTCACTCCGATAAGTGGTCACAGGCTATGGCAATTACTTACCAATATATAGACTTTATGCTTAATTAAAAACCTTACAAAAATAATACAATCTCTTCCCAATAACTTTATTTCAATGGACTTCCGCCAAGCAACATCTACTTCGATTCAATTTCAATAATACTTATATATAAACTGTCCCACTGCTGGGCACGGGTCTCTTTGAAATTTAACTAATATATACGGATTTTATCGCGTTGTTTATTTATTGTCTGTCACTGTATTACATAATTTTGAAACTATTACACACATATTACACACTACTACTACTACTATTGAATTTAACTAATTTATAAGTTAATAATATTATTTAAACTATTTATATTTAGGTTTACACTTTCCCCGACGTTTCGGTTGCTTTTCAGCAGCCATGGTCACGGGGAGACTCTCTCCGTGACCATGGCTTGACATGGCATTCAATGAATAAGATTCGCGTAAACAGGAGACAATATCACGGGTCTCTTCTCAGTGTTACAAGGATAATGGCATAGTAGCTTTAGTACTTAGTGTAAAAATTCTGATGAAATTATATTTATATCGAAAACAGAAATAGTTTATTTACATGATAAATAAATTCAAACATACAAAGTTAACCTGATTAAGCATTCATCGAACTAATGAGGAACGATGAGGAAAACAGATTACGCGTAATTTGTGTTTAACAGTAATTTGTAGATTCCAACTGCTCATATTTAAACAGATTCCTGTGAACATAGCATAGCTAATATATCGCATCCCTGGTGCAATAAGCGTAAGTACAACTACGTCGTTTTTTTAATAGTAGTTTAAAATAAAGCATATAAAGACAAGCTCAATTATTTCCGTGACGATTTGAGAGGGAAAAATTGTCACTTCGTAGGTAATGAGTTTGATCTTCACTACTTAATTACTTAAAATTTGATAAAGGTACACTTAATCCAGTAAGTTTACTGTCTTTGTTTCACTACATGAAACAAAAGTTTATACAAGTGGGTAGGTATTTCCTATCTATACCAACTAATATTATAAAGCTGAAGAATTTGTTTTAATGAACGCGTGCTAATCTCAGGAACTACAGGTTCGAATTTAATTTTTTTTAATGTTGGATAGCTTATTTATCACGCTACGACCAACGGGGGCGGCGCAGTAACCATTAAAGGGGGGGGGGGGGTAAACTGCGGGCACATCTAGTAATAAATAGATCAGGTCAAACAGTTTTTTGCTCTCCTCTAAAGTTGGCTTACTCTTCTTACGCCTTTACTGTACTGGGCGTGCGATATATGCTAGAGGGTATAGGCAGAGATGTAACTATCAGAACACAAAAAAATCAATAGCATATTATTTGCTGTATCAATAATAATTGGTTACTAATTGCTACTTTCACGAATTTAATTTTGGTCTTCGTACATACCTTAGGTAAAAAGATATAGGTTTTATTCAAATTTGCACGAAGAAGTGCCTAATAATTAGGAAAGGCAACAGATTTATTTACTACATTCTCTTGTTCAAATAGCATAGAGGAAAAAATTCGGGTGCCGGATTACCGAGCGCTTACTGTATTGATAAGTCGATAAAAAAATGCTATAACTTAGTGAAAATAATGATGACTGTATGGTAGTACATAGTGGTTTAAGTGATCGCCTCGCCGCTGCTGCCACGTCGAATGTAGTAGGTTCGATCCCCAATCGGGACAAATATTTGTGTGACCCATAAATAGTTGCTCTTAGTCTGGGTGTTATTTGTCCATTGTTAGAATATTTATAAAGTCCCCCGCGACACAGATTACAGATTTATTATATTGCACATGGACTACATTATCTGACGCTTAGATGATGACCACACTATTCTGTTACACGCTGTATATGCGAAAATAACTGTATTTCTTTTTGTAAGGCTTTTACGGCTGAAATTTAGCAAGGATGTCCTCCTTGCCAAATTTCTTCTAAATCACAATACCATTCAGAATACCTTGGGATACCATGTATCGATGGTATTCTAGGCAAGGATATAGGCTACCTTTTATCCCAATATAAAATCACGTGGGATTGCCGCCGGCGAAGCCGCAGTCGTGAGTGGTAGGTATATAAATACACCCATCAATTGAATCACTCAGCACAGTTGCTTAATGCCTCGATCTACGTTCCATTCGATCCTATGTATATTTAATCCGTATTTTATCCACCACATCTCTACCCTCTCCAAATGAATGCTAAAAGGACTGAATAATAACTAAGTTTCAATTCAATAATATAATAATAATGTAAATAGTCCTTCTGTGCACGGGCCACTTCTCAGTGTGCGAAGGTTTAGGCCATAGTCTACCACACTGGCCCAGTGCAAATTAGCAGACTAATTAAGTGAAATAAATACAATACAAAATTTACCTTACAATATACCTACATCACGACATAGAAAGTGGCCATATTTATTAGACTTATAATAGTCTCTGTGGCTAAAGCCAGTCTTGTTAAACTTCTACTGTAGAAATGTTTATGAAAAAGTAAAAATTAAATTTATTAAAGTATATTAATTGTCTAATAATTGCCACAGGAAAATATAATAAAGTGGTTACCATAGAGTCTATGGTAACCACTTTATTATATTATAGTCTATGGCATAGACTATAGCAACAACAGCAACAACAAACATATGCACTTCAAAAATGTTTTCTTTGTATATACACAAAATTATGATTTTTGACTAACAAGTTATTTATTATTACATTAGGACTCTAAAACATGACCACATGTTTTGTTACATGCTGTATATATACAACTTACCTCCAACTCATTCAGCCTCTGAATCCGAGGAGTGAACCGCAGCCGGTCAACGTCAACTGCGAAAGGGGGCTGCCAATGCTACAACAAAATAAAAACATGATTAATAATTTTATTTAATGATCTCAGTTGAGAATTATGTGCATTCAATGAAAACACAAAAAAAAATATCATAATTAATAATTAAATCAATTATAATTAATGAGAAGTACAGCTGATCTCTGCAACCAGTCTGGGCAAATAATTTTTTCATAGTACCAAAGTGGCATACATGTTCCAAATATGTTCCAGTGCTGCCAGCGCATACTGGTCCTACTGTCAGTACAGGGCAACTGTAAAGGTTCGAAAATCGCTAATAAACACACAGATAAATAACACAAAGCTACAATGTGCCCAAAGGTGAAGGTGCAATTAATGACATACATAAGTAATGGAACATTGAATTGTTTTAGTAGTACTTAACATCATTAATAGTTCTTGGATCTTATCTCATGAGGAGAATTACGACTTTTACTTAGACTTCCAAATCACCCTGTTAGTGGATATCCCCTGCCAATCCCTATCAAATGCGTCTAGGTCGTCCCGCCATCTCCGTTTAGGTCTGCCCCGTCGCAGTCGACTGTCTTTTGGCACCCAATTGGTGACGATTGGTGCCCACCTCTCTGGGTGCATGCGGCAGACGTGTCCGGCCCAGTACCACTTCAACCTGGCGGATTTCACACCTACATCGGCTATGCGTGTTTTGGAGCGCAGTAGTGTTTCGGACGTGATTCGTCCTTTTTACTCCGAGAATGCAACCACACACAAAAGGTTTTTAATAATATCTGATATTCCAATGGTATGATATTATTAAAATTGATTTCAGCAATGTTGTCTCAAATATACCGGTAGGGAGTACAATCACAACTAAGTAGTGGTCAATGATTACATTTTACTCAATAAGGTCCTTGACCAGCAATGCCAATAATAAAATTAAATTTTCCTTGTACCATCAGGTGCATACAATATAATACAATTTGAGTGACCAAATACAAAATGCATACATGTTAAAACAAAGAGTAGATACCCTAAGCAATCCTTACTAATATTATAAATTCGAAAGTAACTCTGTCTGTATGTTACCTATTGACGGTTAAACCACTACACCGATTTGGATGAAATTTGACACAGAGCTAGTTTAAAACCTGGGAAAGGATATAGGCTAAAATACTGGTCAAGTGCAATTCGAGTTGCAATCTGCATGCGACTGCACAGATGAGGTAGTGGTTCAAGTGGTCACACACACTGGTTTGTAAAGTCCCCTGCAACTAACTGCACAGGAATTACGCCAAGAGCGGGAGATGTCTTTAATAAAATTTGGACTCGCTCAGTGGATTGTGTACTTTCAAGTATACATACATATGTACACTGATACCTGTATTTCCAAGATTACATAGAAGTTACAACCTAAAATCACCATGAGTGGTTTTTAAGTCACAAATAACAGAGAATGTGATGCCTGCCAGACACTTTTCTAAACTCTGCGTGGCTATTGAGCATGTATGGACAAAAACCTAAAAACTCTTTATCTGATACAGAATCATTATTTTTGTTTTATAATTTTATATGATATCTAAAAACTCTATTCAACTCAAACATCAAAATAGTTTTTTCATATTTTATTGGACAAGCATTATTTATAGCTATTCCAAATGTTAATTCAACAGCATAATAGTTGCAAATACAAGGAGCTGTCACAGCTGTGATGTTTCTGAAAGCCTGCTTTAATTTAAACAGTTGAATTGTATTTATTCAAAAGTTAGGTTAAGCTCTAGTTAGACAGGTAAATAAAAAATATAGGCGTTTTATTGTGAGAACCTGAAATATTATAATATGCATTGAGTTGGTCTGTGAGAATTATGAGTAACCTGCAATTTTACTTGAATGCAATTATTGAAGATTATTAGAATTGTAGAAGTGCTTATACATACACATCTCCAATTCTATTTAGATCTATTTCTTAATTTAAACTCCTCCTCTCACTAAACTATGAAAACAATATCAAAATACTAAAATCCTAATTAGATTTTTTTTAATATCTCTAATATACAGTTATAGCCTTGTTACAGTATTATAATAGTATTGAGAGTGTATTGTTTATATTGTACCATAATTATGCACATGTAACTGAAAGAAGCACTCTTATATTCGCAGCCTGCAATATTATGTTATTATTAAAAAAAATCTTAACATATATAAAAATAGATATCACAGCCACTGCTGCTGCACTGAGTGTTGTGGGTTCGATCCCCACAAAACAACAATTTTACCATTCTACAAATAGTTATTCAGAGTCTGGAAGTTCTTTATTTAAATGTTTATAATGTCCCCTGCAACACTGGTATTATTCTTAGGCTACAGTATTTAAAAAAAAACAAATGCTACCTTCCATTTATCACTCCTAACAAATTTACACATTAAATTTCAATAATTTTTATTAAATTTTACTACATATTGACATTTCATTTTATACCTATTGATGAGCACCATGCATCATAAATAATTTGCAAATGTAACATAACAGATTCATTTATACATATTGACATTAGTGACCTAATAATTTAACCCTGAGTTACTAATTAATATTCATCATCTTACTTTACTTATATATTGGTTAAATGGATAATGGGTGATGTTTAGAGATTATATTTCATAGATAATAGATAGATGGACATTTCAAACAGTATCAGTATGACATGGTTGGAATGGTTGACAATTGCACAAATTTAACTAATTAATCCATTTTTATTTACTTTATTTGGTAAACAAACAATTCATTATAATATAATTTAATTGCTGATTTCAGACTTTATTATTTCTGCTTTAAATAGAGAACACAGAAAAGAGAAGGAAAATACATAAAGTTGGCTCCCTATGTATTGTCTCTAGCTACCAGATCGATTCTATGTCCACATTATTTGTTTACTAAATGAAACAAGTAAGAAAAATTACAATAAATATAGTTCTAAAGCAGGCCTACTAGCATTGGAGACACCAATGTTTACAATTGCATTCAAATGTATTGCCATCACTATACATAAATACATACAAAGCATCCTTGACAAAACAATTCATGTATCTTGGTGCATGTGCATGGTGTTATTTTAATATGGATATTCACATCCTTGGTTGGAGATTTGTTCTCTTTGATGTCTATGGTTATATCAAGTTTATACATAGTCTGCTGTTTCTATGCTTGTCTCTAATGAAAAAGGGGTTGACCAGGGTTGGTCTGACTTGCAGTTGTGTCTAACAACCCGTTTTGAAACACTGATTCTTTAGTTATTGTCACTTCTGAACTTATATTTCTGAGTATATTAAAACTCAGCTTGCTCTAAGCTGAGTTTTATTACAGAAATATAAGTAGAAATTACTATTCTTATAGTTACCAAAACTGCTTGCTACTTTGCATGTGCATATACTTATTACCCCCTAATTTTGATATAAACATGCAACTATTCACATGAATGTCTTGCTTGTGTCATGTAAGCACAAAACCACATAATCAGTGTTATATCACAACTTAATCCATAGGTACACATTACAAGCAAATACTTTCATAATTTTGCCGAAACATATAAAAAATATATGTGGTGTGACTTTGAAAGATAGAATAAGGAATAGTGTGATTAGAGAGAGATGTGGCATAAAAGTGGATATAGTGAAGAGAATAGAAAAGGGTATGTTAAGTTGGTTTGGCTATGTAGAAAGAATGAACGAGAAAAGACTGACTAAGAAAGTTTATAAGGCTAGTGTGAATGGTCGCAAGGGGAAACACCTAGGCGAACATTTCTTGATCAGATCGGAGACGTTCTGGATAAAGGCCAAGTTAAGAGCACCTTAAACCGGCGAGCGTGTATGAGGAATGTTATGAAAGTGAATGAAGCCAGAGAAGTGTGTCACGATCGTAGCAAATGGAAATCCGTAGAGTCTGCCTACCCCTCTGGGAAACAGGCGTGAATTTATGTATGTATGTATGCCAAAACAACATTAAAGGTACTAATTAGCGCCATAAGTACCACTGCAGTTAACTGTCCATACCACTAATTATAGGTAGTCTGCTGAATAGTAGTTCAATAAAAAAAGAACACAGGATCTACCTTTATTATTTTTTATTCATTTAATTCTTCAATGTGAGTGAGGACAGTGGAGCAACTAAACAAACATCCACTGATTGGAGGAACTATTATACTGGAAAAATTAAAGAAACACCAGCTAAGGATACCCTATACCAACAAATATGTATGAAGAATGTAGTAAGAATTAAGTAACAAAGGTTTGCCAGTATTATAACATACATATATATATCTATAGTCCCTGCCTACTCCCCTATGAAAGAAATGTGAGTCTGTATGTAATTAATTTAAATTCGAGCAAAGAAATCTCTAAGAAATGTAACTTCAAACTTATCCTTTCATCATAAGTAGAACTACAAGTTGATATTTCCTGTATTTCATAGTTTTGTTAATTAACAATTATTTTTATTTCCTGTCAGCCTGTAGGAATATATATACACAATCAACATGCTAACCTAAATTTGGTCACTTCTGTTTTTAATCTTTGTTATAAATCAAGGAATTGCTAAAATTACATTCACTTAATATAACACAATACTCAACACCCTGTTCTTATAAAGGCTTTTAATCTCTTGGCTAACCCTCAAACCCTGAACCCGAGACACAAGGCTGTTTTTATCATTGTATCCGGCTACCTGCTACTTGATAAGTTCATGAAATTTTGTGAACATAACCAACAAAACTTAGTTCTGCATTAATGAAGTCAAATTACCAAACTAAACAGTATTCTTCTCACATAAGCTCTACTTTTACTTCAATTAACTGCAACCATACATATAATTGTAGTTCACAACTTTAAAATAACAGAATTTTATCATCAGTACTTCAAGAATATAGTAAGTATAATCATGTTTTAGGTACTCTTTCTCTGAATTGTTTTCAGGATTTAACAGCATGATTAAAAAAGGTTACAATAAAGATTTACACAAAAACATCAGTGTAAGTAAATCAGTAATTAATAAATGGCTAGCCACACAGTCTTAAAGAAATATCTGAATCATCTGACCAACACAGCCTTCAGGAGCAAGATGCAATGCTATTTCCATTGTCTTGATTTTGGCTCTTTAAGGCTCTTTTTATATACAAACTAAATATACTTTTTGGTATCCACATTACATACAAATTAAGATCACAGCTGGACCGGACTCTATTAATTTCCTTAATAACTATCTAGGATATTTCTTAGTCTAACATCCATTAGTTATAATATAATAGAATAAAATGTAAATTATTTAAATGATAAAATAAACAGATCTATATCACATTCTTCTTTGTATACATAGACATTTCATAAGTGAAGTAGATTTCAACCAACTATAAATATAATGTTGCTTACAAGACAAAGAATTTATGAAAACAAATTAAATGTTTTCAGGTTTAACAGTAACTGTAAATACAGTTCATTCACATCAGGTGGTGCGTATATACATATAGTTTAGTAATTCCTTTATATTAACTACCTAGATCATACAGTATATAAATATAATATAGATTTTACATACACCTAATTAATTTTTCACTGCACCATAAAAGATAGAGTAGTAGATAATGCCTATCGGCATATAGGTTTCATATTGAGCATAGAGGTAAATAACTAAATAACATGTAATTTATACAATACCATATAAATAAGAAAAATGTCTGCCTTTCTCAACCTACTATACATTTTCAGTACCATTTATTTCCGATCACTAGTCATTTAATTATATGACTATATCTATGTATATTTCTATGCAGTTTAATATTTATTAATTTATCCAGCACACATTGTATAATTATGTATATATATATATATATATATATGTTCACTTTTGCATACATGATTATTATTATTGTATACAAAATATAAGAAATAGTATAAAAATTATTTATTCACATCAATGTTATGCAATATCTAAACAGTTTATGTTCAACCAAATGAAGTTAAGTGAGACAATTATGTGTTACTCAAAAATATATAACACAATAATTCCTGGTTAATTTTTTTTATATCACACAATGGAATGACAAAGCAGTCTTACTTGAAGGCAGCCTTTGAAACATTTCCACAGACTAATATACAGAAAGTAGGTCTTGCATACCAATAATTTAGTTGATTATCTATAGTCAACTGCATATTCACTCTTATAGCCATAACACTTATTTAAAATGCAAATTCTCATACTGTAATGAAGATCATTGTAATATTTTTGTGTGCATTTAGCCACCAGAGTGGACATAACAGTTACTCACGACAAAAAACTCACGATAGTTCTTTTTTTATCTAAACTATCGTAGGCAGGAGGGCATGACACAAAATGGCAACCAGTCTCCACAATACAATATGCAACTGCATTTACGACAAAATAAACAAAATATAGTCATATAATATACGTTCACCCGACACTTTGACACGTATTGCTAGGGATTAAAAGAAAAAAAAATAATTTAGATAACGTGCAGCATTATAACTCGAGGTAATATGGTTGCATCACACGTAATTCGCGAGAGGTTTTATGGTTAGAAATCTACGATATATTCGTGTTTTGTAAGCAGAAATATACTTCAAAATACCTATATAGTGGCACACTAACTGTTGAAACAAAGAAATACACTTACGGCTGGAGGTTTTATCTTGCAAATGCCCGATTTCTCGGCAATTGGTCGAATTTTGCTGATGTATGCCAGGGGGTCCAGGAACTCTTCTGGCGTTGGTTCAAACACTGGTGCCTCTGGAGGTGGGGTGAACGTGAAATTATCAGGTTTCGCAGGGGACGCCGAGTCCCCCATGTTCACTTCGACATTAGCTTCGTCACATTTTCCCATTTTCGAGAAACACTATGCAGTTCACACAAATGCAACTATAAACAATACTTTAGCATCATCTAACGTTAAGGAATGAATAAAGCACGTCCACAAAGAAATAGTAGCATTAGAATTAGTCTTTCCATAAGGAATCACAACGAGATAATAAATGAAATGAGCACCAACAAATAACAGTGCTCATTTCATGTCCGCCATGCGAAATTGAACTTTCGAAACTACGGTGTTGCCAGATGACAAATATGTTCATTGCGCACTTCATTTCGCTCCGTGGTCGGTGCATTTATAAAGAAGATCAGTATAACCAAAATATAAAAAACTATGGTACATAATATATTATATTTATCAATAAAATAAATTAAGAGCCCGCCAATTATACACAATTCCGACTACATGTTTACAATGCCGATCAATATAAATATTAACTCAAACATTTTTTTTCGGACTGTACCGGAATTACTAAGGGTAAGTAGTTTAACCAACGGCCATTGATCACCCGTTTTTAACATGAGAACCGAGCAAAAATATAACATAATACAATTTTAAGATAATCTGCTAAAAACGCTAAAATACTCACTTTAAATATCAAAAAGTATTAATTATACAATTTGTATAAAGGTATGGTTATAATAAACGTATTTAATCAAACTTATAGAATAAAATATATCAAACACTTACAAATTTTGTACCTGTAGGTGTTTTACAACTTAGAATACATTGTAATACTCAAGTACAATGTATTTTAAAAGAAAAGAACATTTCACTACTAAAATCAAGACAAATAAAAATTAACTCGTTCGCATATAATGTAAGACGCACTTGGTATGTTCATATAACACATAAATTGTTACGTTTTCTGTTGACTGTGTGATTAAATAAAGCAACCACTGACATGGACTGACGTCTTAGGTCATATTTACATTCTAAATTACACACAACTACTATTTTTTAAGTGTTGATTGTAGTCTACATTCTTATATTTGATGTACTTTCATTTTTTGTATCACTTCTTGCCATTAATTAGTAGCTATTTTAGTCTGCTTATTCAGTGGTTAATTAATGAATGTAACATGGTCACTCTTATCAAAAGAACATATACACGCATACCGAAAAAGTGGTTCTGAAGTTAGTTTAATACGTCTATTTCGTAACAGTGAAGTCACCTGTTGTACATTATTTATAAAATTAGTTATTAATTACACTATACAAATCAATCTAGGCATTTTCTTTCATAAAAGAAAATATATTATGTCAAAGTGATTTGTCTGTAAAATGTTATTTAAAGCCCCATTGCCATGGAACCCGATGATTTGAAGATTTTTATTTGTTCTTAGTGAAAGACAGTCACGTCTATGAGATTACGAAAGATAATGTGCGACAATGAACTGATTGATGAAAAAAAAGCATGTTATATATTTTACAAGCAATCATCTTCAATGTGTGACTAATATACACCTAGCTTTACTATGGAAAGTGTTGCTATAATTTTATCTTCATGGAAAGTGAACAACTATCAGAAAATATTGTATAAAAATCTTTTTAATCGCTCTTTTTTTTATTTTAATGATCTTTTTACAATAATTTCATTTTTACAATTTAACTTACTAAACAAATATTCAGTGTTGCAACTTTACTTAAGAGATTCTTTGTAAACGCGCAAGAGCGAGTGCAATCGATGAACACATCCGTCATCCGCCGCCATTTGCGAAAGGCCGATCGCTGCTGAGCAGCGCGAGTGTCATTAGTTTGATTATGTCGAGTGTATAATTTGTTATTTTCGGTAAAACTGTGAACTCAGTGCGAGAATAAAATCAGTTAAAATGATTGTGAGGTTTCTCAGCGTTTTGTGCGTCGGAGTTTTGGCGACTTCGGTGTGTAGCGCTGAAGGAAACAACGACAATGAAGGTACGTAATTTTTACGCGTGCATTATTTATTTTGTTATCATTTACCCAATTTTACCGGTGTGCGTAATGTGGTAATTTGGGGCGAATTTATTTTTATTTGTGGACTGAGTCATTTTTCATTCAGAAATAACATAACGGTGTGTTCTAAATATGAGCTGATAGTTTTGTTTCTTTTTTCGTGTTTTAAATTTATATCAGATATGTTGAGGGGTTTCGAAAATGTTGGATGGGAAACTCGTGGTGTGACGCGTTGGTGCGATTGGTGGAAGGTATATGCCGTGCGGCGCGTGTGGGTGTTAGATACTGGACCGGCTTGACGACTTCTTGCATGCACAATGCATACACACACGCGCAGGTTGAAGGCGCGCTCCGCTCGCGCCGAGCTGTGGGCGCGCTCTCCAAGACGTTTTTGCAGTTGATTCATTCATTTTATCCAACTTACTCATTGTTTTTATCATCCACTTATATAGAACATCTATTACTGGTTCCTGGGCTTGTATGACATCAGCATTTTGAGCTAAATTAAACTATGTAGAACAGAATCAGAATAAAAAGTTCACAGCCAGCTTTAATTATACCATAATGACCTGCAATTCTAGCTCACAGATTTAACTACTTTGTATAAAAGTTATTTATCTTATACATGGGTAAGAACTACAAAAGTGGCTTATATAGAAATTCATTATCATTGTTAATAAATATACTATTATTGTGCTTGAAGGCTATTATAGCTCAAACAGGTTTTACTTGTAAAATTAATACTTCTCATTGGCTGTAACAGCTCAAAAATGTTGCACAAGTGACCCCATGTTCTTTGCCATAAGATATTGTGTAAGACCGGGAAATTGGCTTTATGAATAATGTATCCAGTTGAATGTTTGCTCTATCTATTCACAAAATAATGGTGTAACTTAGCATAGGTGTGTAAACATTTCCAATTAGACATTGCATTTCCGTAACTCAGCTGAATTAAAAACTGTTCTCCTGTTTAGTATTATCATACATACATCCATTCTTTACCATGTAAATTTGAGAGGCATTTGTGTTTATATGTGACTTGTTTCTATTCCGATCCATGGTTGCATGGTATAGCTTTAAAATAGCACATATTTCTCAAGGCCTGTAACTTGCTTTTGGTAAAGAATATTTAAATCCATTTTAATAATTCCAGATATGCAAACAATAAAATACATACCCTACAAACTAAGGGTACTATAGGGTCTGGCAAGCTTTAGCTAAGTCATTAATACCTATATTGTAGCATAGAATGTAAATTGTATTTTTTATTTTGCTTATAAATGGTTATCAATAACTAATAACATAATCTATACTAATATTAGAAAGCTGAAGAGTTTGTTTCTTTGGAATGCGCTAATCTCAGGAACTACTGGTTCGAATTTGATAAATTATTTTAGTGTTGGATAGCCTATTTATCGAGGAAGGCTATAGGCTATATAATTTCACGCTACGAACCACGGGGGCGGCGCAGTAACAATAAACGCGGGTGCAACCGCGGGCATATCTAGTCATTTATAAAAAAACATTAGGAAATTGCTTGCACACTGAACATACCTTACAATCAATTTATCAAATGGTTATTTTTGTTAGGTATTTTAAATTATGGTAGGTAGGCATATAAGAATTCTTAAACTCAAGGCTGTCTATCATAGAGGAGGTCAATGAATGTATGTTACCCTAGCAACAATACACACAACATTATACAACATGTATGTAAGTAACTCATATCAGATGCACTAAACTACTATTTTTTAGTTTTATGTTATTGCATTGTCACCCACTTCTTTATGTTTTTTAATAGCTACTGTTTAGGAGTGAGATGTCTATCGCGGGAGTTTACAAATATATTAAACCTTTAGACATGGTTACCTTACCACAAAATACTTCTCCAAACCTACGAAAATTTGTGCCGCTTAGGTTTCGAACATATAACACTTGGCGCTCTGCC
The DNA here is from genome assembly GCA_963675205.1 of Catocala nupta. Taxonomy (NCBI): domain Eukaryota; kingdom Metazoa; phylum Arthropoda; class Insecta; order Lepidoptera; family Erebidae; genus Catocala; species Catocala nupta. The sequence continues at coordinate 18,447,194 of OY776104.1, forward strand.
ACACACGCTCGGCGACACTTAAACCAATGCGCCACTTGAGCAGTAAAAATAATTGGAAATTGCCAATAACCTGCTTCTATAAAACAAGAAGGACGTAAGCGGCCTACAATGATTTTATACGTAGGTTTTAGTTTATAAATTTAAAGCAGGTGATAGATAGACTTGTAACAATTGTTTGTAATGGCGATTCGGTATATTACAGCCATACGCAGCGAATGCTCGCTTTGAACCTTAGGCTCGAGTGAGCTCCATTTTTTTGACAGCATGTTCACCTGTTTAATATAACACTTAAAGGGATTCGCGAAAAATCCGTCGATCGAAAATGCGACCAAGTGGCTACGCTCATAGCACTGACTACAGCCATGCTAATGTTTAAAATTCATCATTTCGAACTGTATTGCTATATCAGCAGCAACCATAATAATCATCTCTTAGTCCCGATTCCCATATTCAGACGAGAAGTATTACCTAAAGACCTTAATTTTTGATACATACTATGAAACGTATGTTAAAACTAGCTATTCCTAGCTAAAATGACTCGTTTCTTTAATATAGTACCGGTCCTTACTGTAAAAAAAACGCTAACGTTCACCATAGACTCGCAAGTGAGTTTGGTGGGTGTTTAATTCTGTAACATGTTTTGCTCATCTGTAATGCTCGGCTAACACGATATAAGTCAGTCAGCGCTCTTACGCGTAACAGCGCTTACTATTCATCGACCTCCTTAGTAGGCGTTGTATTGATAGCAGGGGAACTGCCCTTTGTCCCTCGCGCTGGCGTACCGATCACTCGACTTACCTTATGCGTGGTGCAAGTGGGTACCAGCTGCTATTGCTAGCGTCTAGCTTAAGCTACGATAACCGCTTACTATCGCGAGCGTACTCTTGTTTTCGGCGAGCAAAGTAAAGCGATGTTACATAAAAATGGTATTGATTCACGCAACTAAAGTAGGTACTCTTCGTAAGCAAAACGATTTGATGTTGAAAATAGAAACCGGGTATCGTATTGATGTTCTTTACTGAGATTTCTAAAGAAAAGTAAATAAACGGATGGATTTCTTGCAATGTGCTTGTAAACAATCTGATATAAATCACGGATGCGCTCTCCTAGGTTTCAATATGGACATCTTCCTGGCCGTTTAGTTGTCATCTGACTCACAATGCTGAAAGGACATCTGAATTATGAATATAGTATTATTGCTCACTTATACTCAAAATTGTTGCGGCAGTCGTTTCCTCGTAAGCATACAGTTCGGTCTTACCTGTATTATAGCTTTATCTGTACTTAGTGCCAGTCAGTTTATACTTCTATACGTCAATACGTCTATACTAATATTATAAATAGGCAACATTTGATTTTTCGTTTGTTTGTCTGTAAGGATTTTAACTCAAAAACTAATAAACCGATTTTAAAAATTATTTTGTTTTCCCAATTAGTAAGCTATATTATCAGTATTATCACCGAGTAAAATGTAACATCGGATATTTTAATTAAAAAAAATTACTGCTCCTAACATAAGCCTACCTAGTTTTACGCGAGCGAAGCCGCGGGTAAAAGCTAGTTTATAATGAACCATTATATTTTGACTATTCATAAAATACTATTCTCAGCTTGCAAACGTGCAGTTGCTATATGAAGTTAAACGTTAGCTTATAAAACGAATATAGCAAACAAACATGAGGCTGAAGTCATTCGACCATTTTTATCAATGATTTATTAACATTGGTAATATTAGCTAGAAATCACGAATGATTTCATACTTGTAACTTTAATTTTACTTGGTGACGACATTGTTTTTTAATCCTTGAGATAATCTCGTAGCGTTTGATTTTATGTTTACGCACAATCGTGAGGTCTCGAATTCGGTTCCCGGGTAGGGCAAAGTGTTATTGGGTTATGCTTGTTTGCCATCTTCGTAATATATATTCCTTGTTCTATAAATCTACTTAATTTAATTAATTAATTCTCTTTGATTTAAGAATTTAATTGGATTGTATATGGCAATATACATGTATATACTATCGCGAGGGTAGGCATACCCTCCCGATAGAATACAGGCGTAGTCGCAGCAGCACACTGCTAGACACAATAGGTTTTTAATTATGTTTCGTATTCTAAGGCTTGACAGTAATATACTAGTTGCATTTAATACATGTATAGATACGTATTCAGCTTAGATTCATACATGCGGTTACAGAGTTACATTATCGTATTAAGAAATAGTAAAAAAAGTGCACAATTATTCTTAAATTTTCTCATGACCTTGCAATCAAAGTGTTTATCTTGTCTCCATGTAACGTCGACGGCACGCAGGTCGTAAGTCTTTACGTAACATTATCACGAATGTTAATATACAAACAGATTAGGCAGAGGTGTGTAAAACTACTTATCATCGGGTCAATTTATAGCAATATCTTTTAAAATATATAATATTTCAATTTCAATAATCAATTTATATAATATAGTTATATATGTAAATAAAAAAGAATGTCAGCGGTGTTTATAAACTGTTTCACTGATAGGCACGGGCAGCCTTGTATGTCATCTGTACTATACGTGCCTCGTCTCAGTGTGAGAAGGGTGAGGCCATAGTCCACCGAACTGGTCCAGTGCAGCTTGGATAACGTTTAGACATGCAGGTTTCCTTTATCGTTAAAGCTAGAGATATTGAACGATGTAGTCTATCAAGTCTTAGGGCTCATTTACGGAGACGCGGGGCGTCGCGCGTTGCGATGGGTGGCTTCCAGCACTGAATTTAAATATGTGGCGTTGTATGAGTGCGTATACGCAGATGAGATTTTACATGCGTTTGCTTGAAATGGAGCGTTTTTTTGGTGGAGTCCGCGGATGGCATCGACGCGTCTTACGCGGCGTTTACAGCGGCGGGCACCGCCACTCTGCCCGTCTCGCATCCTCTATAAACAACATCGTATATTGCCCTATGTTTGTGTTTACGCGTGCGATGATAAGTGCCGTTTCATGCGCCGCCGCACCGTAAACAGAAAAAACGTTCGACGCGCCGCGAGACGTCACGCCACACGTGACGCGCGTCGCCCCGCGTCTCCGTAAATGAGGCCTTAGACTGCCAGACATAATTAAAAATCTATTGTGCCCAGCCATCAATGTGTACAATACGCACATAATATTGTCTTATGTTTACGCGAATGTAAACACTTTATACGGATTTTGTCGCGTTATTTATTTTACTTTAAACCACTTTTATTACATAAATTTGAAACTCTAACACTACTATTATTGAACTTTACTACTATTTACCCTATTTAATTTAATTAAAACCACCTGTTTATATTTAAGTCTACACTTTGCTCCGACGTTTCGGTTGCTTTACAGCGGCCATGCCTTGCGATTAAACCCGTGACTTCTGCGAGGCAGTCCAAAGTCTTAACTTAGGCTATCATTGTCATCATAGCAAAAGTGTATCATATCCACTTGTTATCGATTATGTCTCAAGTAATAGGAGCGAGTTAACAACCGGATACACATTAGCGTTTATCGGATACTGTTAGTCTCTGCTGCTATTAAGAATATCCTGACTAAACTAAAATACTGTCCAATCTAGGAATTGAGCAATTAAGTTTTATGTTATGCGATTATTATTTCTTTGCGATCTTAAATTCGTCATCCTTATAATAGTAATAAACATTTATGTTTTAAGTTAAAGCGTTTGTCTCAGTGATGTTATTACAATTATAATGATATTAATTATGTCGCATGTTAACATACATACATAGGTGTATTATGTGCACATTTTGCCGGGTAAGGCTTTTACTTGCTTCAATGTAAATAAGTCATTTTCTGCATTTAACTAGCTTTATTATTTCATTGTCAGTTCTATGAGATATATTCCTTTCTCAACACATCAACAATAAATGCAAACTACAGTAAATTCTCTAATATTAAACTTAGGGCCGCTCCCACAACTAATAAGTTAAAGTTATCCGAAAGATAAATCTCATGATGTCTCACTCTTGTTAGATTAAAGAAAAGAGATGGCGTGACTTTTATCTTATAGATAAATGCTATTGGAGGTGGTGGAACAAAGCTTTAGAGTTATGTTTATATACTATTCTAGATGATAAATTATTTTGAGTATGAATACAGCGAGGTCAAGTTGCCATAATTAGATATCAGCGATATTACCACGGAACGACAGTCATTTGACCCCCGTAATACAAAGGATAACGATATTCAAAAGTTAGGCCAGCTGTCAGAGTTTTTAACCGGACCGACTCCCATATCCAATGTCATAGGTCCGTGTACAAGCGAGCATCAATGTTGCATATAAATCGCTTTTTATTTACATATCGTTTCTTACACAAAGAACTCCCATCAATGTTTTATTGATTTCAATAACTTAATATGCAGATCACATAATATTATGTCATTCTGTACACTACACCATAATTTAGGCAACATATAGATTCTAGACTTCCTCTCAAGCATAATAGGTGGTCGAAAAAACAAATGGCTGTACATTAAATACGAATTAATTTATAATTTGCATAATTTTCAATGGCTGACATGTGTGGATCAGGTGACTAATGCATAATATACTAGTATGTGTAGTTTTTTATTAATGAGAATTTGCCGCACGAATGGTCATGTGTGTTCGGTCCCCACACGAAACAAATATTTGTATAGTTATAATAGATAGCTGTTTCGAGACTAGGTGTTCTTTGTTAATTTTTAAACAGCTGCGACGCAGGGAGTATGTTTATGTAGTATTCGGTATTTCAATTTTGAACAAGCGATTGCCTGCATTGATAATGAATTATTCGTAGTAACGATAACATATTTTTAATACAAGATTCAGATATCTCAATCTCGTAAATACAGATTTATTTTGTAAGCATTTCTTATGTTCATTTCAATTTTAATATTTGTTAAGGACTCTGTAACGTAGGAATTTATTATTGGTAATATTTGTTAGTATAATATACGAAAATTTTAAATAAGCGATTGCCTGCGTTGGTAATCTATAGTGTATCTAGTATATGTATAGTAACAACATTATATTTTAAAAGAAAATTAATATATCTGATCCTAAGACAGAATGTATATTATACCAGAGGATAAAGACTATCTATGTAACAGGACTTGATCCTGCGTCCTTGACAAACGCTGTGCCAACAATTCAGGGTCTAACGTCAAAGATTCAAATTAACATATCTCAATCTCGATTAAAAATCTGTAATTGACACTATTCCGAATCCAATCCGATTACGTGGTATCCGTATAAAAAGGATAACCATTAGCTCAAGATTGAATCGTTCAGATACAGGCAAATTAATCTTCCTTTAGAAAATATCTAAGAATTGACAATATACGAGCACCATACAAAGCAATTTCTCCGTACAAGCTCCGATCTTCACAAGATATTCGAAGCGCCGTACTTTGTGGAATTGAAACGAAATCGCTACATATCGAACAATTTCAACATTGTAACTTTATAGTGGACAAAATGCCGTAAGATAAGAATTTATGACAAAAAGATTTTATCTCGCCGAATAAACGAAGACGGAGCATGATAGAGATCTTTAAGGGCATCAAACTCTTCGTACTTCGATGCTGAACTTTGTATTTGTGAAAATGATCTGAACTTAACAAGAAATAAAAGTGATAAGTTGAGTTTTGGGCTGTCGTTAAAGCGCCTCTGGACGTATCCGATCAAAGTTAGCTTATTATACTCTACTTAAATTTAGATGCTATAGGTAGGTACTTAGCTTCTTGACTTTTCTTGTATAATACATTTAATTCAAACAAGATTTGCAAATGAGATTTATTAGTATATGTCGTGAATTTGGATGAAAGTATTTTTTGAAATTAAACTACTATATACGGATTTATATGGGGAGACAGTCTCCCCGTGATCATAGCTGCTGAAAAGCAACCGAAACGTCGGGGAAAGTTGATAAAAAAACAACGCTATAAACTCCTTATATTAGTTTAATTTCAATTAATAACATTCGCGTAAACAGAAGACAATATTATGAAAGTATTATGTTACTAGCTTTTGTCCGCGGCTTCATTTGATCGTAAATATTACTTTTTCCTGGAAGAAAGGTACTCTATTTCATTTTCTGTAACCCCAGGGCGACGTGCATACAAAATTTTATAATGATCGGTCGAGTAGTTAAAACGATAACGCATAACAAACAAACAAAACTCACATTAGCAGTTAGGATGGATGATTTATAATTTGATTTGAATATTTGATTTAGTATTCAGCGTTCTTAGTATTCATTGTTTAATGTTTGTAGATTCCTAGTGCACAGTTAGCTTTTAATAAATTAGCATTCGCATTCAAGATACCTCCAACTTACAACCACAGCATCGTTATCCTAACTATTAATATAAATGCGATTATGAGTTTGGCTTTCACGCCTTAACTTCTCAACCGATCATCATTAAATTTTTTCATCTTTCATCCAGAAAAATTACTGTTACTAACATAACATGATTTTACCAAATCTACATTTACGCGAGCGAAGCCGCGGACAGAATCTAGTAATTTTATATTAGTAAATAAACTAATTTTATAAACCGTTGAATATTTTAACAATCCCGATACGAAATAAACGACGATAGATACCTCTTCCAATATCTTACAGGAATTAAAAATATAGTTACATTTTCTAACTTATTGTGTTATTGTCTGCTGTGCCAAATGTACAGGAGTACGTAGTATCAAATATTGAAATTTTGAAAAAAAAACTTCTGCCAGATGACAGTTATCATATTTGCCACCATATTAAACAATACTCTGTTCAGCAAGACCTATCCAAAATACGTCCCGTAGCGATACATAATATTTAAATGATGAAAACTGCTATTCATTGTTATATAACATTGTTCGAACAATGAGACACGCGATACACGTCCACATATAACATTACATTGTCGTCCATTGTTGCCAGCGAAAACTTATATATATATATACAGCTGAATAAAGTCGGGCAATGAAAGCCTCCAGGGACTGGATTTATGTTAATTGCAATAGCGATTCCGCTAAGTAAAAGGATTAGATTGTAGTTAAGATTATGTGTGAAAGTCTTTGTTTTGTAATCTAAAGACTGTTTGACTTCTAATACTGGCTCAATTTTCGATGGAATTTATGTTTATAAACTCGTTTGAACAAAGCAAAAGAGTGGCCGTGAGTTTCGTGCAGGTTTCTTGTCATAGGTAAATCAAACAATTTTTAACCGATTTAAAAAAAAGGAGGAGTATCTCAATTCGGCTGATTTTTTTATGTTACCTCTTAATTTTTTTCTAGGTGAACCCATTTTACTCATTCTTTCTTTTATTTGAAAGCTGGTGCTTTCCATTTGGTCCCGTTTAATTTTGATCAAGATCTGACCATTAGTTTTCGAGTTATTCGTAATAATACGTATTGGATTGACTTCGGCTTCATTGATGATGTTCTCATTTTTGGCAACAACAAAATAAACTACTGTGTAGGATGGTTTGGAAGCCCCTAGTGGTATTTCTATGTAGCCCCATTCTAATTTGGTGATGTTCTAATGAAGATCTTCATTTATCTTCGTTTCGTCTTCGTTTTATACAACGGAATTCTTTAATAAATGACAGCAAATCTGCCGTGATTGCTACAATCACATTATCATGAGATGCACTATGGCCAAAGATGATTTTAACAATACATTCCGAATTTTCCTGTCCATAATAATTTTCATGTAAGCCGCATTTTCGAAAGCCTATTTTTGCGCTCTTCACAAGTCTCGTTTGAAATGGCCCTGTAGGTAGATTTCCTATTTTGAGGTAGGCGTTACTCTCTTTCCTCATTTGTCCCATTTAAACGGCGCTGTCTCATATGAGCAGCACGTTTAGTAGGTGTAACCATATTCAGACAAATAAAATTCACTAAAAACCGAGACATTAACACAACGACTTTAGTGAATAATATTCTAAAACAAAAAACGCACTAAAAAGTTAAAAAATATTGCGTATTCTTGTGAATAATTAAATTTATCTGCTATTTTATACTGATCATATATATGCTTTATTATTACCATCTCAGTAAATCCTAACCTGATCAAAATGATGTCCAAGATACTGCACCTAAATCAACTTAACATGTTTATTGCTGCGGTCCAGTCCATTGCTACTCTATTCCGTGTGAATTCATTGTTGGATAAAGGATAGGTATAGGCCTCGCCTGAAGCACGTCGTTGAGTCCAATTTTCGCCACATTTTCCAATTGCAGCCAGTCACGTTTATATCGTCACTCCAACTGCCCTAAGGGCGTGATACGCTGCGTTTGTCGTGCCCCGGTTTTCATTCGAGAACTTATATACCTACTTGTTTCTGTTTTATAATGCCATTGTGGATTTTGTGGACATACCTAGAGACGCTGGCAGAGATGTTTTACCCTTATATTTCTTTATAGATTTGATACATACACTTTCTCACTACTGAAGACGTTGGCAAAGGTATGGTGGTGGTAGGTGTATATACAGTTCCGTTTCTATAGCTTTCGATAGCTCAGTAGGGAGACCAACAAACTGCAATACAGAGGGTCTCGAGTTCGAACCCACGTCGCGCACCTCTGACTTTCGGAAGTCATATGACTTTTCGAAATTATGTGCGTATTGATTGACAATTATCGTCTGCTCCGTGCCTCGGAGAGCACGTTAAGCCGTCGGTCCCGGCTGCCATGAACATCTATGGCAGTCGTTATTGGGACGTCAGTGCCCTATAATATCTTGACACTGGTCTAGCCTTAGGGTATCGTTAGCCTTCGGGTTGCAGAGGTCAGGTCGCAGCCGCTCCGTGTAAACACTGATATCCAGTCAAATCCGGTTAGACTAGAAAAGCCGACCCCAAGTGACTTGAAATAATAAAGGCTAGGCAGAAGATATACAGTTACATTTCGACAGTTATGTTCTTTATGTCCCTTGCAATAAATAAGGCGAGCGTATTGCTGTCTGTCAGATACAGCTCCAGGCTCTGTGCTGCTTTCTCTAGTGTAGTCAATGCCGACACCCTTTTAATATGGCGTCCTTGATGTACTCAGGATATACAGTGTGTATAATAAACCCTGTCCGATCCTCAAAGGTGTTATACAGTAGCTTATTATAGTACGTAAGTGACATCCTTTTATAAAAATCGATCTAGAAAATTACACCAGTAAATTTAATTTATTTAAAATAATATGTTAATAGATTACCAATGGCAACACCGAAAACTTATTAATCATAATACCTAGGTATCGCGCTACGCTGTGCCTACCTACCTAAGACGCAGTAGAAAATGCCGCCAAAAGTATGCCACGCTCCGCGTCCTTGTCAAGTTTAGTGGAGTGTTGCTAGACTATGCGAAATTTCGATAATTTAAGGGTAAAAATGCTGATCAATATTATATATAAAAATATTATGAAGACGTTTTACGACGATATTGATCTTTTTATTATTTTTTATTAAGTTTTAAGTGAGAAACAAGCCCTTAATGGATCGGACGGGGTTTATTATACACATTGTATACTTATCCCATGAATAATGGTTATTTAAACATAATTTATAAACCAAACTAGCCTAACCGACAGAAGTAGTAAAGGCCGAATTGTGGCTTAATTTTTTTTATATCCTTGTTTTCGATCGCAGCGCCATCTACCGGGTCAAATTCTGAATCTAAACCATCCAGGGATCCACTCAAACACAATTTTTTTATCAAAGTCGGTCCAGCAGTTTATTAGGAGTTCAGTGACATACTAAACGTATAGAAGAATTATTATATACTAGATTTTGCCCGCGGTTTCACCCGCGTAAGTCCCGTTGCCGTGGGAACATCGGGATAAAAAGTAGCTATGTGTGAATCCAGGTCTCCAGCTATCTACATACCAAGTTTCATCGCAATCGGTTCTGTAGATTTTACGTGAAATAGTAACAAACATCTATACATACTCACAAACGTTCACATTTATAATATTAGTAGGTATAGATATATGTATAAAGATAGACCATTTAAGAAAAACTTTATTTATGAATTAGTCGGTGAGAGATTTAAAACTGTTTTGACTCCTACGTTTTTATAGATGTCAATGATCTTCCTAATGTGCAGTCATGTGTATATTTATTTACTAAACGTGGGATTATGCGGCTCTAGTGGGCAATTATATGCACGATAACGTTTGAAAGAACTTGTTTTCGAAATACATATGCTATAGTAAATGTGACAAGTTTGGTCTTTGTTCGATTTTATATTAGAATTGATTATAACATAAGCTTTTGCCCGCGGCTTCGCTCGCGTAAACGTAGGTTTCGTTAGGTAACAGTACTTTTAAGAAAATATTATATAGCCTTTGTTACTCGGTGATAATATATGTAGCTTTCTAATGGTGAAAGAATTTTTAAAATCGATTTTTAATTTTTTGAGTTATATCCTTACAAACAAACAAAAAATCTTAGATTTTAATAATCGCGGACACCCTCCCATATGTAGGTTTTGAGACAACTTTTAGGATGTCAAAATACAAGTTTATACGAGTTTATAGCTGGGTATCTCAAATTCAGAGGTGAACTTACTAAGATGACTGGACTATAAGATTATGTATATATATAGGTATGTTAATATAAAAAAATACAAATGTACCCCATCACAAGTAAAAGAATTTACCATCTTGCTTAAAACTTGGCACACAAATTGACATTGTCCTGAATTAACACATAGGATATCTTTTAACCTGGTATCTGCGTTGTAAGATTTACGCGAGCAAAGCCGAGGCCAAAAGTTAGTATCTCACTAAACATGAGAATGCAGTCTTTAGAGCCTTGGACGTTATTGATCGCAGTTATACGAAACCGTTCAGAAACATCGCGCAGTTTATAACACACCTCTTTGTTGTAGACAGCACGAAATAAGCGATATAATGTGAAGGCTTTTAAAGTCCCTCTATCCTTAGAATTTATAAATGTATACTGATAGCATTGAATACTCTTTTGAAAGAGACCTTTTCAGATAAGAAGCCAGTCAAATGAATTTGGGAGATATTCTTCTTCTCCCTAGCCTTTATTAATCCCAAGTCACTTGGGGTCGGCTTTTATAGTCTAACCGGATTTGACTGGATATCAGTTTTTACACGGAGCGGCTGCCACCTGACCTCCGCAACCCGAAGGGTTAAGATACCCTAAGGCTAGACTAGTGTCTGGATATTATAGGGCACTGACTTCCCAATAACGACTGCCATAAATGTTCATGGCAGCCGGGACCGACGGCTTAACGTGCTTTCCGAGGCACGGAGCAGGCGATAATTATAATAATAATAATAATCCTCTCTCCCCTAACCACCGACAGCTTGGACCTTGTCTCGATGTCGGTGGGCATCCATAATTTTTATATTTTTAAATGTGTTTATTTATAATTATATATTTAAAATGTATTTTTTATTGATAAATAGTGAATAAATGTGAATAATAATAATAATATTCTACCACATACACAATACTATCTAGCCCAAACTAAGCAGAGCTTGTACTATGGGTACTAGACAATGGATAAACATATATACTTTTATTTTTTAAATACCTACATTTTATACATAGAAACACCCAGACCAAGACAAACATCCATGTTCATGCACACAAATATTTGTCTTGTGCGGGAATCGAACCCGCGACCTCAGGCGTGGCAGTCGGTTACACAGGAGGTGCGCGACGTGGGTTCGAACCCGAGATCCTCTGCATTGCAGTCTGTTGGTCTCTCCACTGAGTTATCGCTTGTAAATTTGACTTGTACTTCTTTATTTGACTACTTTGAACGAGGCTTAGGGAGAGCATTATTATGACGATAGGCAACTCGTCTGTGAATTCAAGTATTGCCGAAGTTAAGAATGTCTTGTGAGTGTTGTAGGTCCGATCTCCACACAGGACAATTATATGTGTGATCAACAAATAGTTATTCTGGGTCTAGTTGTTCACTGCCTGTTGTTTAAATGTTTGTAAAGCCACCTCGCGACCAGGACCAATTCTTAGTGCGGGAGTAATCTTTATTAAAAAGCAAGGAATAAGCGGCGGTCAAAACTTGCTTTCTTACTATTTTGGGGTATCCTTAACACAGGTATCGTTTTATACTTAAAGGGATCCTCCATCCCAAGATACATATATGTATGTGATATCGAAATAAAACTTAATGAATTTTTAGTAATTTTTTTAAATTTTAATTTCATCATTACAAAAAGACTACCTACAATCTAAGAGACGCTTAGCATGTAATCGCCTGGCTATTTCTTCTGAATATAATCACATGCATTTTGCATTAATTTAAGAGGAATCCATTTTGTTCCTCTATATTCTTCAATTTCACTTGCATATCGTGGATGAGCTCGCCGAAGCGCACGTTAACGCTACATTGAACATAATAAACTATTACATATTCTGGATCGAGCGTTTTAGTAGTGCAAGGCGGGCTTTAGGGCTTATTTAAATGTATCGCTACAGTGTATAATATACAATCACATTATAATATAATAATAATATTCTACTACATACACACATCACCATCTACCCCAAACTAAGCAGAGCTTGTACTATGGGTACTAGACAATGGATATACATACATAAATACTTTTTTTTTGTAAATACATACACATTATACATAGAAACACTGAGACCAAGCCAAACATCCATGTTCATGCACACAAATGTTTGACTTGTGCGGGAATCGAACCCGCGACCTCAGGCTTTGGAATAAATCCTGTGTCGCATAGGACTTCAAACATTTTAAACAGCGGACCCAAAAACCACCAAGATTTGACACAGCTATTTCTGAATCACAGAATTTTTTGTCCCGCGTGAGGCTTTCGGGGATCAACCTCACAACGGCGCAGTAGCAGTGGCAAGCCGACCACTTAAACCACTTCATCATCCATGCCTCAATATTTTAATATATATGTCACACGTATGTATGTAATGAGTCAGTATAGCTATGTATATTTAGACAATGAAAACACCTCGGCTTAGGATTTAAACCTATATTTCGTTAGCTAGGTAATTAAGAGACACTGCTCAAATGTCAAACATATTTAAGCTATTTTTAGAGAGAGGTGAGATAACATACATGCATAGCACCGATGTCAGCTCTTCATAATCGGTATTTACGCATCATATCATTTACTCATGATTGCTTATGCACCTGGTACTGTACGACAATACTTCGAGCGAGGTATGCATGGTAAGCCGTCTATAGGTAATTTATATTAAGGAGCTTAGCCTAATGACTTAGCAACACCTAATCGCGTATTTGTCAACCCAAGCCGTAGGTCTATCATGCAAATGTCTATCCGAAGATTCTGGCGAACGAAATATTAAGAACTAGATTTTGCCCGCGACTTCACTCGCGTTAATGTAGGTTAGGTTGGTTATATTAGTTACGTACCCTATGTCCTTTTCTGTATCCCTGACAACATGTATACAACATTTTATGATGATTGGTCGAGTAGTTAAGGCGTGAAAACATAACAAACAAAAAAACATATATTCGCATTTATAAAATTAGTTAGTATGTACCTAGCACGAAGTTTCTTTAGATTTATATCTTTTAAAGAGACCGGACCACTTCACCCCCTGCGGTGAAGTGGTCCAACCAATGAAGTAGTGTCTCTGTTTAGGATGATCAAAGCGTTACTCCATGTGTTTCATGATACTAATAGTAGGTACTAACTATAGGTGGGAAATATCAGCATTTACATTTTATAGTGGTTACAGGAAAGTAATACAAACATGAAACAATGTAAACAACAAGATAAGCAAGGTATTTTCCAGAGATAAAGCTTTATCTCAAATCAATGCATTACTATCGTATCCATTCATCGGAGCAGCGTCAACAGCATAGTGTCACATTGAAGTAGGATGATGATGCACGCTCGAATATCACAAAAACCTATTGAAAAGTGAACTGGCGTACGTAGCTTTCGACCTGTGACCTCCTGTTTGTGTTCGAATGCTTTTTGAGTACTCGTTTTGTGAAGCTATACGTTTTCGCTTTGATATTTAGTGTGAAGTGGAATGTTTTAATTTGGTGCATCTCAATACTTGTAAAGCAATTGCTGGCTGTGACTGAATGGTTGCATTGCTTGATAGTTTTGGTTCGATGTTTGATCAGCGTATATATCTAGTATTGATTTCTTGATTGATTCATGCAGTAAACTGAAACTTAGCCTGGGACTATTACTTTGCTGTAACTTTACAATATACCTTTTGAATTTCTTTATAACAAGTAAATGTCTTGATATGGAAATGTGCTTTGGGCATTGTCATCATATTTTAATGTCATAATTTTACCTACTGTAATTTTGTCAATGCTACATAAATTAATTGATGAATGATTCTATTCATTGTCCACTCAGCGTCTATAGTTCCATGCATAGACAAAAGTATCTTACTATGTACTTAAACCTATCTACGAATATACATTTCTGTGTGCATGCTTTATAAATACAAAAAAAAAACAATGTATTTGTAGCATTTATTAGCCAGAGAACTCACACTTAAAAACAAATTTAAAATCGCTACTACAAATCTGTACGCAGTTTGCGTCGGTAAGTTTTTTATCTGTAGAAATTCAATAAAATTTCTATATAAACTGTGATCTGAAATTATAAATACGCACTGATTTATGAAGGCTTAGATTTTATACCCAGGAGAAAGTATAAATGTGTACTTTTTTATAGTAAAGGTTTGGGTTTGACGATCCCTCTTGTTGTCAATCTCACAGGCTATTCAAAATCGATCAGCTTGCTTCGTGAGTGTATCTATCGTGTCGTTTCATCGAACATCGTTCGACGTAGCCCGAACGATCTTTCAGCACCTTTGCATGCCCCAGATTTTTACGTCCTGTCGAGTGCCAAACGGGCAGGTGGCGTATTTTTTTATGGCTCCACATCTGCTCGCTACATATAGAATTACATTACCCTACCGCATGTTTTCGGAGGCAGGACGGCAGGTGGCCCACAGATTTGTTTGTAAAACCTACACAGCCTTATGGACCTACATATAATTGGATCTTTCTCAGTTTGTTTGTAATGATATCATCTATATAAACGACGTCGCGCTGTTCCTAACAAAGTTAGACTTACATTTGATTTATGGAAGGAACGTAGGCATCTGTCATAATTAGTTTGATTAGAAGACAATGAATATTCGCTCTTCAATTTCTCATCAAAAGCTGAAATAACGCTTTTAAAGTAAAGTAGATTCGTGTAGATATTTACGTAAATTGTTAAAATTATTTTAGTTGTTTTACGCAGGTAAATAATGGGAGGGATATTTAACAATGTTTAGGCCGTTTTCTTGGTAAACAAGGATTTCTCCCGTAAAATCTTATCGCTACTTAGAGTAGGACAAACCTTTCATTATAGCTATCAGGAGCAGTAATTACCATCCACGACTAAGGTTAAGGAAATAAGACGTATTTTGTTGTTGCTTGTAACTGAGATGTCTGTTCAACAGACAAATGAAACTGATTCCATCCGATACTTTGATTAAGTTGAAACGGGGTGGAATTAACTAGGCAATTTATTTAAGTCGCCTATTTTATTTTCCGTTTATAAATGTATGCATTACGCTTACATCACTGAATAAGTAGGCAGAGATGTTTTACACACACATCTCAGTGAAGCCTATTGCAGAATACGGGCACGGTTTCGCAGGCTGCTACTGGCGATTTCTGACAGAAAAATTAAATAACACTGCCCGATGCGAGTATCTAATCCTAGACCTCAAGCACATTAGTCGCATACGCTCCTTCTGGTCCACCGAGACTGTCATTTTATATTTAATATCAAAAGGTTTTAACAAAAAGTTTGTACGCTATCCTTTTTGTAAGGTGCTTAAATATCATATCATCACGACTAGCTTTCAAAATTCTTTTCTAAATAACACTTAGACTTGAAGTAACTATTTGTGGATTACATATATTTTTGTCGTTTGCGGGTTTCAAATCCGCTACATTCGTTACATTAGTGTGGTAACAAGTGCTCACTTGAATCCCTCAGCGTATAGTATGTTGGAACTAATTCCTATACCTTGGACGGCTGCTAGCTTACCTATAACACTTTCATGTTAGATGCCGAAAATGACTTATTATGTACATTAAACTACAGTCCTAGAAATGTGCTACAATATCCTGTAACTGAATGCAATATGTCTTAGTAAGTACCTTTAGTTCTTACCTAGCGTCCAATATAACTCATTGCACTTAATCTGTCTATCATTCCAAAATTATTATTTAATCTTATCCAAATCGCCCAGATTGTATGTAGATTTACGCACATTCGAAATTTAAATCTAAACTGTCAAGTTTAGGTTTGAATTTCGAATGACGCCATTATAAATATTAAAATAAGATGCTTATTGCAAAGACCATTAAAAGCATTACATAATATTATTTTAATGTCTAGAGATTATGGACTTTGATAATTATTTCTCTGTAAAATAATATTTCGTAGACGTCTCGTCAATAAATTGAGCTTAGGTTTATTTTTATGTAAACTACTTCAAACACAGACAGATCGATGACGTTTTACAATAATTGCAATCGCTACTGAAAATACTAAATGTATTTTAAAACATTATTTATTTCAACGACAAATCTTTTGTTTGATGTTGACGATAGATGTTAGTTTATTTGCAGAAGTCTCGAGAATCGTCGTTTTGTGCGATAAGAAAAATAATATATTATTTTACTTGAGCTTTAGCTTTTCTATATTATATTATTCTGAAGTCTATTCGATCTTAATATGAAAATATTCTTTAACGTCTACAGTTATGTATTTGCGTTAGAAAAGCTTATGCTGATTATACCTCAAGAGTATGATTATGCAACTAGTTCTTCGTGTGATCTTATCTTTAGGATTGCAGCTGATATGAATTCAACATAGGTTGTTATGTTTATGCTGAAACTAGGTTTCCAATGGCGTCATCATGGTGCATGTATCAAGTCGACGAAATGAAACGGCTACATTGTATAAATTTTATTATTAGACGCTATAATAATTTATTATTTTTCAACTACATGATACTCAAAACACATTGACTATTTGTTTTTCAAAATGAAAGCTAAATACTAACAGTCAACATGCTGCTTAACTATATAGTCAGATAAGACTAATAAAATTTGTGGAGTTTTGATACACCAATCAAATTCAAAGCGGTTTGAAATTAAACTTTAGTATTGGCGCAGTACTCCTAACATTTAATTGTAGGTAACACTTACGTGAAGTTAGCAGGAAGTTAGCTCGCAGTAGTAGAACAGTATGTTCTAGTACAATGCAACGGTAGGTGCTGTGAACTTCGACATTAATAGTTGTCCAGAGGCCACGTTTAAGTACGACATCGCATAACTGTAAAGCAGAGTTACACTCCGAACGTTTCTACAGATCGTGCATACTAATGCATAACCTACCTTATAATTTTGTTACTACGCCACGGAAGTTCCAAACTAATCAACCGTTTGGTTTAAACGATTTCTGACAAAAAGATTTGTGATGCAAATTAAAATGGCCTGTTGTTAAAAGTTAACCAAAAAAAATAACGATCTACCCTCATTGTGACAAAATGAAAATGGAAATTGTTGAACTTTTAATTGACTGCAGGCGACTGATCTATTCAAATTACAATTCAGTGAAAGAGATTTGAGTCGTTACTGACAATCCTAGAGATCGACTATTGATTAGTGAAAAGATTGAAGAACGTGGGTCGCCTCATGACCCAGTTACGAGCGACAGTACCGACGATTCAGACGTATTGTCCGACCGACCCACTCAACTATTACGACCAAGAATTATTGAGGGAAAAAGAACTTAGTACCGCATTCCGCCCGGGTGATTTGTGAAGACTTCGGGTAAACACGGAGTGTCTTCAGATAGCTGACTTTACACGAACAGGATAGAGCGGGTTAAACAAGCATTTCCTACTTTAGTTTGCAATAGCGATAGATCTTGCAGACGATAAGGAATTTTGTATTGAAGCCAAATACAAAATTTTCATCTTAAGTCGAATACTTCTAGAAATGTTTACAATTTTCTTGCGTATGTTACGACGTCTGCTTTGAAAGGATATCTTATTTTTCAGATAGCCGGCGCTCTTTGTTACATTTTTATTATAAAGCTTTTCCTATAGTCAGTAGATACACGGCGATATTTCCTGTTATGGAACGATTCGTGGGAGGCCAATTACCGGCCCCGCCTGTGTGCTTAAATATTGAGTTTTATAGACTTTCTCCAAATTTAGAATAATTTGTTTTGGTGTTTGTTTACGGTTTGTTATAGATAATGCTTCTAACGTTGTTGTAAACAGATTATGATATTTTCTTAGAATTTCGGTATACATAACGTAGTCGTTTATACCGAAATTCTAAGAAAATATCATAATCTGTTTACAACAACAATCAAGTTAAATATTATCCTAAACTAGTGTTTAAGATGCTATTTACTGTATTAACTTGATTGCACTGAGCGCACAATGATTTATTAACCAATTCTTTCTGTCTTCTGTCAACGACGTTGAATAATTTTATGGATTACTATTTGTTAGACTTAGAACCACATTTCGCCAGCTCTGATTTTAGGTTTAAAGTATTATACCTAGATAATATTATGTAGACAGGAAAAACCCAACGACACCTTGCATAGCTTGGGAATTTAACACTGCAGCATTCACATCAGTCATATACACAACCGCTGCGCAACCGATGCAACTGTACTGTAGTAGTAGGCTGTTATAAATCAAGGTAGAATCGCGCGTTTAAAATTTAATAGAACAGAGATATTCGTTATTTAAACCATTTGGCAATAAGAGGACTCTATAGTCGACTTTCTCAACATACATACTCTCCATTAGTCCTTAAACTGAAGAAAGCAGTGTATTGGTAGGTATTTCAACAAATGCGTACGAAACACCAATTGGCTATGCAGCGAGAGTCGATGTAATAAATCTTGTTTGTCAGAAAGAACAGTTCGGTTCCGAATACATAGGGCTCCTGTCACACATTCGGTGATAAATTCACCCTCTTTCGAAGTAAGTGCACGACAGACGTATCCCGTGGAAATGAGAGAAAAGAACCATAAAAAATAATACAGAGGAAATGTAAACGAGACAGAAGCGAGAAAGCAAACAAACCGTGCAAAGGGATCGGTTGTGCGCGACTTTTTCATTTTGCAATTTTGATTACTTCCGTCCTGTGGCAAATTGGCTTAGCTGCCGGAATTTAAATAATAATAAATAATCCTAGGTGGCATCTATCGATATTAGTTACCCTTAGCTATGTGCACGATTGCTCTTTATTTATTTTAAAAATACAACTCGCGCGTTAGCGATCGTGCTCTTTGTCGCGGGAGACATACAACTGTATAATTAACGGACACAAAGTACATTCACATTAAAAACATTTATTTGTGGAGTGGATGGATTACACGTACCGATACGTTCCAAATCCACAACCTACCGGTGGCTACGTCACCCCTGCAGTCTGATGAAAGAGTTGACAGAATATAAGTACATGCGCTGTGTTATTGACTATGCAAAGCAAGTATCGTTATGTACAGGTGTACTCGAATATTATTCGAAATCAAAGCGCGTATCCGAAATTAAAATGAAAAATGGCCATCATAAGTTACTCTAGAAATTACATCTAAAATGATTGACAGACATTTTGTTTTACGTTTTCCCTAGAAATTAAACTACATTATACGGATTTTCTATTGAACTTTACTGAATTTAAGCTATTTAAATGAATTAAAACTATTTATATTTAAGTTTACACTTTGCCCCAACGTTTCGGTTGCCTTACAGCAGCCATGTTCACGGGGACACTAAGATGGCAGTTGTCTCAATGTTCTCAAGTGTAGTTATTTCAAAGTACCCGAATATAATTAAATCTTTGGTGTTTCTATTCACGCAGAATGAGCTGTAAGTAACATGAAGTCTAGCTGTGTATTGCTTCTTCTTGGATTTGACTATTTGAATTACTGAATTCCAAACTAGTGGCACATTCCAACCATCTTCTCTATTGAAATTAGGAGGTTTTTTTAATTTTAATAGCCTCGCGAAGCATCCGTGGTAGGAATCGGTGTTCTTTTGCGAATATCTGTGGTTTGTCAAACCGCAGGTAGTGGTTGGTCTCCTGTTCCACGTGTTCACACACAGCACACATATTATGTAATAAAATGGTTTTAAATTAAAACAACGCGATAAAATCCGTATAAAGTAGATTACTTTCAATGTATAACATTCGCGTAAACATAAGACAATATTATGTTTTCCAGTTTGTTAGACGCCCGTATATAGCTAAAAAAGTAGGATGAGGTGTATTACATTTACATTTCACCAGCGTTATATTAAGACTCAGTCTAGCAAACCTATTTCCATTTACTGGGCACATGCCAACATCTCTGATACTCAGAATTTTTCTATCAGAAAAACGCAGTACCACTTTTCTATATCTCCTGCTAGAATAGAATTACTTTATCGATAATAAATTAACGCCTTGATAGTCTTATTTGTCTCGTCACGTGACTTAACGCTTAAGTTAAACGTGAAATACGTTCGAAGGTAAACGTAAAAGACACGCCACGGGACCAATAAGGTAGTAAAAAATTGGATATCCTAAGTATATAATATTATAAATGCGAATGTGAGTTTGTTTGTTACGCTTTCACGCCTTAACTACTCGACCGATCGTCATGAAATTTTGCATACACGTTGTCAGGGGTACATAATAGGACATAAGGTACCTTTTATCCAGAAAAAACTACATAACTAACCTACATTTACGCGAGTGAAGCCGCGGGCAATATTTTGTTTTCATATATTTAGTAAACTGTTGCTGTTTGTTAAGTCTACTCTAAAATGCATTACTTTTATATTAATTTCTATAAACTGCTGATGTTTTCATCCCGTTGCATGTTTTTGCGGTTGTAAGCAAAGTTTGTCGGCACAGTGCCATTTGAGAGCCGGCTCGTTTCGGCCTGTTGGGCCTGCAGTACTTTAGTGTGCAATTTGTGGATTAAGTGCTTGAAATGTTTTACATCAACAAAACAACTGTAAGCTTGTTTTAACAGGTTAATTGTACTAAGCCGCAGTATTAGCAGCGCTTAATGAAAATTCCACTTTGTAGTAGCTTTGTGCTGTATATTTTTTTGTTGGCTTGCGTAAATTTAACTTAAATTTTAAATAATAGAAGTGCTTTCGCACGCATGTGTCCAGACTAAAACGAGTGAGCTCACATATTACATTAACACGATATAGAACGTTAGTGTCCTATTTTCAATATAAATGAGCGTGATAATACTATATTTATAATTCGGGTGTTAATGTGTGTCAAATGACAACGAATAGAAAAGTGATCATAATAATGTAACTGCAGCTTTGCCCATCACTTATTTAAATCTTTGAAAATTAGCTCATAGCTTGAGTTCTTTTACTCCTAAAATAGGCTTGCTAGAACAATTAGGTGATTTACAAACCTACATTTCGCCAGCATACCCACCGTATAGGGAACGGATTTATTGCAATCTTCCGTCATCAAATCCAGACAGTGCAGCTACTAAGAATCTCTTAAAAAAACCCAATAAGACATTGTCCGACCTGAGAATAGAAGCAGGCAACATCGGCCGGAAACATAAAGAGGCCAACGACGCAGGTATAATGAAAAGTTACCTAAAGACCTTGTTTTTTGAGTTCGCATTTGCTTTATTCGTTCTTTAAACTTTGGAGGTTATTACTATAGACGTATGATTCAAATTCCAAATGAATCGTCTAAAAGGAGACCTAGAATTAATGAGACTACAAAACTGTTTTTCTTTTTGGGGTCCGCCATCTTTTGTGTATTAAGGAATTTTATCGGACATGTTGAATCTCGTTTTGTGATACACAGGGTCCATATGTTTCGTCATAATAGATACGGTTTTATTGTTCGTTTAAAGTATTTGTTGTGCATATTAAATGGGCTTTTTGGATGATTCTGTAGTGTTGGCAACCGTATTGGTAGTTACCTCTTATACTCCTTTTTTCTTCTACATACATAGATCCATGCCTGTTTCTCAGAGAGATGGGCAAATACTACGAATTGCCAGTTGCCATGATTATAGCATATTTGTTATATTTTCAGTTATAGTTTAAAGAAGATTTACGTCAAAAATACGGCGAATACCAACATAACTTTGCGTGTTCATCCTAAAACGGTGTTGACAATAATTATATTCTTGTGCTTGCAACTGAAAATTTCTTTAAAGAAAATTCAGAAACACTGTTCCCTAATCGAATCGAAGTCAGCATAAGCACCGCAGTCGCATACACTATCGCTGCGCCACCGAGGCATACTTGGTTAAAATGAGTAGTATTGGTAGCCCTAGTTAGTCAAACACAAACGAGGTTATTTATCAAACACACACGAGGTTATTGATCAAATATTCGCCTCGATAGTCGCGACTATATAGTTTCAAGAATTAACACTCGCGTCGGGACGTTCGATTCCCTTGTCTAAGTACGTTGAAATTTTGTATGTGCATTGCCTTACCGATTACTAAACAAACCTATTTTGTGTTATTTATTTCCAATAAGCGATAGACATACCGCCAAATTTTAGTCTTAAATAAATTTAAGTTGGACCCGTGAACTTGCCTCTTAAAACTAATATCGCTTAAACTGAAATAACCACGCAGGAGAAATACAAAACTTTAGGAAGAGCCAAGCAATTTTTTGTTGTTTTCGTGTAGTGTGTAAGTTTTCTAGGCCACTTAAGGAATAATGGCTGAAAAAGGATCAGTGATATTTGTTCCTGTCAGAATCGCTAATCCCTTTTTAAAAGTCGTGACGGTTTAATGTTTGTCATTCGTTGATAGATTGCTTATCATCAAGCCTTAAATATTGTCAATCCGGTTGAATAAAAAGCAATAACAAGAAAAGTTAAATACATAGGTACGTAAAAGTGAGAGCTGCCAAGTATCAAATAATCGAACATATGTACATGACACCTTGTTACGTGAGCACGCATCTAACAATGTTTACTGTAGTTATCAGTAAAAAGAATGTGGTCCCGGCCGCCATAACGCTAGTTAGTTCACGATCGCGCCATTGTGCCTCAATATTAGTACAAATGGCCCGTTTTGTGTTCACTGAATAAATTCCTGCTTCATCACGAATAGAATTAAGGTTTCGTGACGAAACGCCCGTCATTGTTTGATTTTGTGCTCGATGGTGTGTATTTTTGGGATATTTACGAGGTTTTTGCTTGTTATAGCTGGAGATAGGACGCGTGTTCTGCATGGTTTTGTTTTGTAGTGAGAAATGGATGTTTACTAAAGGATAAATTGTTACGGATTTTGTAGATCCCGAGTTTCGGCAGCGTTGTGTCGTCAGAGGAGATTAGTGTCGTGAAGATTGGAACGAGGATTTAATGATACGTGGTTTTCTACGAGGCTGTTCGTCAAATACAGCGATGATAGTAAAATTATAAAAATGTCAAATGTGAAGGAGAAAAAAAGTGTATGTAAAGTATTTGCCAGTTATGAGCAGCTATAAAAATATACAGATGAGAGATAGGTAGAGAATAGAGAAAAGGACAAAGTAAAAAGAAATTGTTTACTAAAAATTTTTTTTTATAATTATAGTCTATTTTACATCAATATTTTATTTAGGGATTAAATATAATGACTATCAAAAATACTAATTGCACAGCAAAATATGCTTACTCAAATTTACATAACGGTCACCTATACGCCTCAAATCACTGCATTCCGTCTCGGAAGGGTTAGGTTATGTTCCTTCTTAAACCCACCCAAAAATAGGAGCCCCAGGAAGCGGGGCTTCGTTGACTTAGTTTGATCTCTTTAAATGTATTTTGCTGTGCAATTAGTATTTTTGGTGGAACAAAGGCAAAAAATTGAGGAACAGTTAAATACTACCCTTTTATTTATATTCTAATGAATGATGATAGTATCGATATTAGTTTCTCATATACGCCAAATTAGTTTTTAGCATATCCATCCACATCCTTATATAATCTGTTGTAGCAATATACTAGAAAATATAAACAAAACTTCAAATAAATCAATTAATTACACGATACCACAATGTTAATAATAAAGATCATAAATAATGTTGTAAATATAATTACACGTTTTTTATTAATCATTCATACAAATCTTTGATCTCCAACTGGCTCGTTAAAGGCAAGGACTTCATTTTGAATTTGTTATTCACCATAACCTTACCTTTTAGTTGCGTCGAAGTTTGTACGAAATAATTACATATTCAGACTCTGTTGGGCTTCTAAATTGTTGCCAACTGTTTTGATGTATTTCATTAGTTTAATTGATGCTTTTTAATAGCTTTAGTAAACTTACTTCTAAGATGTGAGATTACTAGAATTAACGAGTGGGTGGATATAATTTTAAGTATCGTCAAAGTAGGTGGATTGGATTTTAAAGACACGTTTTATGGTTTAGTTGAGAGCTACTTATTATGATTAATGGTATATGTAAATATACCTATGATTTATTACCATGTATTTCTACCAGTGGGTAGGTAGGGCAGCCTTAAGATAAAATGGCAAGATAAAAGTGGGGCCCC
Source organism: Catocala nupta (assembly GCA_963675205.1). Lineage (NCBI taxonomy): Eukaryota > Metazoa > Arthropoda > Insecta > Lepidoptera > Erebidae > Catocala > Catocala nupta. The sequence goes on from OY776104.1 coordinate 18,471,793, forward strand.
TATAAGGCGGCTTAGACAGGAAGAGTGGTAATGATGCCTCTGGACCTGGCCTCGTGACAAATATTGTAACAGCATAGTTGAATCAACATAACCCGCTGATGCTATAAGATGGTTCTGAGAAAATAACGTTCCCATTGTATAGTTACTGATTTTCTCTAATAAATTGAATTTATTTTTGTTTTTCAGTTGTTGCCTCCTTTTCGGCGGATTCCAGTTACCTATTAACGAAAACCCTGAGAGATGTAATAAGACAGAAAAGATGGAAGTTTCTCAAAATGTATTTAATATCCTGACATTTCCTAGAAGACTTACGCGTTTTAAGACGCAATTCATCTTTCTTTTATAAACAAAAATACATTTACTCTCAATATGCTGAGTCTCATTTCTACCGTATAATTATAGGAAAATTAATCAAAAATGAAAAGGACCCCATTTTTTGTGCGAAGAGTATAAAACGAAGACAAATCATTTATTCATTAATGGACGGCGAATTTATAATTCCTGATGTAAAGAATCTCGTAAAAGCTTTGTTTCACGTTTTTGTTATTTTGCGCACTAATACATCCTGTTAGGCAAATAAAGATCTTGAGAAACACCATTCCACTTTACTAGTTCCTATATTATCGCTGATATAAGTAAGAACGGGCAAGATGACTTGCTAACACGAACGGCGAATACCGTAATGACTTAAGCCAGCAACTTTACGTCTGGCTGACAAATTCTCCAAAAAATACCATTCGTCATGTCGTGACGTGACGTTTCACTACAGCGTCAAATCGAAATTGGTATTCAGTTTGACGTCGGCCAGTAGATCACACAATTTATACCCAAACAGGTCATCCCATACAAACGCTAACATCAATCGAGTTCCAAACCGAATCCACCTTTGATCCGGGCCTTTATAAATTCAGTTTAATTAGCTCTTCAGGTATAGGACTTATAATTTATCGTGAGAGGAGAGCAAATGTAAAAAAATCCGAAACGTGGGTTGACTGTTTAATCAGTTCCCTGACCCGAGGACTCTGGTGTGAATTAGCACGAAATATGTTAATTTCATCTGTCTGTTTCGAGTAAATAGATCCAATTAAGTTATCTTTGTCTAAATACCTTATAAACGTCTGTGGTAAAACATTACTTTCTAAAGTCACAACATTTTTATAAAAAAAATTACTTACCCTTTTTAATCTAGGCGTTTGATTATTTAATAGATAGTTATTATAAGAAGGCTGCGTTACAAACTTTCCTATATGTTGGAGTTAGATAGTAAATGTAATTACTTAATTATAAAGATAAAATTCTTATAAAAATGATGTCGGCCAAATTTGAGCTCTAAGCCAGCCCAAGCCCTTTTATACCGTTGGAATGGAATAACACGGTTATTTTCAATTCTACGCAGACCGAACGAATGAACGAGTAAACGAACGAATCGAATCATATTTAGAAAATTGCTCTTCGTCTCTCGTTCCCTTTGTATTGCTGCCTGGATGGGTCCTTTTGTCAATTATTAAGTTCGAAATAACAATATTAACATATTTGATGGATATCTATCTATATGCATGTCGAAATTAAATTCATTTACGTGATTTATTACAGACTTCAAATTGATGTTTGTTTTTGAAGAAATGATTGAAACGATTTTATATTACAGGAGTTAGGTCGAACGTTGTTACGTACTGTATGTTTACAGTATGGTAAAATACGGCGTGTATAAGTTATATTTAATGGATATTCGAATTTGGTACATCTTTTGTGTTTGAAGCACTATATTGGACTATATATTGGTACAAACCGACAGATATTTTGAACAGAATTTGTATGTGTGTAATTTTAGGATGCCTTTTTATGCATTCGAAATAGTTGAAGGTGAAAGATAAATTTTCCTAAACAAATAAGGACAATTTATTCCTTTCTGCTTTAATTTTGCAAATACACTTGATTTACTCGAATTAATACAGGAGAGAGGTCCATGACACAATGTCGACCAATCACCAAGACCTATCTATAAATCTGTCTACGTTAATTCTATCACGCCATCGTAGACATTGGATTTGCTTATCTTGCCAACCATAAACGCATATGTCGCCACAATCTAAGCACGCCTTGCACAATCCAAGCAATAAACACAAGACAACAGATTGTATAGCGCCTGGGAAGGCTAAGCAAATATTACTGTTTAATCCGTTTTAGATAACCTAAGTAAGTCGGTGCAACTAGTGGTTCGGTCTAGCCTCTAGACCGGAATGCTTGCGGTCAGGTTTCAGATTGCGACACTCTTACCCAACAGGTTGCAGTTGGTTGTGGCTAATGTTGTATTTAAAATTCTTATTATTATTACTTAGTAAAGTATCATTTGTTTGAAATTATACCTCTAAAACTTTGTTTTTCTTGATTTCTCTCAAATGTTTGTTACTTGATTGATCTATGAAGTTGTATTAGAAATTAGTACTATGTTCCTTTACTCGAAAAGTTAAGCTGAAATATATTACACCCTCATTGCGTAAACTGTTTGGGCCGATTGTTCAATGCCAAGTCTCGCATTCCCGATAGTCCATTCAGTGGGACGAGCGGGAAGACAGGGTATGCGATGAACTTACGACATCTCGCATAATGGTGATGGCTTTGTAGTATTAATTACTCTGACACTTGACTGCACGGATAAAGCAGCGCGCAAGCGATTGCATCGTTGCTGCAGTCGTGCTAAGTGTTGAGAATTGAGCAATTCCAAAACGGGACAGGTACTTATGTGATGCATAATTAATTATTGTTCTGAGTCAAAAGTATGTTTCTAAACATCCCAGCGACACAAAGCTTAATAATTTATGCGAGAGTTGTCTTTTTAAACTACTTTATAACGTCATTAACGTTATAAAATACCTAACCTACTTAAAAATTAATTGGTAATTTGTGGATTTAAATGACATAATATTTATTATGTAATTGAAAAAGCAATATCAGCTAGTATTCAAGAAATTATACAATCCATCTTCTTATTATGAAGAAGTAAGCAGAATTAAAAAAAAATAAAGTAATAAATTGATTATTATCATAGCTTTAGAGTTTCCAGCTTATTATCGTGAACTTACAAATAATATGTAATATTTTAACTTACCCTATTCAAGCATGGGTTAAATTTCAAAACGTAAGTTCAAATCTCGAATACACATACCCTTAACAAGGGAAAAGAGGATCTCATCAGCGCCAAAGAAAATATTCATAACGAATCCAATTCATGACATTTGTGAAGCTTCGAGTCCTCAGTACTTTAACACACTTGACTTTCGTGAAGACTTTATTCCAATTGACAACTCCAAACGGTCGGACTTTGTCGAACACTTGGGACATTGATTGGGATCGAGTGTTACTTCAAGGTCCCCAACTTTGTGAAATTATGATATCAAAGTAATTTGAAGCGCTTGTTATTGTATATCGATCACAACGAAAGCGATTCTCTGAAGACCTTCCTAGCTCGTGATTGATACGTTTTCCAAGCGTCAAGTTTTTAAAGTTTCCGTGTTCGGTGACTCCTATAAACTGGTAGATATCTTAATTCTCATGTTGGATGTAGGAAATAACGCATTACGTTTGTCGCCATTTTTCACATTTGTATGAAAACTAGGGATATGAAAATCTTTCAGGATTATGGGCGAGTATAGGCAGCAAATAATTTAAAATATTGTAAATTTGAGATTTGTTACGTTTAACAAATAGGCAAAATAGCTAGTGACTGCCAAAAAATAAAAATGTATAAGCATCACAAATCAAAAGTCCATTGAAACAAGGTGTCTCGTCTCATACACAAATAATCTTTTCTTGCTAATTCAACATCTTAAAATTAAAGACTTCATTTACAAGTAGCCTTAAAGAAAAAAGATCATCATTGTCAAAAATATTTCCTGTCCTGCTTTTTTAAATATGGCGTCCAAAACGGCGCGGTGTCGCTGAGGAGATGAACAAAAAATGCTGCGCCAACTTAATTGAGTGGAAAAATTCGCTTTTCATGTAAATATAAGAATGATTAAAGTTTGTAACATTAAAATGAAAACTTTGCTTTTTATGAACGCTAATGACATAATGTACTTCGACGCTATCGATTTGGTACGTCTTCTATGTTCCTATTCATAATTAACAAATAATGATTATGGTGGTGAAGGATTAATAACACGTATGATGGAAACTATAAATATTTACGTATGAATCATATATACCGCAACTCGTTCTACCAGCTATCAAATAATTGCAATTGTTATCTTTAGAGGCGACGGAGTGAGCGTGTTCAAAGGCTTTAAAAAAAGAATTTCATTTAGTTCCAAGAGCCAAGGTTCTTGGTGATTCGGCCCAAAGACCCGAAAGGGCTTTTTTTACCTACCAAGGCCTAGCCAAATGAGCCTAAAGTAACACACGCTAAATATCTTTGAGCTCTAGATATCATAATTCATTACATAGGTTTTTTTTGTTGCTCATTCTATATGATATAGCTCAGTGGGGAGACCAACAGACTGCAATGCAGAGGGCCTCGGAATGAAATCACGTCGCGCACCTCTGACTTTCGGCAGTTATATGACTTTTCGAAATTATGTGCGTATTGATTGACAATTATCGCCTGTCCGTGCCTCGGAGAGCACGTTAAGCCGTCGGTCCCGGCTGCCATGAACATCTAATGCAGTCGTTATTGGGAAGTCAGTGCCCTATAATATCCTGACACTGGTCTAGCCTTAGGGTATTAACGATACCCTAAGGCTAGACCAGTGCCTTCGGGTTGCGGAGGTCAGGTGGCAACAGCTCCGTGTAAAAACTGATATCCAGTCAAATCCGGTTAGATTATAAAAGCCGACCTCAAGTGATTTGGGAATAATAAAGGCTAGGGAGAAGATTCTATATGAAAAAACGTACATTGTATATGTAATCAAGCGTTTTCCCAATATACATTTTGCCTACAATCTCATAAAATAATCAAGGAATAAATAACAACCCGAATATTTTGTGTCATAAAACCTCGTCCATTCATATTGATACACTTTTTAATATTTGATCAAGAAGGCCGTATTCCGATGTGGTCGTTCAAAATGGCCGCCGTGTTTGTAGATAAATCATTCGTTTGCCTTTTCTTTTTATGTCACTTTTAGTGGCATTTTATTACACAGTCACCTATTTTGGATATAAGTGGTTATTCGATGACAAATAGTACGAGCTGTCTAAGATTAATTATCATAATTGAATTAGCTTACTTATTTTAGCAGCAAGTTAGGTAGTTGTATAAAACAATAAATTTACAGTAGTACAAAATTTCTTTATCGTTACCATTATACAAAATTATACGCAATACTTTAACAGATTTGAATTATTGCACATTTCGTTATTATACTATGACAGTATTAAAGAATCACTATTTGCATTAAGGTTCAAAGTTGACAGATTTTCTAATCAATGTTGAGACAGCCTAAAAGGAAAAACCACGGCGAACCTTCTCTGACCACATTCTGAGATATGCCAGGGTCGTAGCAAGAGGAAATCAGTAATCACTGCGTAGGGCGATATCAGAGACATACGGAGACATCAGACTCCGGGAACCAGACGTAAGTCAGTGTGTATACCTAATTATGAATATGGCCTTCTCTTTATTGTCCTTATGAAATAACTCATCACCAAAATATATGTTAAGAATCTTAATGAGATAAACGAATTGCAATATTAAATGTCTGCCTCTCATCGTCACCCTAACACACTCCTACTTAACATATTTGTGGATGTCATCTACAGTACGCATGACAAGATCGTTATATGACATGGTAATAACGTATGGAATAAAATATATCTCAAAGGATGTTTGACTAATATTATAAATATTAAAATGCTTTTCATATTTACCTTCTTGAAAAATGAATAAGGATATACACACTTGTCTTGAAGCAAAACATGGCTTATACTTTCAAATGCTGTTCACATTTGAATCTAAAATTGTTGTATCTACTGAAGAACATGTCTGTCTAACCGACACTTGGAAAATCGCAAACACGGAACTAATTTTCATAACAACGCAGCTGGTGTATCTAGTAAAAGCAATAACGCAACCAGTCATCACCCTCGGGATACTATAACTACTTAGATATAAATAACTTTAACACGTAGAGCTAATATTAGCTTATGAATTCGTATCATGAATATTCACGTGATAAAAATAAACAACTGCCCTAAATGTTATTATGCGTTGGTAATTTATTTATCAAGTTGAAAGGTAATTTCGTGGTCCTCTGACGTTGGAAGGGAGGCATGATGAATCTGGTGACCGCTTTATGTTACGGCAATCAATTTAATGTTTGCGGGAATTATATTTAGGTGATAATTATGGTTGTTTTAATCGATATTAAGAGAGTTATATCTCAAATTATATGTTTACATTCTAAGTTTATATACTGAAAAGTCTACACACAACTTCTACAAACGATAGTATTAATATTTTAGTGAAGTTGCCAGTAAAACTCGGTAATTGTTAATATATTTGAATTTTATAAAATAACCACGTTCGGCTACTAGACAAGCATCCGGCTTGTATGCTGAAAACTGAATTTTACGCGACGGTTGCCATAATACGACTGCCGCAATTTATATGAATTACGAGAGACATAGATTACACGAGCCATCGGAACATATGGGGGTAGATAGTGAATTTTCATTTTAACATTGCCAGTCCGTGTCATCAAGTGAATCATTGTATGTTTCTGTACATTACTAAATTTATATTTCTAAAAGATTGTTGCCACTAAAATTGTTAAATAAAAATTACTTCATGAAAGACGCAAGCTCCTTGCTGCTGCCGCTGCGCTGACCATTGTGGGTTCAAATCCCACACGGGACAATTATTTTTGTGATGCACAAATAATTGTTCTAGATCTGGTCTGGGTGTACTTTGCGATCGTTAATAGTATTTTTGAAAAGTCTCCAGAATCACAGGGTTTGATTACAAGTACGGGAGTTGTCGTTCAAAATAATAATATCGATACTTAACATAAAGCAAACTTGATGTTGATTAGTTTGAGTATCGATCATTGTAACGGTATATTGAATTATCTGCAAAGATTACGTTCTCAAATAATAATACTAGAACTACGATTCGAGGAAAAGACTGATAGCTACGTCATGCTTGTTGGTAATGCCAGTACGACTTCAGAGAATTGATGGGTGCTATACCGACAGGTGTCATATGAAATTAACTTTAATTAACAAACAAAAAACTTTAATTAAAAATATATAGCTTAAATAGTAGTAAAGTTCAATAATAGTAGTGTTAGAGTTTTTCAAAATTATGTAATAACAGTGTTATAAAGTAAAATAAACAACGCGACAAAATCCGTATAAAGTGTTTAATTTCAAAACAAAACTTCTTTAGATTATTTTTAATACAGTCTATATATGCATGTATTAGACGAATGCAAAGCGCAATGTTGACTTTCGTTGATCCAATTTTAGTGAGGCAAGTAGTAGTAGTATTCTTCGGGCAGTACAGCGTAGAACAGCAATTAAAATTTAAAAAAGATAACAGCTATAAGCTGATCATTATTTAAAATCACGAGACAAAGTGAATAACTTATCAATAGGGCGTCATATTATGCAGCAAATAATCTTATTAAAAATAATATCAATGATACCATATAACATCAACATTCGAATAACGATTTTCTAATCATTCGATATTATATTCGATAGAAAAAGTTATGTACTATGTAGGCAATCCGCCTATTGCGGATTGTAACATAGTAGTTGTGCCGCATACTAGTTGCGAATACTAGTTTGGATTTTAAATGAGGTTATTTGTAACGAACGTCGGAGTTATGAGATACCTAATACTACGAAACTGAATGGGCTTTCACAACTTGGAAACAATTAAGATATTGTAAGAGTATAAAATTTAATATGTGTTGTTATAAAATAATTCTCAATCTCTACTCCTAGAACTGACAGTTTCAAATCTTTTAACTGCAGATTTACGTCCAGAAACATATTAAAGTATTTTTATGGGATATAGATATATTTTTTGACTATACACAACATAAGTCTTGTTGAAAATATTATGACTATAACTAAGCATGTATTTTTATTTGAATGAGCGTATCATAAGATAGAGATAAAAATGATTTATATTGTAGTCACATCTATAAATATCGCCGCCATGCTTTGTGGGTAGATAAAATTAAATTCCATTAGCTCTGTCTGTTACCTAACGCTTCCATTATAAGTACATATAAACGACACAATTTATGAATTGTTTTGTCTTTGGAATTCATAAGTTTTCTTTTATTGTCTGTGTGATACACACAAGCATTAAAAGAAAACTAATACTATTACTTTATATGGATTTCTGCCATTCTAGCTTTGATTATTGATTTTATTCATTGTATGAAACAAGTTTGAAGTCAACGACCAAGGAATCGAAATATGGACCTTACAATCAGTTCAAATATACTTGTAATTGTAAACTCATGTCGTGTTGCCAACAAGGTAGTTCCTATATCTCTACTTGTTAAATAAATTCTTATGAGAAAGCCGTTCATTAAATGCTGAGTGCGCAATTTAAAAAGTGATCGACGGGCAGTGTCGTCCTATAGCACTTTAGCTCAATTATTACTACCGTTTCGGCTATTTATATTATTCTTTCTTGTAATAGTTAAATTTATCAGACGTTTATCAAATCCCCCGCAAGTTGTAAAATAAAAAAACGTACTTTAAGCCGACACAGGTGGTGCTTTTAACCTTATTTCTAAAAGGTAGCTAATTAGAATTCTATTCAATATCCCAATAGCATATTCAATAGTTTATATTTTACACAAAGATATCCAACATTGCCATCATGATCAAGCTCTAAATAAATTAAGTTGAAACATTTAACAGACACTGTATTAAAGAGAAATACAATTGTAATCTCAGACTTTGGAACTGTTTACAATAAAGCTTTTTTTATATAATCCTGATAAACTGATAACAGGATAAAATCAACAATGATGTGAAGCCGATTGTAGCTAACAAAGGGACGTTAAATTAGGTTACGTTTGAACTAACTTGACCTCCGATTAGCACCCCCAAGGGTTCTTCATACACTCTGCTTCTAATTGTAATTGCGTCGAAATGCTTTGCTATTTTATACAATATTGTAGCTGTCGAAACCTAATTAATCGCGTTTACCCTACCTTGATTATTATTGATCATAGATAGATATAAAAATTCCAGTCAAACTGTTTACTAAAATACTAGTTAACACTCGAATATTAGTAGGTAATATAAACATGTATGTAAGAATTTACTGTGGTATATACGGAAAACTTCGCGTAGTGCAGATATGCATAACCCATATATTATTTAATAGGTTTTATCAGTTTAATTATAATCGAAACGTTTCTGCTTATTAAGTTACTATCTACTTTTAAATCCTATATATGATGATATGAAAGCTTATAATATATGCACTTCTTCAAATCGTGATATTTTGAATGAATGAATGAATGTCATGAATGAATGAATGAATGAATTTTAATTGAACGTCAGGTTTTCTCCGTCTAGCGATCAGTGGTAATTATTATTTGATCTTTTACAAGTGTCTTTAGCACGTCACTGGTATACACACACCTTTTTATAATTATCAACAATATATAGGTACACTAGCGGATCCGACAGACGTTTTCCTGTAAACAAGAAAAAAATTAAATAAAAATAGTCTAAACCTTTCTCGAATCTACTTGAACACACACAAACAATTTCATCAAAATCGGTCTAGCCGTTTAGGAGGAGTTTAATTACAAACACACGCACAGAAGATTTATATACATATATAAAGATAATTGTAGGTCTTTATAAAATCTTTTTGTTGTAATATGATGTAATCCAAGTCATATTGGAACTAATCTTTATACAAAATGCTTAAATGATTTTTTTATAAATTTAACTCGTGGATTTGCTGCCATCTTGTTTAAACAAAATTACATTTCTTACAGTATACATTTCCTACCCGCTGAACCGGTCATAACCCACCTCACCAAAAACGTGAAAGAAGGACAAACCAACATACACACATTCATAATAATTAACATGGGTTCATACAAAATTATAAATTGTGCTCGTGTTATTTCAATCTTTTTTCTCTATACATCTGTTCTTGGTAAATTAAAATTAGATATTTATTAGAAACCTTATAATATATACATTTTATTAATACCATTAAAGACGAATACGATAACCTATTTTTTTCTATTCTGTATGGATTTCCCTTTAAAATAATATTGATTAATGTTGCGAAACTAAATAGACTACATCACGACGCAATTTTCTAAATAAAATAAAGATTAATTAATTCTATTTACAAAAAGTTTAGGATCGCTAACTGCGTAACAGCGAGTCGCGAGCTGCTCAGACAGATACATCCAGACTAGGTTATCTGTATAATAGAAAGATAACGTAATAGCATAACGACTTTATCAGCAAATGGCGCTTTACGCTCAGCTAATCAGTTGGATCTCAGTTTCAAAATTCCCGATTTCTTTGTCCGAGAAAATTTGAATATTGAGAGATTATACAGGTATAACGACTAGCATTAGAATGGAAAATGTCCGAAATTTGGTAGATGCGAAGCATCTGCTTCTAACGTTCCCTGGCTTAATTTTAGAGAGAAAATTGTTACAGCATTCCACATCTCTGGAGCGCTGATAACGAAATCGAGTTTAAAGTGTTTTTACAGGTGTTGGAAAGTAGAATGGGTTTTGTTTGTGAAGGGGATGTTAATACGACAGCAGTCGGCGACTGCACGGCTGACAGAGGACCCGTCGCGTTGTGGATGATTAATGTGTCGACAGGCTTTGTGTGGTAGGGTAACACATTGTGTTGTTGTTTTTATGAAGCATTGCAGTACTATATTTATACATGCCGGTATTGTTTTACAAGCATATCAAATATTCTACTTCAAAAAATACCGCATGGGCTGGGTAAAGCTTGCAAATGAAAATATTATATTCCATCCCAATCCAATATATTTTCCGTCAAATATATTTCCTTATCAAATCAAACACGACGTATTCACCACACTTCAGGGTTCTGGTTCTTGTTTATGTTACGTTCAGTATTCACGGGCTTGTGAATATATGGAGTAAATGTTTCCACGAATAAAAACGAACTCGCCTTTAACGGAGGTCGGCCAGGTGCCGTTTATTCAGTTAGCTAGTTCTGCTCCGACGTAAGTTTGTTACAAGTCTTCACTTTATCGAGTTAGCCATTTGTGTGGACTTTTCTAGACATTTTTGGTTTCTTAATCCAATTAAAATTTTAGATTCTTTATGTTAGACGCAATTCAAAGGGACTTCATTCTACAAAAATAAAAAGCAAATATAATTCGCTTTTTATGTTTGGATAAAATTTCCATTATTTATAAAAAATTGTCCCGATATTATTGAGGTCAAAAGGATCAGTGATTAAAGGAGATAATTCAAATGTCGCCCACGCCCTTCAAAATAGAATAAGCTCGTCGATTGTAAACAAGAGGCTTCATTCGCATTACGGTAACATCAGTCTACCCTTGATGGTAACAAAGGTAAAAAACGAAGGGACTTCGTAAAGCGTTACTAAATTTCCACGAAACTAATTTGATTCGTACAAAGTGTCAAAAACATGGCCGCTCATGGCCAGACCTTTGTTTTGTTGGATAATTATTATTTATAATGCTACTTTTGTGTACGTTGTTGGCTTTCACGACAAATGGGGTATTGTGAATGTTGTATATTCGTGAAACTTATTTTGAAATGTGGGTAGGGTTCCAGACGAGTGATATGAAAAATAATTAATAATATTAGTTAGCGTTTGTAAATATTTTACTTTACTATTTATACAAGGTTATTTTTAGCATAGTCCAAACTTCTTAGGTGGTGATTATACTCGTTATACCGTAAGACTGTCACACATAGATCTCGAGTTCGATCTCAAGACACGCATTTCGAAGTTATATGCGTATTAAAATAGTTCATGATCGCTTGCTTTAACGGTGAATGAAAACATCATGAGGAAACCTGCATGTCAGAGAGTTCTCCATAATGTTCTGGAATATATGTGTAGTCTGCCGACCCGCACTGGGCCAGTGTGGTGGGCTATGGCTTAACAGTTATCACACTGAGAAGAGGCCCATGCCTAGCAGTGGGACAGTTTAATACGGGACTGATATGATTATAATCGCTGCATTATTGGCGCAATGACTCAGAATACTATTACTTGGATGACATAGTATAAAGCTTTACAGCTACTGTTCACTACGGTCTTAGTTTCGATTCAGAGTCACGGCAAAATGGCTGAAAATTCTCAGTCTGTTACAGTGATTGCCCTGCCTCATCATTACGTAGAATATATACAAAGCCAGCGAAAGTGGGTGTTATACACCGCCATATGACCTTTCGCAGATACACCCGTGGATACACCGTACGGCAAGTTGCTATGTGACTTTTTATTTATGATGTTTATGTTTTGGTTGAAAATTCACTAATTGTTTTATAAACATTTTGTTCAAAATAAAGACAATAGAATTTTCGATTTAAACGCTCTTGGCAGAACTCAGTAAAAATTCTAAATATTTTGCGAATATCGGATAAAATTCCGCGGGTATCTCCGTCGCAAATCTATTCGGCATTTCGGATATGCCTCGATTTATCTCAAGTTGATAAAAATATATTGGTGAGATTTTATGAAAATTGGAGAAAATTATTGAAGTCTTTATACCTATCAGCGGCAGCGATAGCCGATATTTTTATTAAGTTAAGATTATGTTTAGCAGCAAGTTATTTTTAGGAACCTTGTCATAATATAATGACTTTGGGTTTTAAATAGCTTAAAATTAATTCAAGTTAGCCGTGTAAAGCAGCCGTGCAGGGGCGTCATGTTTAATGTCATGTTTCTGGGGTGTCATGTTTAAGTCGCAGAAGTCGATGACTAAAAGGTTGCTCTATATTAAATACTAGCTATCGTCGCTATTTCACACACGTTTGTGATTACTACGGCGTTATGTTATATAGCCTATAACTTTCCTCAAGAGTAGGTATCAAATGCAAAAGAATTTTCAACTTCGTCTAGTAGTTACAGGTAGATAGCGCGTTTAAGGGAAAAATAAACTAGCTTATCTATACTAATATTATAAAGCTGAAGAGTTTGTTTGTTTGGTTGAACGCGCTAATCTCAGGAACTACTGGCCCGAATTAAAAAAATATTTTAGTTTTGGATAGCTCATTTATCGAGGAAGGATATAGGCTATTTAACATCACGCTACGACCCACGGAGGCGGCGCAATAATTATAAACGCGGTTGAAACTGCGGGCACATCTAGTTTTATATATTTGTATCGATAATATTGCTGAAAAATAGTTTGCTACAAAGCCTGTATATGGTCGAAGCTGTTGGAAGCAATCTATTACACCCACATTTCGCCAGTTATGAATGAGGTCCCACGTGATTGAGGCCGAGCTTATTGCATGGTAGTAGCGATTGCGAGGTATTCACAATTTTCTAAATGATAGTAAAAGAAAATTTATGAAATGCTAAGCATTTGAAAACTGACATGATAAGGATGATTAATATCTTGAAAGATTATCTTTCTTAAAAACAAGTTGACACATTTAGGTTACCACGTAGACAGTAAATGTAATTGGAATTATCGAAGATTACCACTGATGAATCACTTTGCACAGGTTGCACAGGTTTTACATGAATCTTTGTTTTACAAAATATTATATATTATCTACTACGGCACCTGAATTGTTTCAACACGATAAAATAGTTATAGTAGAAATGTAGAAATATTCTGTGGTATGGTAGCGGCAGCATCTAAAGCAGATATGAGTTGTGGAATATCAAGACTGTAACTCAATTTGAGAAGAGTGGCTGTGGGTTCTTGCAAGTATTTCCTCAGGCTCTACTTTTGGCTAAACTTAGCAATATACCTCAATGTAACTTTAGTAACCACACCAGTCGATAAACTTGGACGTTCAGGAGTGTAGGTACTTTGTGATCTAAATGAATATGCGATTTTTGATTAGACGAATCACTTACGTAGTTTTTGTGACATTACAGCATCTCTGAAGCTGATCTCTGATGCTGTAGTGACGTGCAGAACAGTGGTCACATAACAGACATTAATATATGGACTGTATGTTTATCTTGAGACGCTTTGGTAATGTAGTAAACAGATATAGTGTGGCTGTGGTTTGAAGAACAACTACTTACATTACCCTATTCGGTAGAAATCCAAGTGTGATTTGTGTTTCTCAGGGAATCTTATGAGTACGTGTTAAGAAAATTTCCATGACGCAATGTCCTATATCAATACAAGTGAGTTTATAATGGAATATCACCGCTGACGCCACTGGTGAACGCAATAGTTTTAGTTTGAACACCACTTGTAATCCTATACTAATATTATCAATGCGGAAATACCTACCGGTATGTTACATTTTCACAGCGTTAACTCATTTTGAAGGAATACGGAGACATCTTTAGTCCTTGGAAAGTACATTGAATACTTGCTTTAAAAAATAACGAACGAAGTTATTACTAAAACTAACTAGGAATATAATAAAAGCTAATGATATCAGCCCTGTTTTTAAAACTACTGACACAACTGTCTTACTGCTGGCTACAGACTTCTCAATGTCAGTATCGTTCATCGCAAATCTTAAAGCACTTATCTAGAACTGACAGTCAGTAGCACTTATCTAGAATTGTCGTTAAAGCAAGCTGTAATTGTTCTGCGCACTCTATGCAGAAAGAGCACTATTCAATTTTATAAAAGCAGCCAGAGAACGCCGTTTATACTTGCAAAAGATAGCAAATTGGTTGTATCTTTTTCTTCGATAGTAAAAATAATTGTACTGTTTGCACAAGTGCTCGAAACGTAAATTTACCAACGCCGCCGTCTTTATTTGAAATTTGTGCAAATGTATTGTTTTAACACATGTGACCTCTGTATTATTAATCGTGGATATTTGACACTGTTTAGTCTGCTTACTAAGAAGGCGTTGTATTTTATTTTCTTCAAATACAATATTCGGTTACATTTATTAGCTGCCACCCGCGGTTATTTCCACGTGATATATTGTAGATGACATACAGACACGGAGTTGTGTTCTTTTTATTACTTTAATTTATTTTGAGATATGTCGCTTATGTCTCGAGGGTCTACACTTACATTGAAATGATGGACGAAAAAGATAAATATGAACAGGAAAAAGAGAAAATATCTTGGATCTTGTGGTTGAAGCGGTAATACACGATACCTGCAGGTGAGATGGTTATTAAAACCGTTGCGTTATTTGTGCAGTTTAACTCATTGTATAATAATCTAAATATATTTTATTATTTTCTTCTGTATTTTATTTTTGCGACGTACAATATATCTCTTGTTTCTTTAGTTCAGTCATAAATGTAGTTCTATAAAAAATATACACAAGCAAACATATTGTTCGATTTAACATAGTGATGTGCAATTCCCTCCTAAAAAATATCGAATAACTCATTAGTTTTTCGATCTCGCATTCCATCGCTCTAAACTTTATTCTATACATTTTATAATATAACGATATATAACATGAATGCATTATTTAGAATATATTAAGGAATGTACCCATACTACGTCACCTATTTTTACAATATTTAAACCCTCTCCTTTCCCTCGGTTACAAAGCGTGGTATTTTGAAGAAAATAAAAGGGTCACGTAGTAGGTGAACGTTTCCTTACTTAAAGAAAACTAATTTTGGTCCAATCCAAAGTAGGTATTACTAGAACTGGATTATTGATACAAGTGTCTGAACTTACTAATACTGTTTATAAGAATATACTCAGTTATAAGCCACTTCAAGGTCAAGTGCTCAAGTGTCCGATGAAGTTAAGCTACTAATTAAGCAGTTATTTAAAGTTTAATTCTATAATTTAGTGATACAGAATACACCAACAATAAAAAAAAAAAAAAATATGCTTTACTGGACGGTCTGCGACTTTTATTAAATATCTCTTCGGTACTATCTGCTATAATGCCTGTATCGCAGGGTCTTTACAAACATTCAAACACCTTCAAAAAACAGCCAGAACCACAACAACTATTTCTGGCATCCACAATTGTTTGCCCCGTGTGAGAATCGAACTCACAACACTCAGCCCAGTAGCAGTAACAATATCACCACTAAACTACTATGCCATCAGTGCACTCATACAACGCGTCGAGCAAATAGAGTACAAATTCTAACCCACGGTATTTGTTTTTGCTGTCCATTGCTGAAATCCTGCTCGTCACACAAATATTGCTACTAGTGTCATTTCTTTTTTAATATCGCCTTTCGTGGAATGGCTGAACTAATCAAAATTTGATGAGGTGCTTTGAGAGCTATTCATGGACTGGTGGGCTCTCAACATTACAAACAGGTTTTTGAAAATATAATAAATATCGGTTATGTATTAAACCGTCCCATTGCTGGGTACAGGCCTCTTCTTAATGTGAAAAGAGTAAGGCCATAGTTCAGCATGCTGGCCCAGTGCGGTTTGACAGATTTCACATATTTTCGAGAACTCCTGGACATGCAGGTTTTGCAATGACATTTCAAAATCAAACTAATATCAAGTTAATCGATTGTTTGTTGGTAATTCAGTTGACCAATCACGTTGATATGCCTTTGACCGTTAACTAATTATTTTATAGATCCTTCTTTCAGTAACTGGGTGTTAAAGCTATCTGACATTATGCAACTACCCACTAAAATGTAAAGATAATAATTCTTTGTTCAGTTGCAACGCGTTATTGTTGTATACTCATGACCTATTTTCCAGTGTATTTCTCAGTCAGGATCGCTCGTTATGACCCATATAGTTATATACACAGGATACAGTGATATTCTGAATTGCTATTTTCTCTAGCTAGCTTGTTGTATCGACTCCATGTTCTATGTTTGTGTACCTATTAAACTACACATACGTATCTGATCTATTCAAAATACGAGCAGACATGTAATGCTTCGCATATACGCCTGCATATCGCTTAACACTGAACGAATGCGTATTGGTTTATGTAGCCGCCTTGCCATTGCTTCTATACCAAGTGAGTTTGAGTCCCAAATGTGTCATAAAATTATGTGATCCTCAAATGGCTGTGCCGAAACTGGGTGTTCTTTGTGTCACTTGTTTGAGTGTTTCTAAAGTACTACACTATACAGAAGTTATTCCTAGTGCGGGAGTTGTACATTTTTAACAAAAGATAAAAAATATGTCTTGCGTCTGCTATATTTTAGGTGCTAAGTAATCAAAAGCTATCTTCTTAGCCACATTTGCTCAATTCGTGATGCTGGTAAAAAATCTCTTAACAGAAATATTTAGTAACACTGCTCGACTCAGGATCTAACCTAAGATCACATGCGCAAGCGCAAACGTACGTGCCAGCGACTGACGAGCCAGTTATTCGTTACTACGATACTTGTAATCGATAACGTTAACTACGCATACAATCGGTCTAGCTGTCAACTGTCAGGTCGTTTTGATTACACGATTAGTTTTGAAAGGTACTACATGATTAATCTGATAACAATCTAGATTAATATTGTAGTTATAGCTGTTGCTATTTAATTTATAAACACGCTAGCAAAATAAAATTAACCAACATTTATATATAGTTATTTTAATAAAATTAACGTAGCTTATAGTGTATGCTATACGATTACGTATATACTAGCGGTCGCCAAGTGGTCGAAATTCGCCCATAATTTATTTAAATTTTCAATTTGATCGTTATTAAGGTTTTATTGTCTATAACTATACCTTTGTAATCACATTTCATTTAGTCATTTACTCCACATATGTATGTAACCATAGTTACGAAGCATTCTACGAAGTCAACCGAACAATGCCGAAATACTGCGAACGCGATTCGACTGCTTGTGTCAAATGCATGGTTGTGTGCGTGTAGTGTTTTTTCATTAATTTAATGTATTTCTAATGCATATTTTATAAAATATTGGGATTCGCTCCTCCTTCTCCATATAAACTTTAACTGTGCCGAATTTCATACTCGTCCATCCGCGCAATTTTCGTAAAAGGGGGTACAAAGTTTTTGCTTCACATATTATATAGATAATATTTTATATATACCTAACAATAAGTTGAGGTAGTATTAAATATAGTAGGACCTTGACACACTGCCCATAAATAATAACGAATATGGCTTTGAAAAACGTTAATACAATAATTTTTATTCGGTCAGATGAACTGATTTGATTTAACCGTTCGTTATTACTCTCGAGGATGCTAATGTCATAACCGAATTTATGCAAAAAAAAACAAGTAAAAACTTGGTTCGATCTTGGTTCCTTGAAGCGGGGCGTGAAAAAGCACCAGCTTAAGCCGTTAAAATGGAGACCTCAGCTCCACTTCACGTGAGGACGTGGTGTGGAGAGCTCTGCTAGTGGACTACACGATTGCTTACGATACGATCTGGCGGAAAGTAGCAACTTGGACAGACAATAAAAAATAAAAAAAATATTAATATGCGTAAATTATCAGTATCGTTTTGAATTAGATATTATCATAGATACACGAAGATTAAATATGGTGAATGAAAATCTAAAACTATTTATATTTTGGTCATGTTTATCGCCATAACTTTAAACACCAAAAATATGTCCACATCTTACTGTTACACCCAGTCTACTGACGCCTAGTAATTAATGTTATATAATTATAGACGCCGGCTAAATGGTAATTAATGGAGGAACTACGTCGAATTGGCTTGGAATATTAGAGGTATATTCGCCTGGCTTATTGATTTGGTCGTATTATGAACTACCGGTAATAATTACCTTCGTTCTAAAGCATTATTCGAAATTAGCGGAATAATTATGCTTGTTATTCGATTGTTATTCGATATTAATGACGCATATTAGAGTCACCTTTCAAATCTGAATCAGTCTAATCGCAGGCAAAAGAACGCTTGTTATCATAAAATCGTTTACAACCAGAAGTACATTTTGCTGATATGACTCAACCTTCACGACCTGTTTTCAAGACCTATGGAAAGTAAGCTTTTAAAAATTTTCGTAGACAATATTCGAATAAATCGGTTGCACAAGACAAGTATAAGCATTCTGTTTCCTTATTTTTTATAGTTCATTAGCGATTAAGTCCATAAATTATTACTACTTTGTTAAAACCTGTACCTGACCATTTAGGTCAGTTACAGGTCTAGAAGTGGCGTTTAGAATAGCTTGGTGTAGAAGTGGGTTCACGGTTAGGTAATTGGTGAGCTCACGAACTCATGATAGCAACCACATGATAGTCCGTCACTTCAACCATTAAGACTACTTAAAGCTTCAAACTTGTTATAACAACGTATTAAAACTCATATTCTAACAAGCTTTTGTTGTGTTCCTGCGGCGAGTTGTATTTCCAAGCTTCTTACAGAACCACTGTGTGTTGCTGCTTATAGTTGTACCACAGCAGCTGTTCCATTAAAAGGTTGGTTTTCTCTGGTATTAAAATCATCTATGTATATGCTAAGATGACCGCTTACCAACAAATGTTTATAGATCTTGGTAAAGTTGCCACTTTAAACTTTACCAACTATTAACCCACGCGAAATCGTGAATAACGATCACCGTCAATAGTTTTGTATATGTATTCAGATAGCTGAATTTAGTCAAAGTCAAGGTTTGACATTCATTCTTTTCGGTCTGGCGCGTTCAGTGTTGAAGTTCATTGACCTATCGATCAATAGTTTGCAGGTTAAGCACTATTTATATAGCACATAAAAAATATTAAGTGTACCGCCTGCTGATTTGACATGGATTTTGTTTAGGTTTATTTCTGGTAGCTTGTAAACGGATGTGTTCATGACAAGTAGATTATATGTCAATCATACATTTAGTTATCACTTATGAACATCATTGTTATTTGTCAATAAGTTTACGCAAAGGTTGGCTTGAGAAAGACATGGCCATTTTCATTTTTAATCATTGAAGCATTGCATCTATTACTATGTATTATAAGCTCCATACTCAAAGTAACAATATCTCTGTTATTTCAACAATGAAAATATACGACACGAGAAAACATACAATCCATAACTAATTAAAACACTGAGAGCAGCCATGACACCTTCGTTGCCAGTATTGTCACACGAAGCAAATGACAATGGTCCTGTCAGAATTATTTACGCGGAGTTGTGTCATTTCTTTGTCGAATTTGTTCGTGAAACATCATAGCAAAACTTTATCTCTACATTATTTATGATTATTTCCTTATAAATATATACAGAATGATTTTGAAATCGTGTAACTCCTTTTAACCACGCATTCTACTGGTGATGTAGAATAACCCTGACCATATTTTTTTTAATTAGAATTATGGTTTTGGAAAAATTAATGTTCTGATTTTTTTCATGAAATGGTTTCAGATAGTCATATTTTAACCGCCCGACACAATCTTAATATTTTACAAATTTAAAAATAATAACATAACAATAACTGACGTCGTAAATAATAAGGGACAATAAAAGGGACTGCGTGGTTAAAAGGAATTACACAATTTCAAAATCACCTGTATATATGAATCAGTTTTTTACTTACAATCTGTTTCAAATTTTGGATAATTTGTTTTAAATATGGCAAGATAAGATAAAATTGTAAAACATTGAGTAAAGCGCCGCCTTCAAAGCTTTATGTCCAGATGCAACAGGAGGGATTACATCGATATATTGCCACCTATGTTACATCTATCGAATATTTATTAAGAAAAATGCCAGATAGAAAGCCAAACACAAGACAGACAAACACAAAATATTTTGACCTGACACGGGAAATAACACCTAGGCAAAGACATTTAACCGCATATTTGATTAGATAGACTTTGACCTTAGTCTGTCTATACAGCTTTAAATGTATAGGATAACATAAACGTAGTAAAATTATCCATGTCTTTTAGTATTAAATATTTATACTAAGCATATAGGATCAGTTTTAAATACAAAACTCAAAAATAAATTGGTTTTGCCAGCGTAGATAATTTAAATTTATTAAAATTACAGAGACCCATAACATAAGGGTACCCAGTAAGTTAGCGTGTTTTAGTGCTAATTACAGATAAGTATATTTAATTTATTAACAATGGCAAAAGGTCAGACATGTGGTTATTAAAACAAAAGTTATTGCGCATAGCTAAAATGTAGGTTATATAAAACCTTATTACTTTCTATAGATGTTTTAGTGTTTCTTTATTGTTTTGTAACTTTTTACCTAGGCTACAAATAATTTACATCATGCATTTAATTAATTTCCTTATTTTTACAAATTATTAATAATATAAAACAATCAATCAAAAAAAAATCATATCAAGTAATCGGCGTTAAATATACGCAGACGCACAACTAATAACTCAAATATTTAAGAGAAAGCTAGTAATTAGCGACAAATCAGCAAAAACATGAACTTTAAACATTACATTGATTAATATTTATTAGTTGAATAATAGTGAAGTAACAGCGGTGAGTCGTTAATCCAGGAATTGCTAAGAGCTAAGTATTAGTTAGTGATATTTTATAGCGGTTCTGTTTGCAATCTACTAAAAGGTGAAATAAATATATAGTATCCTTAGTCGAGCCGCAAAGGTTTATATAGCAATGCTGCCATACCTGTACTCTAAAAAAGAATCACAATAAGCATATAATATAAGCATATTATACATACATATATATTATACCGTATTTGCATAGATTACCTTCGTATTCCATAAGGACTCGATAAGAGCTAAGTATTAGTTAGAGATATTTTTACAGCGATTTTTGTTTGCAATCTATTGGAAGGTGCATACCTACTTTCTTAGTCAAGCTGCAAAAGATTATAGATATGGCAATTCTACCGTAACTGTACTCTAAAAATGAATCACAATAAGCCTAGCTTCAAATTGTATATATTATCCTATATTTGCATAGATTACCTTCGTATTCCGTTATTCAAAAGAACGTAAGAGTGACAAAAAATATTGCCATAAAAATAAAAATGTATGAAATTAACAATGGAGAGCACGTGTATGCGTTGATTTAAGGGTTATTCACAACATAACCTTAAAACGTATACAACTGCCCGCGTAAATCACAAAGCCTAATGGCCGCCGTTTCATAACACTTTTTTATTACTTTTTAATTTATATCCAACCCGTTGGCTGGGCACGTGCTCAGCGTTTTAAGGGATGTAACTTCAGTCGATTGCAACAGGACTTTGACCGTTGCCTTTATCCATGTTCTTATAAAAGTTGATTCAAGTTTCCTTTTTGAAATATAACAGTTTTGTTAGTCTTTGGTAATTAGAATTTAATGTGCCGGTGAAATTAATATTCATTTTCGTTATTAAAAAAAAGTCAGGTTTCTTACTAATAAAAATTGTTACTGAAGCTGTCTGTACAAGAACCTCAACAAAAAGAAAAATTGTTTAACTAAATTATTATACGCCTTGTTGCGCATCGAAAGTAAAATTGTCTGTTGTCTATTAAGTCTTGGGTTCGAATACCGGTCGGCACAAAGTGTTATTGGGTTGCACTGCTTTTCTGTCTAAAATTCTCAACAGTTACATGGAATCTGGCACTGTGCACCAGCCGTTTGGGTGGAGTTTAATTACAAACGCACAGAAGATTTATATATGTATATAAAGGTGTACATTACTATTATAAGATTCTAACCAGGATGTACATTAGAACTCCTTACCAGAATCGGTTATCGAAGCCAAAATCTTACAGGTCTCGTATTCACTACCGCTTCTACCCAGGCAGTGGAGGTAAATTAAAATTATCAAACGAACTAATATAAATTCCATTAGCAAACCGAATGTTATTATGATGTATTCGGCTTTTACGTCATAAATTATTGTTTTGTGTAATTAATTACATTTCACCGAATGTCTATTTAGACATCGAAAAATCATTTTAACGTAATCCAGTTAAAATATAATTATTGTTTATCGTATAATTAATCGTTTAATTGTTATTAGTTTTGAAATGGAAGAGTCATGTATGTGTGTATAATTTGACTGCATAGATACCGTATTGGTTCAGTGGTCACCTCGCCAATTCCAAGTCCCCGCGACACAGGAATTACTCATAACTCCTGGTGATTTCTACACATGCGGCGCAGTCTTTGGGGACTGCCGATAGATGTGAAAACTAAGTAACTAGCGTGCGGTGACGATGGCGTGAGTTTCACGCTTTTTATTCACCCAAAAAGTACACATATATACAAAGTATACATAAAGCTCATGGAAAGCGTTCGGTGACGATGACGCGAGTTCAATGATTTTTGTTCTCCCAAAAAGTGCTAGCGCCTAAAGAAGTTTTAACTTCAAACATTGTCTCTTACTTCGGGTAGTGAGTGCGACTACTGTGCGTGAGGTCTCGGGTTCTTATCACGGGTCGGACCAACAAAACGTTATTGGGTTTTCTTCCAAGAAATTCTTAATAGCAACTCGGAGATAGAAAGTTGGCGGTGTTGCACATCGTCGTGTTTTGGAAAGTTCGTAAAAGCCGTTGGTCCTGCGCCTGATGTCTCTGGTCGTGTCAGACTGCCATCTCATCGGACTATGAGAGTGAAGAAAAAGAGAGTGCACTTGTGTTACCGCACACATGTACTTGTGTACTATGATATCACCTGCGTTCATGGACGGTCTCTGTTAAGATTGGCCAGCGCCGTGCCAAAAATCCGGCCCCAGGGACACCATTAAAAACGAAATATGACTGTACTGCCTACCCTTTCCTCAGTAACTAGCACCTTTAAAACCTCTGAACATTCCGATATTCACACAAACATACATACGTTTCCTTATTACTTGTATATAAACATAAAGCCGAGCGGCATGTAAGTAGGGCGTCGCAACTAGGCTATCAGCGACATCTGATACCGAACGAAGGAATGTCACTTGTATTTCTGAACGACTATATCTATGTACGCGTTCAGAAATGCAACTGACGTATACGCAGATATAGTTATGTTCGGAAATGCTGTTTTGTACGCAGTTTGACTTTAAAGCAAAGGTGTTGCTATGTGTAATTAAAGCTGACAACATACTAATATTATTAAGAGGTAACATTATTTTTGTTTGTTTGTATGTAGTTTAGGTGTATCTTTGGAACTAATGAATCGATTTTCAATATTCTTTTATTGATTGGAAGCTGTAGTATTGCATTATCGACGTGGCGTTGGAGATAGATTATTGTGGTGCCTTTAGCTGCTATTTAACAACCTACTTCTCCATTTCTTCTACTTCGTGCTGCCGTATTATAGCGCGGACTGTCGCCCACCTATGGGATTTGACTGCGTATTAGGAAGTGAAAAATATTTTGATAAAAATTAAGGTAACTACTTCTTTTTTGGTTTAAAGATTAGGTTGGCAGTCTGATATACAGTATGTGAAGGTATTAATAGATGACACTGTAATATATTTTTATGTCATTCTCCATCCAACAGACAGCAGCAAGAAAGTCGCAAAAAAAAAAACGCGATGAAAGGGATCAATTTAACTAGCTTTCGAAGTAAAGTTGTAAGTTAATCCCTTTAACCGCAATGTCAATAATAAGTAACTTTCAAGCCCGGATTACAATTAACATTGACTTAATTAATCCGCGAATTGATTGGCAACTTTCACAAAGGGAATTACACCTTCAGTAAGAAAACCAATTTGCCTAAAGTAGTAATGCACGCTATTTATAATCTCATTAACGTCTCGTTCCATTAAATATCTTAGGCAGATACAGAAATATTGTAGCTGTGCTCTGTTGATGAATCTATACTATATATCTATATATATATAAATCTCGTGTCAGGGAGTTTGTGGTCGCACACCTCCGAAACGGCTCAACCGATTTTTGTGAATTTTTAATGTGTATTTGGTAGGTATGAAAATACGTCGCAACGTATATTTCATACCGCTAAATGATTAGGGTGTCCCTATTGAATGAATTTATATGGTAGAACAACGTTTGCGGATCGGCTTGTTATTTAATAAAGTTAAAGACTATGTTTTTGTTTGAACGCACTAATCTCTGGAAATACCAGCGAGGTTTGAAATAATGTTTTTCGTTTGTAGCGTTGCACGCAGAGAACTTGTAAGTACACAATAAATGCAGATTGTTTCTATTCGACGTGTCCCTAAAGCCTCTAAGGTTACGCAAGCCCGCTGTGTACAAATCAACGTAACAAGTAACTGAACACCTTTGAATATGCATTCTGTTAACGCATGCATATGCACGAACGAGTCCACTTTACTGCCTATTCAACATTTTATTATTTACCTACTTACATATGATTAGGTGATTTTCTTTATTTTTTAAAAGGCTATCCTTGCATTAGGGATAATGCCTGTATCGTGTGTGACTTTACAAATAAGGCCCGTTGCCCACACGTTCTGAAGTCAAGGTGGCGTCGAAGCGCAGGCGCACGAGCGGCGCGCTGCTTCTATGTTGCCTTCAGGAATAAATGGCAGTGCGCTCACACACTGGAGTCGCGTCACAGGTGAGGTGGAGTCGCGGCGGGGGTGGTATTCTCGACATGCCGCGATTCCATCGCCATTTTGTTTCTCTTAAGTTTAAGTAAAATATTCTCCTATCTCTCTCTGCCCTCGCCTTGACCGTGCCGCGACGTCGCCGCGACCGTGCCTCGACCGTGCCTCGACCGTGCCTCGACCGTGCCTCGACCGTGCCTCGACCATGCCTCGACTTACCAGTGAGCGACGCGCCAACGGGCACAAAGAACACCCAAACTCGGCACGTCGATCGTAGATCACCCAATTTTTTGTCTCATATGAGTTTCGAATAACAATCGGCATATTGGCAGTGCTGAGGCGACCAGTTAGACCACTACGTCATCGTGCAGTTCTCATGCTGTACGATCCTGAGGGGAAAGCCAGAGGTGTATTACACAGGCTGATTGGTAAAAGACTGGACATATTGAAGGACGGTATTCAGTACTCGATATTGGAACCGAATATCTAAAAAATAGGTACTTAAAATTTGACCTAGTTATCCAATAAAAACTTAATGTTCGAACACTCTTGCGCATATACCAAAGCTAAACAAAACCTCCGCTCCCGCCTCCCGCTACTGCACCCCACACTCTTCCGAATTTGCACCCCCGCCCGTCCTTTTCTTATCAAAGGTCATTAGCCTTTTTTTTTGTAGCGCGCCACGCTCGACAGCTGTTTGCGACGCGCGGTGTCCACATTTTATGGATATTTCATACAAATTTTCATAAAGGTTTTCATTGCAGGATACAGTTTTTTTTTTATACCTTACCTCATACCATGAATTATAATGTCCTTAAGTATGTACAATGTTTAACCAGTCACCCTATACATAACTATATTTTTAATAAATACAATTATATTTCGTGTTAGATGCGCGACACGAGGGTTGATATTTGTTATTTATCAATATAATAAAAAAACAAAATACATTAAAATTATTAAATTATTTTCTACTTTTTAGTATGTTTTTTTTAACAACGCGTGCTTTTTTTAAACTATTTGTGGTATTGTCCTCTATAAGTGTGCAAAGTATCAAATCAATCCGTCGGTTTGAAAGAGGTGAAAATCACGTTCAAATATTCCGTTACATAGATACATAGACACAGCTTGATATGTATGTATATATACATACATATCAAGCTAATAAAAGAGTGTTAAAAACTAAAATTTAATTTATGGTGTGTGTTTTGTTTTGAGTCATGGTAAGAATAAGCAGTATAAATATCTTTGTAAATATGACAAGAATGCAGTTCAATATCTTCTATATCCTAACTTAATATTATAAATGCAAAGGGGTATGCCAAGTCGCCATAGTAATTCAGGCTCACAGTGCACACCTATAAAGCCTAATGATAGTAATAGTAAGCAATGACAATAATTAATTAGCATAAGAAGTGATTTACAAAAACTGCATTTTAAAGTTATCAAATCTTCTTATATCTCATCAATACAATTTATATTAAATATGTGCTATATCATTTTATACATTATTTTAATTTATTAATAAGTACAATCAATAAGGAATTAAATAAAATAGAATACATTGCAGATTTATAGCTAATAGGTGAAAGTCGTCGATATTAACCGTAATAATTAAACACTAACCGTCACAATGGAGTTGCAAAACAAGCAATGATATTGACATTTACGTTTTCCGGTGTCATGTCAAACAAGTTAGAGATGGTGTTGCCATAATAAACACAAAACCTCGATACATTTATAATAGACTTTACTTTAAGTTATTCAAAGCAATCTTCCAAAGATAAAAATAATAATTATTATTAGTTTTGTATTACTTTTGTATAAAAAAATAAATTAACGATTAAAATAATAATAATATAATATAGCAATAGTAAATTACTATTTCGATTATTAACTGTCAACATATTTTGTGTAAAGGCAACATTTTCACGTTAATGTACTTGCTTGCAACTTCCATTACATAGTTTAGTCGTTATTATGTTTAATATTTTAGAAAATATTTCCGACTTGTACAGAATAATAAATACAAGGAATAACTAGGATTAATATTAATATAATTTTTTAGTATAGCCATATTCTTGTGCACCTCTGGGCCTAATACTGACATACCCCCTTTATTTGTTTGTTACGCTAACACGCTTTAACTACTCGACCGATCATTATGAAATTTCACATACACATTGTCAGGGATACAGAAAAGGACATAGGTTATCTTTTATCCAGGAAAAAGAACCGCTACTAATCTATCCTTGCCTACATTTACGCGAGAGACGCCGTGGACAACATCTTGTTTACATAAAATCTAATTCTTATTAAACCATCTTGCAGTATACTTAATATTTTGTTTTTCCTTTTCCAGGTACGTCACCAAACAAGGACGAAGCAATATCGCCGAGACTGCAGTGCGCTAAGTTTTAATAGATCTATAACGAATTAGCATAACAGCGGATATAAAATATAAACGAGTCATTGAGCATAATCTTGTGAACTTCAAATTGTTCTTAACCACCTGTGCTATGCAGAACAGGATTTGCACACAATTGCCTCTTAAATGACGTCATAAATTCGTATTATTTTACATATATCTTCATACACGCATACATGCACACTTGTTGTTTGAATCCTTCTTCTCTCTAGCCTTTATTATTCCCAAGTCGGCACAGTTAAAGTTTATATGGAGAAGGAGGGGCGAATCCTAATATTTTATAAAATATGCATTAGAAATACATTAAATTAATGAAAAACACTACACGCACACAACCATGCATTTGACACACGCAGTCGAATCGCGTTCGTACCTAGTATTTCGACATTGTCGTCTGACGTCGTACAATTCCTTGCAACTATACCTTATTTATATGTAATAGTGAAAAACAGAAAACAAAGTAGCAAACTTAGGAATTGTGGTTGAATTTTGACCACTAGGCGACCGCTAGTAATATTAAACGCTACTAACTAAACAATAGACTGTATTGTATTGTCCTATAAAGCTTTGCGTAAAGATAAGCTATCTTACAAACTAGCTCGACGCTCGAGACATATTCATAAATATTAGTCGTATGGACTGATGACGTCACGGCTGCTCGGCTGGTGACGTCACCGAGGCTTTATTGCCCGTTCTCCTATGCTACGTGGCGATGAAACAACATTCAACATGTTTCTACAAGATCGAACAAAGACCTTAGTACACACGGAGCAATATCGAAAGCCGTCCTATAAATGAGTAGATTTTGCTCTTAATTCCGTTTGCATGGACTTTAGTTGTCATAAGTTTTTATCCTATTCTCAAGGTATTCTGATTAGTCCTGATAGTATTTGTTAGTGATTATATTTACCTACTTATATACCAAATATGAAGTCTGTAGTAATAATATTATATCAGGCAATTTTTAAGCAAAAACGAAGGGAACCACTGAAAAGTCTCAGCTCTTTTGGAGCAAGGATTTTGACTGGGTGGCGATGAGTAAGTCCGTGAATAAGTCATGAGTCATGACTTCTATATTTATGCATATTAACTGTTTATATGGAAAAAAAATTCACGACCTTTAAGATTGTAAGAACTTAATGGTTTCGTAGAAAAGATGTAGTAGTCGGTTCGGATCCAGAGAATATCTACTAATATTATAAAGAATAAAAAAATAATTTTGTTCGGAATAAATTAATTAAAAAACTAGTGAACCGATTTAAAAAATATTACACCATTAGCTTCTTTATCCTGAAGTAACATAGGCTATATAACATCACTCTACGAGCCACGGACCAGTAATCATAAACGCGGGTAAAACTGCGGGCGACAGCTTGTATTCTATAAAACCTTAGCATGTCAGTGAAAACTGTTCAGAGTGCCTAGTGCGAGTTTGTTTTACGTTAATGCTATCGACACGTTTATGACGTTCGATAGTCCTATTAGCCCGCTCCAAGCTCTTAACCAATCAGAGAGCCGAACGCAGTAAACGTTTCGATCGTGTTAACGTAAAAACATCTCGTACTAGGCACCCTGAAGATTACAAGATACTATCATTACAAATAGTTTTCGTCTCAAGAATGACTCGGCAAGCAGAATAGGGTAGTTGCATATGTGCAAACAGTAACAAAATTGGTTGCAAAATAAAAAAGTAATTAATATTCTGTTACGGCTAGTGCCACCTGACGGCACTGTGGGGAAGACTCGGCAGTCCCTTCTAATAATTTATTACAGCACCATCTATTGACGTCTTGCGGAACTACATAGCGTCGGTGCGAGCACAGTAGAGAGAGCACTAGCACATTCTCGAATCATCGTGCTGTTGCGTGCCGGGTATGGGTTTTCTGGAGGACTCCAGAAGCGCTTTACCCGCGTATAAATAGAGCGAACTGATCTATCAGTCAGTTTACAATCGTAAGCGGTCAAGTACTCATCGAAGCGAACGGAAGCGAAAATACTACGGATTTTGAAACAGTTATAGTGAAAAAGTGTAGTATAGTGTTTATTGTGTTTTATATTGAATTGTGCTAAAATAAAACGTTTTAGTCGGTAATATTGTTTTATATTCTTATCCGTCGAACCCAGCACGTAACAATTCTAAGCTAAATTTTGCCCGCAGCCTCGCTCGCGTTAATGTAGGTTAGGTTAGTAACAGAACTTTTTTATGTATAAAAGGTATCCAATGTCGTTTTCTGTTGCCCTGACAACTTGTATGCGAATATTCATGTTGATGAGACAAGTAGTCAAGGCGTGAAAGCGTAACGAACAAACTCACATTTGCATTTATAATATTAGTTAGGATTGGGATATAAGTAAAAGCGGGTCCATAGTTAGTATCGTGCATCCTTTTTCCATCATTAATTGTCAATTATACTACTACCATATTTGAAACGCTTATATCGTGTTTAGTTTTGAGTAGATTACTGAAATCCTTTGTATTTTACATTTTGGGTAATGTAACTATTAGACATAAAATGTAAGTCAACTACCCTATTTCGTGCTCTACAGGCGTTCCGCAGACGACGACCCTCAAAATAAAGAGAACATGAATAAATTGTACATAAATTGCGTAAGGCAATATTGTTGCGCGTCTAGCTGACAAGCCAAGCAATTTAAACAATCATCCACACAGTTGATCACAGAAATTGTTCGGAGCGAGAGGGCAGGGACCCGCACCGAGAGGGCTCCACGCTAATTTGACAATCAACTACGCCCCCTGCATATGTTTAAAGGGTTGCTTTTCCCGTGACTGCTTGTTTGGAAAATTTGCGCTTATGTTTTCTGAAGAGCGTAAGGTCATAGTTGCAATGCCGAAAATGTTACTGCGTTTATTATGTTAGGAAAATCTAAATAGCAGCACGGAACAAACTTGTCCGATGGACGACCATTGGCCCGCCATTCAATTTGCGCGTAAACAGAAAACAATATTAAACTGTGATACAGCTTTGCTCTTTTTTTTTGTCTTGTTGTTCAGGCATAAGTCTATTTGGAGATTTCTTCGTCACATCTCTTTTGTCTTCTGATCTCTACTTAACCACTATGACTGGACTTACACCTTTTTATTCACTTGTCTTGTGAATAAATGTCTGGATCTTCCACTTCGTCTCCTGCAATTTTACCTCGTATATTTGTTTTAAAGAAGTCGTCATATAGTGTCAAGCGTATCAAGCGACCAATCCACTTTCTTCTCCAGTTATCTATAAGTTCTCAACAATTGTCTTGGTTCTCTTCCAGTCCAGCTTATACTATCCATCCTTTAAAAATTTTTATTGTTGGAAATATATCTCTTAAAATATTTTTTAGACCGTGACCTAGTACCGTATCGAAAAAGGAAAGCAAAAAGTGGGAGTCGAGTCGTATCGTAGAAGAAACGAAGACAGGTATGTGGCGATTGCCTCACCAATAAGATCTATGCTCTTAAATCGAAATGGAAGTAGTATAATAAAGTTATTTGTTTTAAAGACACCATATCGTTGTTTTTTAAGAAGACGACTCCATCCGAATTGGTTAACTTTGTCCATCTATTCTCACATTATGTTTCAGCCGAGCTAATTTTCACAATTAGAATACCAGCGCCATTTCTCTTCTTCCTTTTTTTTACCAAGCCATTGTTATACAAAATCTTGAGAAAAAGTTCCTTAACTTAGGAAGTTTTGAGATAAAAATTCCTTTGAAAAGTTCCAACATTAAACTTTGTTGAATTACTCGACGAAATCAGTCTGAAAATAAAGATAATTAAAAGCAAACTGAAAAATACGTGTTCTGAGAACTCATACAACTCGGTTAATTGCGTTGTACACCATTGTTTTTCTGACGATGAAATGAGTTCCGGTAAAAATAAAATACTTTCAGTTACAACCTGTATCTGTATATATAAAATTCCAATGTCTATTTGTCTTCTCTGTTTGTAAAGTAAGCGTGCAATGTCATTGGGGTGCTGTCTTGTGCAGCAGGTGTACAACAAAAAAAATTTACACAGAGTCATTGCAATATTAGCTGGTTCTGAATAATAAGTATCAATTATCAATGTCAAAGTTTAACATTTGCTAAGTTAAATAGAGTTTCAGTCAAGTAGAGATGCCAGATTCAAATGAAACAGTTTATGGAGCTCAAGAGAAAACTATTTTCTTAGACAATCTCCGCCCGTGTAGATGTAGTTTCTCGCAACGAAATATATAACAGCGCCATTTTCTGACACTTTACAGCAAAATACGTCTTGTCAGAAGAATTAGGTGGAATGTAAATTTATTATTTATTAAAAATATTCTACTCCTGCACTTGTAATATTTTCTGTGTCGCTAGGGCAAATAACAAACATTCAAAAAACGGACACAAAAAACACCCAGATTCAGCTCAGCAATTTGTAAATTACATAAATTTGCCAGGAAGTGTGAAGTGGCAATGGCAAGGCGAACACCTAAATCGGTACGCCATCATCACTCAGTCATTTAAGTTTCCTATATGTTTATACAGTCGTGCCAAATTTCATCAAAATTCGTTTAACATTTTAAGTCGTGAGTAACAAACGTAAAGAACAATTTTACTAGTATAGTATGCTTTTGAGTCAATGGGATCACTCTTTGTGATGGTTATAAGTAATAACATAACATGAATGATGAAATGCACGTGCACCTAGAATACGTTTACTCTTTGCTTCCACTGAAGTATGTACAATAAGCCTACCACAATACAATTTCCCGGCACAATCTTTAGAAAAAGTTCTGTGTAAACGGCAAAAGTTTCGCGCGAGCGTTAATCCAAGCAAACATCGACGTGAACAGGCTAAAGTCAGAGGTATGGAGATGGAGCAAGGCTGGTTGTTTGTTCAAAACGTGTCCCCTTTCCAGCCGTGACGGTTTTTCCACTTCAACTCCGATGTTATTTTTTTTGTGTTGACTTAACACTGCGCGGTTCCGTGCTCGAAATTCTAAACATCGCTTTGTACCATTCTGCGTGTGCAAATCGAATTTTCCAACTATTCTCTGTGTATGAGTTGCGTGTATACAAGTGGTTTTCTTTATCCCCCGTTCTAACTGCATCGAGGCGACACAATGCTGTTTTATTATTATTGTTCGGAAAACTGTGCTCGTCGTTCGATTGTTTAATTTTTTTTAACGTGCTTGTAAACTTTATTATTTTTTTGGATTTGTTAAACAAACGTCTTTTTTAACTTTAATAAAAATAGTTGTTGATTTTTGACGCAGATGTTGTTGTTACTAATATGTACTTGCTGATTTATTGAAATCGGATTAGCCGGATTAGCTCCATGTTGTTATATTCGATCCAAAGCATTAACTTATATTTCCTTTTTATGATCTGAAATAATTTTTATTAACAGTCTAGTAATGGTTAATCAAAAAAGAAACCGTTTTGAAAATCAAAAACAATCTTGCAACGTGCAACGTAGCGTTTAACGCATAACATTTCAGTAGACAGGTTACTTAGTTACATAGTATTTTAGTTGATAAATATTTGAATAATTTGAGAATGTTTGAGCTCTGAATAAAATATGGAAATCGATAAAAGAGTTCAATCAAAGATCGACATAAAGGTATCGATTCGATTTCAAGTCGACTAAATCATTACTAAAATACGAATGTTTTTTCTAGAAAGGTTTCAGTAGTAGCTCATAGTCTAGAAATGTGCCCGGCTGTAATCTAGACTTGTTTTATTTTGTACTTAAACATAGCTGATGGAATATAGGTGTAATAATATATACCTCTGACTATCTCCTGAGAGATATACAGGCGTGTGCCATGCATCAAACGACGAGAGAAAGAAGGCTTTATTGCTCTCGGTATTATTTAATATCATCGGAGCCTGGCGCCAAATACCTCTGCATAATTTCCATCCTCACATCAATATGAGAGTGATGTAATGAGCTACAGATTAATGCATATTGTAGCCTGCATGTAGGTAGCACTTGAGGACTTTTCGCCTAGAGAATCCGGGAAAATTTGGAATTGGATGTTGGTGATGGTAGGTTAAGGATACGTGTTCCAACGAAAGTATAAACTAAACGCTCGCAAGGGACTAATACTTTTTCTGGATAACACTATCATATGTCCTTTTCTGTATCTACCCCTGACAACGTGTATGCGATATATCGAGTAGATAAGGCGTGAAAGCGTAACAAACACTCACATTTGCATTTATAATATAAGTTAGAGCTAAA
Organism: Catocala nupta; assembly: GCA_963675205.1. Lineage (NCBI taxonomy): Eukaryota > Metazoa > Arthropoda > Insecta > Lepidoptera > Erebidae > Catocala > Catocala nupta. The sequence continues at coordinate 18,505,959 of OY776104.1, forward strand.
CTATTAGAAAAATTATGAATATTATAGTATAGACGATTATAGTTAGAATATAGATAGAAACAGAAATGGGAAACATCCTCGTACACGGAAATGTCGCCAACACTAGCTTTTTATTTCTATACTAATATAATACTTTATAGGCACATACGAAAGTTATTTTAAATTGTAACTTAGCTGACTCGGTAGGCCAATATAAGTAAAGGTTATCGGTATTGCGAACGAGAGGTCGTGTCTTCCTATTCCGACTGTTGCGCTATTGACGTAAAGCCACTCATAACATGTTAGCTCAACTAAAGGGTTTATTAAGATACTATATACAATTAAGTAATGCGCAAAAGCCTTAAAAAAGAAAAATTCCGTCCCTGTTTAGTAATAGACACGATTATTTATTGCTATGTATTAAGATACATAACAATACAATCTCTATTGTGATACATTGGAGAGGAAGTCTCTCAACGTAAATACAGAGAATGTTCCAAGCAGCCAGTTTTAAACCTGCAATAAAAGTAAGCACAAGAGAAAGATTGCTTTCATCTAAACTTTAAAGAGACCGTTTATATTGCGGCGCGACCAAGACCGATTTAAATACTGAAAGTATTTAAGATTATACTTTCAAGTATTTTAAGACTTCGTTTCTGAGCTTGCTAATATTTCTAGCAGATTAACTTCACGGATGGAGAAGTGGTTCAAGTGTTCATCTTCTCGCTGCCACTGTAATATGTTGTGTCATCCGCAAATAATTGTGCCGAAACTAAGTGTCCTTTATGTCCGTTGTTTGAATGTTTGTAAAGTCCCCCATGACATAAGAATGAATCATGGTGTCTTAAAAAATAAAATGTACTTCTCATTCTCATCCACTTAATTTAAACTACAAAAAGTGTATTTCTCATCCCTATTTTCACTTATCTTATTATTTAAGAATCTGCTCAAACACACACAAAAATATTATCAAATCGGTTCAGCCGTTTAGAAGGAATTCAGAGATAAGTAAAGTAAATCTATTACACCAAAAAATTTTATAATATAATAACAACAACAACCCTGTATTAAACTTCCCCAATGCTGGGCACGGGCCTCTTCTCAGTGTGAGAAATGTTAGGCCATAGTTCAAAAACTGAAATGCCGAGCAAAAAAGCTTAGTAAAAAATAAAATTATTTAAATTCGGCTAGATTCAAGAATATTCTTTACTCTTATTTACATAAAGATCAAACTAGATAAATTGGACTAGCAATATTCATCTGAATATTTAGTATTACAATGTTAATAGTGCAAAATTGATTAGCAGAACATTTCGTTTGGTTTATTCAAGCTTAGGTTTAGAACTGGTGACCCCAGAATATCGCCCTTTTAGTGGTAAAGTGGGAGATTGACCTATCTGTAATGTTTTATCTATACTAGACTATATTTCTATATTTAGATTGCTCCGCTGATGCAGTGGGAGTGGATGCAACTGGTGGGTCTCTGCAGAATGTCACAGCCAAATAATCTAAGTACAAATTAATGAAAGAGGTCCTGATGAGCCATTGTTCAAATAAAAGATACATACAGACTAACGCCTTTATCCGCGGCAAGATAGGCTGAGGTGCATTAAACGTAAATTTTGCCAGGCAAGTCTCATATAATAGAGGACGATAGATACCATTGCCGTCATCCAGCAATACCGCCGTATCAGCAAGATACAACCGAATAATATTAGTGCAAAATCGTTTTAAATTAAAAGTTAAGTTCTAAAAAAAAACGAACGTGGTCTTACACATGTTTTCTCAAAGAAATAGACAGAGGTATATTACAGCTACATTTTGCCAGGCAAGACTTTGAGTGTTACATAATAGGGGCGAGTTTATTGCTGTATACCAGAAACAGATCTTAAATTCGTGCTGTAACTAAGAATTTATTGATAAAACAATCCAATTACATTTTGTCCAATCCAGAATTTTAACCCGTGATAGCACAATAGTTGCTCTACCGCTACCAAGGCAGATCGAGTAAAACTCGAACCAAATTACTGGTTTGTAGTTATAAATAAATAAATATTCTACCACATGCACACAACACCATCTAGCCCAAACTAAGCAGAGCTTGTACTATGGGTACTAGACAATGGAAAACACACATACATACATACATATATTTTTTTTGTTGTAAATACGTATTTACATATTATACATAGAAACACCCAGACCAATACAAACATCCATGTTCATGCACACAAATGTTTGACTTGTGCGGGAATCGAACCCGCGACCTCAGGCGTAGCAGTCGGTTACACTAACAACTACGCCATCGAAGCCGAGTTATAGAAGTATAGGTACTTCTTAATTGGTTTCAGACTGGAAAAGTACGCCTTTCCAGTCTGAACCAATTTACAATTAATTTTATTTGTGTTCCTGGTTAAGTAAGGTTTCCAGGTCCTTTAGTAACCGCTGAGCGAAGGAGCTAAGCTTTGTCCCTTACGCTGGCAGATTAAAAATAATCACAATTAATTTCGCAAGTGTGTTCCGCCCGTCCTCCAATTAAAAATCGCTGGGTATCAGTTTCACAGAGTGCATAAATTAGGCCAGTAATTCCTATAAATCAATCTCAAATTACAATATTTTACGAGGTAGTTACTAAGTATAAACTAGCATATAATCAATAAAAATATCACCTAACGTACATTACTTAACGTTGAGTGCTAGTTGAATAATAGTTAAGTAACGATCAAACGTTAAACATTGGTCAAGGCTTTGAGCTATTCAGTTAAGAGGTGGCTAAATAATAGATATTTTACCATTATTATTTTCCAAAAAAGACAACGCCTGCACTGGGTCCAAACACTGTATCGCAGGGTCATTACGTACAATTAACGGGTGCAAAAACACGCAGACGCCGAACTATAATTTTCGGATCACATAAATTTAATAATTGTCTTGTTTGAGATTCGAACCCACAACCCTTAGCGCAGCGTCAGCGGCGAGGCGACTGCTTGTCCGCAGCGTCATCAATGCAATCTTATTTTCTTTAATAAGTATGGTTGTATATGTTTGAATTTAAGTATAAGTTTCACCCTCCTGTTGTAACCAAGTCAAAATAAACAAGTGTGGCCACGTGTCTTTGCCCACTGAGTCACGCAACGCAGGTGACTTACACATTTGCGGCGGAAGGAGCCACTTGGCATCGTGCCCGGAGAACATCACATTCTACGTTAGGTTATGATTAGCAATAATTTGGTTATAACATGTACTATTCCAAGATATTCCGAAAAAAAAAGAGGTTTGAATTTCAATCCGTCTATATGTATATATATTTATATGTAGATAAATCAATTTTATTATCCTTTAATAGACCACTGCAGTACTAGGAATAATTCCTGGGTCTCTTCGGAATTAAACACTTTATACGGATTTTGTCGCGTTGTTTATTCTACTTTAAAACAGTACTATTATTAAACTTTACTACTATTTAAGCTATTTAATTTAATTAAATCTATTTATATTTAAGTTTACACTTTGCCCCGACGTTTCGGTTGCTTTACAGCAGTCATGTTCACGGGGAGACTAAGATGGTAGTTGTCTCAATGTTCAGAAGTGTACCTAGTTATTTCAAAGTAGATACCCGAACATAATTAACCTTTGGTGTTTCTATTTACGCAGAATGAGTTCAAAGTATCATGCAGTCTAGCTGTGTTTTGCTTCTTCTTGGGTTTGACAATTTGAATTATTGGATCCCAAGCTGGTGGTACATTCTAACCATCTTCTCTATTATTCTTTATCATATCTCTATAAATTTAATAGCCTCGCGAAGCATCCTTTGTAGGAATCGGTGTTCTTTTGCGAGTATCTGTTGTTTGTCAAATCGTAGGTAGTGGTTGGTCCCCTGGGCACAAAGAAGTACCCAGACTCGAAACAATTAAAAGTTTCTGTTCTTACTAAAGAAATGGTGTTTTACCGTCGAGAAATTTTCAGCAGCAGTACGGAGTCTGGAAACATGGCCTGTGGCGGCAATTGGCACATCCTTCATCACATGATGCTTTAAGTACAGCTGGTGGAATTTGAGTAAAACATTCCACTATCTCATCACCACCAACTCTTCGGGTATACTATGAGAGTTATGGGCGTGAGACCATGAGTGTATGGCGGGCTTATTTTACTAAAAGTCAATACTGCGTTCGTAAGCAAATGAGAAGTAGAATTCGAGAACGGTATACATATTATATCATTCACTCGCTCACTTTCTCGACAGAATGAGTTTTACTGCAAATTATTTATTTTAACAGCCTTCATTAGTGGCGTGTATACGTTCAAAAGTGAGTATATGTTATAAAAGCAACGCGGCGTGAATTTGCTATAGATGCAAGAAAGCTAGAGCTTGTATTCGGCACAATGCGACAAGCATATTAAAAAAAAGCATACTGAAAGAATTTATTTATTTTAATCAGTACAAAATTAAATAGATCAGCGTTTTTTCCAAATTTGAAATGCGTTTTGTGCTTAATTAACTTGACCCTAAAATGGTGCCACACAAGCATACAGCAAGCCTGCAACACTTGCAACATCAGGACCATGACTCTCTAAATACTATTCGATATAAATTACAATAGATTTTGCCCGCGATTTCAGTTGCGTAAATATAGTTATTTTTGTTTTTATCCCTCGAAAACAATACTTTTTCTGGATGAAAGGTACCCTATGTCTTTTTCTGTACCCCTGACAGCGTATATGCAATCGGTTTTATGATGATCGATCGAGTAGTTAAGGCGTGAAAGCGGAACAAACAAACTCACATTCGCATTTATAATATTAGATAAGGTTAATAATAGAAATATAATTTGTATAAATCGTTAGTCAATCGCCTAAAATATGTTTAAAGTCACTTGTATCCGTCGTCACCATTTATTAACTGCCCTTCCTTCAATCAGCGATTTGAAACACAATTCGAAATCCATTACAACAGGATCTTATTCTTTAACTCGGAACATTATCCCTCGAACAAAAAGGACCAAGCACATCTACAGCTTATTATCTGCATTAAAAAAAGCGAAATCGGTACTTAACGAAACCAAAGCGGGACGAAAAGTTTTCCATTGTCATCACGTGGGTCAGAGTTTGTTATTAGCTAATGAAATTAGTTTGTGCCGGGACTTGTCCAAATTGTATTTGGTAACTCGATAATGGTCGCGGAACTTCTACGTTAACTGCGTTAAATTCAGATAAGAATACCGATTTAGCTGGAGGGACGGTCGAGTGTATTGGAAAATGCTGAGTTTTCGGATGCCGTATGTTGTGCGGGCTTATCCTAAATAGATGGGATGGTATGGACGTATTTGGATGTTTTGCGAGCTAAGCTTTGCATGTATACGTAATCTGGATGAAATATGAGATGCAGTTCAATTCCTAGTTTCAAGTACTTGAGAGAACTCATGTTCTGTGGGTAATCCTTGTTATACAAACCTTTATATTTGAATGTTGAACATTCATACTCAGCTCAACTATGAGTAGATAGCAAAACGATCTAATCTCTGGAAAGTGCTCTTAGAGCTTTGGTAGTAGCGTTGAACTAAGGCCTGGTTCCTATATTCAAGATACGACTAGCTTTACCTATAGGTATAATATCAGCCCTGGGCTGCTACAGCTACTGTCCCACTGCTGGGCACGAGCCTCTTCTCAGTGTGAGAAGGTTTATAATAAAGCCAAAAGCCACCATGCTGGCCCAGTGCGGGTTGCCAGACTTCACATATCTTCAAGAACATTATGAAGAATTCTCAGACATGCAGGTTTCCTCACGATGTTTTTCCTTCACCGTTGAAGCGAACTATAATTAATTATTTAATGCGCACATAACTTAAAAAAAACAGAGATGCGCGCCTTGGGATCGAACTTGTGATTAGACCTGGCTATCGCCGCTGTATTATATTGCAAGTATCCACTAAAACGTTTTACCTACGGACAGTTACAAAAAAATACGAAATGTGAATATCATGCAGTTGAACTACTGGTTTCTTGAATATAGGAACTGGACTTAAGGTGTTACGCAGATGACGGACAGCAGAGGACCGGACAATTTAACTGGCATTATAGAACGTATGGAATCCTTTGCAGCACACACATACACGGGTAAAAAGTTCGTCGTTGCCCGGCCCAGGCTGGACGTCAGTCGACAGAGCAAGCCGCAACTAGCCATCGCGGCAGTAGCATCACGACTACGTACAGATCCGGATTTCTGTCTATTGAAAAGAAAATTCGTCGCCTTCGTATCCTAACTGATATTATAAATGCGAATGTGAGTTTCTTTGTCTGTTTGTTACGCTTTCACGCCTGAACTACTCGAACGATGATTATGAAATTTCGCATACACGTTGTCAGGGAACTGAAAAGGGCATAAAAGGACTGTTACTATATATATACATACGTAGATTCACGCCTGTTTCCCAGGGGAGTGGGCAGAGACAACGGATTTCCATTTGTTACGATCCTGACAGACTTCTCTGGCTTCATTCATTTTCATAACATTCCTCATACACGCTCGCCGGTTTAAGGTGCTCTTAACCTGGCCTTTATCCAGAACGTCTTCCATCTGATCGAGAAACTTTCGCCTAGATCTTCCCCTTGCGACTGTTGTGTTTTATACATTTTTTTTATTGGTATTTTTCCCAGGAATTATGCTTTATTCACTGTCCGCCGGCTAGGGGACGGCACCGGCGGGGTGTGTGGGACTCCCAGCATGAAGTGCTGGTATACCCACTAAAAAACCTAGGGTGGTCCCTCTCTCACCCAATGGGACCAGTTGGGAGCTCTTAACAGATTCATCCATGAAAGCACCCCCGTGTGGGTGCGGGCCGGGTCAAACGGACCCGACCACCTCTCGTCCCCAGGGGAGAACCTCACCGCTCTCCCCTTTCGACGTCAGAAGGCGCGCTAACCTAACCTACATTTACTCAAGCGAAGCTACGGGCCAAATCTAGTTGCCTATCATATAAAGCACGAAATTCTTCGCGCTGCGTTCATAGAGACGAAAACTAATAGTAATTATCTCGTCTAGACAATGTAAGTATCATGTAATCAGCTGTGCAGTTTTCATAGACACGCTCGGGTCTTAGAATAACAAGTGGGGTGTCTCTATTAGGCAGCTAGCTAGATGTGCATTTATCTTTTCAAATACCGATTCAAATAGAGAGAGTGAGACCATTTTATACATTGTATGTTATCTGAATTACTAATTTTTGCCATAAATGAGTACCAATAAAACTACTCTATGGCGCCGAACACATCGCTCCGGCGGTCTGCGTTCTGCGGTCGAGTTCCTCTTTTCAGTTTCTCTTTGACCGCCGCAGTCCGACTGCTTTTATGTGTATACGCTTCAAAGACGCATACATCACAGTGAACGTGAAACGCAGAACTCGGAACTCTGACCGCTGACTGCCCGCAGTGTGGCCAGCGCCTATAGATTGCTTCGGTGGCGCAGCGGTACTTAAAACGACTACTGAGATTGAGGTATCGAGTTCCATGCCAAGCAAAGTGTTAATGAGATTTTCTGTCAAAAATCTCTGTAACAGCACAGACTCTGAATCTCTGCGCATAAAAACAGTAATAGTTAGAAATAGGAAGCAGTGTATTGCTAGTACTATACCCACAATTCGCCAGATATAATTTTAAGACTCACGTAATACATACAGGCTGTTTGGTAATTAATGGATAACCTTGAAATGTCTTATAGTAGAAATGAAGGCCGTTCAGAAAAATGAAAAAAAAAATTAAAATAAAATATATATTAAAAAATGCAAGCTATTATAGCATAGCATACTTTTGACTGTCTATCTAAAAAACCGATGGATTTCATTTATTTATGGTCGTAGTATACAAGAAAGTTATACATGGTAATTAAAAAAAAAACACATCTCAGGTAGTAGTTAGGGTAGATTTTTTTCATATTTTTTTCTAAACGGCTATCAGTTCCACTATAAGACATTTCCAGGTTATCCATTAATTACCGGACATCCTGTATATATCCTGCTCCAGACCGAGTTACGGCAACGGCGGCCAATCTTAACGGAGAGTGGCCATTTGCGCAGGAGATATTATAGAGCACAAGTATGGGCGCAAACACAAGTGCACACTCTCTTTTCCTCACCCTCATGATCCAATGGGACGGATAATCCGACACGACCTAATGTCTAACACCGCCAACTTCTTAACTCCGGGCCCATATTGAGATTTCTTAATAGAAAAACCTGAAAAATTTTTTGTTGACCCGACCCGGGATTCGAGCCCGAGATCTCATGCACATCAGTCGCATTCACTACCGCTGCGCCACAGAGGCAGTTTGTAATACATACATATATGTGGAACTTAAAATAACACCTATTTTAAGGCCCATATATGTAGGTATATAACGCTAAGCCCACATATGTATATAGTTGTCGAGTTCGATCCCAAGATGCGCATCTCTGACTTTTCGAAGTTATATGCGTATTAACTAGTAAATTATCGCTCACTTTAACGGTGAAAAAAAAAAAAACATCTTGAAGAAGCCTAAATGTCTGAGAGTTCTACAGAATGCTCTCGAAGGTATGGAAAGTCTGTTAACCCGCACTGAGCCAACCTGGTAGACTTTGGCCTAACCCTTCTCACTCTGAGAAGAGGCCCGTGCCCAACAGTGGGATGATTTAATATATGGCTGGTATTATATTATAATTATATATAACGCGTGACTTTAAATTACGCGAAATGTGTGTGTAGTACTTACACTTCTGCCTACCCTTTCGGTGATATATGCGTGAGACTATATATCTATACTAATATTATAAAGAGGAAAGATTTGATATTTTGTTTGTTGGTTTGTAAGGATTTAAATCAAAAACTAATAAACCGATTTTAATTTTTTTTATTTTATATTTTATTTATAAAAGTTATTGTTACTAGCATAACCCTACTTTTACGCAAGCGAAGCCGTGAGCAGTGTGTACTATGAAGGCAGGCTGTATGTTTACAGAAACTTTACAAATCTCTCCCAACGTCCTCCAGTATGTCTGACCTTCAGTAAATAGCCGGATAGTGACGTCATTAATTAAAGTGTAGCCAGTAGTCAGGTCAAGCCTTATAAATGAACGTCATTTATATTAGACCAGCCCTTTGGCCCACTCAATTGACAGACAATCTGTAATGGAGAATAAGGGCCCTATTCAATAATGGATGCAGCCAATTATAGATCTATTTGACTTAATTATTAATATGTGTCGCATACTTCGATTCATTACTGTATGTATGTCTTTGAGTAGAGGTAAGTTATACCCGTGTTTGTTTCGTGCTATGGTTTTAGCCTCTGAGAATCTTTCAACAGCATATACCAATAATACTACCCGGGAATTGGAAGCATTCACTACCGCTGCGCCAGTAAAGCAGAATTGGTATATCTTAAATAATTTTAAATCATTAATTCTTAGTTAATTATATAATAATACAAAATAGAAGCCTTCTCATCAAGCTACATAGCTTGCTGGCGAGATCCCCTCGTTAATAATTAAATATATATCATTATTAAGTTGCAGTTTATTTAACGTTGATAAGAATCTCAAACAGATATAGACTCGAAGCAAATGCTCGATTCTAATTAATTAGTATATTGGTATATTATCTTTAACTGGATACAGCAATGCTGATACCGTGAATATCGTAACAGAAAACCCAAAAGCACGTCCTGAGGCGAACTCACTTGGGACTGCAGATATAAACGCAAACAGCCCGAGCTGTCACACTACTGAACTCGATACTCGTTGAGCATCCAGATCTCGACATACATGTGTTCGTCCACAAGCCATATAATATTTGCAAATGTGTAGGTACATGTCTTTCTGAACTGTAATAATAATGTCTTCCAGACCGATTTTCGGTCACGACGGGCAATCTTAACGTAGACCATCTGCGACGGCCATCTGCGCAAGAGGCATGGTGCACAAGGGTTTTCGCAAACTTAAATGCACTCTCTGTTCCCTAACTCTCGTAATTCGATGGGAAGGCAATCTGACACGACCGGTGAGAAATCAGGCGCAGAACCAGCAGCTTCACCTGCTTTCTGAGGCACGAGGGTGTTTAACACTGCTAACTTTCTTACTTCAGGCTGCCATTGAGATTTCTTAACAAAAACCTGAAAGCTTTTTATTGCGTCGAATTGTGATAGCACCGCCATTAAGGTTGATATTAAGATTTCTTACCAAAAATTTTGATCCAGATTGGAATCCAATACCTCATGCACAGTCAGTAGCATTCACTACTGCGGGCGCAACAGAGCCGTTTTCTTCCATAAATAAACTCATGCAAAGAAGGCAATTCTACAGCTATATAATAAACATGCTAATCTCACATGATTAAAACCTTCCAGTATACTCGTAAAGGAAATAAAGGCGTATGTGACGTCAGTAACAAGATGCAGCGCATGTCCCCCGGCTAGTATGCGCCACACGTTCGTATGACTAAGGCGCAGGATATTCATATGTGCCTATGTACCGATGTTGTCGCTCGTACGCTTGAACAGAATAAATATCAGTTTGGATTTATTGCAGTACTAGACGCGTGCGGTTTACTTGAATTTGCGCGTTTCGTTTGTAAATTACGTGACGTGTCTACGAACAAAGAAGTTACCGTCTTAGTTTGCGTCTGGTGGCAATTTTTACACAAATACTGTCTTTGAACTGCCAGCAGCGTGCTACATGGACAACATGCTACTCGTGCTGCACGGATGACGAAGTTTTTTAAGTGATCGAAGCCTTGCCACTGCCACGGCGCTGAGAGCTGTGGTTTCCAATCCCACACAAGACAAACATTTGTGATCCACAAATATTTGTTCCGAGTCTGGATGTTCATTGTGTCCGTTGTTTGAATGTTCGTAAAGTCCCCCGCGACACAGGATTCATTCCTAGAGCGGGATATGTCTTTAAAACAAAGAATTTTATAGACATAATTTTTTCAGTGGCCGTCTCGCTACTGCAACTGTCGAGGGTTGTGGGTTGGATCCCTTCACGGTACAAAATTTGTGTGATCTTTTGTCTTTTGTACTTAAGTAGCTTCAATTGTATTCACGCACAAATAGAATGCCGACAACACTATCTTATTTTACTCAGTACTTATACCAGCTTCGGTAACAGAACCATATCGCGTTACAGAAAACCGAGACAACGCCATCTATCGAGCGATAGGTTAAACGCTTTGAATTACGTCTTAGGCACGTGGAAACAAATTAGCTAACCAAATGGGTTTTGAGGAGTGGTTACTATAAGACCTTGTGCCCAAGATTCTAATACAGCTTTGTTATTTTAAGTGAGTTTTACAACGTTTTTAAGACTCCAATTTCGCTCCGTAGACGCTGTTAATGTCTGAAAAGGTCCTAATTAATTTTTTACTACTCCTTAGACACTAGAAATATTTATATTATAAATCTGTCGAGTGTCTAGGTTTACGCTTCATAATTGTATGATACTATATTTTTCCTGCGACTATTCGTGTTATCCAGTTGAAATACACTTTTGTGCTTCAGCGGTTTAATAAACTTAATGAGCTAAAAAATGCCCTTGGTTGTAAACTGAGTCCAATTTATCACTTACTAAACGTACCATAAACAGCGTAGTAATTTTTAAGTCATTCTAAATATACAGACCGACAAATATACTAATTAGCGATATTCCGTGTTTTGGATTCAGATTCCTATTCCTCAATAGTTTATCACATATCGTTCTTTTTTTTAAATGAAATCCTGGCTGCCATAAACATCTATGGGAAGTCAGTGCCCCATAATATCCTCACACTGGTCTAGCCTTAGGGTATCGTTAGCCTTCGGTTTGTGGACGTCAGATGGCAGCCGCTCCGTGTTACAACTGATATCCAGTCAAATCCGGTTAGACCAGAAAAGCCGACCCCAAGTGACTTAGGAATAATAAAGGCTAGGAAGAAGAGAGTCCAATGTACATGTTTTATTATACATATGTATACATAAGCAACAATCACAATTTACGACTAAACTAATATTAAAAAATCTAACTAACCGAAAGCACCGATTGTTGACGGTTCCAGCGTGCCGTACTGTGGCACGCTGTAACTCACCCATACCTCGGTCACTAAAGCAGCTGAACGCTCTCTTGGACTTTAACCCAGAAGTTGATATTTTTGCGGATGGACGGAAAGTATTATAATTAGAATGTATGAGGTACTGTGAGCAGAATGCGTGAATGCTAAATTTTAAATTTATATAATATTATTAAATAAATAATGATTAAATAGTGTAATTAGCGCAAGTTGTTCTATTTGATGTAAAATAAATAGAATACTTATAATTAAACAAAATGAAAACGAATAAAATATAAAAAATATATAAATTATAGTATAATATTGTCTTCTGTTTACGCGAATGTTATTCATTGAAATTAAACTACTATATACGGATTTTATCGCGTTCTTTATTTGACACTTTATTACATAATTTAGAAACTGGTAATACATTGGTGTTGCTATAAATCCATTGGTGTAAATAGGAACACCAATGATTAAATTATGTTCGGGTACATTATATTATTACAATATACATTGAGACAACTGCTATCTTAAGATCATAGCACACATATCAACTCGGAAATCGTCACCGTATCGCCTTTCGCCTCGCCATCAAACAGGCGTCATCCTAACGTAACCAAAGCGGATCAACAGCTCCGGTACGTCAACTCGGCTACGACTAGGCGACGCACTCATTTAAATCATATTAATATGGATATTTTCTCACTTCTGCAATGATCCCTTTTCATCGTTATTTTTTGTTTGAAATCTAACCTACAAATTCAATAAAATATGCACGCAACACGACTGTTATTTGTCTTGTGAATGGCAGCGCGTTCGGCAACAGTAGTGCACGGAAAAACGTAAGCGCGGGGACGACGAGCCGTAAGCGCGGGGATGACGAGCCGTAAGCGCGGGGACGACGAGCCATGAGCGCGAGTACTGCAAGCTTGTCCCGAGGCGAGGCGAGTTTCATACAAAGAATACTGCACGGCTCGATTTGATACGGTGACGATCCGTTTCCGAGTTGATATGTGTGCTATGATCTTTCCTCTCCCCGTGACCATGGCTGCTGAAAAGCAACCCAAACGTTGGAGAAAGTGTAAGCTTAAATATAAATAGTTTTAATAATTTAACTAGCTTAAAAATTAGTAAAGTTTAATAGTAGTAGTCGTGTAACAGTTTCTAAAATTATGTAATAAAACAACGCGACGTGTCAAATAAACAACGCGATAAAATCCGTATTTAGTAGTTTAATTTCTATAAATTACAGTTTAATATTATTATTAACTATCCCCTTGATTCACACACTTTTATAATTACTGCGCCGCTACCGTGGGTCATATCGTGATGTTATATGCCTATGCTAATTTTGGATAAAGTAGCTTCCTAATGATGAAAGAATTATTAAAATCAGTACCGCAGTTTTTGAGCTAATTCATTACAAACCGAAATCAAAAATTCCTTTTTGTATTTGTATTGGTAGTTAACGAATGTTTCCGTCCCTTATGAGGCCTTGTGACTCAGCATTGCATAATGCAATATCGTCATAATTCATCACATGGCTTAAACGTTCTACTGCACTGCTGGCTTAGAGGTTTAACTGACAGCATCGTCGCTACCGCCACGCTGCGTGTTGTGGGTTCGATAAAAATGGTTGTTCTGAGTCCCCCGTTACACAGGACTTGAGCCTAGTGCCGAACTCGAGACCTCTGCGTCCCAGTCTAATAGTCTCCCACTGGGCTATCGCTGCTAAACACTACAGCAATATTTATAAAAAAAGGAACAAAGAAAAACCAGTTAATGGTCCCTTTAAAAATTAATATTCATGGATAATTCATTATTCGCACAAAAATTTAATTAACAGTTAAAATACTTTAAAGAGTTTGCCTTAGACCTCAAATAATATAAATTATGAAACAGGTGTTTTACAGCAGGTAGTCCCGAAACATTTGCCAATAAATGTGCTAATTAAATTGTGATTTTATTTTGAACTAGATTTTCCCGCTGCTTCGCTCAAGTTAGTCGAAATTTGACAAAATCTCGACTATCTTGAGATGAATTTATATGCCTCGGGAAAAATACCTTTTCATTGTTCATAAAGTACCCTATATCCTAACCTAACCTAACATTATGCAAAATTTCATGGTTATCGGTCGAGTAGTAAAGGCGTATAAACGTAACTGACAAGCAAAGAAACTTAAATTCGCATTATTAATAATAGTTAACATTAGGATAGTTAGTATTGGGATTTTACATATTCTTGATTTTTTACATATACTGTGTTGTTTATATGTCGGCCTCGATGGCGTAATGGTTAGTGTAACCGACTGCTACGCCTGAGGTCGCGGGTTCGATTCCCGCACAAGTCAAACATTTGTGTGCATGAACATGGATATTTGTCTTGGTCTGGGTGTTTCTATGTATAATATGTATGTATTTAAAAAAAAAAAAGTATATATGTATGTTTATCCATTGTCTAGTATCCATAGTACAAGCTCTGCTTAGTTTAGGCTAGATGGTGTTGTGTGTATGTGGTAGAATATTTATTTATATTTATATTATTAGCAGGCAAATCTACATTTACTTATACAAACTACCGCACCTCAGATGGATCTTCAAACAGGAAAATGCCCTTCCCAAGATAGATTAATTACGTATTCCTGTTTAATGAAAACGCAAATAGAAAAGCTCCCTTCAGGTTTTTAATTTCCTTTTTTTTTGTTCTCACTTTAGATCTTTTGTCTTCGGCTTTGAAAGAACCTCCATCGGTCGAACCCTTTGTGACTTTGACATGACCCTGCAAATTTTTTCTGTTGACAACATTCTTGTGATAATTTTTTCGTTGGACGACTAATTTTCGTCATTGGTAATAATGTGCGGATGTCCCATAGCCATAAGTCATAACTTTTATTCTCTTGCGTTGTATGATCTAGATAATTGAAATCGGGTATTTACGCATTCATGCACAAGATTTAAATACCTTTTATGAAGAATCCCTGATACAAGTACATACTGAGTATGATGGCGTTAATACGGCTTTTTAGTTATTCAGCATGTAACATACAGCTGTGGTCATATTTTTGGGTCGTAGTACCTACATATATCTGAAGAGTAATCTATGCCCCATCACCAGACTTAAAACAAATTAATTTAATTTTTATGGCAATTTGAAGCATTCTACTTATTTATTATTTAAATATCGTAAACAAAGAACAAATTACATTACTATCAAAAATTTATTACTTATTTAAACACTAAAACAACACATAACATGTCTATCAAAATTGGTTCACGGAGTACATCATCAACTGTTAGTATTGTTTACATATGTATACAATCCCACTGCTGGGCACGGGCTTATGGCTTCCATGTCTCGTTCTCTGTTCGGTTCAGGTAGTGTTTTTGCGCTTTTTGTACTTTCAGACCTATTAGAACTAGTTCATGATCTTCTTAGTGTGAGAAGAAGAGAAGTATTCGTATTGTAGTAAAAATCATGTATAGACATTTAATTTCCACGGTTTTCAATTGTTAAGGGTCTCTATCGTGTGACCCTTATATGACCACATCTTCTGTTACACGCTGTAAAATTCCCTTAAACCTTTCCAACTATAGACCTTTGAACATTCTAGACTTTTACTTAAACGCAAGTAAAATGATTCGATGCCACCTAGTTTATCTAGGTGGCATTTCGCGTGGTTCCCCGCAGACATCGTTTGTTTAACTCGGTTTCCATGTTTCATCATGTTGTTTCTGAGCACGACGTTTTACATTATCGAAATTGTACTAAGCGAGGCGTTAAATCACAAAGGCTATGCATATTCATGGTCCTATTCGGCCGCTGTCGGGTTTATTCGGTCAGTTTCGAGGCTTATTCGTCCGAGAGCCGGTGGGAAGCAGAATTTTCCGGATTACTACCGCTTATAGCCAGCCGGCTATAATCGATTTCCTTTAGTGATAGTTTTCGATTGCGGGCCGATTTTTCCTATTCCAGTTTTAGTTAAGCTTCGGCTTTATTCATGGTAATCCGATCTTGGATTAGAGATAGCTGGTTAGGAGTACGGAGGATTGTTATGTACGCTTTTGTTATGTAATCTGAATTATTTTTATGGTATATGTAGACTTATATCTATATTTCTTCAAAAGGCTAGGCGGGGGTGTATTTCACTACACACTCAACTATTTAAGTCCCAACCGATGATGTAAATGAGAATTTGTTTACAGCGATATCTAATCACGCTGTCCGCGTGTGGTGCAGTGGTAGTAAATACAATTGCTGTTAATGATGTTTCGGGTTCGATACCCGCGTCGGCCAATGTATTTTTAGGTTGTATACCAAGAAAATCGGTAGCAGCATGATGTCTAAAACTATGCTTAGTAGACGAAACGCTCCCTTTTATATGGGACTTGAAATTAGCGGTCGAAATGATGGTTTGGAACACCTCTGTCTGTTTCTTTGGGAAATAGGTGATATAAGCATTTATTCACGTTTAAACTACGAATGAAAATAAAAAGACATCGATCTAAAATACCTAGGTCACAATAATGCCCTACGTGAAGCAATTCTAAGCGTTGAAAGTTAAACACATCCACAAAATTTATTATATCACTTTATAAACAACATAACTGATCTAGAACAATGTTATATTGTTCATGCACATTGTCGTATATTCTCGAACATTTGTCGCCGCTCTAAAAAGGACGCTATGGCCTTACTTCTATCTCTTAATTAAAGCATTTTTTTTACCTGCGTCAGAACGAGACAATGCTATACACATTGTAACATCGATCTCGTACATGCAATGGTTTTAAGTCCTGATCGGATCATCTAATGCTTGTTTATATTTGCATATATAGCCTTACTCGATGCGCTGCACTGTGAGCTTTTAGTAATCTTTATATAAATTCTGTACATTTATAAATTGTGTAGGTATGTCGCTGAACTCCTTCTAAACAGCTTTCTATATAATATATAATATAATACCTACACACAACACCATCTAGCCCAAACTAAGCAGAGCTTGTACTATGGGTACTAGACAATAGATAAACATACATATATACTTATTTTTTTTGTAAATACATACATATTATACATAGAAACACCCAGACCAAGACAAACATCCATGTTCATGAACACAAATGTTTGACTTGTGCGGGAATCGAACTCGCGACCGCAGGCGTGGCAGTCGGTTACACTGACCACTACGCCATCGAGGCCGACAAACTGGACTGATTTTGATGAATTTTATTGCGTATGTTTGATTGGGTCGTTGAAAGGATTTGATTTACAATCAAACCCAGTAGGTAGCGTTGCAGGCAAACAAACGACCAGATAGGACAACGTTTGTCGTTCGCTAATGAAATTATATACATATTAATTGTATTTAACTCTCGACGCTCACGTATGGCGTATCCGCTTGTAGCGTCTGCTTCGTGGCCCTAAAGTAAGAACAGGCATTTGAAGGCTCATTTACGTAACTCCAAAACTGTCAATTAAAATACATTAACTTTTAGCCACAATAAATAAAACATTGCAATATAAATCCAACAGCATGTACAGTATTGCTATGAAGGTATATCGACCAATGCTGCGAAATACGAGAGGCCACTCGTATCGCAATAACTATTCGATCGTGAATGCATCCAACCGTCGTCGCTGGGTTATGCTATGGCGTATTATGCGAATACCCTCGCTTTCGTATATTAATATTGCTGCAGTGAATAGGGTTTTAATGGCAATCGTATTTGTTTGTCGATTGCAATGTTTGTTTGATTGAGCTTTGTATGTTATATTGCATTTGAATTAAGTATTGGAATATTTTTGGCCAAGGCCTATGTTTTGCAGTGTTGCAGTTGCTTTTATACTCATGATAACTAAAAAAAAGTTTTATAGCAATCAGATGATTAGGTATGTAGAAACACTTACGTCGTAAACAAACAGTAATAGACAAGACTAGGTTATATGACGCGTTTCCAGACACTATGAACTGGTTAATAAGTAGACAAAAATGGCAGATGCCGAAGTGGATGAAGTGATCGCGTCGCCACTGTCATTGCGCCTGGGCTTTGAGTCTGTTTATTCTTTGTGTCCGTTTTTTTAATAGATATACCTAAGTAAATTCCCCCGAAACGTTCATACCTAGTGCGAGTTTATTGGCTAGCTATGGTAAGCTCTCACAATTACATCTTTATTTTGAAGAAGCAGCCATTACAAAAAGCTTACAATAATCTAATAAGCACGATATTCAAGATGGCGATGGAATCCTAATACCAGATTTATATTCTCCACTGACCTTATTTCATAAAGGGTGAAGATTAAAGCTTCGTACGTATGTTTTATTGGTTTTTATTTTAAGGGGATTGTCGACAGCCCTAACAGAGGTGTTATAAAGCCTTTTATTGTCTAGAAAAAAGGGACTTTTCTTTGAATGGAGGCAAGTAAATAAGCCGTGCAAAGATTGGCCATTGTTTGAAGGTGTTGAACTACCCTCTTACTATTTCTTTTCTTGAGCTGTTATAAGATGTACGAGATATTGTTTTGTGTTTTCGAGTGTGAGACGCAAAGCTTTTAAGTTTTTATGAGAGAAAGTACATAAAGTTATACTTGGTTTGACTTGGAGCAGCCTGACTGGAAAATAATACCACATTTATAAAATAGTATCTAAGTAACTAAATAAGGTATTTCTGAGACGGGCCTTCTGGTCTACTAAAGAAGCTGATGTGCTGTTAGTAGGGAAACTAATGGTTCTTTAAGTTCTTTCGTTGTCAATACAGTGACACAGTCTGTAGAATTGGCTATCCATAGGTTAAGGCAACCGTTTACCGTCAAGCGGTGCGTATGCTGGTTGGCATCTTATAAAAAAGGATCAATGTCAGCCGTACGACCTTTAATGTTGACTTAAGTTATTTTTCGTCAAATTTTGTTAGTTAATAATGTTATATCGCTTGCTTCGAACATACATAGATTCTTCATGACTCTCTTGATATCTCATAAAGTCATAATCTATACTAATATTATAAAGCTAAAGAGTTTGTTTGTTTGTTTGGTTGAACGCGCTAATGTCAGGATGTTGGATAGCTTAATTATCGAGGAAGGCTATAGGTTATATATCGTCACGCCATGACCAATAGGAACGGAGCATCAATGCAAAATGTTGCAAAGACGGTGAAAATTTTCTTATGTGAAGCAGACGAAGGGGCGCGGGTCAGATAGTTGCGATGATGTGGATCAGCCAGTCGCGATGATAAGTCCCCGTTTGGTACGGCTCTCTCTGTCTGGCACTGAACGGCGTATGGTACTTTTAATCTTGCTCATCTCTAACATTTCTTAGATATGTCTAGAGAATGTTCACAGCGCTTTTCTTTCCTAACCTTATTATTCATTCACCCGTTATGTGTTTATTAATTACTGAAGCATTGTGTGAAACGAACCTAAGCCACGTTGACCTTTTAGAACAATTAATTTCAACACTCAACAAATCCTAACGTAAGGTAAATGGTTGGAGAAAAGCAAATAAAAGCAATCAGAAGCAAATTGTAGTAGTCGACAAAAAATAATTCCACTCCCTTCCTTAGCAAAGCGAAACACAAAAGAAAGAAGTTTACATTATAATCTCATAGACAAAAAGAAGGACAGTTAAAAGGTCTTAAGCGTTGAGTCCTTATTTTAATGTATTTTATTTACTACAAAGCTGACAACAAGTTGCCTAATGGTTGAATTTTTTTTTATTTTGTTTATTTTATTATAAAAAGACAACTCCCGCACTGTTTCTGTGCCGCGCGGGACTATACAAACATTCGAACAACGGACACAAAGAATACCGATTAGACCGAGAAGTGTTTGTCTCGCTATAGCCACTGGGTCTAGTGTTGTGGGTTCGATTCCTACACGGGAAGTAAATTGATATAACCCACAAATAGTTGGTTTTCATGTTTGTTAAGATGCCCTTTTCCTGCGACGACGGTAGATTTATTCCAAGTGCGGGAGCTGCTTTATAGAATAAAAAAAATGAAATACATGCAATCATTTTTAGAATATTTTTCTCTCTGTATGTTTGTACGCGTGTCATGCAAAAATAACATATCTACTGCAGGCAATCGAATGCGGTTTTCATAGTAGTCTTGCTGGAGATCCAAATTAGAAATCTGGTCCATGTTTCATCTTGGTACGCCGCCTAGAAGTCGAGTATTAAGAATAAAAAATATACAAAACCACGTACTTCCAAATTCCACGTGTACAAAGTTTAGTAAAAATAGGGCCTGCCTTTAATAGTACCTTCCTACTTTACCTTAGGCCTGCCCTGTAGGTAGTCTTAATACTTACATAAAAACACATTAGATACTCAAGCCAATCTATTGTTTAATCGAAGCCTAATTTATTCGAATACCACAACTACGTTTAAACGAAAACACTGCTTTAAATTTAGATCTGAAACCTGGCTTAACCTAATTCGTAATTGTTATGATACAATTAATTATTTTAATGGCAATATGAACACAGCAGATCATTTGAACCGAGTTTAACTTAGACTGATATTGTAGTTATTTAGCTGTTTATGTTATTATAAGTGTATTAATTAGACTAATATATTAATTATTTACACACAATTAATTTTATAAACGTGATAAAAACTGCACGAATGACGAAGTGGCTTAAGCAGTCGCCTCTCCATTGCACCAAGTGTTGTGGGTTCGAATCTCATTCGGGACAAAACTTTGTGTGATACACAAATGGTTGTCCCGAGTCTGGGTGTTCTTTGTGTCCGTTGTTTGAATGTTTATAAAGTCCCCCGTGACACAGGTATTATTTCAAGTGCAGAGCTGCCTTGTCTGAGAGTACTCCATAGTGTTCTTGAAGACGTGAGAAGTCTGCCAACCCGCACGCATGCGTTAATGTATCATGTATTTATCCTAATACTAGCTGACCCGGCAAACGTTGCTTTGCCATAAAAAAATTATTGGAACAAAAGATTTAAAAAAAAAATTAGTATTGGACAACCCTTATAACTAAGGGGTATGAAAAATAGATAATAGCCGATTCTCAGACCTACTAAATATGCATATAAAATTTCATAAAAATCGATCAAGCCGTTTCGGAGGAGTATGGTTACTAACATTGTGACACGAAAATTTTATATATAAGATAAAAATTGCATGTCTAAACGTTCTCCATAATATTCTCGAAGGCGTATGAAGTCTAAAAACCCGCACTGAGCCAGCATGGTAGACAATGGCCTAACTATTCTAACACTGTGAAGAGGCTATGCCCAGCAGTGGGACTTAGTGGAGCTTATAATCAAACTTAGTATTACACCTATATATTTGAAGAGGTATGAGGTGGTGCATTACTCCTACTATTATTTTAGGTCCCAGATAAAAGGGGGTGAGCCTACTTTCTTTTACTGGAATGAGTTTCAGTTTCTGACTCTGTTTATGTACACCTATAGCTGTATGCAGCGTAAGACGCTTATCATATTAAATGCTTATCATAACATAATAAAAAAATTAATATATTATCTACAAACGCCATTTTGATATTTTATATAAATGCGCGTGGATATATTTGATAAATTTAGTTATTTTTAATGTTGCTCGTCAAAATGATTACACTCCGCCTGATGATAAACAGTCATGTGGTCTAAGAGCGGTGGCATCCACACCGTCCTTATAGAAGCTGAGGTGATGTTGAGGTCTATACTTTGACGTCCTGAGAAGGTGCTTATTTTTTTATCTACCGTAAACCAGCTTATTATCGAGACATAACATAAAAGCATTGTGACTAGTCGCCGGCGTTCACCGATAACCGTATTAATAAGACTATACGCCAATAGCATACTGCTTCGAATTCTTAAGTGCCAGTGAAACTCATTTTCCGTTCTGATGAAATATTTTTCATTTATAATATTCCACCAATATTCGACGCAGACATTTTTAATATAACGGTGTTCAAAACGCCGGTGTTATTGCGCTGCAGGGCAAATAATCGGAGTGTTATATAAAACGAGTCTAATGGTATTGCCGTCTACAATATTAGAAAGCGAGAAAATATATTTATATTGGAGCAGCACACGAGATAACATTAATAATAGCACATGAGAAATTTAGACACAAAATAATCATTATGTCATTAGCATATAGTACATAATTAGGCAAAGAAGGCTGGAAAATATATAAAATAAGTTAAGAAAGCTCTATTGGCCATGCCAAAATTATGCCGGGTACAGTTAAACCAGCGCTGATTTTCAACTAGTAGATGTGACGAATGCCAAGCCAGATATATATATTATCTTTATTTGTACACCTCTATTGTAATGTTGCTAGATAGAAAATATCCAAACGGAGATACGTTTGTTTGTAAATGTAAGACAATAATGTTGTCAATTTTAGTTTCGTTTTACCTATTTGATTCTTGGGTTCCGTATCCAAAGGGCCTAATTCGTTTGTTTACCTTTAAAGGGGCATTTCTTTGAACTACGTATTGAATCGGTTAAGTTAGCATAGTATATCCGTTATAATAATACTATTATAACGGATGTCTGTATGATATTCGAAGAGAATCTTTAAGCATACTGCGTGGAGTGTGCGATTTGGCATAGATAAAATTTATTTGTTGCAGTAACATATAAATTTGTAAAAATACATTTTATTTTTTAATTATTGAATTACGGACGAATTTCATATACCTACCTACTGGTGCTAACAAAAATGTATGCAAAAAAGTGAAACGGAGCCCACACGCGATAAAACATTATGTTTTCCAAGCTTTAGTTTTTGCTCTATCGCAAAAACGGCTATACTCACAAGCCACTAACTTCGAGTATCTATAGCGGACCTCTAATGTAAAAGAATAAATAATGAAAACCGGTCAAGTGTGAGTGCCTTACGCCATTGTTAGACTGGTCATAGATCTAGGTATCCTTTTAAGTGCACCGTACAACTTCTCGCCAATATTTCCTACCCGATACTACCTTTCTACACGATACAACCCTAATTACATACTCTTTTCTTTATTTTCTTCATTTCTACGCGAGACGACGAAGAGGTTATATCGGACTCACCGGAAAAAAGATATCCCGCTAATACCGACTAAACCTACCCTTGTATTTATTATTCTGTACAAGTCGGTAATATTTTCTTAAATAAACAAGAAAACGATTAAACTATGTAATAGAACTTGCAAGCAAGTATATTAACGTGAAAATGTTCCCTTTACACAAAATATGTGGACAGGTAATTAATTGAAATAGTAATTTACCATTATTATATCATTAATTATTATTTTAATCGTTCATTTCATTTTGTATACAAAATTAATACAAAAGCTAATAATTATTATTATTTTTATCTTTGCAAGATTGCTTTGATTAACTTAAAGTAATTTCTATTGTCGATGTATCGAGTTTTGTGTTTATTATGGCATCTCTAACTTGTATGACGCCGGAAAACGTAAATGTCAATATCATTGCTTGTTTTGCAACTCCATTGTGACAGTTAGTGTTTATTTATTGCGGTCAATATCGACGACTTTTACCTATAAGCTATAAAACTGCAATGTAAAATGTTTTATTTCATTCCTAATAGATTGTACTCAGAAATAAATTAAAATAATGTATAAAATGATATAGCACATATTTAATATAAATTGTATTGATGAGATTTAAGAAGATTTGATAACTTTAAAATGCTAAGATTTTTGTAAATCACTTCTTATGCTAATTAATTATTGGCATTGCTTACTATTATTATCATTAGCTTTTATAGGTATGTACTGTGGGCCCCAATTACTATGGCGTCTTGGCATGCCCTTTTATACCATATTGGCCCACTTGTGGGGTAAGGATAAACTAACTTTTGATTTTTTACTTTGGTAAACGAACCTATCCTACATTTACGTGAGCGAAGATAGATGCTAGATGAAATTACTAATATAAATTAGTAACTGTAGTTTTCTGGATTGAAGATTCCTTGTTCTTTTCTCTAACCCTGACAACGTGTATGCAAAATTATGATGATTGGTCGAGTAGTTAAGGCGTGAAATCGTAACAAACAAACTCACATTCTCATTTATAATATTAGTAGCATACTTGAAGCGCAATGGCGTTCTTAAAAATAAATCGTTACATTTTTAAATTTCGAACGTACGTATTGTTAGAAATTAAAAAATGCTACGTTTTATTTTAAAGAACGCCATTGCGTTGTATTGCCAGGTGTAAATATCTTAACGTTAAAGTCCAGCGGAGGTTTATAAAATGGGCTGAAGGCTTTAGATATTGGAAATGGCTCGCAATATATTACCGGCACGGGACTTAAGTGCCTTTGAGGCTTAGCCAGAAACCTCTTGAAGTCCTTAATGAGTTAGATACGTTTTAAAAGCACATAATTTTTCTTATGTACGCATTTTAAGGATATAAAAGAATTTACAGCTAAGGTGAGAGTCACAAAACTAGACATATTTATAGCAAAAGATTTTAATCATAGATGCCCCCTTCAAATATGGTCACCTTTCTGGACGTTTAGTTCTCATCAGCCACATAATAGCAACATGACATCTGAATCCTGACTAATATTATAAATGTGAGTTTGTTTATTACGCTTTCAGACCTTAACTACTTGACTGAAGTCGGGATTCTAAACAAGGTGCGGCGTTTCTTTACTCCTGAATAGCGGTATTTGCTGTACAAGGCCCAAGTCCGTAGCAGCTTGGAGTACTCTTCGCACCTTTGGAATGGTTCCGCTAAGTACCTACTCGATGCCTTAGATAAACTGCAGCGTCATGCCGTACGTATAATCGACAGCCAGGAGGTTACGAAGGACATCGAACCGCTACAACTTCGTAGAAACATTGCGTCCCTTAGTGTATTCTATCGCCTCTGTCATGGCAAATGTTCCGAAGAGTTATTTGACCTCATCCCACCTTCCCCCTTCCTTTTGAGAACCACACGTGCTGGTCTTCGTAACCACCGATGGACGGTTAACACAATCCCGTCTCGCACCAAAAGGTTCAGCAATTCCTTTTTATGCCGTACCATACAACTTTGGAACAGTCTTCCGGCACACGTGTTCCCTCCCTTCTATGACATTGGGTCCTTCAAACGTAGTGTGAAGAAGCATCTGGTCAGACCGGCTTGACAATGACGACGGCCAGAAGACATCTATCTTCTCCTCGTGGTCACTGTCTCTGGACTGTAATTGGGCTTTCTATCAGGTCCGTTACCATCACTTTGCGATCAAAAGAAAGAAAATAAAAACTGATCATGATAAAATGTTGCATACCCGTTATCATGAGTACAAAGAACACAGGGTAACTTTCATCCAGTAAAAATTACTATTCTGGAAGGATAGACATTGACAAAATCTACATAAATGCAAGCGAAGCCGCATGCAAAATATAGTATTGAAAATAAATTGTAGGTACACTGTATTGCTGTGGTTAGTTATAGAACTATGCGATGAACAAGATACAGAATTCTACAGAATGTAACAATGTTATCTAAGATAAACGTCTTAATCGAGCCGCTCAGGTTTGTAAGGTCTCAGGTTCGAGCTCGTAATCGCTGTACCAGCTAAACAATCCATGGCACTGCCTTCGTAGTAAAATCTTCCATTTCTTTATAATACATAAAGATTGTCTAGTTTATAAAGCAAATTAAATAACCAGCTCACCGTTTTTCTTTGCTACAGATAAATCTTTGTTTTAATAGAAATGTTGTTCTTAGTTTTGTAAAATGTAGTTTGTAAATTCTTTACTTGACTTACTTGGCAACTAACAAACTCATTATAAAGTCATTAAGTTAGTTCACTGTTCTTGGACTTAATTTGTATTAATACAGTATTAGGCAACAGGTCTTAATCGCGTTAAAAATATTTAAAGGATTTCGTCGATGACATTTCGAACGACATGCATCGATCGTGGTCACGGGTTCACCGGTGTTACTCAGCGGTTTTGGCAACTGAGGGTAGTTGGTTATTTTTAAGAACAATTGCACTGTCGGTACTACAATACAACAACGACAAAACATCACCACCATCATTGACTCCGCGTGAGAGTTTCAAAATAAAAACAAAATTATAGAAGACAACTCCCTCGTTAGGAATAATTCCTGTCTCTTTATAAACATTTAAACAACGGAGACAAGGAACATCCAGACTCAGAACAACCATTTCTGGATGACACAAATTTTTGTCCCGTGTGGGATTCGAACCCACAACACTCGGCGCAGTTGCAGTGGCGAGGCGACCACTTTAAACCACACGTCAATCAGCCAGTCAATTCAAAGAGTCTAAAAATTATAATTTACAATTAGTAGGCAGGTACTTTTAAAATACACAACGAAGAAAAATCTGTATAACGTAGGGTAATCTCAATGTACACACAGCGACACATCAAGCTAGACTGTTTGGACTTTAAACTATTAGAAGTTGAACCCTGCGAATCGTGCGAGAGAGTGCGTTATAAGAGTAGAGCTCTTACCATTACATCATTAACATCGACACCACTACGCACTTGTCCCTTTCCGTCAATTCTCTATTTTGTATGGCGTAGTTATGCGTATAGGTATAGGGTGTCTAATTTGATGTATAGCCGTGTGTACAACATTTGTATATGGCCGAGATCGTGCAAAACTAGGCGGGATATAATTCCTATAGGATACTCGGTAAAAAACCTGATAGGATATATCTGAACTGTAATTCAATTGGCAACAGAACTAATTATCACTTCTCAAATTTAGTCTACATAAAACAATAATACATGTCGAGGTGGTTCAACGCCGGAGAATCTTAACACCGACTTTTAATTATTGACGTCACACGCACAACGCCATCTAGTGACACCAATTGGTATTACATCAACACTATGAATTACTGAGAAAACGTAAGACAATATTACTGATTATTGTATTACGTGTACAATTCGCAAATGTCTACAAATGTTATTATTATTATAATATATTTGTACACATAGAAACCAAATACGACAAAATAAAGTTATTTAGATAAGCATATTGGGAATGGAAAATCATTAGTGTGTACTGTTTATAATACATAGTTGATTCTGTTTAATTTCCCCCGGGCGCAGTCCCGCCCAGTGATTTAGAACCCGTTTTAAGAGATAATACGATGCGTACTGTGCCGTTTCCCGGGCTCCACCAGGGCTGGCCAATTCTACAGGGCCTCGAGGCACAAATATCGTCTTTCTAAATGACAATTCTTGAAAGCTAAATAATCTTACGGTATTAAGGTTTCTATTGTGTGGTATTTAGTTTTATTATGAAGTTAGTAGATCTTGCTACGGGGTTCATATCCATCCTAATATTATAAAGAGGAAATATTGATTTTTGATTTGGTTGTTTGTAAGGGTTTTTAACTCAAAAACCATTCAACCGATTTTAATAATTATTACACCATTATATGATATATATAATATCAGCCTTGTATTAAACTCTACTACTGCTGGGCACGGGCCTCTTTTCAGTATGAGAAGGGTTAGGCCATAGTCCACTACGCTGGCCCACTGCGGGTTGGCAGACTTTACGTATCTTTGAGGACATTATTGACAACTCTTAGACATGCAGATTTCCTCACTATAGGTACCATTAGAAAGGTATATTATCAACGAGTAACTGATATAAATTACACAAACTAATAACAACGAAAATAAAACGCGTTTGAATTTCGTGGTACGTCACGTGTAGGTACAGACACAAGAGCGGGACGTCGTAAGCCTCCATTCCCAATCTTCAATGCGTTATATCTTACTAAATATTAGTTTTGTTAAAATAAAAAAATGTTGTCCTATATTTTTAAACCCCCGACGCAAAAACGACGGAGTGTAATAAGTTTGACGTGTCTGTGTGTGTGTTTCTGTCTGTGGCATCGTAGCTCCCGAACGGATGAACCGATTTTAATTTAGTTTTTTTTGTTTGAAACGAGACTTAGTCGGGAGTGTTCTTAGTTATGTTTGATGAAAATTGATCCAAGATGGCCGCCGGCACAAAATGGCTGATTACATATTTTTTCACAACTACCTCAATATGAGTATTAAATGAAAGGGCTTGACTAGTAGAATACTATACACTATAATAAATTTCAAATAAAAGATGGCCGCCAACTTAGAATGGCTAATACATTTTTATTTTACATCTCCTTCAATATAGTTGTCAAATTAATTGTGTCGGGGGTTTTATAAATTTTAAATTTATATATGAAGCAGACGAATTTGCTCGGTACAGCTAGTTTTATTATTGCTAATCTAAAAGGTGGACTCATTAGAATCACTTATTTTTAAGCCTGCCTCATGTCTAATACGCCAATGATTACAATGCATTCCTTGCGTTCTACAACCCTGTTCACAAGGCAGATTGCACGGTTGATCAAATTTCGTTATTTGTAGCATTGTTGCTAATATAGGTATGAATTTGAACCGCTACTATTCTGCTGTGCGACGCAATAATCCGCTTCAAATGAACACAGTGTTTGCATGTTCAATAAAATTGCAAACATTTGCTTTGTTCAATACTAAACTTTATTACATATAAACCCGCAATTATATGTTAACTATCCTAAATCGATGTACAAATGGCATATTGAAATTAAACAAACTTATGCGGCTTTTATCGCGTTGTTTATTTTTTTATAAACATTATTATTAGGCACATTATTTTGAAACTTTAAACTACTATTGTTAAACACTTTTATTGGTTACTGTTTACTTCTATTTAAGCCATTTAAATTATAAAACTATTTAGATTTAATTTTACACTTTCCTCGACGTTACGGTTGCTTTTCAGCAGCCATGTTCACGGGGACACTAAGATGGTGGTTGTCTCAATGCTCTAAGAGCTCCCGCACATTGAGCCACTAGTCGCGACCACAAAACGCGACCACTAATGGCTCATTCAAGCTACTAGACGGAGCCACCAATCGCAGCCGCTAGCGGCTAAGTGGCGGCCACCAGCCGCCGCCACTTAGCCGCTACTTTTGGCTGAAACCCGTTCATTTCCATCGTGAGCTTGCAGCGGTCGAACACGTTTGTGAAATATAGACACTATGTATTTTGTCGTGACGTGCAATCGGTTGCGTACATGCAGCAAGACTGACCTGTATTGGTGGGAACGCGGGCGCCGAGAAGAAGCCGGCTACTGTGGCTGAGTGTGCGCGCGATGCGAGCGACAAAACGTGGCCACAAGTAGCGAGTTCAGGAGACTCCCGCAGCTTGTGGCTCGGGCGCGGCCACTCGAACGTTCGGTTTGCGCCGATACTATACAAAACGTTTGAAAAAGCTCGTCCGCAGCTTGTGGTCGCGTCTTGTGGCCGCGACTAGTGGTTTAATGTGCGGGCGGCCTAAGTGTAGTTATTTCAAATTACCCGAACCTAATTTAATAATTGGTGTTTCTATTTACGCAGAATGAATTTAATTGGCATAGTTATGTAATTGCACGCCTAAATCCCTTAAAAGAGTAGACGTGGCGTATTAAACCCACATTTCGCCAGGCAAAGTTTTAGATCCAACATAATAGGGGGCGCGTGTATAGCTGTCTACCAAGCACCGGTTTAAACGCCGTCATTGCACGCCTAAATCCCTTAAAAGAGTAGACGTGGCGTATTAAACCCACATTTCGCCAGGCAAAGTTTTAGATCCAACATAATAGGGGGCGCGTGTATAGCTGTCTACCAAGCACCGGTTTAAACGCCGTCATGCTACTAAGCTTACTTTACAGAAAAATCAAATAGCACTTTGCTTGACCCGGCTATTAGATCCGGGACCTTATGCACATATGCATGCATCGCATACTCGCTATATCTTCTTTATTCGTTCTCATCACTATTTATTTTGACGTCCATAAGTGTTACTTTGTTACCGAAATGAATAAATGATTTTTAACTGACTTTGAAGGACTGATACGAAGGATTGGCTTGATTTTTTATTTATTGATTGATATATTTGTTGGCCTCGGTGGCGTAGTGATTAGTGTAACCGACTGCCACGCCTGAGGTCGCGGGTTCAATTCCCGCCCAAGTCAAACATTTGTGTGCATGAACATGGATGTTTGTCTCGGTCTGGGTGTTTCTATGCATATTATGTATGTATTTACAAAAAAAAGTATATATATTATATGTTATGCATATTATATATTGTATGTTTATCCATTGTCTAGTACCTACCCATAGTATAAGCTCTGCTTAGTTTGGGGTAGATGGTGTTGTGTGTATGTGGTAGAATATTATTATTATATTTAATTCCCCTTTCCTTTGTGTTAGAGTCCTTTTGAAAATGTAATAGACCTTCTGACGGTCATATTGATATACTTCTGGAACGATTTTCGGAGTTAGCAGAAAGTGTACTCAATCATTTTCCTTCCTAGTCTGTAAACAATTTGGCAGCATTCAGTCTTGGCCAATCAATTAGTTGCGAAGTGCTGACGTGGCACTGTTCGGGCTATCGCAGCATCAAGCAACTTTACCCTAACAGAAAACGAAGTAGTTGGCGTAAGCAGGTCTTTCTGCATTGCACTTTGTGATTAGACTAGTGTTTGTTTTCTGTTAACAAATATTTAGTTTGTTTGCTAAGCTTTCAAGCCTTAACTACTCGATCGATTATTATGAAATTTCGCATACACGTTGTCAGGCCAACAGAAAAGGACATAGGATGCCTTTCATCCAGAAAAAAAGACTAGTAAGATGGTAGTCCCCAAATCAAATTAATGTCAAATGTAACAATAAAAAGCATTTCAGTTCACATTTGAATTTTATTATTATCGAAGTCCTATTTTGACGAGATTTGATCCTCAGATATTAAGTGATAAATAAATGTATGATGTCAGGATAACTTTGCAATTCATAAATGTTACTTTATGATTTAAATTAAATAATGTTATTAGTTTATTAACATGAGAATTCGTAAGTGAAGTTTTTAGCTGTTGACATTATTTTAACAGCAAAAACTGGAATACAATTATGCTCGTACCGTACCAAGATCGCGTGAAAAAGTGTCCACACAAAGAAGAGTAAGCTCACACATACGTAAGCGTGATAATACTATACAGGGTGATTTTGAAATCGTGTAATTCCTTTTAACCACGCATTCTACTGGTGATATAGAATAACCCTGACAATATTTTTTCTTAATTAGAATAATGGTTTCGGCAAAATTAGAGTACAGATTTTTTTCATGAAATGATTTCAAATAGTCATATTTTAACCACCTGACACAATCTTAATATTTTACTAATTTAAAAATATTAACATAACAATAACTGATGTCGTAAATAATAAGGGGCAATAAAAAGGACTGCCCGTTATTATTTACGACATTAATTATTAATATGTTTTTTTATTTTAATAAGAAAAAAATAAAATTGCCTCGGTTGGTTAACATATGACTATCTGACACCATATCACGAAAAAAATGGAACAATAATTTTTCAAAAAAAATAATTCTAATTAAATAAAAATATGATCAGGGTTATTCTATATCACCAGTAGAATGCGTGGTTAAAAGGAATTACACGATTTCAAAATCACCCTGTATATATTATTAAGATATGTCGGCATTATGTGTCAGATGACAACTTAACGACTAGAAAAGTGACCATATTTAAAAATAGTAGTAACTTTCTATGATTTAAATCTTCGTTTAAAATATTAAAAATTCGTAATAAATACATATTTACATATAAATGTATTCTTTTATCGAAAATATTATTATTTAAAGCAACACATGTCTGAGTGAGTAATTAAAATATAAATGTTCCGAGATTATAATATGGTCGGTTTATCGTATAAGCTTGTGTAAAACAACTTTTAATTAAAGGTCTGCTCTCATTAATCTCGTGGTATTAGTTCGACCTTATGTTTGCGGTTGATTAGGAGGTGCCGGGTTCGATACCTTAAAGTTTTGTTAGGTATTTTTTGGTAGTAGTAATGCGTTTGGTAATATGCCTAGTGAGTAGTAGGTTCGGTACCTACCTATTATATAAAACTATGGTTCTTAACTTTTTGTACGAGAAATAAAGTATATTAAGGACGGAGATATAAAATTAACAGTATTTTAGCAAAGTATTAAATTTTTAGTATTTGATTTTTTATGTTTTAAGAACATACTTTTGAACCTTCTTGACCATGTTCTTTAATTTAATAATTGATTATCATTTTTAAAATGTGAATTATAAATATTAAATTGAGATATAAGGAGATTTCGATAGTTTAGTAAAACAGAGAAGAATGAGTGAAAAAGATAAAATACTGTTTTAATAATAATAATTACATTATTTGCTGGACAAAGGACAATGGTCTTACAATTTATTCAAATTAGAACTCTTTGCTCTGCCTTATAGACATGCAAACATTAATAAAAACAAAAATACACATACTATTTACTTTAAAATAACTAATAAACAATAAATATACATATAAAACGTAAGCCAAAGCCCAACAATATATAAATATTAACATAAGTGCACATAAGATATGTAGATACATTATATTTTATATACTTAAATAAAATGATTTTAATTGCTATGTAGCCCTCTTCCTCTCTCATAATTTTGCTGTGCCCGACAGGGTCCATAGTGAACTAATTTGTTTTATAAGTCCATCTTTATATTACACTAGATGTGGCCGCGGTTTCACCCGCGTTTATGATTACTGCGCCGTCCCCGTGGGTAGCAGCGTGATTTTATATAGCCCGTAGCCTTCCTCGATAAATGAGCTAACCAGCACTGAAATAATTATTCAATTCGGACTAGTAATTCCTGAGATTAGCGCGTTCAACCAAACAAACAAACTCTTCAGCTTTATAATATTAGTATAGATTGTGGAATGCAATAAAATATTGAGTATTGAGTAATAAGGTAATAAACAAGCTTTCTTAAGACAGCATTTATAGTAATAGTGCACACACAGCGACGCATCAACCTAGACTGTTTGGACTTTGAACTATTAGAAGTTGAACGCTGCGAATCGTGCGAGAGAGTGCGTTATATTTTTGTTACGCTTTATCCTTACCATTACATCGACACCACTATGCACTGTCCCTTTCCGACAACTCTCTATTTTGTATGTAGCGTAGTTATGCGTATATAGGGTGTCTAACTTGATGTGTAGCCGTGTGTACAATATTTCTTAACCCACTTTTGCAACAAAATATTAGACACACACATCTGAGACATGACATCGCATTCGTAGAACGAGTAAACATAATTCAGTAACGTTTTTAGCGAGTGACACAGCTTCCAAGGCCGACTAACACAGTACGTTAGTAACAATTATTAGCGTATTACATAATTTGTGTGCTGATATAATCTTTGGTGTTTACATTTTGGATACAAACGGCGTTATTAGAATCTATTGTGGCACAGCGGTAGCTATAGCGATAGCTTAGTGGGGAGACCAACAGACTGCTATGCTCAAAAGGGTCTCGGGTTCGAACCCTCGTCGCGCACCTCTGACTTTCGGAAGTTATATGACTTTTCGAAATTATGTGCGTATTAATTGACAATAATCGCCTGCTCCGTGCCTCGAAGAGCACGTTAAGCCGTCGGTCTCGGCTGCCATGAACATCTATGGCAGTCGTTATTGGGATGTCAGTGCCCTATAATATCCTGACACTGGTCTAGCCTTAGGGTATCGTTAGCCTTCGGGTTGCGGAGGTCAGGTGGCAGCCGCTCCGTGTAAAAACTGATATCCAGTCAAATCCGGTTAGACCAGAAAAGCCGACCCCAAGTGACTTGGGAATAATAAAGGCTAGGGAGAAGTGGCACAGCGGTAGTAATGCGGTTTCTGTGAGGTTTCGGGTTTCTGATTCGGGCATAAGTGGTTTTCTCTCAGGACTGAGAAATTGTGCCCGGTAAACTAAAATAGCCTCGTCCTTTGTAATGTAGGGCATAATTTATTGTATAAGTTGTACTACTTTACTTTATTTAATAATAATATCCTCCAGACCGACATTTAGGCCGCGGCGTCTGTCTTAACGGAGACTGGCCAACTACGCAGGGGATATTATAGTGCACAAGTGTGTGCGCAAACACAAGTGCACTCTCTGTTCCCTAACTCTCATAATCCGATAGGACGGTAATCCGATACGACCGGAGAGAGATCAGGCGCAGGACCAACGTCTTTACGTGCTTTACGATGCACGGGGTTGTCTTGCACCGCCAACTTCCTAACTCCAGGCTGCTATTGACATTTCTTAACAGAAAAACCCAATAACTGTTTGTTGGCCCAACCCGGATTCGAACTCGAGACCTCATGCACAGCAATCGCATTCACTACCGCTGCGCCACGGAGGCAGTTATTTCATCATGTAACCACTTGGTATATAAGCAATATTATGATCCTAATATACGCAGTACCATTTCGTACTTCTTGAGTTTTTAACCCCCGACGCAAAAACGACGGGTGTTATAAGTTTGACGTGTCTGTGTGTGTGTGGCATCGTAGCTCCCGAACGGATAAACCGATTATAGTTTAGTTTTTTTTTTGTTTGAAAGTTGAATTAGTCGGGAGTGTTCTTAGCTACGTTTGATAAAAAGCGGTCCAAGATGGCCGCCGCCACAAAATGGTGGATTACATATTTTTCCACAATTCCCTCAATATGAGTATTAAATGAAAGGGCTTGACTAGTAGAATACTATACACTATGATAAATTTCAAATCCAAGATAGCCGCCACCACAAAATTACATATTTTCACAAGAAACGATCACCTAGGTCTGTCTCTTGCAACTGTTCCATAAATATACACTACAATAAAATCATAGTGAGTTAAATCTGGGTGTAAACATAGATTTTGCCCGCTGGTCGGGCCGCCCAAAAGGCAGGGGCGTGCACAAAGATTTCTGGTAGGGTATGCACGTCCTACCCGAAACCTCTGCGAGGGCACTACATTTCATTTATAAATGTTTTTGTGTGTATATATCTCTGTATATTATATTGTAGTATTTAATAAATAGATTTCGATTATATAGATTTACATAAGCCAGCGGACTAGGGTGTGCAGTGCTTATTTGCTTGTATGAAGCGCACGCGCCTGCCAAAAGGTAGGATAGGCCTTTTCCAAGATACAATGTAGTCTTAATTACGCTTAGTAACTAGTCCTTGGTTGTGTTAAGTAGATATAAGATAGTTCATTACTCGTTTTGTATTGTATTACTTATTATTATTTATTGTGTTGCGAAATATTTAGTGACGCATGTTACTACTTTGAATAGAGGTGCTGCGACAGCGGACTATGCTCGGCCATGAGAGTGAAGGTTTATTAATAAAAACAATCACGTACAAATACTTCTGTCATAAACATTCAGCTATTAGTTTACGACAGGGTCTGTAGAAAGGGACCATATACATAATCATGATGACATAATTATGTATATAATTAGAAAAGAAATTCTTCCATAATACCTCATTTCTTAAAATAGCAACTGTAGATCTTTTTTATGAATTAAGTTCTAGCTATTTTCCGCGTTATCACTCGCTTGTATTCTGGATGAACGATACCCTACGTCCTTTCCTGTACCCCTGACAGCGTGTACGTGAAATATCATGATGATCGGTTTAGTAGTTAAAAGCGTGTAAGCGTAACAAACAAAGAAACATATGTAGACTCGCATTTATAATGTTGGTAACGTATAGTCT
This sequence comes from Catocala nupta, assembly GCA_963675205.1. Classification (NCBI taxonomy): domain Eukaryota; kingdom Metazoa; phylum Arthropoda; class Insecta; order Lepidoptera; family Erebidae; genus Catocala; species Catocala nupta. The sequence continues at coordinate 18,541,607 of OY776104.1, forward strand.
CACTCTTGTCTCGTCTGACAAAGGGATGGTCAAATGTATTGTTACGTGCTGGGTTCGACGGATAAGAATATAAAACAATATTACCGACTAAAACGATTTATTCTAGCACACAATTAAATTTAAAACACTACGAACACTATACTACACTTTTCCACTGTAACTGCTTCAAATTCCGTAGTATTTTCGCTTCCGTTCGCTTCGATGAATACTTGACTGCTTACGATTGTAAACTGACTCGGCGTCGCGCGTGCGCTCTATTTATACGCGGGTAAAGCGTTTCTGGAGTTTTCTAGAAAAGCCATACCCGGTATGTAACAGTACGATGATTCGAGAATGTGCTAGCGTTCTCTCTACTGTACTCGTACCGACAACTACGTAGTTCCGTAAGATGTCAATAGATGGTGCTGTAATAAATTATTAAAAGGGACTGCCGAGTCTTCCCCACAGTACCGACAGATGACACTAGCCGTAACAGTATATTACATCCAAACTTCGCCAGAGTAAGTTAAGTCCAACGTAATAGAGAGCGTGTTTATTATCGTTTTCCAGACACAGTTTCAAACACATTGCTTCTGAAAATTCCTAAAGAGCATAACACAAAATGATGACCTTTCCCAGGAATAGTACCCGAGACTTCATGCACATATAACATTCACTATCGCTGCAACACAAAGTTATGGTAATTTAAATGTAAATAAATAAATAATAGTCACGGCTCCTGTTTATCTTTGTCATAAAAGAGCTGTTTCGTTGTTTGTCTGTAAGCTTTGTATACAATGAAGTAGTCGTGGGCATCGGAAAATAAATCTCTTATATCGTCGACTTCCTGTACATATGACGTAACTATTTCTAGTATATATATGGCAGAATTGCTTTTGTAACCTTCACAATAGACTAGATAATGAAAATAAAACTATTTTGTTTAATTCTATTAGAATATAAGCTGCAATAGCCTAGTGCCTAGATAGACCTCTGCTTGACTGGTATGCCAGGTCCATCTAGGTCTGTCACACTACCACGCAGAGGTCTTGACGATCCCATGGAACACATCTTTGACTTTTCGAAGTTATATTCGAATTAAATAGGTAATTATCGTTAGCTCTTTAAAGGAAAACATCACGAGGAAAACTGCACGTTTGAGAGTTCTCCATAATGTTTTCGAAGATATGTGAATGTTAATAATCTGTACTGAGCGAACGTGTTGGATTATAGCCTAACCATTCTCATATCGAAAAGAGGCTCGTGCCCAGCTATGGGACAGGGCTGATATTATTATATACTGAGAGTTTGAGTGGCCGCTTCTTAGCCACAAGCTGCGGTAGTCGGCGCTCGTTACTGGTGACCACGTTCAGTGGCCTGTAGTTGGCGCGCACTCAGCCGCAGTCACCGGCTTCGAGGTGTGGTCGAGTTTAAATAGCTTATTATTTAGCTACTAGTGGCTACGACCGGTGCGGCTGCGAATAGACGTTGCGTCTAATGGCTCGTCTTGTCCACCAATCGCAGACAGAAGATTTTTTTGCTTGGAAAGACAACTCTCGCATTAGCAATAAATCCTGTATCGCGGGACTTTACAAACATTTAAACAATGGACGCAAAGAATGCCTAGAATAAATGTTGATCACGCAAATTTTTGTCCCGTGTGGGAATAGAACCCACAACACTCGGCGCTGAGGCAGTGGCGAGGCGACTTCTTAAACCAGCACGTCATCCGTGCAGTAAAAAAACGTCGGTTGTGCTATGAGTGTAATTCGAACCCACCACCTCTCAATTGCAAGTTCAATACCATATCTATTAGCCCTTGTAATGATTGTACAGTTAGTGTTCTTACAGACAGCGGCCTCGGTAGCGTACCTACTGGTTTGTGTAACCGACTGCCACGCATAAGGTCGCGAGTTCGATTCCCGCACAAGTCAAACATTTGTGTGCATGGACATGGATGTTTGTCTTGGTCTGGGTGTTTCCATGTTTAATATGTATGTATTTACAAAAAAACGTATATATATATATGTATGTTTATCCATTGTCTTACCCATGGTACAAGCTCTGCTTAGTTTGGGCTAGATGGTGCTGTGTGTATGTGATAGAATAGAATAGACATTACTATGCTAATATGGCAAACGGTCCTAGATGTAAAATGTCCTAGTGAGACAGAGCGAGATACATATACTACAGTCGTTACGCCTAGTCGCTAATTTTGGCCACGGATCGCAACCAGAAGTGGCCTAGTGTGTGGGCAACACTTATTTTATTTATCTTTTGTCAATCATCTGTGTTGATTTAATCTGATCGATTAGCTTGTCTGCCCTCCAGATATGTTTACAACAATGTTCGTTCATAAGTTCTCTAGAAGTTAAAAGTTAAATATAGTATGTGCAATTTTAGCGAAGGCGGAACTATGTATTAAACTATGTATGGTAGTGGACAATTACGTTGTTTTATTGCAATATGTCCGTAAATAGGCGCGGCTGTTTTTATATGGACGCTTGAAACATATGCTCTCTTTAAGGAAGGTTCTGATATAAAGGGATGAAAGACAAAGCCCGCTCTAAGAATAATAACTGAGTCGCGGGGGACTAAAAAACATTAAAAAAATGGATACAAGGAACACCCAGACTCGGAACAACCATTTGTGGATCACACAATGTTTTGTCCCTAATGAGATTCGAACCCACAACACTTAACGCAATGGCAGAGGCGAGGCGACCACTTTAACTTTTTAACGAATCGACACAAGGAGGCTGGAGGCCCAATCAACCTCTTTCCTCCTTTCCGCTCCTTCTCCTTTCCACTTCCTATCCTAAAGGGTCGGCAACGCGCAAGTGATGCCTCTGGTGTTGCAGGCGTCTATAGACTACGGTGGCCACTTACCATCAGGTGGGCCGTACGCTAGTTTGCTACGTAAGCTGCACAAAAAAAAATTTAAAATGAAATCACTATACAATTATTATAATTTAGAACAGGTAAGGTATGGTACAAGGTGAAATGCCTTTACAGGTGTATACAACACTTACGATTCAAAACAAACATAGGTACATGGCAAATAAAAAAAAGAAATTAAAAACGGAATAACAATAGTTCTAATAAGAAAGTAGAAAGTAGTGGCGTAGTGGTTAGTGTAACCGACTGCCACGCCTGAGGTCGCGGGTTCGATTCCCGCACAAGACAAATATTTGTGTGCATGAACATGGATGTTTGTCTTGGTCTGGGTGTTTCTATGTATAATATGTATGTATTTACAAAAAAAAAGTATATATGTATGTTTATCCATTGTCTAGTACCCATAGTACAAGCTCTGCTTAGTTTGGGCTAGATAGTGTTGTGTGTATGTGGTAGAATATTATTATATTATTATACTTTCGCTGCAAAACCTCCTTTTTAACAAGTCGGCAATGCGAAACGGTCGGTAATGTCTTATCATCTTACGGTCAAGTTAACTTGTAACCTTAGCGTTGTAAAAAGAAGACATTATATATACGTTTGACGCCATTTCCAATTCTAAGCACTTAAGAAGCGAGTATCACCGACTTGACGAAGGTACTTGACCTACTGCGGCGTCCGCGAGCCACGTCGATAGAATTGTAGTCCATTGTTGTTAGTTTTAGAACTACACTGTTAGTTTTAATTGGATTTATAACTATAGGTTTAGAAATAGAGCTGCGCTAGTGAGACTTTTGTTGTTTTGTGACAATATATCTTGTAGTAAGCGTCCTATGTGTCGTACTAGTTGTAGTTTTGTTTGCGTGAATTTAAATCATGTATTTTTAGGTTTATATACAGGATGTCCCAGAAGTCGACGTTAAGCCGGAATCAGGTAACATGATTAGTTATAATAGCTATCAGAAAAATAATATCTAAGTTACGTATAGCTTAAAGAAGCACCTTAAGTATTCGAGATTACATAACAAAAAGAAAATTCAATGTAAAGCTAGCTGTTTATCGTCTTTTGTTTTTTTAATAGCCTGTTATTTTATGATACGTGAATTAGATTTTTCATATTTTTCTGATAGCTTATATAACTTAGCCTGTTACCTGATTCCGGCTTCACGTCGACTTCTGGGACATTCTGTATAATATCAACCTTGTATTTATTTGTTTCTCTGCTGGATACGGATCTCTTCTCTCTCTAGGGTGTGAGAAGGGTTAGGCCACAGTCCACTGCGCTGGCCCAGTGCGGGTTGGTAGGCTTCACATATCTTTGGGAACATTATGAAGAACTCTCAGACATATATAGCTTTTTGGGGAACTGTTGGACTGCCTCGCAGAGGTCTCGAGTTTTATCCCAAGGCGCGCATCTCTAAATTTTGGAAGTTATGTGCTTATTAAAAAGTTAATTATCGCTCGTCTTAATGGTGAAGGAAGACATCGTGAGGAAACCTGCATATCGTTTAATCTACGGACAGTTAATTTTTGACTCAATTGGTGGCTAAAACGTCGTTTTTTAATATAGCAATCGGGCCTAAGCGGTTGTCTCGCCACTTGTCAAGTGCCGACTGTTATGGATTTAATCCCTACTCGGGACCAAAAGAGCCGTGATTACCAAATAGTTTTCCTGTGTATTAGTCAACTCCCAGTCGATACAGGCGTTATTATTACTGCGGTACGAGAAGAGAATTGGTGTTAAATATCGCAGTATCCTAAGAAATAAGATAACTTGTTTTAAATAGAAAAACTCACATTTGTAAGATAAATTATACAGAAAATGCCAAAACTCACAGCTGAAGTTCTAAGCGATTTAAAGTGAAATAAATTACGCTCTTAGCAGAAAATTAATCTCTGTCAAGCTAGTTAAACTTTTTCACAAAATATTACAACCTGTATGGAACAGTTTTAAAGCTATCATAGTCGCAAGTCTTTCTATTTGATGTATAAAATAATATATACAAATAAATAAAATTGAAGCGTCTATTTGTAATGTCAAAATAACAGCTTTCTTATATGCATTATATAAGACTGCTTAAATAAAAAAATATAAAATATTCTGTATGTTTGTTCCGGCTAATCTCAGAAATGGCTGGACCGATTTTGACAGGGCTTTAACTAGCAGATAGCTGATGTTATAAGGAGTAAGTTAGAATCTAATTCTATTTTATAAAAAATAATAGTTTTTGCGAGAAATACATCCACGCGGACGAAGTCGGGAGTAACAGCTAGTAAATACATAATAGTCAAAGAAATGGGCGCAGCTTGAGTCAACTTAGCCTTGTACTCAAGATACCTTTGACTATTGTCTCCAAAAATGGTTTTGTAATCCAGTCCGCTTTAGGGTGATGCCTCATTAGTGGGTTGCGTTGCGTCGCCGCACGCGACGTTTTAACGAATCGAAACGAAGCGGGGGGCAGGGTGCTGCGCTGCGCTTTCGGAGCTTCGGTGCGACGACGGACTGTGTTCCGATACATTTGCGCAGATGTGGCATACTGTGGCTTAAATATGTCAATTTACTATCCCTCGAGCACAGTAAATTTTTTCTGATATACCTACATAGAAACACCCAGATCAAGTCAAACATCCATCATCCATGTTCATGCACACAAATGTTTGACTTGTGGGAATCGAACCGGCGACCTCAGGCGTGGCAGTCGGTTACATTAACCACTATGCCATCGAGGCCGCCAAAGGGTAAGGGTTACTACCCTACTGGTACCAGCTTCTGCTACTGGTAGGTATACTATGTATGTATGATAGTAACATTTACTCAGTTTAGATAATAATTAGTTAAATGTGTGTGTATGTGTGTCACATAATATCGTTGGAACATTTACACCGGTGGCTCATATGTTATAAATAGCATATAGGTTAAGGCGATCGCGGGTTTACGACCCGTTTACAGTTCAAGGCGGTATACACGCAATATCGGTGTTACCTACATTATGTTAATTAATATTTTATTAAAATTTACGGCGTTTTTGAAGCTATCAAATGCTTAAGAGGAATTGCAGGCAGCTTTTTAAGTTCATACAAACGTATTTCTCTGATTTCTTCTTGTATAATGAGACTAGTGCAAAGAAAATTCTTTTGTTTTGCTATTGCATGTATATACTCACGCCTATGTCCTCATTGGCGTAAACAGAGGTGATACCAACATTTTGTCAGCTATCTTTTCTTTGTTAGGTAATGTAAGTGGGCAAGTCTGTTGACAATTAACAGGCATTGTTTTGAAAATTTTTGGCAGAATAGAATCATTAACGCTTTATCCGAAACGGCAATCGAACCCGAAACCCCACGCACAAAAGTAGCATTCATTGTCGCTGCGCCAAGGCAATCGATTATTCCATTCACAATTAGTTTACCTTGGTCAATCTTTTGTCATCTATTCTTTTCATATATCCAAAACCATCATGGTACACCAATTCAGTTTGATCTCTAGATAATATTAATAATATCAGCCCTCTATTTAAACTGTCCCAGTACTGGACATGGGCCTCTTCTTATTGTGAGAAGGGCTAGGCCGTAGTCCACAACGCTAGGCCGGTGCGGGTCGACCGACTTCACATCTTCGAGAACATTATAGTGAACTCTTCGAGAACATTATACTGAGTCTCAGACATGCAGGTTTCCTTACAATGTTTTCTTTCACCGTTAAAGCGAGCGATAATTATCACATAACTGCGAGATAACAGAGCTGCGTGCTTTGAGATCGAACTCGAGATCTTTCTTATTATTTACCTAGATAAATAAATTCAAACTAAATGTAATACATCAGAAAAATAACTTGAATGCATACCTATAACAAGAATTTTTACTTTAAACATAAATTTACGTAATTTTACTTAAACAAGTTCTATGAATTTAAAGAATGAAATATTCCTTTGATATATTATGCAGACTTGTTAAATTTTCGATAAGATAAATGTTACATAGATTTATACAAGCAAGAAATGTATTTCTATTATATATTATTGCCATGACTTTGCTCAGGTTTGTGCGTGTTTTATTGGACAATCTAACGTCAGAATATGTCAGTCCGCCAGTATTCCTCTAACTTAGTTAATAGTTTGTGTAGTTGCTTGGATATTTTGAAGTAGAGCATTTCTTTTAAATATGACTCTCTATCTAGGTATAGATCTCTTTCGTGGCTTAACAAACATCCACACAACGGACACGAAACACCCAGACTAGAAACAAATATTTGTGAAACATAATACACTATTATTTTATGCTAGGCGGGAATCAAACCCACGATACTTACGAGCCCTCCATGCAATCGTAACGATTATAAAGACAGTTGAATAATGTGTTAATGACTTTCAAGACGCACAGGCAGGGTCTACACTATTATTTTAAAATTGCTAATGACTTTGTAGAATTACCTAAACCCAACCTGGATATCAAATCCGAGACTTCACGATCAGCTGTCAGCCTAGCTACAGATACAACCAGATAACACTTTCTGGCATGTTCTAAATTACGATTCAGAATTTACGATATTAATATCTAAAATGAATTTCCATAACTTTAGCCCTTAATTAATGATCAAAATTATGTTAATTTTATTATTAAAACTAAGGCACGACACCTGGTACTGTCCGCCTGTGATTAATCACTGTCGAGATACCATCCCACTCTTACAAATTTTAATTACCATTATCCATATCGTTCTGTCCTTGTCTTACACCAGGATTATTTAAGACAGATAGGCGCGAAAGGAAACTTCTCATCTTGTAATCTGCGGCTTATTATTTTTTTTGACTAGATCGGTACTTAGAAATTATATAAAAAACTCTTTATTTCTATTGCTCCTTTAAGAAATCATTCCTCAGTTACAGGGAACTGTACAAACATTCAAACAACGGACTCAAAGAACACTGTCCAGACTCGAAACAATCATTAATTGTAGATACAATTTTTTGGTCCATGTAGGGATCAAATTCACAATACTCGACGCATTGACAGTGCCGAGATGACCATTGAAACAATAAGGCTATCCGCCCGGCCTTAAAATGTAATTGATCGAGAACAGTTATTCCAATATCATAAGATCACATGCGGCCTGGTAACAACCGCGAGAAGCTGTTGGATATGGGCGGCCCAAGACCGTTCTGTGTGGCAAACCTTGGTGGAAGCCTATCTCCAGCAGTGGACGTCTTTCGGCTGAGATGATGACATGCGACCTAAAGCGTAAGCGAAATGTTGGCATATTACATCTTTGCCTAATACTACGGGGTGAGTTTATGTATGTAAAAGGCCTTATAATGTATGTAAAGGCTAGCTAGACGTAATACAATTGTCTCGGTCGTCCTATTTAGATTGTGACGTCACACAGACGGCAATGCGGCGATAAAACTCGCTGCGACTCGAAGGCTTTTGTACCGACGTTTTTAGTTCTAAGTACATGTGCCTTAGAATGTTCTAGTACATTTATTGTACTTATTAGTTTGTTAGTATGTTGTTTAATAATATAACAGGCTTGTTTCTAAACTTTTAAAAGAATAATTATATCAGCGCTGTATTAAAGTGTCCCAATGCTGGGCACGAGCATCTTCTTAGTGTGAGATGGATTAGTCTTCTACATCCAATTTCATGGTTTCTGTACAAAATGCAATGGTTATTTTAAAATACTATTATATTTCGAGAATAGACTATGTATATTATGAGTAACTTGTATTATTTATAATAAATATCAATAACAGTTAAAACAATTTGTATTTAATGTTAAATTTAGCCCGTATTCATTGTTTCAATTCGCCCTAATTACATGTTGGTTGATGTTTTTGCTAATTTAAGTCAAACTATAGTAACCGTAACACAAGCAACTATAAATGAAAAAGAAAATCATGACCAAATAGTTTTTATATTTTAAATATCTTAAATATAAGTAAACAGTAATTAGTAAAAGTGTTTGACAATATTGGTTTAAAGTTTCAAAATTATATAACAATAGTGTAGGTACTATAAAAAAAGCGATAAAATCCGTATAGAGTTGTATAATTTCAAAGAAAACATAGAATTCGAATTGGCCATTCAAAACATATTAATTAAATATTTAGTATGAAAACCACAACGATACTGATTTTCTTTATACAATGTGGCAACTTCATATTGAAACCTCTATTATTTCATATGCCTTATTAATCTTATTATAATTCAATTTGTTGTGATTAGTCTTTACATTATAACTTCTCATATGCGAGTGAGAATCATTCAATACCTCGAAGCTTTCTTATGTATCACATCAAAAGTTTGACTATATAAGTGAAATCTTAAAACTCTACAACACCAAATACCAGTTATACCTTTAAGCAGACCTCAGAAATGTGGCGCCGAAAAAAAAACATATTGACCCAAAAACTTCTGGTCGACAATGGCTCGTTTTCCAAATGTGATTCACTGCCTACCCATATATGGCGATGGTGACATCATTTGGTGACGAAAAAACTACCTACATACTGATTGAATTTTATGCATCGTCTCACTACACTCGGTTTGGTTCTAGGAATATGAAAGAAGGAAAATTTGTAAACATATTTAGTATTGGTCGTACAGTTCAGACCTTAATATTTGCACTTGTTTATACATGCATTTAATTTTTTATAAAATACACGCATGCAAAAAATTATCGTGTTCTCAAATATATTTCACGTTTACCAACCATTTTCTATCGCAATATCGATCTACCATTATGCTAGAGACAAAAGCCCGCTATACCTGTCGACAACCATATTTTCTATTTCTTGTTGGTTTATTTCTGTCATACATCCTTTATTTATATTCTATGTAATTCTGTACTCCTTCTAATAAATATCAAAATGAATGCCGGTCTTATATTCTATATCGAAATAAAAGATTATGATTTCAATCTCAAGATAAACTATTTCAACCGATAGAAATTGAAATCTAAGCTATTTTGAGGTTTTAATCGTAGTTTGTTTACATTTCAAGACATTGAGATGTTAACACCTTAGTCTCCTCGCGATGTCGTGACCATGGAGGTTGGAAAAGAATTTTTTTTATTTTGATCGTATATTTGATTTGTTTACTATTTAATCAGTCACGCTGTATGGTGTGAATATGATCACAAACGGTCAAGCAGTTCACAAACATACATATGCACTAACAATTGCAAAGAAGTATGTAAGCATAAACACGGACGGTATAGCCATTAAAGTGATCGTCTCGTCACTGCCATAGCGCCGAGTAGTTTCGATCCATTTCGTCTCATACGGGACAAAAATAGTTGTTCGAAGTCTAGACGTTCTTTAAGTCTGTTGTTTGAAAGTATGTAAAGTCCCCGGCAATGCAGGAATTATTATTATTCCGAGAGATAAAAAAGAAAAGAATATCTATTACTTTACGAAATCTCACAGTTCTCTATGCGCGTTATAAGTATGCTTAAAAAGGTTTCTCTTCACGTATTTTAGTAGAATAAATACAGTAGAAATAAGTGAAATATTATGTAATCTTTATTTTTAAATTTATATGTTTGAGTTATGAGCGCACACACGAATAATAATAATAATAATATTCTACCACATACACACAACACCATCTAGCCCAAACTAAGCAGAGCTTGTACTATGGGTACTAGACAATAGATAAACATACATATATACTCTTTTTTTTCAGTAAATATATACATATTATAATGGACAGATACTCTTTGTTTCATAATGATAATATTATTAAATAAATAATATTATTTAAATAATATATGTATATATGTAACAGAAGACTAATTGTGTAATTTTATTTATTGCAGGTAACTTAATTCAGAAGTAAAGAAGCACTTTTAAGAGTATCGTAAGTCTAACCCCCTGTTTCTGAATCGAAAAAGGATTTCATCAAACCAATATCAATTAAGCATTAACATAAGTATAATATCAGCCCTGTATTAAACTGTCGCACTGCTGGGCATGGGCCTCTTCTCACTGTGAGAAGGGTTAAGCCATTGTCTACACTGCTGGCCCAGAGCGGGTTGGCAGACTTCACATATCTAAGAGAACATTATGTAGAACTCTCAGACATGCAAGTTTCGTCACGATGATATCCTTCACCGTTAAATCTAGCGATAATTAACTATTTAATACGTACATAACTTCGAAAAGTGCGTGCCTTGGGATCGAACTCGAGACCTCTGCGTGGCAGTCCAACGGTTTCCCACTAGGCTATCGCTGCTATATACTTTATTTATTTATTTCATGCACAAAACAAGTTACAATTTTTTACGTAAACATATAAAGCTTATAACTAACTTAGATCTAAATTGTAACTCAGCAAAATGTGCATACACAAAAACATGATAGTTTCTATACTATATACTATATACTTAAGTATATGATGTTCAAATACCTACACACATTTTATTACAGTTTATGGAAACTGGATATAGAAACAAAAATATAGAAGAATAAAAATATAGATAGAAGTAGTACACACGGCTACACATCAAGTTAGACGCCCTTTAAACGCATAACTACGCTACATACAAAATAGAGAATTGTCGGAAAGGGACAGTGCATAGTGGTGTCGATGAAATGGTAAGGATAGAGCGTAACTAAAATATAACGCACTCTATCACACGATCCGCAGCGTTCAACTTCTAATAGTTCAAATTCCAAACAGTCTAGGTTGATGTGTCGCTGTGTGTACTTAAGTAGAGTTTAACTCATTCTCAACAGATTCTCAATTCTGTAACCAGGGTCTCTTATTACTTGTTTGGTCGCGACACCATAGATTCTTGAGACCCTACACTCACCAACCTCACAGTGTACACTGCACTGATGGTGTATTGGTTTCAGTGGCCGCCGCGCTGCTACCATTGCCTCGATTGTTGTGCGTTCGAATCCCACACGTGACAAAAAATTGTGTGATCCACAAATGGTTGTTCCGGGTCTGGGTCTTCTCTGTGTCCATTATTTGAGTGTTTGTAAAGTCCCTCGCGACTCGCGACACAGGAATTATTACTAGTGTGGGAGTTCTTTTTAAAGATGAAAAGTGTTTACAACGATTTGTCAGTAACTTTTATTCCTCGACAATATTATAGACGACTAGATTTTGCCCCTGGGCTTCGTGAGGTAGCTTAGGTGAGGTCATAGATTAAAATACTGTTATAGGTAGGCAACTCGAGCCTCGCTAGAGGCCTATATAAGTGCTGCCGCCAAGTAGCAGTATCATGAACTAAACTGAAGTCGTCAAAGCAATCTATACATACATACGTGTATATACGTATATAGACACCTGCATTATTCTTTTAGAATTTCTATAATTTTATTGTAATTTATATGCTGCCTATATTTGTTTGCATACAAATATAGGCAGCATATTAATCAAGTTACAAAATGGAATTATATGGGGAACATGAAAAAAATAAACAAAATATAATGTGTATGTTTTTTATTTTCTCTTGTGAGTCATATTATAATTATACGCTGCGACTTTAACAGCATTATCACAGTCCGTTTACCGTCTCCAAGCTTCACCAAAAATCCTGGTACAGAACATGATCTTTGAATCATGATGACAAAATTGGTCAAATTCACCAAAAAATAGAAGTCTTTAGCATTTTAGGTACTCTCGATGCCTGGCCGCAGGAACTAAGTTTATCTCAACGTACTAGGTTGTAGAAAACCACACAAAAGTATTGAAAAACAGGAAATTAAATTTTCTTGTTAGAAATCATTGAACATGAACGTGTCAAAAACAGAATGTTGCTAGATGATCTCAATATTTCCATTAAATCTTATTCAGTTAAATATTTTAATTTGCATTGATATTACCTCTTTAGCTCTATTGTACTTTTATATGGCATTATTGCTGAGATTTTAGATATTATTTATACAAATTATCATCTTCATTTATTTAAGTTGTTGTAGACTAAAACAAAATATCCCACTGAATTTTTACTTTGCAACACTAAAGTAGACGCTACCGTATTGTTATCTATGGCTACCGCAGCAAAATTTTGTAATATCGCCATCTATTGAAAACTATATAGTAACACAATTATAAAACAATTAATTCATGATACTGCTAAAAGAGGCGCTCTTGTCGAAAAACGTACCTGTACATTTGTTCGTAGTTACCATAGCGACCATTCATATGGGTGATGTTAAGTCAATAACAGTACCCAGATAACGTGTGTGCGAAATTTCATGATGATCGGTCGTGCAGTTAAGATGTAAAAGCGTAACAAAGAAACGAACTTAGATTCGCATTTATAATGTTATGTAAACATTTATTCCTGGCAATGTCTGAGCCACAGGTCGGCTCGTAAACCAATATCCTATTTCAATTTATTACTCGAGATATCACCTTGTATGTTTATAAATTGAAATTAACCTATTGAGTCGCAGCGGCACACCGGCTTATAGATACAGTAGCTTTTTAATCATGCCTGATATTCAAACAATTGACAGTTAAATTACTTAAGACAAATGATGGTTGCTCATTTAAAAAAATCTAATTAATTAACAATACTTTATGCGAATTATCTAGGCTTCAAATGATCGTTATCATTAGTAATTTGCCATTACCCTTATTACTTTGTATTAGAGCCAGATTTCTAGTTAGACCAGGTCATTCTTCTGTCCGAATTAATAAACTTATTATACATTATATGTGTATTCCACTTCGTGAATGGGCAATATTAAATACTGGAATATTTAATACTAGTTGTTACAGGCGACAGGCGCGTTATTTAACAAAATAAAAGTAGCCTAAGTTAGTCCTTATAACATCAGCTATTTGACAGTGAAATTGCCGTCAAATTCGGTCCAGTCGCTCAATCGGTTAGCTGATGTTATAAGAAGTAATTTAGGCTATTTGAAATTAAGTTCTGTTTGTTAAATACCACTCAGATAAAGTCGCGTGTAACAGATTGTTTTTAAAAAAAAAGTATATTTCTTATAAAGTATCAGAACAAAACATATACCTACATACACTTATGTCCTACAGCTTTTTCAATTTAAAGATAGATTAGAAGATTAATTATATTACTTGTTTTAGGAATTAGTAATACATTAATTACTAATTAACATAATATTCATTTAAATAATTAATACTTCTGTGTGGTGACGGAGTAAGAATACTACATCTCACCACCCCATTTCATCCCGTGGGTGTCGTAAGAGCCGACAAAGGGAGCACATTAAGCAGACAACAGCTCTGCAAAGAGAGGGAAAACTCGAAACAAACCCTATACCAACCCGTCTGGCCAGCGTGGTATATAGTAGGCTAAAATCATCTCATGAACATAAAACCACAAAAATGGCCTCCAGTTCCCGACAGTCCCGCTATTCCCAGCCACGGCAGCGGTCGCGGTAACGGCGGGATGGGGTGTGCGAAGAATCTCCGGGCTACGGAATGCTGCCAAAAACAAATACACCTGGCGACGTATAACGGCAGGTCACTTCGGCTCGACCAACACCTCACCGAACTCGAGGTAGAACTAAGTCGCCTTAACTGGCATATATTGGGGTTATCTGAGGTCCGAAGACAGAGGGAGGACACGATAACCCTTGAATCAGGCGACTTGTTCTACTTTCGAGAAGGTGATCGGCTCTCCCAGGGTGGTGTCGGTTTCCTGGTCAATAAGGCCCTCGTAAGCAGCGTTGTGGAAGTTAGTAGTGTGTCCACACGGGTAGCGTACCTTGTACTAAAGCTCACCGCTAGGTATATCCTGAAGGTAATACAGGTATACGCGCCGACCTCGACTCACTCTGACGAGACAGTCGAGGCCATGTACGAAGATATTGCAAAAGCAATTCATGGTACGGCCAAGGCTCACTACAACGTTGTGATGGGGGACTTTAATGCCAAAGTGGAAGTACAAGAACGCGGCGAAACGATACTCGGAATCCACGGCTTGGGGCGTAGAAATCACAGGGGGCAAATGCTAGTCAACTTTCTAGAATCGCAGGGGCTCTTCTTAATGAATTCGTTCTTTGAGAAGAAGCCTCAACGAAAGTGGACTTGGCAAAGCCCCGATGCTGTGACAAGGAACGAAATAGATTTCATCATTACGGACCGGAAGCATATATTTAGAGATGTCTCCGTGATCAATAGGTTCAATACCGGCAGTGATCATCGACTTGTCCGAGGCACTCTAAATATAGACTTCAAAGTAGAGAGGGTCCAAATGGTGAAATCTGCTCTCCGACCTACACCGCTCCAAATAGCTTTGGGCTCTAAAAAGTTTCAATTGGAACTTCAAAGTCGTTTCGATTCGCTGGAAACTACAGGCAATGTTGACAAGAAAACCGACACAGTGGTCAGAACGCTACAAGAGCTGTCTCGGAGGTGGATGCCCGCAAAGTGTAAGAACAGGGAGTCTAAGCTCTCGCTCGAGACTCTCGAACTTATGAGGGAACAACGAAAAATGCCATCCACTGAGTCGTCTTCGTCAGATAGGAGAGTTTTAAACCTACGCATCCGAAAGCTGATGCGACGTGACCTTCGTCGCTCTAACTCTCGCCTCATCGAGGCAGCGATTGAGCGAAATAGAGGGTCAAAAGTTTTCGCTCAGCAGTTAGGGAGACCCCATCTGACGAAACTCAAGGCTACTGATGGCAGAGTCATAACCTCAAAGTTCGAGATACTCAACGAAGTCGCGAGCTTTTACAGACACCTGTACGCATCACGGATGGCGAGTCCTTCGGAATATAGCGGCGATGACCACAGAGCCCCACTTACGCGCCACTTCACCGAGGACATCCCGGATATCGACCAGAGCGAGGTTAGAGCGGCTCTCGAGCAGCTTAAGAATAATAAATCTCCCGGTGATGACGGAATTACAACAGAGCTCTTAAAAGCGGGCGGGATCGCAATCCTGAAGGAGCTAACTAGCCTGTTTAATTCCGTCATCCAACAGGGCTTAACACCTCAGGCGTGGAGTGGGAGTGCGGTGGTTTTGTTCTCTAAGAAAGGTGATAAAACCTTACTTAAGAACTATAGACCCATCTCACTCCTAAGCCACGTCTACAAGTTGTTCTCGAGAGTCCTCACAAACCGTCTCGCTAGAAAGCTTGACGAGTTCCAGCCTCCAGAACAAGCCGGGTTTCGAAAAGGCTTCAGCACCGTGGACCACATCCATACTGTTCGGCAGATTGTACAGAAGACCGAAGAGTACAATCAGCCGCTGTGTATGGCTTTTGTGGACTACGAGAAAGCCTTCGACTCCATCGAAACTTGGGCGGTTCTGGAAGCTCTGCAACGATGTCGCATTGACTGGCGCTATATAGAAGTGTTGAGATGCCTGTATGACACCGCCACAATAACCGTCCAGCTTCAGGACCAGAAGACAAACCCGATAGAGCTGCGTCGAGGAGTGAGACAGGGAGATGTAATATCGCCCAAATTGTTCACCAACGCGCTTGAGGATGTTTTTAAAACACTGGCCTGGGCCGGACGGGGAATCAATGTGAATGGTGAGAACATCTCACACCTACGGTTCGCCGATGACATCGTCATTATAGCAGAGTCGCTGGAACAGCTTAGCGGGATGCTGCACAGCCTAAATGGAGCCTCGCGACGGGTTGGTCTTGGCATAAACTTGGATAAAACCAAGATCATGTTTAATAGACACGTTATGCCGAGACCGATTTACGTCGATGGGTCGATGCTCGAAGTTGTTCAAGAGTATGTCTACCTTGGACAAGTGATTCGACTTGGTAGGAACAACTTCGAGAAAGAAATCGATAGGAGACTCCAGATGGGGTGGGCAGCGTTTCGTAAGCTTCGTCAGGTTTTCTCATCACCTTTACCGCAATGCTTGAAGACCAAAGTCTTTGACCAGTGCGTCCTACCTGTTATGACCTACGGTGCCGAAACGTGGACACTCACGGTAGGGCTAGTCCAAAAATTTAAAGTCACCCAGCGGGCTATGGAGCGAGCTATGCTAGGAGTTACTTTGAGGGATAAACTTAGAAATAAGGTTATCCGTCAAAGAACCAAGGTTACCGACATAGCTTGCAGAATAAGCAAGCTGAAGTGGCAATGGGCTGGCCATATCTGTAGAAGGACCGATGGCCGTTGGAGCAAGCGAGTCCTAGAGTGGAGACCGTGACTTGGTAAACGTAAGGTAGGACGCCCCCCGGCCAGGTGGACCGATGACCTGAAAAGGTAGCTGGGTTAGACTGGATGCGGAAGGCGGAAGACCGGATGTTGTGGCGTAAAATGGGAGAGGCCTATGTCCAGCAGTGGACTGCGGTGGGCTGATTGATTGATTGATTGATAACATAATATTCATTTAAATAATTAATATATTAGGTATATTTGTATTTAATTAAATTGTTAATTATTGTCATTTTTGTGTGATGACATATCAAAATAGTATTAGTTCTTCAATTGCACTTGCATTGTAACTTATATTATAGACATTTTAGCAAGGCCTATACGAAAATACTGCAACTGATGGCAACGTTACTTCGAGTATCCAGTAAAATGCGTAGTAGGAATCCCTTGAAATATTACAAGTAAATAAAACAACTTCAATACTGATGATCATAAATATATTTATTGGCATTACTAGCCATCAGCAAGAGTTCCAAGCTTAGTATCCTATGCCTCTGTTCCAGTTGGAGCCATAACCGTTCTGACCACCTTGGTAACCGTTATAACCAGAGTTTTGATGCCCTGCGTTGTTTAGGCTTGTCGTCTGACCGATGTCGTGACCGGCAGCCTGGTGGTGGTGGACAGTCTAAACAGAAATATTTTTATTAGTACCATTTGTAATAATTATGTTCTCCAGACCGATGTCGGTCACGGCGATAGGTGGAGACGGACCATCTGCGCAGGAACTATTATAGTGTACAAGTGTGTGCGTAAACACAAGGACACTCTCTGTTGTCATAATCGAAGGGAAAGCAATTCGTATCAGATCAAAGATCGAAGGCAACATCAGACACGATATGAACGTGTTTACATGTGCTTTCCGAGGCGCACGGTTGTGTAACACAACCAACTTCCTTGGCTGCTATTTAGAATTATTTGGCAAAAATCCGATAAATTTTTAGTCCCATTATTACTAACCCTGCTTTTACCTGGTTAAGCCCAAAAAGTTTAGCCCAGAAGATGCAACTAATTATCATCTCTGTATATGTTTTTACAGTGATACGAGCTTCTTTAACTTGTTAGCGAGGCACTGATTTAACTCAGTGGCTGCTATTCTCAGTAATAGCTGTTTTTCTGTTATGCCTAGAGTGCCCAGTCTCCTAAAGAAGCTGTTTTGTAAGTCAGACCACTAATTTTTCTCTTTTGCGCTGGCCAGACAGTATCGAAAACGTAAAAGCAATATTCCTAGTTTCGGAAGCGTTACTATGGCAACAGCTTACCAATACGGTAAAAATACCTACATGTGCTCGGTATGACATTGTATCATGATACGTTAGTGTCATTGAAAACTACAACCTTCATCACTGAGATTGACATCACACTTATGATGTTGTACAAATACCGAGCAACTGAACAATATTGCCGCAGTTGATCTTAAAAGTTGACTTCCCTATACGATTTTTGACTTATGTCTGGGTCTACCAATGGGTCTACATGGGAAAAAAGCATTCCTGTTCCCCAGATAAACCCATTAGTAGACCCAGACCCCAGAACGACAATTGAAGAAGAAATATAGTGCCTTAAAACGCAATGTCAACGGTACGATGTCTTGCCGTGCATCGTCATCAAGCCACTTACCGCATCGTAATCATTCTCCACGTGTCCAAGATTATGTCCTGAATGGACGAGATTGGTGCCATATCCCGAGTTCTGGTGTCCGCTCTGACCTCCTTGATATCCGTTCTGGCCGTATTGGCTGCCACTGCCATAACCACCGCCGTAGCCCCCGCCCTCCCCGATCCCGAACGGGATAGCCTGGACGGCTGCCAACATGGCGACTGCTGCGATGATCTGGAATACATAAAAGGCAAAATGTTATTTGACGTGATAGCGGTGCGATTTGGTCTCTGCACGCCGCGATCTACTAGATATGAAATAGTGAAATAGTAGGTAGTAGAAGAGCATCTACTGTTATATTCATCATCTAAGCATGTCAGTAACGAAGATGATGACAAAATGCACGATTGGCGTTGTGGTTTAAGTGGTCGCCTCTCCACTGCAACTGCGCCGAGTCGAAGTATACGAAATGAAATGTCAGATTAAAAAGATGCAATTTAAATATGAAAGGGCGAGTAACTTTTTCGTCATTATAGACTAAAATATTGCTAAGCAAATTCTTTAGTATAAGCTGGGGACCTATCGCCATCACATTAAGCATTATTGTTGCTTGCGTATGAAAGAGACACTGTGTTACAGAGTGAACTGCTTTGTTTAGTTATCGCACATACAATGGTAGTAAGTTCCCAGATAATATTTTATTGATCTGGGATGTTACCACACCGCCAAAGTACCGCCGAGAGTCCCACACTGGACAAAAAATTTGTGTGATCCACAAATGGTTGTTTCGAGTTTGGCTGTTCTTTGTGTCCGTTGTTTGAATATTAGTAAAGTCCACCGCGATACATGAATTATTCCTAGTGCAGGAGATGACATTTTAAATTAAGAAAAAATATAATATGATTGCTAATACTATATAATCCAACTGATGGTGCTGCAGGCCTAACATGGAGTGTTAATTGAAATTAAACTACTATATACGGATTTTATCGCGTTTTTATTTATTACTGTATTACAAAATTTTGAAAATATTACACTACTACTACTATTGATTTTATTTTACTAATTTATAAGCTAATAAAATTATTTAAACTATTAAATCTATTTTTTTTTGTTTACACTTTCCCCGACGTTTCGGTTGCTTTTCAGCAGCCATGGTCACGGGGAGGAGGTTCCCCATGACCATGGCTGCTGAAAAGCAACCGAAACGTCGGGGAAAGTGTAAACCAAAAAAAAAAACAGTAAATAGGTATATAGTAGTTTAATTTCAATGAATAACATTCGCGTAAACAGAAGACAATATTATGGAGTGTTAATGCAAAAGTTTCGGGTCTATTGTCGTTATGTACTATTAGAACGAAGTAACGCTTTTATCATCCTAAACTCTATAGTGAAGTGGTCTGTACATCTAAGTAAAGATACTTTGAAAGAGAAATCCGAAACTTCACGATGGGTATAGTCTTAATATTTCGTTCGCCCGATGTTTCGGCTAAAACTACTGGCTGCGCTCAGAGCCGTCTTATCTTGAAACGAATATTATTTTTTACTTTAATATCTACCCTCTTCCGTGCTGTATGGACTTAATAGGTTCCTTATTTTAGACTCGTGTAATGGAAAATTGCTGAAAATAATATTTTCTTTAGTTTTAAAATATCTTTAATAATTTTTGTTCAAATTTCAACAGTTCTTTACGTTTAAACGTCGTCTATATTTATTTTCATATATACTTTTTAAAATTAATTTATATTTTAAGTATATTCTGGAAAACTATGATAAACCGAAAAGCAACCATTATTAAGGTTACATGTATGGTCTAATGAGCATATCTTTTATTGATGGTGATACGAAATTCTGATGTGACTACGTTTTGAATAGGTATAGTAAATAGACCACAGTTGCTATTAAAAACCACCCATTACAACAATGTCTTGCCATAGCACTTTCACTTCATATTATAAAAAGTCCCCCGCGGGGTCTGCTGTCTGTTCGCGATAAACTTTAAAAACTACTGAACGGATTTTCATGCGGTTTTCAACTATAGACAGAGTGATTTATGAGGAAGGTTTAGGTGTATAATTTGTTGAGGTTTTGTACTACCCGTGAGAGGCCGGGGTGGGTCACTAGTATTAATTAATAGACGTTTTATGAATACCTACTTCGTTTATCTGTGCACTACCAAAATAGTGACGAAAAGGAATGAAATCCGCCATTTCCTATTATTTTGTGCATAAAATTTAAAACTTAATAATATATATTGTTTAATGTCCATAAAATGGTTTGAAATATTTATTAAAAACATAAATCTACGGTTTTCTGGAATACCGGGGCGGATATATATAGCAGATAAAATATATCGTAAAATGTTCGCACTGAAACTGCATGCACAGCTGAAATCATATTCAAACTTTGTTTTAAATCTGCAATATTTTATTATATGGGCACTCTGTTTTCGTACCCAGAAAGTGCAAATTGTCAACTCCACCTCACTAAATAGTTTTATATAAATTATATTGATAACTTGACAACATTATGCATTACATACGTGGTACGTGCGTTTTTTGGATTACCTATGATACTGTTAAAACCAGCATTAGACATTTCTGCTTTAAAATATTTTAAAATTCTACTACAAAAAGAATGATCTTTTAAAAATATTGGCAACCCTATGCCTTTTGTCTTTGACCTGAAACACAGCTCTAACCTAGTTCAGAAAATCAATTTTAACCTTCGGAAATTATTTTAAGAATTTTGTATAACTTGTGATAGAAACGTTTACGGCGTATAATAATTATAAGATTTAAGCATACGCTTATTTTATTGCAAATGTAATTACTTTTTAAACAATTATTTTGTATCCATCTCTATTTTCAAAATGGTAATTAATAAAAAATTTAAACCACATAATTACTAATAGAGTGAACTCTAAAATAAAAAAATATAATAGAAATCTGTCAAGTGTGAGTCGCGCCTTTGGTGACACAAAGACGACGGTACCCAAATTTGGAAGGTCACTTAAAGTAATAGATATATAGATCACAGTAATGAACTAAAATAACTCACCAGGAATTTCATTGTGCTGCCTTGAATATCGAATGACTATTGAACAAAGAAATCAGTTTCTTTTATACCTGATCGATGTCATTAGTGGTCCAGCATATCTTAATAGCTGAACAAATTAGGTTGTGGGCTTTACTACACGTCAATGAGGTATTTGGTAATTTGATAAGTGATAAGTGACGTAGCTTGGTCTTTTTCCAGTTACAGAAGAGCATATAATATAATACTATCTCTTACCCGAGGGTTCAATCGCATAAAAATAGGTCAGGTTATGTTAGAAACAGTACTTTTTTTAAATAAGATATAGTCTATGTTACTCGGTGATTGAGTGTATTTTTTTATTGTTACAAACAAAAAAAGAAAATATTTAAATTTATTCAAATATTTTCTCTTGATTTTATTAGTATAGACATATTATATAGTTTTACACTTATAACCCTGTTTCAGACCCCTGGGTGCTACATTGAATTTCTAGATAAAAAACTCAATAACACGCTGCCTGACCACGGAATTGGACCCAAAATCTCACGCACTGTTTGCATGAGGTTTCGGGTCCAATTTCGGGTCAAAATCCATTGGAATTTTTGAAAAAGAAGAGAAGAAGTGCCCATTAGCAGTTCTTAGTTGAGAATTTGACGGTGTTGTACAACTCCGTGCTTCTGAAAGTACGTAAAGCTGTCTTCTTACCGTAATAGCTATAAAAACTAACATATGCTGTGTACACTTTTAATAGGCAAACATACCCATTGTTATATCCATAGTGTAAGTGCTTATATTTGTAACATTTGTAGGTCTTGCTGTAAGTGTACCTTATTATACATAAATAAATGTTGGAAGACAGAGGCTATCGAAATTGCGCTGGTGTGTATCAAGTTGATGTCTGTAAGAGTATCAGTAGCCGTTGTCCTTTGAATAACCTGACTTTTATATTCCAATAATTTTATAATAACTTTTCATTACATTACATTCACTTTCAATCTTAATTTCACGTCTTACAATATAATTTTTCATCTTAACAAATTCGTTTTTATTAATTGTAGAAATTTAATTAAATCTTCTCCATGGGAGAAATAAGCCGATTTCTTAAGCTTGTCTTAATTGAATTGAAGAAGAAAAAAAGGTCGTCTATGAATTCTTTTCTAGTGAAAGATCAGAGAGATCATTGCATAGCTATGCTTTGTAAGCATTATGGTGCCATAGATCGTATTGTCTTTAGTCTAGTAGTTAAGTAAGAGTTTACTGGCGATCATAACAGGCTCGACTCCTGGATCAAGCAAAAGATTTATATGATTTTCTGTTGACCTGTTCTCAGTTATAGCATCGAAGCCAGAACTGTACCCAGACAGCGTGAACAGCAATATGTCATGATGTAAATATGTATGTAATTGGAGAAATGTGCGTGGAATGCACTTCTATTACCCTTACAAGACTTACTTGCTCTTTGTAGGGTGATAGGGTGATGGTATTTGTGACCTAAGTATATAGTTGAGTAAAATTGACTCGAATGCATATTCATGCAGAAATGCTTAGCCATGCCTTTTTTTTTTTGTTGTTTCCCAGGAAAAATGCTTGATGCACTACCCGCCGGCTAGGGGACAGCACCGGCGGGGCGTGTGGGACTCCCCAGCAAGACGTGCTGGTATACCCGATGGGGGGGGCCAGTTGGGAACTTAAAAGATTCAACCATAGCAGGCCCCCCCGTGTGGGTGCCGGCCGGGTCATTTTTGTTTTTTTTTCCGGACCCGACCACCTCTCGTCCCCAGGGGAGAGCCTGACCGCTCTCCCCTTTCATCGTTGGAAGGCGCGCGGGAACACCGCGCGCGCCCTCTCGGGGCATTTAATTTACGGGTGGCGGGGTCCCCTGAGGCCCTGCCACCCGGAGCCCCTAGGTGGGGAGCAGGAGAGCGACGTAAGCGCGTCTCCTGCGCCCCCTCCTCCGGCGGCGGACGTCCGGGGCGTAAGGATCGTCCTCACGCCCCCGCTCCGCCGCCTCCTTCTGCGAGATGACAGCCTCGCAGAAGGACCTCATTGCGCCCCAGCACCTGTCGTCGCCAACCATCTTGGATATGACGGTCAGCAACGAGAGGTCGGGGCCAATCACGGTGACCAGGGCACAGCGCTCCGCGGCCCACGCCGGGCACTCCTCCAGCGTGTGCTGCGCCGTGTCCCGGTCACACACCTCACAATGGTGACATCTGGTTGTCGGCTCCCTACCGGCTATCTTGCAGAGGTACTCTCCAAAACACCCGTGTCCGGAGAGCACCTGAGTAAGCCGGTAGGTGAGCGGTCCGCGCCGTCTGTCCATTCACTCCCTTAACACTGGACGGACAGCCTCGACTGTCCTCACCCCATAGTGGGGCCAGCCTCTCCCGCCATTTGACCTCCAGGACCAGTCGAGCCTGGGACCTTCGCGTCTCTACCGCCCTGTGCGTGGGCTCCTCGCCCTGGAGCCGGAGGTCAGCGCGCCAATAATACACTAACGCTTGGACCTCCGCCTCCAAATCCCAGGGCGGCGATGCCGCCAAAACGCACGCCGCCGCCTCGTAGGAGACGGTGCGGTACGCCCGCGACACCCTGATCGCCATCGCCCTCTGAGGTCTCCTTAGGAGGGCGACGTTTCGGCGATCCAGGGTGCCAGCCCAAATGGGCGACCCATAAAGGGCCATCGACCGCACCACCCCCAAATAGAGGCGGCGGGAGATGACACTTGGCCCCCCGATATTCGGCAGCAGAGAGCTAAGCGCTCCCGCCGCCGACATCAGCCGGGGGGCCAGGCGGCTAAAATGGACGCGAAAGTTCCAGCGGCCGTCGAGGTGGAGTCCCAAGTATTTCATACTCGGCTCCACCCCGATGCGGACCCCTCCAACGATGATGTGGGCATCTGGTGGCGGCGCCCGCCGAGGCCCGTGAAATAAAAGGGCCTCGGACTTTTTCAGCGCCACTTCCAGTCCCAACATCCAAATCCGGCCGACAACCAGAGCCACTCCAGCCGTGGCAAGACGGGCAGCTGCCCAGTAGTCCTCTCCCCGGGCCGTGACCAGCATGTCGTCGGCGTAACAAGTTACGCCGACGCCCGGGGGCAGGGCGCCCCGCAGCACCCAGTCGTAACCGATGTTCCACAGGAGCGGACCCAGAACCGATCCCTGTGGAATACCGCACGACACCTCCCTCCGGAACGTCTCTCCGTTCCGCCCCACACAGAATACACTTCTCTGGTGCAGGTAGTCCCCGACTATTCGGCGCAGGTAGGGAGGCACCCCATGAAATCGGAGCGCCTCCCTAATAGTCGCCCACGGCAGGGTGTTGAACGCGTTGGCGATGTCCAAGGACACCGCCAACAGCACCCCGCGCGAGGCGACCGCCTCCTCCGAGAGGGCCTTGACGCGACTGATCGCGTCAATCGTCGATCGGCCCTCCCGGAATCCGAATCGGATTAGAAATGCTTAGCCATGCCTAAGCCAACCATTTAGTACAGTGGCGTGTACACTATCTTATCTTGTGTGGGGGCCATCCCCTTCCTCTACGACTATCCCAGTTTATGATATAGCGTTCCTCTACACCAACCGATTAGGCTATAATAGAGGAGCCGCTGTACCTTCCAGTGCCCGAGAGCACCTTCCGGGACCAGTTATAGACAGGTTTTGTCCCCAAATCCCGACTCTCCACCCTAACCTCAGAGATCCGGTTCTCGTAAGCGAGCTACCTCGTGCCCAAGTGACACTACCTATTCTCCAGATAGGTACCGGAGCAATAAAGCCGCTCACTACTCGCAACTCAAAGGAGTTGCTAACGATAACCTCGCTGAAGCCGACGGAGAAGCCGCCTCCCATATCTCCAGTATGGTACCGGAGCTGTGTAAGGCACGCTCATTTCCCGACATACATCCGTATGCCTACCCAAATAGGCCTATAAGCCGGGTGTGGCCCGAGTCACTCCAGCTATGACTCTTACTTGCTGAGCAGGCAAGCTCCCGAGATGCGTTGCGGCAGTGAAACCACACTGCCACTTCGCTAAAGGCAACTCCGTGCCTCATGCGACCGACTGGTTCGCACTGGCCGCGTCTGAGTCCGACGCTCGAACGCAACGTGCTTGCCGAGCAAACGAACATGTCGTCCTCAGCGGCCAACCACATACCCCTGCGAGTCCAACTCCAATGTCAGGCACCGCGCACTCTAGTCAGCGGTCGATAGAACACGCCTTTCGAGGCGCAGTAGGCTTCCTGACCCCGCAGTACCCTGGTCCAAAGGGGGAGAACCGTAGTTCTCCCCCCGAAACCCTAGCTACTCGGGTCCTGAAGATAGGCGACAGTTCGACCCAGTGGGATCTTTTGCGTCGACTTCCCCAATAACGACTGCGATAGATGTTCATGGCAGCCGCGATGACGGCCTAACGTGCTCTCCGAGGCACGGAGCAGGCTATAATTGTCAATCAATACGCACATAATTTCGAAAAGTCATATAGCTTCCGAAAGTCAGAGGTGCGCGACGTGGGTTCGACCTCGAGACCTGCTCTATCTATCTCTATCGCTGCTCGGCGTGTACACTAACTAGTATATTATGCTATCTATTATTAACCTCTAAGTCTTCTTCGAAGAGGTTAATGAAAACACTGTGTGGATCTGTGTGACTAAATGTTAGTGACAGGCATAACTCTGGAATCACTAGACCGATTGACTTGTAACTTAGTGTGCAGACACCTTGGAGTCATCCCTCGGTCTAGTTTGAATATGGGCCCTGTGGGTCATAAGATCCCCGAGATATAGGGATCATAAGGTCAGGGGATTTCCACCAGCAGAGTGATTTGGAAGTCCAAGGGAGAGGCTTTTGCCCAGCAGTGTGACATTACAAAAAGCTGTAGAAAAATATCACATGAAGACGAAGAGGTTGAATCCTGAGTTTTTACACCCATCTCGTTATATTGTAAAAGCGATATTTGCCCAATCTAGCCGATTTCTGTCAAATGGGCAAACTTGCAAACCCTGTCATTCTACTAAGAATGACTTAAAAGATGTACGTAATGTTTCTAGTGTACGCCTCATCGCTGCTGAAAAAAATATTATCCACAAATAATTGTTAGAAATCTGGCTGTTTGCGACTGTTCCTTAAACGTTAGTACCCGCGCGTCACGTTTATTATTCCTAGTGCGGTAAGTATATTTTAAAGAAAAGATGAATCTATGACTGGCCGCAGATTTAACCTGATGACCATAGCACACCGGTGGCCGGAAACAATAGATTTTTAATCATATCTCGTATTCTAAGACTTGATAGGTTAAGCGCAAACAAATAATTGAACCAACAAATTAACAGTTGTAACCTTGATTTATTCATGTCTGAAAATTACATTGCGTCTCTAGAATTCAGGTTCTGTAGTATAATGTTGTAGGTTTGGTGGTAATCTGGGTGCCATCACAGCACTTGTGATGCAAATGTGCTTAAGCTTAGTGCGTTGTATAGGTCAGGCTTTGAATCAAGGCTACGTTCGTTATGTGTAATCCGATTGGGCAGATTACATTTGTTTTGCATACCTTTTTTTTAATGTGTTGGGTAAATGAAACGAAATTTTGCTTTAGTAATGTTGGTAGAGGAAGCAGCGATAGCTCAGTGGGGGAGACCAACAGACTGTAATGCAGAGGGTCTCGGGTTCGAACCCATGCCGCGCACCTCTGACTTTCGGAAGTTATATGACGTTTCGAAATTATGTGCGTATTGATTGACAATTATCGCCTGCTCCGTGCCTCGGAGAGCACGTTAAGCCGTCGGTCCCGGCTGTCATGAAGATCTATAGCAGTCGTTATTGGGATGTCAGTGCCCTATAATATCCTGACACTGGTCTAGCCTTAGGGTATCGTTAGCCTTCGGGTTGCAGAGGTCAGGTGGCAGCCACTCCGTGTAAAAACTGATATCCAGTCAAATCCGGTTAGACCAGAAAAGCCGATCCCAAGTGACTTGGGAATAATAAAGGCTAGGAAGAAGAAGTAATGTAGGTATATTAAAAGAGTTATATTATATTATATTGAGTAATTATTTCAACTGTTAGATTTAACTGCTGTACCCGAGGTCTCTGGTAAGTTTAAAAAGTAGTAAGTAGACGTGAGAGCCGATATGCCAATATAGGCAAAAGGCAGTATGTACCTAATTTTAATAGATTTCTCTTTATAAATCGGCAATGAAACAAGATGTAGGATTCAAAGTTTGATGGCTATCAAACTTTGAATCCTACATCTTGTTCCCGCGACCTCAGGCGTGGCTACTGAGGTCGCGGGTTCGATTCCCGCACAAGTCAAACATTTTTGTGCATGAATATGGATGTTTGTCATTATTATTATACGCTATGTATGTATTTACAAAAAAGAAGTATATTTGTATGTTTATCCATTGTCTAGTACCCATAGTACAAGCTCTGCTTAGTTTGGACTAGATGGTACTCGTATTGTGTGTATGTAGTAGAATATTATTATATTGTGTTTAGTAAAACCAGAGTACTAGCGAACTTGTACTACAAGGACGAAGCCACGGGCAATGATTAGTCATTTTATAAGTGGCGTTTTGGACTTCCGATACACACATGAAACAATAATATAACTCTGTATGTATATCACCCATCTAACATTGTTCGCGGCTACATAGCTTACCTTCGAATCGATCAATCTCAATTATTCGCCCAATTTAGTGTTCGTCGCTTCGTTGACCATATGGTGAGGTTGTTTGTTTATATTGCAGCTTGTATCTCACGAACCGTATTGAGACCATTACGACGCGTTCATGAGTCACCGACAGGAATAGCAATGTGTTGTAAATGAATTATAAGTAGGTACAATAGATGTGCATTGAAGGTTATTTAGTAATGTCGCGTTTGCGATTATGTGATAAAATAAAGTGTTTTATAGTTTTATGACTGCACGGATGGCGGCATGGTTTAAGTGCCTGCCTCGCCGTGCTGAGCGTTGTGGGTTCGATCTCCATACGGGACAAAATGTTGTATCCACAAATGGTTGCTCAGAGTATACAGGGTGTCCGGTAATTAATGGGTAACCTTGAAATGTCTTATCGTAGAACTGAAGGCCGTTCAAAAAGGAAAAAAAAATATTTAAAACAAAATTTATAAAAGATTGGTATAACTATATTAAAAAGTGCAATCTATTATAGCATAGCATACTTTTGATTGTCTTTCTATTAGCATAATTAGTGTTTAATAATAAAACAACAAAAACCGATGCCGAACCGACATTCATTTATGGTCGTAGTACGAGTACACAAGAAAGTTATACATGGTAATAAAAAAAAACACATATCTCAGGTAGTAGTTAGGATAGATTTTTGTTCATATATTTTTCTGAACGGCCGTCAGTTCCACTATAAGACATTTCCAGATTATCCATTAATTACCGGACACCCTGTATGTGTTCTTCGTGACCGTTGTTTGAATGTTTGCTAAGTCCCCCGCGACACAGGAATTATTTCTATAGAGGGAGCGGGTGTTGTGTTTTAAAAAGTAAAAATAAAATTAAAGGTATATTGGTTGTGGATAGCTAGCCACTGGCTATGTGGATGGTTTTTAGGGTTCCGTAAAGCGTGCTCTGGTAGTAAGCCGATGTCTTTTAAGTCTTACTTTAAAGCCCGCCACACAGACAGCGGAGGCGAAGCGGTGCCGGAGCAATACCGGCGGCACAATTTATATTGCTCAATTTATTTATTTTTTGTTTTTAAAGCAATCCTATTTTTTGTATGTTTTATTTTCTTATGCATTGGTGTGTATTAATAAATTATTGTTAGTAGGCCTGCTAGAATACCAGAGTTGTAGTCTATACTGCAACAATAGCTGACGCAGTTGCCTAATTTGATCTACATGTACTGTTTAATTGTTTTTTTTTTTTTTAATTGTGTTTGTATGGTGATTCATATAAAACATTTTCTTTCTTTCTTTTTTCTTTCACTAGGAATAATTCAGTTTCAACAAATATTTGTGGATCACATAATTTTTTGTCTCATTGAACCCACAACACTCGGCGCGCTGGCAGTGGCGAAGCGACCACGTAAACCACTAGACCATCGGTGCACTCATCAATTCTATTGTTCTTAAACAAAATCGGTTCAACAAAACTCTTTGCGAAACAGTCAAAGCACAATTGTTCAAATGGTAGTTTTTTCGATCACGCAAGCTGTTTTATTATCTACTAGTTTATCCCCGCGGTTTCACTCGCGTAAGTCCCGTTCCCGTCGGAATATAGGTATAAAAAGTAGCCTATGTGTGAACCCAGGTCTCCAGCTATCTATATACCAAGTTTTATCGCAATCGGTCCAGTAGTTTTTGCGTGAAAGAGTAACAAACATCCATACATCCATACAAACTTTCGCATTTATAATATTGGCAAGGATTTGCGCTACTTATTTATCAAATTTTCTAGAATATTAATAACAAAATAATATATATCAGATTTTCAACGTCCATTATAACAATAATAATTATGTCCTCCAGACCGAATTTCGGTCACGGCGGCCAATCTTAATGGAGACTGGATCTGCGCAGGAGATACTATAGTGCACAAGTGTGTGCACAAACACAAGTGCACTCTCTGTTCTCTAACCCACATGATCCGACGGGACGGTAATCCGATACGATCGGAGAGAGATTAGGCGCAGGACCAACGGCTTTACAAGCTTTCCAAGGCACGAGGGTACCTAACAACGCCATTTCCTAACTGCGGGCTGCTATTAAGATTTTCTGACAGAAAAATCTGTGTAGAATTCCGGTAGGTAGTGAATGTGATAGCAGTCGCATTCACTTCCGGTGCGGCTCGGAGACGGTGACTATGAAAGTGTCAATCCAGTGTATAATATTATTGGTTTTGATGCTGGTTTTCCTCTTAATTCCAGTAATTGACAGTTTAATTTGCACTATCTACAATATGGCAGAATATTCATAAAATGAGGTAAAAAGTGATGTTTACATTGGCGAGATCATTGACTCATAGTAAACAACGTTTAGTAGGAATTCGCTATAACACCAATGTGAGCCCACTCAAGAAAGCCATCTGACGAAAATATTCAAGTGCAAACAAAAACAGACCTTATCAACTTCAGAATAAGATCGTTTTTAACTTGTATGTTTTTAAAGGCACATTGCTACGCGAAATTATACTTCATGTAGATTTAAATAGGGTTCTATACGCCTTGTAAGGATAAAAAAAAATCTTAGTATATTTTAGGCTCGAGTTCCCTTCGTATGGTTTATGCAAACTCTTAAACATAGTCAAGTCTGGTAAAATATTTGGTGATAATCACAAATAAGTTTTTTAAATAGATAATGAGCTTTTTTATTTTAAACGATAAATGAGCATTGCCCGCCTGATAGCAAACTGTTAGTATACCCTATGAACTCTTGGGCAATCAGAAGTAGTCCTCTGATTCTGATGATCTGGCTTGGAAGACCACTTCCTAGCCTGTCATGCGTAGGATTTTAGAGGCAATACCGATTTTCTTTTTAATAAATGGTGTAAATTTTATCTTCCCTTCCTCGATGTTTTTGCATGTCGTAGATAAACTTTGCTTACCACCCTTATATACCTTTTCTGGACTGTTTATTTTCTAAGACAAGCCGAGCATTTGGGATTACATATTTTTCTTTGTTTGTATATAGGATACTAGCGACCCGCCCGGCTTCGCACGGGTAGTACTAAACCTTAACAAACTATACACATAAACCTTCCTCATGAATCACTCTGTCTATTGGCGAGAACCGCATGAAAATCTCTTCAATAGTTACACTTCAATACTTCAATATTCTTTTTGAGTTGATCGCATACAGACGCGGTAGACTTTGTTTCATAATATTATATAGTGATGAATTAAAACAGTAAGCTCTAGCGTACAGTGAACGATGGAAGCGACATTATGATATGTGGAATAATTGGTTAACAATTGTTTAATTGGATCCTATACGGTATCAGATCGCGTGCGTACCAGTGTCCAGTCACAGGTCCAGTTTATATTGCTAACTCAATTATTTATGTAACGTTATCATTTAAATAGTTTTGTCATCTGAGATTACAGAAATGAAAATATCACTCTGTATATAAACTGTCCCACTGCTGGGCCTCTTCTCAGTGTAAGAAGTGTTAGGCCATAAAGTAGGCAAGATTTTATGTAGAACTCTCAGACATACAGATTCCTCATAATGCTTTGCTTCTCCAAGAACTATTTAATACTTCTAAAAGTCTGTGGCCAACCACAGGTTTCGAGGTTTCGAGTTCGATCCCAAGATCGAACGATCGAATTCCATTCCAACGATCTCCCATTAGGCTATCGCTGCTGGATGAAAATAAAATAATAAATATACTACTCAAGCACCATAAAACAAATATTCTAATTAAATACTTTGCTTCAAGCGACAAATATAATGTACCAGCCATCGCTCGAGTACCGTATTTTTTCTACATGCAAGATACCCGTGTTCGTGAAATTTCATGATGATCGGTGAAGGAGTTAAGGCGTGAAAGCGTAACAAACAAACTCACATTCTCATTTGTAATATTAGTTAAATTACGACACAAAGTATATGCGATTGAAGCGTAAAATTTCGTAAATTTTTGGTCCAACAGGATTGGTGTACAGCAAGAACACAACACAATATAGTCCGGCACACATTAGAAGACAATTTACTGCCTTCTGTTTCCTGGTGTAATACCTTCACATTACAGAAGTAAAGCGGAGATGGCGATAGTTCGTCAGCCATCAGAAGCTCGCTGACGGACTATCTTCTGTTTCCTAGTATAGCACTGCCACTTTACAGAAGTAAGCGATCTTCTGATGGCTGATGAACTATCTTGTGTTCTGTTCCTGCGGTGGTAAAGATTTGACTGCCACGCAAAGGTGATCATAAACATCATGATCTATAAACATTAAACACTAAACTTAATTGATTTATTGTTACGACCATGTTGGTTAGCGCGTGTATTTACAATCAGGCCTCAGCCTACTTTCTCCATGTTTCCAATTTTCTCCTGGAACACGTAATATCTATGTTATGCATTTAAGTTTATCATCTTTGAACACCGCTGCTACCTGTCTGTTAATTTGTTTCTGTCATGATTGAATCATTCCTGCCTATCCCCGGAGAGATTGGTAGTATTACGGCCAAAGATTTAAATCATAAATGCATCCTACTACGTTTAAATATGGTCACCTTGTTGGCGTGGACACATTTTGGTGCTATCTTCGTACGATATAATTTTTTTCAAACACACTCGCTTTTGTCTGCATTTTCTTTTCATTTTGTAATAGACACAATATAATCTTATATCAGGCAAACTGCCAATCTCTTGCTATTCAGAATTAATTGACAGAAAACCCCGATAAGACTTTCACCGATCTGAGAATTGTACCCAAAATTCATAGATTGCACAGCAGCCGTATATACCGCTACATCACTGAGGCAGCCAATACCGAGAAATATGTGTTGAAAATTTAATAAATGTGGAATACCAACAGTTTATTATAAAAAATAAATACTATTTTCCATTACTGACATTAAATAAACCGTATTATTTTTACAAAAAGTTGACAAGTCTGCTTTTGTTCATGTTTTTATACATTAATTAATAAAGTTAACAATTTACTGATCTCGCTTACAGTTGCGTAAATTATTCAGAGTCTCTATAACACGACATAACGATACATCAGTAGGTACAATGAAAATGTTTAAACACCTAATATTTAAACAATAAATACAAAAATTAATATCACTTCAACAATTCGATTAAGACAATCAGAAAAGAAGAAGAGACCACCCAGACCTGGAACAAACATTTGTTGATATGTTTGTCCCGTATCATATTGAATCTACAAAACTTGGCGCAGTGGCAATGAAGATAGGACCACTTAAATCACTATCCCATCCGTGCTTTCAAAGCGAGTGAAAATAAAACAAGTGAGAAACGGCAACGAATGGCCGTAAATCTAAGAGTTCGAAAAAATGGTATCACGTGACCTTGAAGTTCAGAGGTCAAAGGTCATAGTCACTTCGGGGTATATCGACTAAGCTAAGACGACTAGCGTTAACCGTGAGTCTCTAGCTCTTGCGGTTCTAGACTTGAAAGTTGTATAACAGACAGACGGACGGACGGACAAAGTTGTTGTATAAGAGTTTTTCAAACTCTAAAATAGCTGATTTCAGGTTTTTTAGTTCCTTAACAGATTAAACAAAAAGCATATCCTAACTTAGATTATAAATGCGAACGTGAGTCTGCTTGTTTGTTTCGGTTTCACACCTTAACTACTGGACCGATCATCATGAAATTTCGGCAACACGTTGTTCGGGGAAAAGAAAAGGACATTCGATACCTTTGATCCAGAAAAAAGACAGTTACTAATCTAACCTATATTTACGCGAGTGAAGCTGCGAACAACATCTAGTGTGAAATAATATTAGTAAGCATCACTAAAGGAGCAACTTTTCCCTCTTTTTCTGTCTATTTTTTAGAGGCTTTTTGCACATGAATATGTCAGTCTCCTTAAGACAGAATGGCTTTTTATGTCATGAATTTTAATAAGCATGCCCGCCATTTCTGATGTTGGCTCTGCAAGTATGCTAAGACATATCCCGACATCATACTTATTTATTTTGGAGTCTTCAGTGAATCTCCTTCTACGATCCTCGTCAACATATGTTGCACTTCTTCAATGACACTACATACGTCACAGTTTGCTGAGTCAGCTTTACCCATCAGTTGTGCAAACTTCCTTGATGGATAGTGGCCGGAACGAGGCCTATGTGCTTGCACTATGTACTTGCGGCTTAAAGTTATATTGTTAAACCAAGGCACTTGAGGGAGCTGATCTTGAAGGACCCGATACCACACACATTTTTCTTTGTAAATCTCCATAAAATATTATTTTCACATGTTGTATGTTATTTTTTATATTTGCACAGGACCTCACAATGGTGTGGAGCAATATTAAATTCAGTTCCTTGTATGACTGCAGATTTTGTCAAAAATTCAACCTCCTAATTGCCCACTGCAATCTCAATAGTTTCCCATTTTTCTGAAATTCCAAAATTTTCTTTAATATGGCGTTGGCGTGGCGCATACACCTCTGTAAGGAGCAACTTATAAACATACTAGCTGACCCGCGCAACGTCGTCTGCTTCACATAAGAGAATTTTCTCCGCTTTTGCAACATTGGTCGTAGCGGGATTATATAGCCTTCCTCGATAAATGGGCTATCCAACACTTTAAGAATTTTTCAATTCGAACCAGTAATTCCTGAGATTAGCGCGTTCGATAAATTAACCCACAGAGCCATCTAATAAGAATTCATCGAATTAACCATTAAATACACACTATCTTTTAAGTTGGACCAAATTATGTACATATAGTTATGAATTTTGATCAAAATCGGTTCAGTAGTTTTAGAGTTTATCCCGAACATACATCGTGACACGAGATTTTTATATATATGAGATTATTCCGTTAAGTTAGTAAACTGGAAATTGTCTGATAAACATGTTCCGTTGAGTTAGTAAATAGGAAGAAATCATTTTATAAACTACAGTAATCTCGGTAAAACGCACAACTCCTGTAGGATAGATCCTAATTAATTTAATTATCAGTTAGTATGGACATAAAGAACTTAAAGAAACTACACAGCTTGCCTCAAAAAGCCTCGGAAACATAAAATAAAACAGTACGGCTAGACTTACCTGCATTTTCTCGTGCAAACAGTGGGTGCAATTAGTCTCAAGGTAGTACAGTACACACACATTTCTTGGGGTAAGGAGCAAAACTAATTACCCCTTCCGATCTCATTTTACCCCTTGTAATCTTAGTTGAGTGTTGGTACATTGCTGTTAAGTTTATATAAGTACTAGTTTTTCCCCGCGGTTTCACCCGCGTAAGTCCCGTTCCCGTGGGAATATCGGGATAAAAAGCCGCCTATGTGTGAATCCAAGTCTCCAGCTATCTATATACTAAGTTTCATCGCAATCGGTCCAGTAGTATTTGCGTGTAAGAGTAACGAACATACATACATCCATACAATCTTTCGAGTTAATAATATTAGTAAGGAAATACGATATTAAGATTCATGTATCTTAATATCGTATACTTATATATAAATTATGGCGGCATGCCGCCTCTGGTAATACAAATGCGCGAATATTCGAAAGAATTGATACGAATTACAATTGATGCTTTTATTCGAATGCAGCGATAGTCTTGTGGGAGATCGTTGGATTGCCGATGCAGAGATCTCGGGTTAGTCAAAGCCAAATTCAAAAATCTTTATTTCTATAAACCTGTGTAAACAGTTCTTGGACACGTCAATTAACTAATATCTATAATAAATTAAAAAAATAATGAAAACAAATAAAGGTAATTAATATTTAGCATTGAAAAAAGCCTGTTAGATACAAAACCTTTGAATTTTCGAAATTATGTGCGTTTTGATTCATTATGACTTGCTTTAACGGTGCAGGAAAAGCATCCATACATCCATACATTGTTTGATTCTGACCGAATTTTACAACATTTTTTGGTTTCGATAATAACATTTTTTATAAATAACACCTGTACAGTATAATACTTGTGTCGCGAAAACAGACTTGTTAGCCCTAACTTTTTCTCAAAACCTTATCCAAATTGGTTCAGTTATTGTGGAGTTTCTATTGAATTTAATCTAGAGCATAATTTAGTAAGTGCAAACAAACACAAAATCTGTTTACGTTTTTATTGTATGTATTAGATCTATTGGACAAATTATACTGTTAATTAAGCGTTTATTAAAGAAGCCTTATGAACAAGCCGTTTATTGACTAATTAAGCAAAGGTATTCGTTTATCGACTAACTAATTAAGGAAGGTGTTTTGTGCGATATCGCTGATCGTGTGGTAGATGACATATAAGTATTTTATTTGATATTAATTACCTTGTTTCATTTTGTGTTCGATAGTTAATAATTATAATAATATTCTATCACATACAAACAACAGTATCTAGCCCAAACTAAGCAGAGCTTGTACTATGGATACTAGACAATGGATAAACATACATATATACTTGTATGTATTTTTTTGTAAATACATACATATTATACATAGGAACACCCAGACCAAGTCAAACATCCATGTTCATGCACACAAATGTTTGACTTGTTCGGGAATGGAACCCGCGACCTCAAGCGTGGCAGGCTGTTACATTAACCAGTACGCCATCGAGGCCGACTATAGATGACCTTGTTATATTCACTCCAAAAGTTCCATATAGATATTCTATAGTATTGCATTGTAGCAATTGCATAACGACGATAAAGCTACGACAAATGTCAAAAGATGGCGCTGTGTACAATTACACACTTCGCCATACATTCCTGAATCGCGCAAGCGATGTTTTCACAGCGAGCTACTATACATACAATAGTTACATTGGATCTAGAAGTTTTTAAAAACTACTCGAATATAGAAAACAGCTGTATCATTGCTTCGAACAGGCTGAGTTGTTCGTTTTTTTAAAGGCTAGCACTTGCCGCCCAGCTCCGTGTTGCGAGTTTTAACAAACCATATCAAGAAGGAAAATGCAATACACAGATAAACATAATATTCTCTTTCGTTTACCTAAATGTTATACGTTTAATTTAAACTATTTTAATCGGCATACGCATAAATATAATTTCAGTAGTTTTAAAATAGCGCTTTTAAAATAATAAACTGCGATAAAGTAGTTAATTTAAACACAGATTAACGTCCAAAACTGCGGGCCAGTCAATATTTATAAAATTAAATACCCAGCAGCAACTGCCGGGACGAAATTTTTCCTCGTCACCATAATTAATTTCGTCCAAAAATCATGTTGTCCCATTAATTTGTTTCGAATTGCTGAACTTCCGTACTTGTAGGATGAGCTTCAACAACCACTACACTCAAAAAGCAACTTAAAATAAAAGCGGTCTAGTCTCACTATTCTATGCTCATTAGTTTTTGAGTAAAAAAGCTACCAAGAATATTAGTGAGGGTGCTTCGACGAGGGCACTCAGCGTTTTACAATGTTTTAAGGGTAGAGTTCATCGTGGGGTAGTAATTAACACCCTAGTGCGCGGATCAGTACGACCCTTTGATAACGAAATTTTTAATTGGTCCCTTGGACCGTAATTCCTTTATTGTGTTTTTATTTGACGTTTGCATCCCTCTGGATTTCACGGGTTTTCGGCATCAGGTGGTCGGAAACGTGTTTAACGAATGTTTGGGCGAAATTTTGAATGATGGTAAGGGGCTGCTATAAGTAGGATGGGTTACGTACTGTGATATATTGCTATGGTATGTTTGGCAGGCGTTTTGATAGCGAATTAAAATTCGCTCTGTAGGTATATACAGATTGTGGATTCATGTATTTTTATTTGTTTCATTTTAATTACGTGTTTGGGTGTATTGGGTAACTGAAAATCTTAATTAGGGGTTTATTTGGATGTATTGGAGTTAATAATATGCATGTTGACAGGGTTAAAAATAAGTGATTCGAATTAGTCCATCTTTTAGATTAGCAAAAAATATTTGACCCTTTTTTTTTGTTTGAACAAAACATGAAATATTTACTAATATATAACGCATTAAAGTTCGGGAGTGGGGGCTTGTGACGTCACTGTCCTATAAAATTGGTACCGACAAGTGACGTAACACGAAATTTAAACTCGTTGTATCTTCGTTATTATAAGTTTGTGTGATAAAAGATAAAATACGTGTCCATTATCTTTTGCTAGTCTTAAAGACGGACTAAAGTCTTTTTTTAGTCAACGTGCCTATTACCTCAGTGGCGTAACGGTAGTGTAAGCGACTGCTGTGCATGAGGTCTCGGGTTCGATTAGAACAACAACAGGCGAAATGTAGATGTAACAAACATTTGCTTTTTAAATAGTCGCCTTGTCATTTTCACTTCGCCGAGTGTTCAAATCAACAATTGACAAATTGGTTTCTCCGTGGCTGGTTGCTTTTTCTGTTTAAAAAATAATTGTTCTATATTGCAGCGGAACTTTTAATTGACTAAGCCTACGACACCGCAAATAAAACGTCATCAAAATTCCACCACTAGTTTTGACCGTCTTTCTCTTTTTACACAAACCCAAAGCAATCACTTATAGCTGGGGTTTCCGTCGAAAAATCCCGCGTTGAGTAAAGGCAGCTCATTAAGAACCATTAGCGTCCATTATCCGTTAGTTTTGAACTCATTAACAATCTGAAGTTTACGACTGGCGGCCAAGTTTGGCGGCAGATTGGGAAATATTTCCCTATTAAATTATTTAACGTTTTGTTCAACTAATTGTTTTAGTTTTGTTTATTGTTGTTATTAGAGAAAATGGCGGATCGATATTGAAATTAGCTTGCGGTAATTCTTCTCCGTACCCTTTATTATTCCCAAGTCACTTGAGGTCGGCTTTTCTGGTCTAACAGGGTTTGTCTGGATATCAGTTTTTACATAGAGCGGCTGCCACCTGACCTCCGCAACCCGAAGGCTAACGATACCCTAACGGTAGACCAGCGTCAGGATATTATAGGGCACTGACTTCCCAATAACGACTACCATAGATGTTCATGGCAGCCGGGACCGACGGCTTAACGTGCTCTCCGAGGCTTCCGGTAATTATTTATAGATATTTGTTTAGGTAATTGAACTTTGAAACTTGTTATACCATAATGTTCCAAGGTCCGAAACCTGGCTATGGCTAGACGCCATCCACCACTCTTCCGGTACCTAAATGGAGTTGGACCTACAGGGCGATATTTTTACATAAACATAGCTAATAGCCATTTTTATTATATAACCACAATAGAGGTGTGTACGAAAACACAATTGCACACTCTATGCCCTAATTCTCACCACCCGACACAACTGGAGAGAGATCAATACACTCATTATCTCTCGCCTATATCCCAAAGAGGTTGGCAGAGAGGCGCATTACACCCACATTTCGGTGTCAGCCTCGATGGCGTAGTGGTTAGACTTTAGTGTAACCGACTGCCACGCCTGGGATCGCGGATATGATTCCCGCAAAATTTAAATATTTGTGGGGATGAACATGGAAGTTTGTCTTGGTCTGGGTGTTTCTACGTATATTATGCATGTATTTACAAAAAAAAGTATGTATGTTTATCCATTGTCTAGTACCCATAGTACAAGCTTTGCTTAGTATGGGCTAGATGGTGTTGTGTGTATGTGGTAGAATATTATTATAATTTCGCCAACAATGATTTTAGGTAGCGAATTAAAGATATGAGTGAGTGCCAAGTGACTGAAGACGAGGTCGAAGATAGAGCGAAGTGGCAGTAGAAAATTAGGAAAGCTGATTCCACCACCATGTGGCACTTAAGTTAGGAGGAAAGAGAGTTATAGGACGCGAGCATATTGTCGGTTAGAGCCTCGCTGATATCAGCATGAACGGGCTCGACCAGGGAAGGACTACCCTCTCACAGATTATTGACGTGAAGTATCAGTATTCCTACTGTTGTGTTTCGTTCGGTGACTGAGTGCCGGAGGCCTAATGACCCTCTTTCGCCCTTCCCGCTCCTTTTCCTCCCCACTTCCTTTTTCTCTTCTTCCTTTCCTAAAGGGTCAGCAACGCGTAAGTGATGCCTCTGGTGTTGCAGGCGTCCATAGGCTACGGTGACCAATTACCATCAGGAGAGTCGCGTCGCATGCTTGTTTGCCACAAAAAAAAGAAAATTACTCGGAGTTTCAAACTCTGTGTGCAGCCAAGAGTCTGGAATTGTGGTCCGGTTCCGGTAGACAGGTATACTCGTAGTATCTGCCTCTATTACCTGAGACCTAAAATCGTTATTGGCGGAATGTGGTTGTAATACACTGCTGCCTACCCCTTCATAAAAGAGACGTGGGATAATGTTATATGTAAAACTAGCTTTTGCCCGCGGCTTCGCTCGCGTATAAATAGGTTAGGTAATGTCAGTAACAGTACCTTTTTTAAATAAAATATAACCTGTGTTACTCGGTGACAATACTTCTTAATGGTGAAAACTTTGTTCCTCTTTATAATATTAATATAGATAAAGTTACGGCGATATTTTGTTTTGTGGAATTATTTGTCCGACTGGCCTTCTCCGGAATTATGGTTGTGAACTACATGTAGGTACTTTTAAATAAATAAATAAACAAAATTATAATGATCAAGTTTACTTAAAAAATATTGTAAATTTGTCTTGAGCGAGCGAGCGAGCGGTCGTACGAAGTAGCGCTTCCATTAGCGAGTATCGATCCGGGGTATTGTTTCACTTGAGGTTAGGCGGCATTGTTAGCGATAAGCGAGTTTGTAACTTTTACACAAAAAACAGACGATTACAGTAGTTTGGCTATAAGTCAACGTTTTTTAATGTTCTAACTAGTAGTAGTAAATACTACATAAAATATTTGCAGGCAAATATTTTCCATCTTGAAAATCGGGTCATTTTTGCGTAAGCATGAATGAATGAATTTAGTTATTTGCCAAAATGTTGATACAGTTTAGGTCTTAATATTAATATACGCCTGTTCTTATAGTGACATACAAATATTAATATAATAAATAAAATCATTTGACATTATTTAAATCTGAAATTGTGTTATAAGATATTTACATGAATAATAACATTAAGGGGCAATTTAAAACTCGACCACGATTACATAAATTTAAAAAGTCTTACAGAGAAGTTATTAAAGCATGTGGCTAACGCACTTTTCTTTTTACCGAACTGCGTCAGAAGGAGGGTAATGTTTTTCGAGCGTATGTATGTATATGTGTATGTATGTCCATTTCTTTGGCACACCCTACAGCCCAAACGGCTGGACGGTTTTTGACATATGATGTGTCGTTGAATTCATCAGAATTGTGGTAGTGGCATATTAATATAACATAGCATAGGCTATATTAATTTACAAAATGGCGCTCGCAAATGTAAAATAGGGGCGGCTTTATTACCTACGGGCAAAGAAAGATCTACCAAAGCTACGTTTGTCACCGCATGCGGCACCATAAATGTTTAGTTTAACTTATTTGATATATACGTAGTTATTTCATTATTAATTGATAAAGTAAGCTTACAAAACAATGCATTAGTCAGTCGAATTTTATATAGATATTGTGATACTTGTTTTTCTCTTTTCAGTTCATTACTTTTAAGCAGTCGGGATTTTTGTTTTTATTATAATAATTTTATTCGTGTGACTGTTGTAGGCGTATAGGCTACAAAAATAGCTTACTTACTTGCCATCTTCGAAGTAAAAAAGAAATAAACGTACAAAGCAGAATCAGCATTTTGTTCCAGTTTTAATCTTGGCATTAAGTCTGTGTATACAATCTTTATTTTACAAATAAACAAATAATTGCAAAATTATATTATTAATACTATCGTCATGTATGATTTTCTTGCTTACGTACGTTTGTGCATACCCGTAATAGTATTTCCAGTGTTGTAAACAAATTTGTTATACTTGAAAATACAAAGATAATTATGACCATTTTAAAGGGCTTATAATGTTGTTCATTTTTGCGCGTATGAAATCACGGACACTGCGATATGTATAGTCGCTGCAATAATTACTATAAAATATTTATTAAAATCGCTATAATCTTTCCCTTATACCACAAAGTTTCTGCAAAACAAAGTCGCTATCATTATCAAGTTTCATTTTCCTTTTAGAGTTGCGGCATTCAGCTAAAAGTTTATTGTGTCCATGTTTTTTATCTCCCGTCCGTTCGCTCCGTTAGCTTCCGTTGCGATGTCTCCCCGCTCTGTTGCTCGCTCCCGCTGCGTGTGAGACCTGGCTACTCGAAGACATCATAATCGTGGCGCCTCCATTATTCTGCGATGAATTTTAATGAAACGATCGTTATCTTAATTACGCCTATCTATGCTCAGCGCGTAATTGAACAACAACATTGCCCGCTAGTATAATTATACTTACGTTGAGTTAAATAAATTTATGCGTTATTTTTCTAGCTCCTGTGTTTATTCTGTGAATTAATTTTGTATATACGAGTGTAGTAATGGCGAAGCACATGCGGTCGTCTCGCTGCCGCAGTGCTGAGTGACTATTTTTATTAAGTTTGTTGCTATTGTCTGAGAGCGAACGAGGACTGCCTCGCTCGCTGTTCTAGAGTATAAAGCTTTCGTTCTCGCGCATACTTTAACAACGCAACTGCGCATGTACATACATATATGCCCATGTATGAGTCCACGATAGTACAATGTGTTAGCGGTCGTTGTTTGAATCCCAACAGACATTATCTGTGTGCACCCCCTAAAATGATTGCCCTGAATCTGGTCTATATTTGTACCTCACGATTGATTACAGTCCTCATTCTACTATCCAAAGAAAAACAAAATAAAAATCTTAGTTTTTATTTTGTTTTTCTTTGGATAGTTCTGTGCCTGAACTATATTATTACGATCGGTCTCTAAACAGTGATAGACTACATACAACCCTTGAATTTTGATTTAAAACCTCTCTAAAGTCAATCTTGTCCTGTCCAGGGTCCTTTATTAGCGTAAGTATATACTTACGCTAATAATTATTAAGAATATTACAATGTGTAATAAATTTCTCAGTAACCTGGAATTAGAAATTAAAATAATGAAAAGTAAAATAAAATTTATTGTGTCAAATATTTAATTTATAGAAAATTGTGTGCGGAATCTTCTTTTAAGCAAATAATGCCTGTAGTAAAAAACTCCGCTCCTCGAAATTGGTTTTGGAATTGAACCAGTTTAATGCCAATAATGGGATGGTTCACCCGTAAACATTGCTGGAGAAAAGTGAAGCACCCATAAAGATTGCTGTAGAAAAGTGAGACATCCCTAAATATCGCTGGAAAAAGTGAGCCACTCCTAA
Organism: Catocala nupta; assembly: GCA_963675205.1. Taxonomy (NCBI): domain Eukaryota; kingdom Metazoa; phylum Arthropoda; class Insecta; order Lepidoptera; family Erebidae; genus Catocala; species Catocala nupta. The sequence continues at coordinate 18,585,128 of OY776104.1, forward strand.
ATATTGCTAGAGAAAAGTGAGCCAACCCTAAATATAGCTGGATAAACGTGAGCCACTCCTAAATATTGCTGTATGAACGTGAGCCATCCCTAAATGCTGCTGGAGTAAAATGAACCACCCCTAAATATTGCTGGAGAAACGTGAGTGTAAAGCACCTACACGTTGTAAGTTAAATGCTATCGCCATCTCTTCCATCTCGTAAGGTAGTTGACCACAGTTTATAGCGACGATATGTCAAGCTGAACTTTTTATTGCACAATATTATCTTTATTACTTTTATGGTGGGTATCTGTCGTTGAAACTAAATGTAATGGCACATATATCTGCTTTATGTAAGTGTATCTATTCCCCGACGGAGGAAGGTTGCTATTAGACGACGCGAAAACTTTCGTGTGTCTGCCAACGAATAACTCATTTTAATTTAAAAAAGACACTTTTATAGTTAATTGTCTGGTGCTTTAACAGTGAAGGAAAACTTCATGAGGAATCCTGCATGACTAAGAGTTCTCTATAATGTTCTCGAAGATATGTGAAGTTTGCCAACCCACACTGGTGGACTTATAGCCTCACCGTTCTCATACTGAAAAGAGGCCTATGCCCGATAGTGAGACAGTTTACTACAGGGCTGATATTATTATTATAACGCCAGCACTAGGTGTATTTCTTTGTCGCTTTTGATTTCACAAACATTAATACAACGGACACAAAGTACACTGAGACTTGGAACAACTATTTGTGAATATCTACACCCGACGCCTGCGTTCGGTTTTGCGCGAATAAATTTGTATGAAATAAATGTGCCCTAACAATATGCGTTGTACTAATTTCAAGCTTACTTGACGATTTTTACACACACAATTAGAGGAAAACAGTGCATAGCGGTAATGTTTGGAACTGCGCACAAAGTTTGGGTTCAATTCCCAGAACGAACAATGTGTTTTTTGTTGAAGTGGAAACTTCTTTAGGCGCGTTGAGCACTTTTTCGGTATATAAAAATCACGGAACTCGCGTTGTCGTCACCGAACGCCTTCCATGAGCTATATGTATATTGTTTATATATGTGTACTTTTTGGGTGAACAAAAAGCGTGAAACTCGCGTCATCGTCACTGCACGCTAGTTACTTAGTTTTCACTTCTATAGGCAGTCCCCAAAGACTGCCCCGCATTCTGTCAAGATAATATCAGTAACAATACTGAAACTAAAACTGCGCCCGATAAACGATAAACGGCATTAGGCTCGCCTCTTATTACGCGCTTTATCAATAAGTATTTAACAATATTAATTTACTACTAAACTTTATCACCACTAGCTGACCCGGCAAATGTTGTTCTATCATATGAATTGATTCACTCTAATCACCTAGCGGTATGAAATATACTTTACGACCTATTCTCATACCTAACAAATATAAATAAAAAATTTCATATAAATCGGTCGAGCCGTTTCGGAGGAGTCCGATTTTTTATATAGGTATATAGATAACACTAGCTGTCCCAACAGACTTTGTCCTGCCCGAATGGTTGCTTGCAACCGGGCAAGACATAGTCTAAATCACAGCACCACGTATCGGATCCATTTATTAAAACGGTCCAGCTTTTAAGGAGTTTAGTGACATATCAACACACTGTCACGTTTGTGTTAGTCTAACCCGCTTTAGAGGCGTGGCTGACCCGGGAATGAACTTAAGCGGAGATAATTTAAAAAACAATTACTTCGCAATTAAGAATCTTTAATTTAATAGAAACTATAATTACAGGTACAGCGTACAATTAGATTTTAAACTACGCGTTACAGAAATCAGGGCGTGGTTCGAATTAAGGCTTGTGTCGTGGTCCTTGGGTAGAAAGGACCACTTAACTTAGGAGTAGCTGCGCAGCGGAAGAAGACTGCACTCTCGGCACGATCTGGTTATATCCTAATGCCTACTGCTACCGCTGGGGTTCCAGGAGGGAGCACATCCTAAATAGTCACGCGGCAGCCGCGCGCCACACGTCAACAACGTTACAACACATATATAATATCTTATATAATAGTTATATATAGAAAGAAGAAGTAAGATTATTTAAATATTACAGTAATTACAAGTTGGGACGTGCCCGATCTTTACTAACATTTTATCGTTTTAACATTCAGCGCCTGTTAGAAATATCATAGCACACATTGTGCGAACATCAAATATAGAGGCAAGTTTCAGTAGGCGCTCTAATTCTGACAGGTTAGTAGTCAGATAACGTTGGAGCTAGCATAAATTAAACATGTTTCCTAGCTGGCACATGATCTAAAACTGACGGATAACCCTTTTCACTGTGACGGAATGTTGAATTCAATTTGTGGTGACGTGAATGTTTGCTGCCGTACCTATATTAAACTGGCTTGGTGGAAATTGTTTAATATTCATATTGATGTATATTTAGACTCACGGTTGTAAACATTTGAAGGGTAGACAGAGGTGTATACCCATATTTCAACAGCTTTTTTAGATGCCACGTTGTAAGAGGGCGAGTTTATTGTCGCTTACAGGACAGTTTAAGATTCCGTGCAGCTGCACCTGTTTATATAACTACTAGCTTTTGCTCGCGGCTTCGCTTGCGTAAAAGTACGTTAGGTTAGATGTAACATTACTTTTTAGAGTTTGAAAAATCTCTTATGTTACAACAGCTTTGTCCGTCTGTCTGTTATAAAACTTTCAACTCTAGAATCGTAAGAGTTAGAGACTCGCGGTCAACGCCCATTCGACTTAGCATAGTCGATATACCCCGAAATAACTATGACCTTTGACTTCTGACCTCAAGGTCACGTGATACCATTTTTTCGAACTCTAAGATTTACGGCAATTCATTGCCGTTTCTCACTTGTTTTTTAAACAAAGGCTTTGTTACTCGGTGACAAAATAATTTTCTAAAGGCGAAAGAATTTTAAAAATCGGTGCTATAGTTTTTGCATTAAATCGTTACAAACAAACAAAATCAAACCATTCCTCTTTATAATATTAGTATTTAGGTAAATTAGTATACCTAGATTACATACATGTGTTCTTGCCTGTACTCCTGGCAACGTTTTTGCGAAATTTCATGATGGTCGGTCGAGTAGTTACGACGTGAAACCGTAACAAACAGACAAACACACATTCAAATTTATAATATTAGTTAGAATACTCAATACCCTCTTTCTCTGTGATTGTAACTTGTTTTGTGGCCCAAATAAATAAGTGAAGTATTCTATAAGTAAAGAAGTAATTCCACAAGGAGTATTTCCATTTGACGAGCTCATAAACGGCTCGTTCACACTTAACCGACGAATGTGGTTGTATGATTACGTGTTATTACAGTAAATGGTACTGTACTGGTTTATTTTTATTACAATCATAGCCCTTAAGGTTGATAGCAAACCTTTGGGAGTAAATATTTTACAAGAACAACGTTTAGTGATTCATAAGGAGTAAGAGACGTCAGTTATCAAGACTAATTGATAACGGCGCCATTTAGTGATAGACATCGATCGGCATATTAGATTTATAGATTGTCTGAAAAATTACTGAAGACTGCACGAATGGCGTAAAGAAAGGAGGACACACGTCACAAAAAAAAAATAACCTGGGCTGCTTATGTTCTAGATTAACACAGAATACTTTACATTACAGGATTCGAGGAAGCGAGGTTCTTAGAAAAATTACGTTTTCCTCACTAACTATAAATGCTATGTCGCGAGGGCATTTACAAACATCTGTTGTTTCTAGTAATTCCTAGTAGTCTAGGTAGTCACCTAGAACTAACAAGGAATTACTGTTCCGAGTCTTGATCTGAGTCTTGGTGAAGATTCACCATGACTCGGAACAACTACTTGTAAATCACAAAAAATTATTGTCTCATGTAGTGATTAAACCCACAACACCCGGCGTATTGCCAGGACAACCACTTAAAATTCAACGCCATTCACGCAGTCATGACTAAAATGTATATAATCAAGAGTACCATTAATAAAAGAGCCAAGAATCCATATCTGCGATCAGATAAGATGTGACGGAGTGCATGTTCCTTAGGCCGATAGTTTAGCAACATGGCCGACGTTCCCGCCATCTTTGAAACCGCTGAATAAACGACTTACTATTTATCTAACAAGGGATGTTATTTACTTTCCTATTGTTTAAGCATTTTAATTTAGTTCAGTACAAGTATTTTCATTTATAATTGTTATTGTTTAAAACTATTTTAATTGTATAGCTATATATATGTTTGCAGTACATGTATAAATGAGTTTTGTAGACCCTTACTTTATTAACAATAGAATAAAAATGTAATATTAGAAACAGTCTGAAACAGGTCTCTGACCTCAGGCAATACAATTTAAAAATGGACTATGAAGTCTATTTAACAACTCTTTTTGTGTCCAATATTTAAATTGTAAATGTTTTCCTTTAGAATAAATATAGTTTTAATGTGAATTTAATACAATGAGTAGCCTGTAATGTGTTTTGTAAAGACTTTAGTTATTGAATAAAAAAATATTATTTATTATTTATGGTGGACTATTTGTACCGTTGGAGTTAACTTTATGGGACTAATATTATAAATGTGAATTTGAGTATTTTTGCTTGTTGCCGTTTCACACCTTAACTACTCGACCGATCCATTCGTTACACGCTGTCAGGGGTACTAAAAACGATATAGGATGTTTTTAATCCAGAAAAAAATTACTGTTCTCGGGGTGTAGAAATTTATTGATCAATGATTTTGTTGAACTCTGGTAACCAATGTAAGATCTAACTTGTGTTATCGGTACCATGTAATAAAGCCGAATTCAATAATATTATGTTATCTAAAAACATAGCCGTGGATGCTACGTAATCATTCTTCAGTGATATAAAGACAATTCAAAATATATCTTAGATCTAAATTTCAGTAATTTCACGAACAGTTAGGCAAGGTAATTAAACATTAATTAAACGTTCAAATGTGTGATACAGTTGGAATAACATCCAGAGGCTTCTGTGAGTTACGTGTCTTTATTTGATGGAACAGATATAAAAGAGGGCACGCCAATAGTCCGAGGTCACGGTACTGGGGCGAGACCTTCGCCTCGATACAATTATCAGGTGCTAATATATAAATGAAGATATAGGAATGTTTTGCTTTGTGTATTCTTTACGTTTACCACACTTATGGCCAATTTCACAACTAATAAGTAAAAGTTATTCGAAAGATAAATCGTATGGTATCTCACTTTCGTCAGGTTAAAGAAAAGAGATGGCGAGACTTCTTTCTTACAGATAAATGCTATTGGGAGGTGATGGGAAAGGCCTTTAAAGTTAGTTCAAATTGGACTGATGCCTCTTAGGTGTTTAAACTAAATATATACATACATATTAATCTTTCAGAAAATAACGTGTTTTATCGCGGTGTATTTTAGTTACGAAGTTAACATTTTTAGCAGCTTTACATCCCGTAACCATGACAACCGAAACGCCGAAGAAACTATTATAAATAATATTTTTGTAGTTAACATAACCCGCAGTGAAGTCCATATGGATGGAGGAGTTTATCGTCAATGTGTAACTTTTGTATAAATTGTCATTTTTACCTGTTTATCTTAGACAGATAGTTTGTTGGACCCAACAAACTTTCTGTCTGTAAAAACTGGTATAAAGCAGTGTTATTTAAACTTTACTAGAAACCTTCACTACATATTATAAAATAAAGTCCGCCGCCGCCTGTCTGTCTGTCTGTTCACGATAAACTCAAAAACTACTGAACGTATTTTCATACGGTTTTCACCAATAGACAGAGAGATTCACGAGGATGATTTAGGTGTATAATTTGTTAAGGTTCTGTATTACCCGGGTCGCTAGAATTTAAAAATCAATATTAAATAAAGACTACGACTATCAAATGTTTTATTTCTCCGTTTTTAATGTTATTATTTTGACAACATATAAAATGTATTTAAAAAAAATATCGCTTCGATTGGTTCAACTTGCTGGAAACGAACACAAACTGCGACTGCACCTATAGCGTAGTATTTTACGTAGTCACCTTGTCACTGCGTCGAGTCCCTACACAAGACAAAAAAAATTGTGTGTCCCAAATAATAGTTCCGATTCTGACTAATTTTATCTGATGTTGCAATGAATGATTTTCGTTTATAAAACACTTTTCTCTTTGGTTTTTATACTAGTTTTTTCCCGCGTAAAAGTACGCTGATGTGTTACACGCTGATAATGTAGCTTTTTTAAATGGTATACCAAAAATATAATGTAGAATGGGTAGTTTTTGAGGCAGGTAGTATATGCATTGTTGCCGTGCCGCCAACGGACGTGCGCCGCACTGCTCTCGCACGACCTTGCGTCGAGTCATTTTGTATGAAAAATCATAACCGCCCGTGCGCAGTACGATACCCGGACTGCAGCAGTCCGGCACCAACCGTCTAAATTGAGAGCGCCCAAATCCTTACAAACAAACATTAGTATAGACAACGCCCGCACTAGGAATAATTACTGTGTCGCGTCGGACTTTCCAAACTTTCAAACAACGGACACAAAACACATACAGACGAAACGACTATTTCCGGAACAAAACAATTTTTTCCTCGTGAACGGAGACTTCATATAAAAGGCTTCAATTAAAATGGCTGTTAAACGCCGCAAACGCTTGTCGTATACTAGTCGTAAGTCTACAGGACCGATGGGAGTACAAAACAATGTTTACACGTCAATATTTTGTTAGGCGTTGCCAAGAGATAGCCTAGATACATGCCTACCGCCTAACTAAGATGGATGATGTATTTGTTCAATAAATCATAGTGAACATGCTCTCTAGTGAATGTTGTTCGATTGTGTGATGAATTGAGATTAATTATTTATATATTTATTATGTAATAGATAATGTAAATAACCTTCTCAGGCTGTCAAAGTAGAGACCTCAACATCGCCTCGGCTGCTATGAGGACGATGTGGAGGCCACTGCTCTTAGATCACACGACTGCTTACCATCAGGCGGAGTGTGGTCATTTTGACGAGCAAAATATAAAAAAAAAATCATTTTTTTTATTATTGTCTTGCTTATTGGTAAATGGTACCAAGTGCATTGCTGACCTTAGAAGTCGCTATGTTGTGTGTATAGAGCATCGGTAACCGTGGGAGACCGATAGAGTAGCACGCATAGGTCTCGAGTTCGATCCCAAGGCACGCACGTCTTACTTTTCGAAAAAATCCAAGGTACAGGCAATCATCTTAAAAATCTGCATGTCTAAGAGTACTCCATTATGTTTTCGAACATGTGTGAAGTCTGCCATCCCGTACTAGGCCACCGTGCTGGACAAGGGCGTAACCTTTCTCACACCGGAACAGGCTCGTGCTTAATAGCGGGTCAGTTAGGGCCAAAATCATAGTGCCCTTACGCTAACAGCACATCATATTCTTAAGAAAATTAGAAACCGTACTATTCGTTTTGTTCCTACACAGCAGAAGGTGATCTTCTGCCCTAGTTTTATCGAAATTCCCGGTTAAACCTGTTAAGCCCATTTTAGGCATATACTACAATTTATTTGTGTGAAATATTATTCAACATTTAAAACGATATTAACCCAATGTCTCTTTTCATTACAGGTAATTTCGACTCAATCTTTCTGTTCCATTGGCTGACAAAAACACAATTATTTGTTGCACGTAAGTAACAATTAAAAGAATTAATTATATACTAAACAAAACAAAGAGTTAGTTACCGCAGAGGAGGGAAAACCGGTTAAAGAAAATACAGACAATTTCAAGACAGTTAAATGAGTTATTATGAATGGAGTAGCGGCTACTGCAACGTCTGTTATAATAATTTGATCGAGAGAAATCTTTATATTGCACTCTCAAAGAAAATGTATTGCGTTAAAGACAAATAAATCCACTTTATTCCTTAGGAGCTGTGATTGGTAGTCACTGCCAATCACACTGACTAACTTAACTATTGCACCCCGCGATAGAAAATCCAGTAGGAATGAAGAATTACTACAATCTTTTGCACCCCACGATAGAAAATCCAGTAGGAATGAAGAATGAATACAATCTTTTGCACCCTGCGATAGAAAATCCAGTAGGAATGAAGAATGACTACAATCTTTTGCACCCCGCGATAGAAAATCCAGTAGGAATGAAGAATGACTACAATCTTTTGCACCCCGCGATAGAAAATCCAGTAGGAATGAAGAATGACTACAATCTTTTGCACCCCGCGATAGAAAATCCAGTAGGAATGAAGAATGACTACAATCGTTTGAAAGTAAGTTACTCACTGTTGGCGATGCAGGCAAGTGTTTTGGATTCGAATCCCACACGGAACAATTAATTATTTGTATAGACTGCAATTATGATAGTTAGTTGTAGTAGTAAGTCTCGGTGTACTTTATGTCAGTTAATTGGATGTTTATTAAGTCCCCCGTGCCATAGGTATTGATTACCAATGCACATTGTCTATAAAAAAAATCCTTTCTAGTCGGTGAAATCAAGACACAGAGCGTCAAATCCAATATATTAGTCTTATATCTTATCTTATCTTGTGTGGGGGCCAGTCAGTACAGACCAGCGACATTTCGACCCAGTGGGATCTTTTGTGTCGACTTCCCCAATAACGACTGCCATAGTTCATGGCAGCAGGGACTGATGGCTTAACGTACTCTCCGAGGCACGGAGCAGGCGATAATTGTCAATCAATACGCACATAATTTCGAAAAGTCATATAACTTCCGAAAGTCGGTGGTGCGCGACGTGGGTTCGAAACCGAGACCCTCTGCATTGCAGTCTGTTGGTCTTCCCACTGAGCTATCGCTGTTCTGCTTAGTCTTATATGAACGGTATTTAAATTAAAAGATACCATCAGACATAGGCTCCTAAAAAAATTACGAGCTAGATGATATTATAATTTTTTGGTCCTTAACCGTTGTGAAATTGTTGCCCCATGACTTTCAGGTTCTATTTCCACAATGCAATGTCAAAATCACGAATAGTATTTTAAAACCCTGACTATTCTTTGTGTTCCATATGTTTAAGATTGTAAAAGGCGTCACACAAATTGTTAAAAATATAAAGCCGTTGTATAAGGACGCAAAGGCCGAAAGTCCTGGCACTGACAACCAAGATATGTAGAATTTTTAGTCTGCTCCAATTAATAATAATAATAAATAATAAATATTGTACCACATACAACACCATCTAGCCCAAACTAAGCAGAGCTTGTGCTGTGGGTACTAGACAATGGATAAATATACATATACTTATACTTTATTTTTTGTAATTACTTACATATAGAAACACCGAGACAAAGACAAACATCCATGTTCATGCACACAAATGTTTGACTTGTGCGGGAATCGAACCCGCGACCTCCGGCGTGGCAGTCGGTTACACTAACCACTACGCCATCGACCCCACCAAATTCATTATAAAGTTTTCTGTTAGCGATATTCTATGGAAAAGAGGCAGTTTCTTAGCCGGACTGCTCCAGTTTAATCGAAACTTTATGTAAGTACCTAAGCTATTTCTTAGTAGGTCACAATACTGTATCGATCTTACGTCTGACCTTGACCTCTCAGGGACCTTCCCCTAATTAAAACAAGGACAATATAAAGCCGAACATAAATCACCGACACTCTTCCAACTTTCAAGGATACAAGTAGAGGCAGGTGGACCGCTCTTTCCACACGACATAGTGTTCTTGTCTTCAACTATCCTTAGTAGATTTAATATGTTAAGAGAAATCTAATATATATTATTTTAAACTGTATATTCCGCATTTATTTTAAATAAACAATTACATAATTAATAATATATGCTAACAAATGATTTCAAGGAGTTTAAACTAAAGATAAAAAACAACAGAAATATTAAAATATATTTTAGTTTAACCTATTTTTTGCTTTAGGAATAATTTCTTTGTCGTGGGGAGCTTTTCAAATATTTAAACAGCACCGTGATTCGGAACAACTAATTATTATTTAAACTTTTGTCCCGTGTGGGGATCGAACCCGCAACACTCGGCGCAGCGACAGTGACGAGGCGACAACTTAACCACTAATTACTAGCTTTTGCCCGCGGCTTTGCTCGCATAAAAGTAGGTTAAATTAGTAACAGTACTTCTTTTTTAAATAAAACTGGCTGTCCCGACAGACGTTGTCCTGAACACACAAAAAGAAACCAAATCTAAACCACGAATCCACACGAACACACAAAAAATTTCATCAAAATCGGTCCAGCCGTTTAGGAGGAGTTTAATTACAAACACACGCACGGAAGATTTATGTACCTATATAAAGATATAGCCTACTTGGTGTTAATATAGCTTTCTAATGGTAAAAGAATTTTCAAAAACAAATCTTTCTTCTTTATAATATTAGTATACATAGAAATATAGATAAATTCCACTGTCCTGAAAATGGTGTGATTCTGTACCCATTTAGATCCTTCCCGTATTAGCTCTCTATACTCATCGCATCCCCAGTGCAATAAAGGTGTAAGCACAACAACATCGATTTTTTAATTGCAAGTTCGAATATTGCTAGTAAAGATACACAAGCTCGATTAATTTCATTGTGATTTGACAAAAATAAAAGGCTTATACCAAAAATATCATATGTTTTTTTTTTTAATTATTAACGTCTATTAACTTTCTAAAATACTTAAAATGTAATAAAAACACTTAATCTTACGTGATGTCTTTGTTTCACTAAATTTAACAAAAGATTATAAAAGTACTTTTAATAATAAATACTTATATCAGACCAGGCAGTTTTTTTGCTGTTCTCTAAAGTTAGTTAGTTAAACTCACGCCTTTATTCCATCAGGAGCTCGATACGTCTGCCCCATACCGGCTCTCTATGACCACACATTCTTGTTAATCGCTACAAATGCTGGCGTATCGTCAAGCATCTTATGTTAAGCGGTTAGGCAGACCGCCACGCGGTGTAGTTAATTTACGACCGACGTGCCACTATTTGGCATCGCCGTTACAAACACTGCCAACCAGGTTTTGGCACACACCACTTAAGATAACCGCTGGATATGTTAATAGATAAGTTTATAGCCTAAGATATCGACATTACAGTTTGCCTTTCTTTTTTTGGGCAAAGTAAGTTTTCCTGGATTTCATGTACTCTATGCCAGGGGTACAGGAAAGGATATAAGGTACCTTTATGTACTTTTCTGTATCTTGTCATAGTAAATTACAGTATATACATTTTGATTAGATTAGAATACGTGTATGTTTGTGCAAATGAAATTGTCAACTAAATGTTAAATTGTACCGGGATCGATTCCGGGCCAGAGCAAAGTGTAAATCTCAGTGATGGCACGGAAACGCGGAATGTGGTCGGTAGATGGCATAGCGCTTCTCTCTCACGTAGGATTCATAAACAACTTGCGATATATGCCTATAATACACTTCTGCCTACTCTCTCGACAATATAAAAGTCATGTTTAACTATATTCCAATTTTAAATGAAACTCATGAAATTCGATTACCGTAAATATAATTAAAATGCCGATAAAAACTGCAACACGCTGTAGACGAAAATTATGCGACGTTAACACTGCCGTTGCCGCTCGATGTTCATTAATAAAATAATGTTAATAATTTAAATTTTGATCGAACGTCACTAGGGCGCGGCCGTATTTATTAATGGTTTTGGTAGCTATATTATAGGGGTCGATCCTATTGGCGGGTATCGAAAATGCTTTTACAAGACCATGTGCTACTGACAGTTTCTTAAAAGCAAAAACCGTAATACCATACCCGATCGAAGATCGGCCGCAAACATGAGCGTTACAATGACTTTTTTATTCATATAAAATGAAAATTATTTCAAATGACTACTCCCGCACTAGTAATTATCCCTGTATAGCGGGGAACTTTACAAACATTCAAACAACGGACACATAAAAATCTAGCCTCGGAACAACCATTTGTGCATCACACTAAGTTTTAAGTGCTGCTATTACTGTATTTGACATTACACATCTTGAAAACTTAATTCATTATAAAAATTACATTGACCTTTAAGATGTATTGATTCTTTTATACGTGCAGGAAAATAACGGCCGATAAAAGATAAAGCTACGCGTACATCTAAAAAAGAAAGAAAATTAAGCTGAGAACAAAATGAATTGCATGTTATTTGAAAGTCTCCCACACATTTACGTTAATATTTTAGAAGTCTATTGTATCGTGGTTTTCAATACTGACTTTACCGTGAATAATAATATCACGATGAAACCTGCATGTTTCCGTACGATTCCAGAAGATGTTTGAAGTCTAATAACTTGCACTGGACCAGCGTGCATGCGTGACGTGCGTGGTAATAATACATGCATCTTTATGTTAAGTTTTATCGGCATTTCGAGCTATTGGGATTATAATAAAGTAACGATCATTGAGACTAAATAAACTTCTATGACAACTCCTTTCTGTATTATTAATATTTGTTGATGTCACATAGACGTGTCACGTACAGATATCGTACTATCATAGTAAAATAACGCTGATATTATTATTTGACGTCGTTCACGTCTCGTCGTCCTAACGTACAGCTTACAAACAGTAATGAGCTGATCGCGTGACGCGTGTTGTAAATGTAACTGCGTGCCAACACGCGTGGCTTAGTTCTGCTAGTACTAAGAGTGAGATCATTTATTTTGATAATGTAATAGTTTTGTTATTAGGTGGCGCATAGGTTTATGATTTTAGGGGTTTTGTTATATTTGTGACTTTTTCGTTGGGCCCATGGCGTAATACAGGGCTTATGTTTGCAACCGATCGTGAGGTACGAGAGTTTCAAGCCGAGCAAAGTGTAACGGGGACTATCGTTTTTGTGCTCACCACGCGACGCCACTAGCGAGTAGCAACAGCAGCTTTTAATAATTGTCGGTTTCTTTGGTTACTGTTGACGTGACTGTAAAGTTTGACATCTAGACCTTACGATACACTAGCACCTCTAGTGGTAAATTCAAGCGCGGTAGCCCTCATTGGGTTTTGCTGTTAGGTGCTGTGCAGTAACTGCAGAGACTAGCATTGTACCCGGTTGACGGTAAAAGGCTCACTTTATATAATATGATAATTTAAAAACATAGTAAAATAAGTTTTTGTATGCTGTATGTATGTATGTGTGCCATATATTGCAGTATTTTCATCTTCGTTTTTAACTGACTTATTCGTTTTACGTACGTACGCACGTTACGTAATTAAAATTAATGGTAACAGGATAACTGAAACGCCTTTATTAACTGATCGAGATGAAAATAAAGGAGATAATAGAAATAGATAACCATTCGACTAAAATTGAAATTTACAAATAGGCTGCCAAAAATAACAACACATAGTTTAATAGTTATTTTTTATATATAGCTTCGATACATTTTTTATTTACTTCAAATTTGTGTTATCAAATTATCATAGACGCGATATGTAACAATATGCATGTCCCTACTCGTTTCGTAGCAAAGTAATTCAACATTTAATATATTCAAAACACTAGTAAATGTGTCATCTTGACCCTCGCTCGGCAGCGCAAAGGGGCGAATCAAGAGCTATTATCATGGGCTCGGGCAAAAATATCACATATTGACCTCCCCAAAGGTTTATTATGACACTTTTGTAATATACCGGATATGTGCGGGACGGACTGATATTTTATTAAAATATTGTTATTTAAGAAGGGAATTTATGTTATGCTTCTGCAGTTTGATGTTGTTGTCGTATAGTTTTATTTATGATAGAGTAGAGCCCGTCGTAGAATCGTTATTGGTGGTAAGTTCAATGTTTATTATTATTATTACAGTAGCGTATATTGTGGTTATACATTGGAGAATTAGTTTACTTGTGTTCTATCTACTTCTATCGTATTTAATATCCTTTTTACATAGTGATCCTTATTGCATTATTATAAACTAAAATGCTATGTATTTGTTTACCTCAATTTATTTTTCACTTAAACTATATGCCAAGTTTCCTACGGAATACCGAAATTGCAAAAAGGAAAAGAAAATGTATAAAATGTAGATGCGCTTGCTGTGAAACTTAAGAACCGCTGGTGTAATCAATTCAATGATCAAGTCAAGTCAAACACTTTAGGACACTCGAACGCGGCTTACTTTCCACGAACATTTCAAACTAAAACCCTCAAACTTGTGAAGTCGCTGAAGGGACGCAGTTACCAGTTTCCGAGATTTATTCCAATTTGAAAAACTTTGCGACCATCCCATTCTCGCGACTACCGGTTATTTAAATAATTTTAGATTTGTATAGTTTTGAGTGTTTCCTTTAAATTTGTATCACAATATAATTGTTTAATGCTGAAAACAATTAAATCAGTTAGTCAATCTTGTACGGCACCACAGTGGCAAGTTGAAGTGAAGATTCTTTCTAAATGTTGATGTACAACCATTAATTAAAGCCTGACAAAAGCTAGATTAAGGCGGCGTTGTTAAAAATTATATTTCTAAATAGTGTCTATTTTAGATTCAACAAATCGTTAATAAGATCAACTTAGTGAATTTCTTAGTGAAGTTCTTCAATGTCTGTCTATTTCATATTTGTTTTATCATTTTATATTGTGCAATGTTAAGCAGTTCTCAATAAAATGTATCCAACCATACCAAAATATAATCCTACATTCTAATATCATTGTTTGTCTTTCTTATGACATTAAACGCCGTGTAATTATTACATTTTGTAATAAATTCAATACTTGTCACGCTAATCAAAATATACAACAGCGTAGGATCCTATAATTACCATGCATGGCAAAAACTAAAATAACATGATACCCGTTTCACAATAAATAAAAGACCACGTGATCCGGGCGCTTCGCGTTGCGATGACGTCACCCGCCAGACTACTGTTGATAAAATTGAGCTCACCTCGCAACTCGTCGCTTAGTCCAACCGCTACACGATACGCTTTGAGATTTGAGCGTCGTGCGTTCGAGCCTCGGTTTTAGCATGTCGCATAGATAGTCGGCTCTTTAATAGTCAGCTCATCTGCAATTACATGCAATATAGAATGGAAGCTTTAATTTGCTCAACCGACACCTTCGAAGGTTGAGTTTGTGTACACTTCCTACATTTTTAGTCGAAATAAATTACAACTTTACGTTAATAAGTGTTAATTAGTTAGAATTATTTTATGTATATAATTTATAAACATGTACTATAAAAATAAATGATTACAAAGTATTTTATTTTTAATTATTTAGTTTTCGAACGTAATATGTTTTAATAAATTTAACACAAATCTGAATCTGAATTTTTACAAAGATTTAGTCGGCATTTAACATAGCAAAGATATGCAAATACTTTTGTGCAATACCAAAGGAATTCTAAATGAGCATATGCACCATACATATGGCTTATCAAATATGGCGATCAGCCAGCTTTATTTGTTTTTTAACGGCATTCGTAGATTGCAACACGAATAAAGTGTTCTACGTTGTTAATTGCCTGTGTTTATGGACGTTATGCTGCGAGAAATGTGAAAAGTAAAGACATACATTGCTAAAAGGTAATATTATTGTATATTACATAGCGTTTTATTTACGGGTAAAGAATTGTGAAGTGAATAAAGAAATAATAATTGGCAAATACACAACGTAAATTATTATTATTTAATAAATAATAATCCTTGAGCGTTGACAGGGTTAAGGTATAAACTTATTTATAATGTTAAGGTATAAACTAATATTATTTATAATGTTAAGGTATAAACTAATGTTAAGGTATAAAGTTATTTATAATGTACAACCTGATTTTTTAGTCACCGTCTAAACTTTAATATAATAATCTTTGAGTAAAATAATGAGACACGTATTTTTTTTTTTTATGCTAAGTAGTACAAAATTAATGAATTCAGCCACTACAAAGTTGTCTTAAAAACTTCTATGATTATGGACACCACGCGCGGTACATGCACTACGCGTTAGGCGGCAAGACACCCCGCGCGCCCCGCGCCCCGCCGTCGCCGGCGCGGCCGGCGGTATATCAGTGATAACATAATCAATTTCAAACCTACTCTTTATTATTTCATTAGCTGGAGATTGCACAAGATACTATTCGACGTAAGGGCTAATAAGTATTTATTGAATTATTCATTAGGCCCAACATAAAAATCGTAAATACGTAAATCAAAAGTATAAAGTAGAATAGTTGGATTTATGCGTTTTAAAATAAATGTAATCAGCTTAGGTTTTTGGTTGAGGCGTACAACTAAAATCCACTTACCACATCTTCAGCTGTACTTCAATAAATTTTCAAAATGCAATCCGTTTCTCTCTAGGCACAGTCTTGCTCGCTTTTGCACATTGTTTTTTAGCTTATTTAGCACTGTAGTGTTATTTTTCACTTCGTCAAATGCACGGTTTATCTGTTCTTTTAAAGCCTCGAGACTTTCAGCCTCCTCCACATACACACGTCTTTTTATTTCACCCCATAAAAAAAAGTCACACGGCGTAAGGTCCGGGGAACGCGGCGGCCATGGAACAGGACCCCCACGACCGATCCAGCGACTGCCGTGTTCCGCGTTAAGGTATTCACGAACAGAGGTGGCATAATGTGGTGGTGCACCGTCGTGTTGGTAGTAAAACTCACGATAATTAACTGTAGGCACATCGTCCATAAAATCTTCTATGACATGTCGCAACATGTCCAAGTATGTGCCTCCGGTGAGACGTCCCTCAATAAAATATGGACCCAATATTTTATTGCCTATAATGCCAGCCCATACGTTTGCACTGAATCGTACTTGGTGATAGGTCTCCCTTATCATGTGCGGATTACGAAACGACCACCAATGTTCGTTATGCTGATTGTATAGCCCGGCTCTAGTAAAGAGTGCCTCATCCGTCCATAAAATGTCAGCATTTGGATGTGCAATTAGCCACTCACAAAATCTTCGACGAGGCATAGCATCCTCATCATTTAATGCTTGGACCTTCCGAAAGTGATAAGGGTGCATGCCGGTAGTGTTCAGTAGTTTCCAAACCGCATACTGACTCACGCCGAAGCGCCGGGCTGCGTCTCGTGTACTTGCACGAGGTTTGCGTTCAAAGAAATCGAAGATTTCGTCTTCGACTTCTGCAGGCAGTCTCTGCCTGCCGCGTCCTTGGGCATGCGAAGGTGTAGTAAATTGGCCGTAGTCTAACAGCCGTTGATTAGCAGCTAAAATCGTTTCACGATTTGGCACTGTTGGATTTACGTGTCCTTGATTACGGAGGCGAGGAACACTTTGTTCTTCGTAAAGTCTTTGAGCACCATTTAAACTTTCTCCACTCAAAATGTAACAACGCACCATTTCGTAGTACTCGCGGTTTGAATACATTGTCAAAAGATAGGGCGGCGGCGCGCGCGGGAAAAGTAAACACGGAAGTAAGCGATTGCGTCACAAGTGCGCACGCGACTAAACGAAATTTACGATTTGTGACATTTGTGTTGCAGCTGTGCCCTTCTCGCACCCCGCGCGCCACCCCGCTTTCATTCAATGCATTGTTAAAGAATCATGTGTTTACGTTGACTCGGTGACCACGCTAAATTAATGTTTGTTTTAAAAAATGTTTTAATTATATTTTATTAATATTATACTTTCTTTTTGAAAAATGGGTTCTATTACTGATACCTAACGTCTAGACGAAATTTGGCTGGTAGTATAAATTTCATATTGTATATATATGGTGTTTATTTCAAGTTGTCTATATTTTGCGAATTTATATGATAATTTTTAAATAAAAAAAGAGAATTAGCGTCTGACTGTTAAAAACATTTCTGATTTTATAAGTATTATCATCGTATATTTATATTGCTAAATCAATTAGCTGTATGTAACCTACATTACAATATTAAATATTAATGCAATAAAATCAGTGTTAATGGAACATTCAACCCGGTTGGTTTTATTTATTTATCCCAATAGAATCGCCCATCATCATATCAACAGAAGTGTAGAAAACTCCTACATTATTTTTTGGTCCTTCGAGCCGGATTATCGATATCGATATTCGATTCTACACGAACGAAAATAAATATTTAACATATAGACAAATAAATAAAATTTAAGTGTTTGTTTGTAATGTCAAAATAACAGCTTTTTACTTAATGCATATGTAAGCATATACGTCATATAAATATATCGAGAAATCAACTTTAAAATTTTTATCTGTCTGTCTGCTCCAGCTAATCTCTAAAACGGCTGGACCGATGGACCGATTTTGATGGGACTGGCAGAAAGCTGATGTTATAAGATACTTCTTATAACATCAGCTATGTACCAGATAGAGACCTAGATTTTTTTTCTAAAATAAAAGTAGCCCAAGTTACTGCCTAGCTGCTTTTTATTTTAGAAAAACATCTCCGCGAACTGAACAAACGCTTTTTGTTAAATTCACGCGGACTAAGTCGCAGGTAACAGCTAGTTCTAAGTATGCAAATATTATCTTAAGATATTACAGATTAAATAAATTCAAAAGACAAATTACACGATCTCTCGTCAACTGAAAACTTACAAAACTTTTACTTTAATTGCGATCACTAACTATGTTCTGTAATATCTAGATCTTATTATATGAAAGAGAAATATTTTACGTGAACGAGGGAGAAAAGTTAAACTCGTCAAATGCAAATGAAATCAATTATGAAAACAATTTCAAAACGCTCTATTGAACCGTTTCTAAAGGAATTTAATATAGATTTGAATACAGCCAATGTTGATTAACTTACTCTAGAATTATCTGTTTAAAAGTACCTATACTGAAGATTGTTTCAGTATTTCAGCTGGGAGATAATGTTTAATACATATTTCTTTTTAAATGGTGTACTGTTTAAAAGTTGTTGTACTGGATCTGGGTGTATGTTTTATAATTTATGTCATGACAGGTAGTTGTTGTTATTTTATCTTTAATGTTTAAATATATTTGATTTGATTGGTCTAGTAATATAAATTTAATTTCAAGCATGTTTATAATATTTATTTGAAATGTTTATTTATATTATTTTAACTTATTGTGTATATATATATTTATATATATATTTGATGTGGTTACTATAATTAAGAATGCACGACTCCGCGTGACCCTGCGTGAAACAGACGTGAGATTTTGTATATATAAAATAGAATTATCGCCTTTATAATCACAGGTTAGAGAGAGATAGAAAGATTGTTAAATAATTAAGAACATTGTGGCTTATGGTGTGTTCTGAGTGGAATCGTTGCTTGTACATAAGTGTAATATTGTAAGGATCTGCATATTACCAATTAAAAATTATGGATCTATTATTTACGTAATAAGAGAACTACAAATATAATTTTATTCAATCTTATTACACTTAATTTAGTCTATAGAGTGTAATAAATGGAGCGTGGCGGGTTCCTCTCTTCCTAATAATTTTATTACAATGGACTTCCGCCAAATAACACCCACGATTTTCGATTTAATATACATATCTATAGAGTGTATTAAACCATTTTTTAAATAAGGTCCTAATAAATTAATTACATTTATAAACCTCAAAATTTATTTGCGGAATTGCCACTCGAAACAGGCCACGAGGTGTAAAACGCCTTTAAGCGGGATGCACAAGATCTAAGTTGTAACTTGCATTCCAAATTTTCATCAGATTTGTTTCCCTGGCCGTGTCAGTATTTCCCGTTTTCGATTCAAGTCGTCGCTGAATATTTAATGAGTGTAAAGCAGTTGTCGTGTCTCGCCCGGCAGATGGCGCTGAATCGTAAGCGAATTTAATTGCTATATATAATTTATTCACTTTGACGTTTGAGCGAAGGGAACATAAATAAAAATGCTGATCTTTGAGAAAGGTTTTTGTAGGCTGCCGTCTGATAACTAAAAAGGCGAAAAATAACATTGTCAGAAACGAAAATATTAACGGAATCCTTACTTTATTATATTATAAATTCGAAAGTAACTCTGTCTGTCTGTTACCTTTTCACGGCTAAACCACTAAACCGATTCAGATGAAATTTGTTAAAATATAGTTAAAAACCTGGGGAAGGACATAGGCTACTTTTTATTGATGTAGCCGGAGCCGCGCGCAGAAGCTACTTTGAAATAATGTTTAAGCCTATATCCCCGAAAAAAGGGGCAAAGATGATCACGTCTACAATTCACCAGCTATATTTTAGATCCTACATAATACGCTTATTACCGCTTACTAGGTACAGTTTTAAACCCCGCACTGCTACTGATAAAAGCCTTATAATTCTTTTATTTATATGACAGAATTTTACCTATATACTTGTAACATACATATATTATTTTGGTAACCATTGCAAGCCTTTTTGGAAGCGGTCAGTTAAGCAACTTTGAAATATAGGAAAAATAAATCATTTTTCTTCTCTTAAAAACCACGTATTCCTACTCACATGTATACGTTGGTTACCTACACGTTACAGTCTATACTCGTATACGTTTCTCATGATAGTGGAACCGCGATCTCCAATACGCAATGACGTCAGAATCGGAGGCAATATCTGCTCGAGCTTTAAACAAACGTCGTGATGGTTCTAGTTAAAAGCCTTTTTCTACTAGTTTGATATACTAATCTATCTATAAAAGCTGAAGAGTATGTTTGTTTGTTTAAACGCGCTAATATCTGGCACAAACTGTCGGAATTGAAAATCTTTTCGAATTTGGTAGCTAAATTCTCGAGGACGTTTATATCCTAAGCTATATCACGCTATGACCCACCGGGCAAAACCGCAAGGGACAGCTGGTAAATGATGTTAAGAAACATTTATGATATACATTATAATTACAATTATAATGTACATTAATGATGTTTACAATCTATGCGTATTTAATGAGTATGCAATAATTATTGCGCCTTGCAGATGAGTATTTCCCCACCGAAAACAGCGCTTCCTTAATGATCTTATCTTCTGTTGTTGTTAACCTACCGTAACTGAGTTTATAAATAAATATGAATTTGAAATCACACTTATATAATAAAATGTTACTGTGCCTGTTTCTGCAGCAGGGGTAGGACCACAAGGTGGACCGACGACCTGGTAAGGGTCGCGAGAAGCGGTTAAATGCGGGTGTCTCATGACCAGTCTATGTGGAAAACCTTGGGGGAGGCCTATGACCAGCAGTGGACGTCTTTCGGCTGAGATGATGATGATGTGCCTGATAGAGATGTCAACGAGTATGTCTATACTACTTCTGTCCCACATATCCCTGCATGAGCTTCTGTGCTGCCTAGGTTGCTTGACGTAAAGCAACAATAACCTCAAGTAAGGCACACATCTCAGACTTTTAGAAGTAAAGACCGTGTTAAATAGTTAGTGTTCGCTGGCGTAACGGTTGAAGGAAAACATTGCGAGGAAACCTGCATGACTGATAATGTTCTCGAAGACATGTGGTGAAGACTGCCAACCCGTATTGGGCATGATATACTATGGCCTAACCTTCTTACACTTAGAAGACGCCCGTATCAAGCAGCCGAACACTATACCGGGAAAATATTATTTGTCGGAACGGCAATACTGTTAGTTGGGACACTAGCGCCATCTAGTGACAAAGAAAGGCATTAAGGTGGCATGCCAGCGCCATCTAGCGGCGCTAGACGAAGTCGACGACGCGGCGCGAGGGGCGGACAGAGCGCAGTCTACGTGTTACCGTCGACCAGTGTACACCTCGTAGAAACTGTCTCGCGTTTCATAGTGATAAGTCCTCTTCGTGTGAAGTAGTTGTTAGTTGTAGTTCGAATACAAGTTATCTGACTACCTACGTGTTTTCTATTGATTGAAACCAACATTTCCCACTGCACGCCCACGTACTTTGATCCTATAAAATGGCTGATAAGGACGGGATAAACGCTGTCAATCCGACATATATACATATATATGTATGACAAAATAACAAAAAAATATATGAGGTATTTGCTATTTCCGTCAGCATGTATGACAGTTACGCTTTACCATCACTGCCAAGGCACCAAATCTCGGGTTTGATTCACAGATCACGCAGTATTATTGGGTTTCTATCATAAATGCTCAGTAGCAGAACGGAGTCAAACTGTCCCCAGTAGACAGTGATAGGTTCTATTACGTGGGACCTAAGAAGATTCTAGGCTAGGACTTGATAACTATTAAAAAATTTCTGATTCGGATACGATGCGATAATCCTTCGATGGCTATATTTCAACAATTAAACTATTGTAGCTCAATTATATTTCATCTTAACTAATATTAGAAATGCGAAAGTGAGTTTGTTTGTTTATTACGCTTTCACGCCTTAACTACTCGACCGATCATCATGAAATTTCGCATACACGTTTTCAGGGGTACAGAAAAGGACATAGAGTATTTTTCATTTAAATAAAGTATTAGTACTAACCTAACATCTACGCGAGTGAAGCCGCGGTCACAATTAAATGAATGTCTAGATGCGATTTGAGATGCAAAAAACATTTTCTCCTAACTAATTTGTAATAATAACAATGTAACAAAAACCATCCACGAATATCTGATCTTACAAGATCGCTAAGTAAATTATAGCGCTTCTGATATGTCCTTATATTGTATTATATAAAGAATGACCGCATTTCCTCGTGAACGCGGAATAAAAAGTAAAACATGCGCCATTTTGGTCCGGATTTTGCGTTATCCTCGAATCTGGAAGGGATGCTTTAAATTGTGGCTTTGACGCCCGGGTATGAATGAGCGAGTGCGCCTGGCTATGCCAGATTGTGCCCGAGTCTCAGGCCTGACCGTTAATGTTTTTTTATTGTCAGTTTTGTTTGGGAATTCAATTATGTGTTTTTTATGTAGGTAGTTATCGAGTTATGAGTACTTATTAAGTATAGCTCTCTCACACAGTTTCACCAACGTTTACAATTGCTGCACCGCTCTTGTGGCTCGTAGCGTGATGTTCTATAGCCTATGTTATCTCTGGATAAAGTACCTTCCCAATAGAGAGATAATTATCAAAATCGGTAGAGTAGTTTCTCGGCTTATTCATTACATAACAAAAATACAAATGCAATCCGCTTTATAATATTAGTATAGATGATCTTTTAACACTTATAATAAAATTAGATCTTGCCCGCGGTTTCGCACGCGTTAATATATGTTTTGTCAATAAATATCTGTCCCTCAGGAGCAGTCCTTTTTTCTATATGAAAGCTACCCTTTGTCCTTCTCTGTTCCCTTGAAAACGTGTATGCAATATTACATGATGATCGGTTTAGTAGTCAAGGTGTAAAACCGTAACAAACAAACGACCAAACCTACATTCGCATTTATAATATTAGTAAAGATGTAGATCATTCGATGACTAATTCTACTTCAAGCAGCCCATAATGGCGGAGAGAATATCAAGAGATTTCAAAATCTTTTACTTTGATTTCAATACTAAATAGAAACAAAACAAAGGCACTGTATAACGATAACCAAAAACTTCTATGTAGTATACATATAAGTAGAACTTTAAAGTTGCCTATATAGACAACTTCAGTACTATAAATCGCTTACGATACCGTAATACCACCATGATCGTAATACACTCGCTGTGTAAGCGATATTAATGCCATCTATCGAATACACCTGTAACTTAACGTAGATATTGTGCTGTTTATCGGTATACACCACTAGATGGCGTAACTTACATTTAGACGTAAAACAGTTCAAATTTTAATTTCAGTTTTATAAACATAGATTCACGACTTTACCCGTTAAAGAGTATAAGCAGAGGTTTGTAATGAATAGACATAACGGCGATTTAATGATTGTGACATCATTCGTCGTGTCGAAATACTTAAAATTATTTTTGTACGATGTACGATTAAGAAAATTATATTGAATACGATACGATCATAGATGTGCTTTTACCGTACTGAGATCGCATGAAAGTGTCCACACTAAGAAGAGTGAGCTCACACATTACTTAGAGAGCGATAGTGTTAAAATTACAATATGAGTAAGCATGATACTATAATATTTATTATTATTCAGATGTTATGTTGACAATGTAAGTCAGATTACAACTTAACGTCCAGAAAGGTAGGACCATATTTAAACGTAGTAGGGTGCGGTGCATCTATGGTTTAAATATTTGCTTGCAATCTATACTAATATAATAAAGCTGAAGAGTTTGTTTGTTTATTTGCTTGAACGCGCTAATCTCAGGAACTAATGATCCGAATTGAAAAATGCTTTTAGTGTTGGATAGCTCATTTATCGAGGAAGGCTATAGGTAATATAACATCACGCTATGACCCAAGGGAGCGGCGCAGTAATCAAAAATGCGGGTGAAACTGCGGCCACATCTAGTAATCTATAAAAATCAATTGTTGCTACATGTATGGCGGAGCATCACTTAAGAACGGCTCGACCGATTTGGCTGTTTATTTTTTTGTTGTATTTGTAATTGTCAGGGCAAGGTTTGAACGAAAATTTGCGGAATATCTGAGGGAAATTTCAAAAATTTAAATGTTATTTTAAATGGAATTTTTGAAGTGAAAACCTCTTTATGCGCGTTGAGCACTTTTTGGATGAACAAAAATCATGGAACTCGCGTCATTGTCCCCGAACTCTTTCCATGTGCTATATGTATACTGTGTATACATGTGTACTTTAACGATTGGTGTGGGTTCGATCCCCACACGGCACAAATTTTTGTGTGACCTAAAAGAGTTATTACAAGTTTAGGTATTCTTTGTGTCGGTTTTTGAAGTGAAAACTTCTTCAGGCGCTTTGAGCACTTTTTGGGTGAACAAAAATCTTGGAACTCGCATCATCGTCACCGAACGCTTTCCATGAGCTATATGTATACTGTGTATATTTATGTATGTGTACTTTTAGAATAAACGAAAAGCGTGAAACTCGCGTCATCGTCACCGCACGCGTTACTTAGTTTTCACTTCTATCGGCAGTCCCCAAATACTGCCCCGCATGTTTTTTTTAATTAATATTTTGATATTTTAAACTTAATTACGTGAAATATATTTTTGTATAGATTGACAGGTCAACGACTGTCGAGTCAGCTAATAATGTTATATAATCAATTTTAGTTTGTTAAACCATACTCAGCAACATATGTAGGTACCTACTACATATTATGTTGAGAACTTGAGACACACTTGCGAGACTTTGATTGCCTCTGTCTTTTAAAAGTGTAAGAAATATAAGATTTTTATAGCAGTAATAGTTAAAAGATATTGAATTTAATTATAGCCTAAAATACAGAATAATAATTAAGTTATTTAACTCATAAAATATCTATATATTAATACGTGAAGCAAAAACTTTATAACCCTTTTTATGAAAATTGCGCGGACGTAGGAGTATGAAATTTGGCACAGTTAAAGTGTACATTGAGAAGGATTGAGAAGGAGTGGCAAATCCTAATATTTTTATAAAATATGCATTATAAATACATTAAATTAATGAAAAAGCACTACACGCACACATCCATGCATTTGACACACGCAGTCGAATCGCGTCCGTAATATTTCGGCGTTGTTCGTCTGACGTCGTATAATTCTTTGTAACTATGGTTACCTATACCTTATTTATATGTAATAAAGAAAACAAAGTAGCAAGCTTAATAATATCGTCAATGAAAGAGTATAGTCAAGTAAATAATAATTTGATTGAAAAAGATAGGTAAGTTTAACCTGTATAGCTTTGGCGAAATCTAAATGAAATGTGATTATAAGGTTAAAGTTATAGACAATAAAACCTTAATAACGATAAACCAATTATGATCAAAATTTTAACCACTAGACTATGGCCGCTAGTTTTTACAAATGTTTTGAATATTAAGCTACTTATGTCGTTGGCTGTACCTATGTTTTTCTTTTTATTTACGGAAAAGTGTGCCTACATGTTATTCAGAGAGGTGTAAGCGTAACTAAACGTAACAAGATTTGTGTGTAACGCTCCGAGCAAAGGAATTACAAGACGTTTCACCTGAGGCCATATTTAACACTCGTTTCTGCCGCAACACAGTTTACCTCTAAACATGTGATGTCGCATAAATGTCAGGTACTTTACCCGCTTATTACCCATGTATGGGTATCGTAAAGTGTCATATCGCTGTGTTGTTGTCAATTTTGTTATAGGGTTGCCAACATTTTTTAAATTTATATACGGAGCACGAAGTAATTATTTATTCCAGAAATCACCACTAATATATCTTCTCAACTGGGTAATGCCCACATATTAATTTGAATTCATACGATACGATGCCATTTAGAGTAGTAGGTACTGTCGACTTGAGCGACGGTTGACCATTTCAGAAAAAATTTCGCTTGCACATGTTGACTAAGTGACTCCGCCCTTAACTTCGCCTTAGAATCAGTAAACAAATGTAAAGTGTAAAAAACTCAAACAAAAAAAAAGGGGCGTGTCACGGGTGTTGGTGCTATGCGATTTTAACCTTAGGAGTGGTCATCCGTCGCTCAAGTCGATAGTACCTACAGACGGTGAGATGCGATAGTCGCTACAGGTGAGCAAAGAATAACTATAATTTTGAAAAGG
This sequence comes from Catocala nupta, assembly GCA_963675205.1. Taxonomy (NCBI): domain Eukaryota; kingdom Metazoa; phylum Arthropoda; class Insecta; order Lepidoptera; family Erebidae; genus Catocala; species Catocala nupta. The sequence goes on from OY776104.1 coordinate 18,611,639, forward strand.
GGATTTTTAACCGATCATCCTCGTCATTAATTACTTTACGGACTGTATTCATGTTTTACCACTGTAATTAATAAATATATAATTATTATTATCTTTTGAATAACTATCACTTCTTTCAGAACCTTAAAATCGGTTGGTACGGAACAAGCATTTGGAATCTTTATTAGGACCCAATTAATTGGAACCAGAACCGAACTGAAAATGTATCGAAAAGAAAAACCTTTTCAAAAACCGGTACCATATTTGAACCGGTTTTGAATCTCTGATTCATACTATCATCTATTGCCAACTGTGAGGTTTTTCACTTAAGATAACCTTTAAATATAAAAATATCCACTTAATCTGTTAAATCTTAGAATATAGTAATATCATGCCTTTATTAAACTGTCCCACTGCTGGGCACGGGCCTCTTCTTAGTGTTAGACGGGTTTGTACCGCATTCGCGCCTACATTACGTCCTACATTCCAAAATGTTCCTAATTCGCCCCTCTTTTTTAATTATTCCTTTTTCGTCCTACATTTTTGAGCATATGGTTAGCAAATCAAAACATGTTTAAAAATTATTGTAAGTCTTTCCAATGTCGGGCTCGTGATGACATGCAAATCACGAGCCCAAAGTTTCGCCGAGAGATCAAAGAGGTATTTTAAAATATTATTCGCTGACGGTACATCAAAATTTACTATACAAAAAAAACAGGGTCATAAAAGGAACATAATTTGGGACGAAATAGGAATTACGTTAAGAAATTAATATTTATCTAAATTTCGGGGCATATGAGGAACAATTTTTGAGGCGAATGCCTATTTTTACATTCGGCACGAAACATGAGGGTCGAATACAGAATAAACCGTGAGAAGGGTAATGCCATAGTCCTTCATCTTTCGAGAATTCTCAGACATGCAGGTTTCCTCACGAATTAACTATTTAATACGTACGTGGCTTTGAAAAGTCAGAGATGCGCGCCTTGGGATCGAACTCGAGACCTCTGCGTGGCAGTCCGACGGTATCCCGCAAGGGGATCGCTGCTTTTTTAAATTCTTAGAATACCAGACATTATTAAAATCTATTGTGCCCAGCCACCGGTGTTCCGCTGCGATTCAATAGGTTAAACAATCTTTTATTGCCCCATTTGGTTCCCGTTGTTTGTTTAGATAAACTGTTAGTGTACTGGGAATTACCCGGTGTATACGATAAATAAGGCATTCAATAAGGCTTGTGTCGTGGCCAGATAATCTGGGACGGTGGTTTCATTAGCTAAGTGCCGGGCTGAAGACTGCATCCTACTACTTACTGATGTGTATTCTGTGATCATAAGCTATAGGTTAACTGCGATTCAAGTAATTTTTCGAAAGACAGGTGTAATACACACTACAAAATTATGAGTTTGTTTGTTTGTTACGTTTTCACGCCTTAACTACTGGAACAGAAAAAAATAGGGTACTTTTTATCCTGAAAAAAGTACTGTTTCTAACCTATCTTATTCTATATTTACGCGAACGAAGCCGCTGGAAAACCCTAGTTATATAACCCCTGTTAGCCAAACATAACAGTTCAAAACATTTTCTTTTGTTAGTCGATCGATTTTCTTTATTTTTGTTTAAATTCGTTAATAGCTACATTAACGAATTTTAGGCCGTCCGCTGCTTTAAGCGGGTGCACGGAGCGGGCGCCTACCGCGGGGACCCGCCCCGTGCTCCGTTACAGATAAATTAATCTACCGCGGGCGCCCGCGACGGACTACCGCAGCGCCGGCAGTAACGAAGCAGCGCTCACTGATTTCCTAGAAACAGCTCCGCTCGCGTGCTCCGGACAACGTGTCCGCGGGGCCAGCTCCGCGTGCGACTGGAAACCCATGATAATAGAAAACAGCACGCCGCCGCCGTGCGGGCGCCCGCTCCGTGAACCCGCTTAACGCAGCGCGGGCGCCCGCTCTGTGCAACCGCTTAACGCAGCGGACGGCCTTAGTGTTATCTATCTATCTGTCTATACTTACAAAGAGGAAAGATTTGATTGTTTGTTTGTACGTTTGTTTGTTTGTAATGATTTAACTCAAAAACTACTCAACCAATTTTAAAATATTACCATTAGAAAGCTATATTATTTAAAAAAATGTAATTTTAACCTAACCTAACCTACTTTTACGCAAGTGAAGCTACAGTCAAAAACCAGTCAAGAATAAAATGGAAACATTTAGTCATTTTTAGATACATAAGTAAAGATAAAACAATTCAGCACCTATTTCTCTTCTATTTTGCCTTTTCAATAAAGATTTTGGTCGTATTTCCACCACTGAACGAACACTTGTAAGTACCTATGAGTAAACTTACTAAAAGCTGTGGTCACCCGGGTCGCGTCCGATTCGACCCGGGGCAAACATTGATATAACTTCCCTGCCCCGATGTGTCGCGTGTTTGTTCATCGGTATTCATTTTGCAAATGTTGGAATGGTCCATTGATATATGTTGGAACGTTTTAGTTTAAATATTTTTTAGTTTAGGCGATCTTTTGCTTAGGTACGTTCATATCCTTACGCTTATTTCATTTCTTTTTAATAATTAACCCGCTTTCGATGATATTCTACACATACTTATATAATAATTGATAATTGCTTATTATACGACCAAACTCAATATAGGACTATGTTTTTTGTTCATATAATATTAAGATTTTTTAATTGGCGATTTACAACAATGCGTAGGAGGAGACACTAAACGATATAACAGTAAACATAAATTGATTAAAAAATATTGATGTAGATTATTAATAACACGTATTTTTAATATAATTAATAGACTTTTCTCCAAATGAAAATATTTTTCTGATATCTTCTCCCTAGCCTTTATTATTCCCAAGTCACTTGAGGTCGGCTTTTCTAGTCTAACCGGATTTGACTGGATATCAGTTTTTACACGGAGCGGCTGCCACCTGACCTCCGCAACCCAAAGGCTAACGATACCCTAAGGCTAGACCAGTGTCAGGATATTATAGGGCACTGACTTCCCAATAACGACTGCCATGGATGTTCATAGCAGCCGGGATCGACGGCTTAACGTGCTCTCCGAGGCACGGAGCAGACGACAATTGTCAATCAATACGCACATAATTTCGAAAAGTCATATAACTTCCGAAAGTTATTGCAGTCTGTTGGTCTCCCCACTGAAATATACATTTTTCTGAAATAACCTATTTATTTAGTATGAGAACCGCGTAATTAGATGTAGAAAAATATGGAACGTTCATAGGTAGTTTTTACATTAACTTATTTTTAATTACACTAATTACAAACTGCGTTCGAGTATATCAGTCCATTCATATTTCAACGTGAGTTAATTAAGTCCGAGTTAATTAACATTCCTATAGACGACTTATTTGTTTGGTTCAACAAGTCCTTTATGTGACAGTCGATTTACTATCATTTCAATCAGAAAATTGTTAACCAAACCAATACAGTCTGTTTTAAATACTTGATGCGAAACAAAGAGCATTAATTTTTTGACATTACGGTTGTATATGAGATGCATAAAGAACTGGTATTTTATATCATTTAATTTATAAAACTCTTACATCTTACATTTTAACGCCATCTGCCGGCTTATATCGTAATGGTATGAACTAACTGTGATGGTAACCAACAGATGGCGTCAGCTGCAGTGATTTATCCTGCTTTCTAAAAATTCGTTTTTAAAATGTTTTAATATTTAATCTATTTGTTTGGTATAATATGTGTTATATAATTTGTGTATCTTTCGTATTCATTACTTATTCTAATAATTATTTATTATTTGTCAACAGGTAAGTTTTAACATAAACCTAAAAGATCAGCGATAAAAGGAGTACAGTAAGTTAATTTTTTATTGAATGAACCATCACCCAAGTAGAATTCGTTTACGCCACAGCTTTTTAAGGAGGCTTTCAGTAAAGATTTGACCTATCGATCGCATTCTAATGGCGTACCCATTAGGCTACAGCTTTTATAGTTCGAAGCCAATTCGTTAAGATTGTGTCGGTAAAATATGAAATAATTCGACGATGGTCTAGTATCGATATGTTTTTATGCTACCAAGATGACACGAAGCTCGAAGATATTTTTGATAAATATAGACGAGGCTAGGATATGCATTGGGGCTACCTTGAGTAAAGTGTTTTTAGGATTTTAGTTACTTTTTATTTGTACCAGCACGTTGTCCAGAAATGCACTCGATGCCGGTTACTGTTTTTTTTAATTATGTATGAATGGAGATTCAAATAAAACATTTTTCTTTTTTTCTTTTTCCATTTTAAACAAAAACATAACTGTGTCAGTATGTATCACACCTCTACTCTCCTGCACTGCGCATATATATGTACAGGCAGACTTAAGTCTTGTAGGTGACAATACCACTAACTTCCTCTAATGTTAGATTTATTCATTTCATATTAGTAACAGTACAGTACGCCATATTGCAACCTCAAAAATGATAAACGTAAATCACGACTTTTGCGTTAAAATAAAACCAGTTTTGGTTCTGGTTGTGCACACTGGCACGTGCGTACACACAACCGCTCGCGACCGCAGTCGATAAACAACTGAAGTTTGTAGGAGTAATTGCGATATAATTTTGTAAATTGGTTAACATTTTACTATTCGATAGCCATGTTAATGTCGTGGTATGAATTTGTGCTTATTTGTGCGATCGTGAGTATCCTGTCCAATTGCCGTGTCGAGTGAAGAGTTATTTCCTTTTACTGGCTAGAAATTTCAGTATGATGTCTGGTCGCGTCCTAGATAGTTGCCCTTTGTTACACGAGATTTAAAGCTGCCGATATGTAGGATTTTTGCCGAAGTTGTTCACAGATGTAAATTTGAGTACACTTTCAGAAATATACATGCATATCTAAGCTATTTATACTGTGATATTTTGTCATTTTATTATAATTGTGTTACATTTAATTATTATCGTTAAACATTATCTTGGCATTAAAAAAAATATTTTCCCATCTCGATATTATGTATTAAATTATTGCTGTTTTTAAATGTATAGTATTATTCTAAATGTAAATCACAATGTCTAACTCTCTTTTCTTTTATTTTGCATGCCTTATGGTTGAATATAGTGAAAGAACAATAATTGTATTAGCTAATAAGATCTGTAAATGTATACCCATATTCGCAAATGATTGAATTATGATAAAATGTTTTTTATAAAATCAATAATAATTATGAATGATAAGAATATTAATTACTATTCTTAATATTATAAAAAGTCTTTACTTTAGTATTTTTGTTTGTAGTGAACAAACCCAAAAACTACTGAGCCGATCTTAAAAAGCTATTCGCAGCAGTTGCAGCAAAAGTATTGCTAAATAAATCGGGTTTTCATTTCTAATTTGTAGCTCTGCCATTTAGCACATAGTAAAAGCCACAACTTGAATATAGGTACAGGGTGCCGATTTAATCTCTATCCAGTATTCTCAATATACAGATACAATTCTGTAATATAAAGCCATTTATTGGCAGTAGTTGCAGCACATGCTCAATAAAACCGCTTTTAACTCCTAATTTGCAGCTTCATATTCGGGTTTTAACACATAGTAGAAGCAGCTAAAGTACGATATACTCTCAGTAATTGTAACCGAGATTCGAATATTAATTCGATATTCACCACTATCTGTTCTGTGATATGACTGTGGCTATCAGGTCGCTGGCCAAATGATTATGGCGCTATCGGTTATCATATATCGGAATAGACTATTACGATATAATTGTATTATTAGTGTGAATGGACACATTGTTTTGTGGGAATAGTGGGGAAACGCTGGATGTACGTACGAATCTACCATTGTTAGTTTAAATTATAGATAACTAGATTTTTCTAGCGACTGCGCTCGCATAAATGTAGGTTATGTCACTTTTCTATTCCTCAGGCAGAGAACTTTATCCTGGTTGAAAGATACTCAAGATGTTAATAATCTAGATTTGTAAATAAATTTCTTACCCTCAGGAATTATATTTTTACGATGAAAGGAACCGTATGTTCTTTTTGTACTCCTGACAGCGTGAATGCGAAATTGCATGATGATCGGTAGAGTAGTTAAGGAGTGAAAGCGTAACAAACAAATAAACTTGCGTTTGCATTTATAATATTACTAAGGATTCCAATGATGAGAGATCTTTGATATGAGAGTGACGCTTCCATAGAAAACCTCCACATTCATACATTCGCTAAAGATGTATATGTGTGCTGAAAATATGTTACGTTAGATATAGGTCACAAAAATGTATTTCCAGAAAATCTTGTTAGCAGTAACTTTGATCGAAAAAATAGTGACTCTCGATTTTGCAGAGACCTGCCTACAAAAATATAGTATTACTTTTTCGCGAAAACAACAAATTTAAAAAAAAATTGCCGGTTTATTTTTCTGGTTCTAGTCGTGGTTTGTCGAATACTAAGAGATAAAATTTTGTTGTTAAAAATGTATAATGGATTTGCTATTAAATTACTTACCTTGACGGTCAGTCTCTTAGCGACTTTTATGTATAAGAACTTAGGGTTCTATTTTTGGGTCAGGCAAAGTGTTATTGAATTGTTTTGCTACAAAACATTGACGTGCTCAGTCAGTAAGATCCCAGAAGTCTAAAACTGTGCCCGATTATTTTCAAAAGGCTCGTCCCTTTTACGTGGGTGAGATTAAGTACGTATCAATCTACCATTTTAAACGTACATATAGCTTACAAAAGGTAAGCTCAGCAAGTATACATCCAACTTCATCTACTAACTATTAACACATATCACCCCTAATAGCAAGAACTTTTTCGATCATCTTCGATTATCAAGTCATATTCCCCCGTATCCCGCAATACCAATATAGCAATTTCCAATACATTGACTCTACACGAACCCATAACGGAGCAAACTCCATTGCTCGCGCAACGCGTCAATTCACCCAAACAGCGTAAACTTACGCGGCAAACGATACAAAAGTGACACGAAAAGTCGACACCCGGAACCAAATAAGGTCATACGACCCTGCAATACCTATCCGGGGATAAAGTAAGAAAACAATGAGGTCACAAGACCATATAGACAGAAAACTGTCGTTCTTTTGTCGAAACTTTCCGTTTATGACGAAATTCGGCTTCCCGTATAAATACGTTTTGGGCTCCCATTTTGGTGTTCTGTTTTTATAGGCTCTAGGGCGTTTTTGTTAGGGGTCACAGTTTGTTTTGGCACATGAAACGAATGAAACGCAAGCAACAACAGTCCAAGAATAGGTGCATTTGAATTTTAAACATTTGCCTATATAATTTAGAGAGCAAAGGTTTTGTCATTGCATTGTCATGCGGAGATTTTTACCTCTTACATGGCAAATAGACAGCGGTATTATTTATGATAAGCAGTTATACTAGACTATAGATACTTGTAATATAAGGAGTACTCTACACGCTCTTTACCGAATTACCTCAAATAATATTTCATGTCTTTTTTGATATCGCTATGCTGTAGGCTTTTGGGAAAATTTTGCAGGTGACATATTTCATAATGTATACGTTCACAAAAAAAATCATAGTGCTGTTTCATATGCAACCAGTCTTTGGATTAATGGTAAAAAAAAATTCTATCCATGGCAATGATTTAGATATTAAAAAGTCACTTTGGACGTACTAAAATCTTCTTCAAAATATTGTACATATACATAGGATTTTCATTACTTTACAATTCTTAGTCAATTTATTACATTATCATTCGCATATTTTGTAATATACACGGCAATATTTCCACCATATTTAACCCTTTTGACCCACGCTAGTACCAAACGCATCCATTCAATAAAAGACCCAAAACTTCATAAAATCAGTAAATTGGTCACGTTTGCTGTTTGCTATGAGAGGTTTCTGTGTGTTTACTGTTCGTATGTAAATTCTTTGGGCAGACAACCGAGCGTTGTTTGCAGTAGATTTATAAAGTCGTGGATTGCAGTCTTGTAAATGGCCTCCGCCTCGCAATATTCTTTACCGTTTACATAATAGCGACGGGCTTTAGTATGTCCATGGTAAAAATATGCAAAGTTAATCGTCAATGCCGCAAGGAATAGCGGCATCCACGGTTAAACAAACGGCTAGTAAGTACATACGTTTAAATCTTCGAAATTTAATCCACAGGAAGTGCAAGATCTAGTCAATATTCTAGACACTTCTATAGCCTAAAGTTTGCATTACTTAAGACGTATATCATAGTAATAGGATTTATGAACTCATTGATTTACTCTATGCTATTACACAACTAGTAAAATGCATATAAATATTGCATTTAGCAATCATTTTGCCTAAATATAAATACTAGATCCCATAATTAGCTGGCTATGTTTAGTTTCACTTGATGGAAGGCGAGTCTATTACCGCTTGTCTGGCACATGACACATCACACCGTGATACGTCTGAATATTGACACACAGATAGCTCATAATACTTAGATGGAATCAATTCCAGAACTTCACGAACGGATAACAGATTAAGCGAAATATAATTCCATTGTTGCAGTCTAAAACATAATTAACAGAAATAAAATTTGTAAATTTAGTAAAATTTTTGATTGTAAGATATACTAAACTAAAGCTTACGTACATTTTGAAACCAAAATTAAACTAATTTACGTTTACATTTAGCCTATATCAGTATAGACTGCATGAAAACAGAAGAATCCAATTAAAATCTAAATCGGCTATGTATATTCTAGAATACAGACTAAAATATTAAAATAACAATATAAAAACGATAACAATAAAAATATAATTGGATGTTTCTCGAAGTAATTTTCCCTTTATTGCTAAGTATCACTAATTGTAAAAACAGTCGTAACCTTTTTGGTAATGGCTTAAAAGGAAGCCAATTCAGCTACTGCCTACGCCTACAACGCTTCGAATAAACCAATGTAATTTCCTAATAGCTTCAGCATTACATATTTATGTGTAACAAACTGATGGATTTTCCTTGTACCGCGTAACGAATCCATTAACTCGCAGTTACGTTTTAAAGATCGTGTCAATATTTTAACAGTGATATAGTAATAATGGTAGATATACGCGTGCAATATTCACCCCGTGTGGCCGCGCCGGATGCATCGGCGCAATATTTCAGCCAATGACGAACGAGTATTGCGTGAGTGTGAATCGGACTACACAACGCGTTTTCATTTCATTTGTTTGGTAATAATTATGGTTAGTGTGGATAGTGTGCCGTCCGTATTGTTGAATTTATGTTTTGAAACGTATTGAAATTTGAACAGCGTTTAAAACTTTGATCTTGATTTGTGGAGCGGAGTAAAATCAATATGCTTTGGTGAGGATAAGTGTGGTATTTTCAATGTTTTGTTGGTTTTTCCATTGTTAGCTGTGTTTTATGATACATGGAGTCAGTTACAGTCAGAGGACATAGTGACAACGGATTACTGCTCGCAAAGGATTTGCCAAATCTCTTTTGCATTATACAGTCTAATCGTTTCGTATTGGTTTAACCTGACCTTTCTCAAATGTTTTTGGTATACTCAGAGAACGTTTTTGTGAGGTCTTCCCCTTCCGATATTTTTAGGACTCGATGGTTAAAAGCTGTTAACCGGGTGTTCATTTACGTATTATTAAACTATGTCCTTTTAAGGCCTCGAACTGTGCAACTTACAGAGATTCGTTATAATTTGAAACATGTTTTATCGAAGTAAGAACTTAACAAACAAACAGAATTATTTCATATTCATATTTATTACATTATTGAAGTAATAATGGGCTTTATTATTTACACCAATATAAAAAATCGGCTTTAGATGGCTAGATCATGTCTTGCATACAGGAGGTGAATTTCGACACGGCACGCCTTGTTCAGAGGTTCCTGTCTCCGGAGCCTTAACCACCGTTAGCTTGGTCCCTGTTCTCGATGCTGGTGGGTCACCTAAACATCTTAATATTTTCAACAAAGGAAATATTAATTAAACTTTTATATAGACGTTGTACAGGCGCAGCCGTGAAATAAAAAAATGTCTTGAATAAAATGTAGGTAGGTACCTACGATAATGTTTAAAAAGGCTTGGTGTCTGTATATCTGTGTAAAGCTAGACGGAAGTGGTCGTATTACACTCACATTTGTTATTGTATCTTTAGCCTACATAATGTGAGAGTCAAGATGGCGGGTGTACGATAGCGAATAAAATTGTACCAATTACCAATAAAATGTACCTAATATTCACCATTTTTTTTAACTAGCACTAAAAATCTGTACCTACCTCCGTCAGAACGAAATTATTTCGTAAATTTTATAATAAACCCGTCATATTGAAATCAAGATGGCTGGTGTTCTATAGTATTTTATTATTTGACCATTACTAATAAAATATAATTACACCAAAAAAATTACCTAACAAGTTCCACAAGTAAAAAACACACACTTATTAGTTCAATAGTTCTTTAGAAATAAAACAACCGATTACGATATTATGTGTATCTTAATTACGAAATAATTTCGTTCTGAACGAGCTACAGATTTTTTAGAGCTGCGTACAAAATAGTGAGTATCAAGTAATTTTTTTTGGTAATTGATACGATTTAATTCGCTATGGTATACCCACCATCTTGACTCTCACTACATAATGGTATTTGTTTCTAAGGTTTCAAACGTTCTGTTATATGAATAAACGAATAACAATTTACTTTTAGAATCCAAAGGCAAAAAATAAGGAACCCTTATCAATATGTTGTCTGTTTACCTGCCAAGACCATTTTCGGGCAAGGCTCGAGATATCAAACGAAATTTGTATAAAATGCTTACCTTTGCATTACATATTTTTGTATAGGTATTAGGATTGATATATTTAAATATTAATTTATTTATAAAAATTCTCCAACAGTTTCGACAATATCACATACACATGTGAGAAACATTTTGAGTAAGTTAAAGTTATTGTATAACTAATACTTTGAGTTTGCAAGAATACTAGTAATTTGCAACCCAAATAATATTACTATGTCAAGATGTTTGTTACGTAATTACGCGTAAACCGCTGAACCTCTTTTGATAAAACTTAGCACAAAGGTAGACCATTTCATGCATAACACATACGGCATTAATGTGCTGTCTATTCATGCGTTTTTGTAAGTATATCCGCAGGCAAAAGCTAGCTGTTATTATATGGATATCGTAATAAAAACTCGCGTTCATTTAAATGTATGGTATAAAGTCAACATCAGTATTACAGGAAGTTTAAATCCCGCAATATGTTGCAATGCAAAGATTCTCGGATGTAGGGGAATGATCGCAATGGTAAATGTTTGCTGAGATTTTCAAATAGATAACACAGTCCGGTTTGCGACGCGAGGGATAATATTGAATGTAATATCATCCATACTGTGTTTGTGTAGCTTCGTATGTCGAGGATTTTCTTAGCGTAATGATGTTTCATAGTTTGTAATGAAGGAAAAGGCAGATGCAAGTCATAGCCGTTAAGTGAGTGACATCTAAGCAGTATAATAATATCAGTCTTGGATTAAACTGCTGGGCTCGAGCCTCTTCTGAGTATGAGAAGGGTTAGGCCATAGTCCACCACGCCGGCCCAGTGCGGGTGTGCAGACTTCACATATCTTCGAGAACAATCTAAACGGTGTCGTATGTCTAATGTCTGTGAAAGAGTATCTTAATCCACACAGATGGCATTAGGGTTTAAGTAGTTGTCACGCCGAATGTTGTAGGTTCGATCCCCATACAGGACACAGGTTTGTGCAATCCACAAATGGTTGTACCGAATGTGGGTGATCTTTGTGTCCGTTTGTTTGAATATTTGTATAGTCCCCTGCGAGCAGGAATTGTGTCTATTGCGGGATTAGCGGATAGGCTAATAGGTTCGCCGTCTTTCTCCTATATACCTCTATAACCCAAATATACCTTTGCCTACCTACCTTACCCCAAAGGTTCTATATTGTGTATACCACTAAAGCGGTAAACAACCATACAGCTCTGCCCATCCCCCTGAGAACAAACAAGCATAATATACAGTGTAATGTAAACAATGAAACACACAAATTAATGCCCTTACACTAGCACCGAGCCAATTCCTAATTACATATATCCGATTCATTTGTTATTCCCATTAATTATTGAAAGGGCAAACATCGGCAACTAATGTAATTAACACGCTATCGATGCTCCGTGGCGGTGCCTGACCTGTGGAGGGTGGGGAGAGAAGGGGGGAGTTATCTGGGCCACTGGGCACCAACCACATCTGACGGAGACAATGTAGGTACACGATATAAATGATCAGGAATATCATTTTTGGGTGATTCGTTATACTGGTGCGGTGGTAGACTTGCTACTGAAATGAAAATGAAATGGTTTTTACATTTGACTGCCTCGATGGTGAAGTTGTTAGTGTAACCGACTGCTACGCCTGGGGTCGCGGGAAGGATTTACAAGTTATACATTTGTTTGCATGAACATGGATGTTTGTCTTGGTCTGGGTGTTTCTATGTATAATATGTATGTATTTACACAAACAAAGTATTCATGTATAGCCACATATTTTGACTAAGGTGTAGAGTTTGTGAAGTTAGGCCTTGTAGAATTAGGGCGTATAGAGTTAGAAGCTTGGCGCTACATGAGATCTGATAACTGTTTGACAGTGCGAGGCATATAGTCTCGCCTTGGCAACATTTTACATAAAAATGTTTTTGGTGGGATTATTATTACGTAGGTACAAAGAGCAGCGACAGCTCAGTGGGGAGACCAACAGACTGCAATGCAGAGGGTCTCGGGTTCGAACCCACGTCGCGCACCTCTGACTTTCGGAAGTTTTTTTATTTTGCTCGTCAAAATGACCACACTTCGCCTGCTGGTAAGCGACCATGTGGTCCAAGAGCAGTGGCCTCCACACCATTCTCATAGCAACTGAGGCGATGTTGAGATACCTACTTTGACGGCCTAGGAGGTGCTTTTTCACGCTCCACTTAAAGGACCCAGGATTGAAGGAAGAGTGTTTCCTCCACGTGCCTTGGCAGAGAATTCCATGCCTTAATCGTTCGGCAGAGGTATGAGGACCCAAACTTGTTGGTATACATATATCTATGTAAGAGGGTAGTAGTTCCCCGGGCGAGTTTATTGGTTCCGATGTCCATTCGTAGTTCGCACTATCACCAAGTAATTGGTAATTACTTGAGCTTTTCCAATCGAAAGACTTAGAATTTTTGATTTTAAAGTCAGAAGAATCCTTATTCCGTTGTTGGCTTGTAGTCTGGAAGGAAGCAAAGAATGCAGATTTCTACTTGTTACAAGCTCACTTCATTGGATATTGCCATATCCCTGTACCTTAGGAATGTGATGATAGCAAGCAAAGCGCGTTGGTTTGAGGTTGTGGTATCGTATATCTATATACAGTGTATAGCATTAGGGCATGGTCATATCTCAGGATCTTAATGTTTTCGGGATAAATAATAAAAAACATTTTAGAATGTCATCCAAAAAGTTTGTCATCCGTTTTGGTTTTTCTTGTATATATATAAATGTAAGTTTTTCATGTCTAAATCAGTAATTAAGATTCTTTCTCCCTCTTCTTTTCTTTCTCATTCTGGACTTACACAATACACAGCTTATTTTATCACAGCGTAAATACAGCATACAACCTTCATCAATAATTAGGCTATCTAATGCAAAACGAACTTTACAAAGCCGTCTGGCGCGTTCAAACAAACAAACTCTCCTGCTTATTACATTTATGATATTAGTATAGAATATAGATAACGTAATCCTTTTCACGATATCATTGTATACTGAAAACAAAACCGCATTGACGTAGCGATCGATATTAGACAATATAGTATACACAATGAGAGAATCCATCGACCAATTGTTGGTGAACCTTTGTGCTAATCGAACAAGTTATATAAATTGTATAGGGTGATACTTAGGGGCCTGTAACTGAAGGTTGCTAGTGAAACTCTATTTTAAGCTCACACAATCTGCTTTAGTTTTAAATGATTGCAATTATGGTGTAGAGGTCGCCTACGTTGAGTGTTGTGGACTTGATCTCCACACGTGACACAAATTTGTGTGATCCACAAATTGCTGTTACGTGTCTGGATGTTCTTTGTGTCCGTTCTTTGAATGTTTCTAAAGTGACACAGGAATTATTTTAGGGCGAGCGTTGCCTTTTTAAAATAAAAACACACAATCTTCTAGATTTAAACACCAATCTATACTAATAATATAAAACTGAAGAGGTTGTTTCTTTTTTTTTTGGGTTTAGACGTACTAATCTGAGGAACTACAAGTCGGATTTGAAAATTACTTTTGCATTTAATAGCTCATTTTTTGAACAAGTTTTGTACTGTATAACTTCTGTAAGTACTTAATCATAAATGTGGATGAAACCACGGGAAGCAGTTAGTATTATATAAAGTATGTAGAAAGCGTCTTAGGGTTTTGTAACTGAAGTTAGCCAACAAAACTATTACTAAGCTTACACGATATGCATGTATATCCTTATTTTAAATAACTGCCGTGGTGGCGCAATGGTTTTCAGTTAGATCTCCACACGAGACAAAAAATTTGGGATCTACAAATAGAAGTGCCGTGTCTGGGTGGTGAAAGATAGAAAGCAAGAAAATCTGCCAAATCTAAGGCGCATGCGTCATTGATAGTACAGAACCCTTAGTGCTCGTCCCGACTCGCACTTGGCCGGTTGATTATACTTGCTCTGGGGGCAATAATACTGCGTACCTATTGTCGTAAATAAAATTGGTTGTTGATCGAAGAACATTCGAGAGCTTTGTATCATTGGAATGTATGAAGTAGTAGTGCCGATAACCACCAGTTTATTTTAAAAGATAGAGGAGTATTACACATACTTTAAGGCAGCGAAAATTTAGGTTAAGATCTCATAAATTTAACAAAAAGGCTTAGGTATTTATATATCTAATATTATGATTGCTATATTTTTTTTTCTAAAGATATCTTCCACATTACATTTATTAATGCCTGTGTCGCGGGAGACTTTACAAACATTCAAAGAAGCCTCATATTCAGAGCAACTATTTTTTTGACTCGTGTTGGGATCGTATCCACAACAATCGATGCAGTGGCAGCGGCAAGGCGATCATATCGAACACAATAACGTAATATGCATTGCGAAAATTACAGTATAGTAACTTCAAAAAATTTTTTTTTTAATATTCTCTACTCAGTCTTAGTGCATCTCTTGTTTGATGTAATTATTTGTTTAGCAAGGATTTTAAACGTTAAATCATAATACTTATATTCGAAAGAAATACCAGCGGATTAAAACATTTTTGTTTAATATTATCGAATGGCTTATTTCCAGAGCGCGAGTATTGTCGGTTCCATCCGTAAACGGGAAAAAGATTATTTGATTCATGCATTGTTGTTCTAGTAATGGTCGTTCTTTGTGTCCGTTGTCAAAATGTTTGTAAAGAACCACTTCTCTTTTGCAACAAATATTATTTCGAGATATTTTATATTGATCTTGATTTTTAAGCTGACTCAGTAACTCATAAATTGAACCTTTCATATTTAAACCGCCCGCGCGCCCGTCAGCTTCAGCAACGCACAAGTACGACAACATAAAAAAAACATGCGGGGCTGTCTTTTGGGACTGCCGATAGAAGTGAAAACTAAGTAACTAGCGTGCGGTGACGATGACGCGAAATTCACGCTTTTTGTTCACTCTAAAAGTACACATACATATATACACAGTATACATATAGCTCATGGAAAGCGTTCGGTGACGATGATGCGAGTTCCATGATTTTTGTTCACCCAAAAAGTGCTCAACGCGTCTGAAGAAGTTTTCACTTCAAAAACCGACACAAAGAATACCTAAACTTGTAATAACTTTTTTTAGGTCACACAAAAATTTGTCCCGTGTGGGGATCGAACCCACACCAATCGACGGTGGCAGTGGCGAAGTATCATTAAACCATTACGCCACCGTTTAACCGTAGGCGCCTGAGATTCACATGAGTGAAACCGCAGGCGGAAATTAGTGAACTGCTAAAGCATCCTCTAGTTTAACTAGAGGAAGGCTTAAAAGTTCTCGAAATATCGATTAACATAAACACGGTTATATCGAGAACTGTCGCAAACTTTCTCCAATAATATATTCAATGTTATCCGATAAATAATTGGAGCGATCATAATTAATTCTGTAACTTCAATAAAATGTTATAACAGATAATATTATTGAAGTGGCAACATTTCGAGTTTTATGTAGTTAATGAAAATATTTGTATCCTATTATAATAAAAGAGTTTGCTTCAGTAGTCTTTTGGGATTACATATGTACATAGGATCTCATGTATATAAACTTTGTTTTTTTAATTTAAAAGGCATCTCCCGTTCTAGGAATAATTCCTGTGTCGGGGGGGCTTTACAAACATTCGAACAACGGACACAATGAACACCCAGACTCGGAACAACTCTTTGTGGATCACACAAAATTTTGTCCCGTGCAAGGCTTTATAAACATTAAAACAAGGAAAGATAAAAAAGTACTTGACGTAGAAACATGAATCGAGATCGAACGATATCGCAGGTTCTTGGTCTTGTTCCTCTGTAATAACTTACAAAAAACCTTCTCAAGGGGAGGAAAATTTTCCAACGGAGACACACAGACAGAGACACAGATACTAGCACATCCATCAGATAATAACATTTACGACACATGTTCAATGACGTATATCCGGTTGCTAAAAGCCTCGGAAAGCACGTAAAGCCGTTGGTCCTGCGTCTGATCTCTCTCCGGTCGTGTCGGATTATTCGTCCCATCGGATCATGAGAGTTAGGGAACAGAGAGTGCACTTGTGTTTGCGCACACACTTGTGCACTATAATATCTCCTGCGCTGATGGCCATTCTCCATTAAGATTGGCCGCCGTGACCGAATTTCCGTCAGGAGGACATTATTAACCAGAAACACGTTTAGTCTGACTAAATGGACATACTAATTACGCTGTCATAGTACCAGTGATTATGTAGTAAATAACATCTTAGGCACATACATAAGTACTAAGCGGTAATGGGTTAATGGCAATTAGAATCACTGATTAGGCGTAATGAGATTAAGGAGCTAGTCAATACCAGGATTTGCTCGTGACATCGTCTGCGTAAAATATAGCATGCCCTGGAACTTGTTTCCAAAAAGGCTCCGTTTCTTCTGAATAGAGTTATTTAATTGAACATCAAGCTATAAAAATGCGTAATCTCCAGTCAAATCGGTTTAGTAGTATTTATATGTATATAACGAATTAAAAAAGTATTTGGATTCGAGCATTGTAAGCATATCATAAATATTTCTCAAATCACGCCCAGAGACGTGATATGGGCTATAAATAAATTAAAACTGAGCAGCTCTACAGTTCCTGTGGTCTCTAGTATTGCGTCGACTGTGCAATTTGGCATTAAAAACTGGATATTACACATCCCAATGAAAACTATCAAGGGTTACCCCGACACCAAAGAGTGCCGACAAGTCCAAGGTTGAAGAATATAGACCGATTGCTGTTTTGTCGTTTCCAGCAAAGATGTTCAAGAGAATCTTCCATAAATACATACTCGCACAGGTGGACCAACTTCTTTGTAATGAACAACACGGGTTTAGGCCAATACGATCAGTGGACTATAATCTACTCAATCTAGCAGATTACATATCGGCTAGACTAGACCGAAGTTATCAAGTAGATGTGTTGTACTTTGACTTGCGGAAGGTGTTTGATAGGGTTAACAATGACATACTGACTTAGTCTAAATCCTATCACACGCGTTCTGGAGTGAGTCAGGGCTCAATACTTGGACCTCTATTGTTTTTACTAATGGTTAACGACCTTCCAATCGTACTCCGACACACCCGATGTTTGCTGTATGCTGACGATCTCAAACTCTTTATTGAGGTGAGGTCTAACGCAGACTGTCTAGCTCTGCAGCGTGACAGTGATGCTGTATTTCAATGGTGCCAGGAGAACATGGAATTCAACGCTACCAAATGCTATGCTATGAAATTCAGTCGCATGAGGCACCCCATAGCGTACAACTATAGTATAAATGGCAGCAGCGTAGCTCGTTCAACCACCATGAAGGACTTGGGTGTTATATTCGACCCTAAATTAACATTCCATGACCATATAACTGCGTTGGCGAAGTAGTTTTATCAGCGTTTGGGTTTTCTCCTTAGAAATTCTCGCGATTTCAGTAACCATCACGGCATTAGGTTAGTTTTTGGGCAATAGTTCGTTGCAAGCTTGAAAGCAGTATGTACGTATGGAATCCTCACGAGACCACATACGCTCTTCTGCTTGAAAAGGTGCAAAAAGCCTTCCCAAGATACCTGTACAAGCATGTCTATGGATATTATCTATACATGTATCCCACAATGTTTCTTTTGTGTTGTCTAGGTTATAACTAATTGGAAGTCAGACGGGAGATGCACCAGCTTATAGCCAAATCATGTGCAAAATTCTGAGAGAAAAATTGATGCTCCAGGCCTTCATGACGAGCTGTGTCGATTTTGTTCCTAATAATTACCGTTGTAACCGAAGGCACATGTTGCCGTGCCATCATGCCGCACCGTAGCACGTGCTAAGTCACCCATACCGCGCTCGCTTTCTGCTCTCAACGTTCTCCTGTACGCCAATCTTGACTGTGACTTGTTTGTGGATGGATGGCCGAATATATTGTTAGTGTGTCAGCGATTTTGTGAGAACAAGGAATAATTGTGTTTGTCTTGGTATCCATATAATTATTTATTTGTTTTATATCTTCGTTTTAATTTTGTATTTTTTTCATGTTTTCTTATCTTTAATTATTGTAATTGGTGTACAACCGTTATAATTAAATAAATAAACCATGTTCTCTATGATAAAAGACAACTCCCGCACTAGCAATAAATCCTGTGTTGCGGGGCACTTCACAAACACTCAAACAACGGACACAAAGAAAACCCAGACTCGGAACAACCATTTGTGGATCACACAAAGTTTTGTCCCGTATGGGATTCGAACCCACAACATTCGGCGCAGTGGCAGTGGCGAGGCGATCTTTTAAACCATTACACTATACCGTGCAGTATGCGTACATTAACTACCTCACCAAGCGCGTACCTCGTGTTTCCGTTTATTTTGAACTCGATACGAATAACTGACGTTATACGGTTAGCCTGCTTTTATGGCGCAAATTAGAAGTGCTATATCCAGCAGTGGACTACAGGAGAGTGAATTATTGATTGTGAATCCTTGTCCTCTGAGTCGCACATATTATTGAAGTTCCTTTGATATAAAACTGTATACGGATTTTAAGCTTATTTAGAAAATCACATTTCGATTTTTTGAGAACATTAAAACTATTTATTTTAGTTGACTTTTTGAAACCCTTCCGTCTGACGATCAATTTCTGTGTCGCGGGAGTACTAACAAATATAAATAACAGACACAAAGAATATCCAGACTTGGAATAACTATTTGTGGATAGTATATTTTTTGTTCCTAGAAATTTCGACGCAGTGACAGTGGATCTATATTAAGTACTACTTTATGGACTGTATTCATGTTTTATCACAGCAATCAATAAATAAATTATGATTAAAAATAAAAAAATAAATGTGACGAAGCGGCCACTTAAACCATCATCATCATCAAATCATGCAGTTAAGTTTAAATTGACTCTTTTTCGACCGTTCTGTTGCTTTTCAGCAGCCGTAGTCACGGAGAACATAATTCTTTTAGGAAATTCTCTGACTATGGAAATGTGCCAGTTTTTGAACGTTACATATTACAGGAAGGACGGAAACCGTTGTTTGTCAGTACAAACTCAATTACAACAGTAGACGTCTTCACGTTATTGAATAAAACCTTCAAACTGATGCTGATGTCCAATTACCGGCATGTAACGCGTTTAATCGCATTTATTCTGTCGTAACGTGTCGCGTTTTGTCTTGGTTAGCGGTGGAGTTTTGTATTAGGGGGAAGAATATGCACGAGTATGTATGAAGCGGTGGAGTCTTGTATTAAGGGGAAGAATATGTACGAGTATGTATGATTTCACGGAAGGCGTAGTTTGGCAGGCATGGTTTAAGTGATCAGCTCGCCACAGCCACGGTAATGTTATCTAACAGTATTATAACTCGGCTCTGTCCTTGAAATAATTACTATAGCCGCACAGTACTCAAACACGCGAGAGGGCTGCCCACCTACAGTATTTTAATTTCATCTACCTACTTGAATTTCTTTCTAGTGTACTGATTGTAAATATCATAAATTTTATTTAAAATATGATATTTGTTGTGAATAAAATAGGAAGTGTTCAATAAAAATCATGTTGTGTTTTTTTATTAGTGGATTTAATAAAAACAACCTTATATATGTATTTGAGACTGAACAAAATCTGCGACTCGACTGAAACGTTCGAAAAGCTATATTGTCTTTAAAAAAGGAGAAATATATTTATTTTCCAGTTACAATATTGTTATTAGCTGCTAGAAAACGGAAAGTTACCAAGTACAACCGCTTTTCGTTCAATGTGACAACCGTTTTGTGTTGTTTGACGCAATAAACAACGTGTAGCAAGTGCTTTATGGTATTAAAATTAAACTATACCTACGGATTTTATCGCGGTTACCGTGATAATAGTTGTATAATTTTAATGTATAACATTCGCGCTAATGTAAGGGCTTATTATGCTTTTTGGTAATTAAGTAGCTCGCGATCATCAGTATTTTCAACGCACGATATGACGCATAAACGAATCGAGAGCTTATAATATAATATTAGCACTGTATATAAACTGTCCCACTGCTGGGCACGGCTCTATTCTTAGTGTGAGAAGAGGTGCGGCCATAGTCCACAACGCTGGTCCAGTTTGAGTTAGCAGAAGGTTAACATACATATCTTCAAGAACATTATAGAGAACTCTCAGATTTCTCACAGGCTTCCTTACGATGTTTTCCTTAACCGTTAAAGCGAGCGATAATTAACTATTTAATTCGCGTATAACTTTGAAAAGTGCCTTGGGATCGAACTAAAGACCTCTGCGTTGCTGTCCTTAGGTCTCCCCGTATGCTATCGTTGCCACTACTAGGCTATCGGTACCAATATTGAGACCTTAAATTTCTTTGAAAATTTTAATCTCGTGTTTATTTGAAGTCTTGTTTAAGACATAATGATTAAACTTAGTAGCATCTAAAATGCATCTTCGTAGAAGCTGCCTTTGAGCATAGTTCTAAATAGTTTAGTTTTAATTAAAGATCTTATTGTATACCTAGAAGCTGTATTAGTGCACCTCGGGATAAATTAAAGTTAGATATTAGGTATGTGTTGATTTACATTTGTATGAATTCGTGTAGACAATTAGATAGGGTGTTGTTGTATATGTCTGTTATAAACGGCCTAGATGATGATGATGACGGATTACCGTCCCATCGGATCATGAGAGATTTTGTTTGTTTTTATGAAGACCATTCCCGCACTAGGAATAGTTCCTGTGTCGCGAGGGATTTTTACAAACATTATTCGAGCCCACAACACTCAGCGCAGTGAACGTGGCCAGGCAACCATTTAAACCCCTATATGTACCATTGCTGCAGTTTAGTCCACTGGAATAAGTTTGAACTTAACTTTAAGGTACCAGGTTCGATAATATGGTCTTACGTTTACTTGAATATTATTCATTGAAATAGTCGGATAGTACCAACGCGATAAAATGTCTTATTCCCGTGGGCTCCAAATCTATTGTAGTCTAAAATTCATTTTTCCATACATGAGGAGCTTACATACCAGGAGGTCCAAAGATTTTTATATGAAAATAATAAATAATGTATGGCAAATAAATTTTAGACAACAATAGATTTGGAGCGCACGCACGGGAATAAGCCCTATAAGATGTAGTAGTGCTTTTGAGACCAAGGCATAAGGCTGTACTATACCATTTACTTCCTAACTCCGGACTGCTATAGAGAATTTCAGGACAGAAATATATTTTTTCTTTTTAACACAACTACGGTGGCAAACAAGCATACGACCCACCTGATGGTAAGTGGTCACCGTAGCCTATGGACGCCTGCAACACCAGAGACATCACTTGCGCCTTGCCGACCCTTAAGGAAAGGAGAATGAGCAGGAAGGGGGAAAGAGGGTGTTTGGGTCTCCGGCACTCTCACTCACCGAACGAAACACAATAGTAGGAATACTGCTATTTCACGTCGATATTCTGTGAGAGGGTAGTCCTTCCCCGGTCGAGCCGGCCCATTCATGCTGAAATCGGCGAGGTTGTACTACTCAGAATACTCAATCCTAACTTATATTATAAATGGGAATGTGAATGTGTTTATTTGTTACGATTTCACGCCTTCGCTATTCTACCGATCATCATGAAATTTCGTATACACGTTGTCAGGGGAACAGAAAAGGACATAGGGTAGGGTTCAACCAGAAAAAGTTCTGTTACTAACCTTTTTTTAGGTAGCCAACTGCCTCTCTGTTACAAAAATGACGTACCTAACTTACATATACGCGAGCGAATTCGCGAGCAAAATGTGGTACTCAATAATTTTTGTTGCCTAGACCCGGGCATCGAACCCTAGACCTGTTTGCAAAGCACAATGACTACCGTTGCATTATATCAGTTCAAAATGCTATACTATTAACATTCTCTTCGCGTAAGGTTACGAACGTTTTATTACCTCTATAGTTCTAAAATAAAACCTTCAATACCGTAATGGGTCTTAATTACTAACTAACCGTAATAATAGTATAATTTACGTATGCTTTACATATATATGTCGAAGTGTGTCAGAGTATATAAGCTCGGGAATAGCCTTGTACATCTTGCTTAATTCATACGAACTAATTACTTTGACTGCATGGATGGCTTCGCCGAGTGTTCGAATCCCACACGGGACAAAAAATTATGTGTCCTACAAATGGTTATTCCGAGTCTGGATGTTTTTGTGTCCGTTGTTTGAATATTTGTAAAGACCGGCTGCTATTCAGAAATTATTCGTGGTGCGAGGTGCTCCTGTAAAAAGAAAAGAAGCTCAAGGAGGAACTATCTCTTTACTGCAAAATCTTTACCTGACACGAGAATCGAGACTGATATCCCAAGCATAACCAATAACTTATGTAACCGTATCAAAAAAGCAGTCAATGCATCTATTAACTGGACTCATAAATACGAAACGAATATGAGTCATAAATAATTGCAACCGGCACCGGATGTGATCGTTGTATCTGTATCCGGTATTATCCGGACGATTGATTTGTTGTCCACCTTTATCCGATATCGTCCGGAATGTCCGACGTTTCATATCAAATGTCTGTTCCAGTAAAATATGTTGTTGTACGCGGTTTAAATTCGGTATAATATTTTTTGTCATTTTTGTTGTATTGTTAGTAGAGTTTCTCGTTGTACGGATGTCCTCTTTAAATCTTTATATTAATACGTGAAGCAAAAACTTTGTATCCCTTTTTACGAAAATTGCGCGGACGTAGGAGTATGAAATTTGGCACAGTTAAAGTTTATATGGAGAAGGAGGGGCGAATCTAAATATTTTTATAGAATATGCATTGAAATGCATTAAATTAATGAAAAAACACGACACGCATACAATCATGCATTTGACACACGCAGTCGAATCGCGTTCGTAGTATTTCGGCATTGTTCGTCTGACGTCGTACAATTCTTTTATACCGTATTTATATGTAAAAGAGAAAAACAGAACACAAAGTAGCAAGCTTAGGAATTTTGGTCGAATTTTGACCACTAGGCGACCGCTAGTAATAATTATTATATAAGACCTTTCAAAATAAATTACTTTATACCTACGGATTTTATAGCGTTTGTATTGGTAATGGTAAACGCCATGTTAGTCTCCCCGTGAACATGGTTGCTGAAAAGCAACCGAAACGTTGGGAAAATTGTGAATTTAAATCCAAATAGTTTTAAATAACTTAAAGAGTAGTAAAAGTTCAGTAGTAGTGAGTGTTTGTTTGTTTGGTTGAACGCGCTAATCTCAGGCACTACTGGTTCTAATTGAAAAAATATTTTTGTGTTGGATAGCCTATTTATTGAGGAAGGCTATAGGCATATAACATCACGCTACGGCCCACGGGGGCGGTGCAGTAACCATAAACGCAGGTAAAATCGCAGGCACAGGTTGTTATGTTATAAAAGTGTAAATAAACAACGCGATAAAATCCGTATATAGTAGTTCAATTTCAATGTTTAACGTTTGCGTCAACCTTAGACCATATCATATATTATGCAGACGTGTTTATAAACTGTCCCACTGCTGGGCAACTTCTCAGTGTGAGAAGGTTTAGTTTTTCAACACGCTGGTCAAGTGCGAATTGGAAGACTTCACATCTTTATTTTGTATGAAAACATTATGGAGAAATCACAAACATGTAGGTTTCTTTGCGATATTTGCCATTACCGTTAAAGCGATACCTATTGAAAACGCCTTCGTATTGAGCAGTCAGACGGTCTCTTATTAGGTTATCGCTATATTTTCATTCGTAGCAATAATAACATTCGATATTCTAAAAAAGATATTTTATATGAAAGAAAAAATAATACTCAAACAACAACTCAAAATGTCTGTTAGGTTCGTTAATAACATACATAACTTCAAAGAGTCAGTGGTATAGATAGCCAAATATGTGTTCTACAAACCTACGGTTCAGGTTCATTGGAACGTCATGAAGCAACAAGGTCGATTTCCCCTTGCAATAATATTATAACAGTGACCGTTGCTCTCTTTATAATGTTGTGTTATATTTACTTCATGCCATGTGTCAAGTTAGAAAAATAAACCTTAGCGATAATTACACAGAGCCTCGCTGATTTCAGCATGAATGGGTCGGCTCGATCAGGGAAGGACTACCCTCTCACAGAATACCGACGTGAAATAGCATTTTTTCTACTGTTGTGTCTCGTTCGCTGAGTGAGAGTGCCGAAGGCTCAATCACCCTCTTTTCCCGTTCCCGTTCCTTCTCCTTCCCACTTCCTTTCCTAAAGGGTCGGCAGCGCGCAAGTTATGCCTCTGGTGTTGCAGGCGTCCATAGGCTACGGTGACCAGTTACCATCAGGTGGGCCGTATGCATGTTTGCCAGTATCTGTTTTTTTTATACATCCATGTAAAAAACTGAAACTTTTATCAAAACTAGTAGACCACTTTCTTGGCCAACTGAACGTGCTTCGAGATCGTACTCGAGACTTGCTATCGTTGCTATTTTATTTGTAAATGTCGTATAAAGAAAGTATTGTAACTGAATTTATAGTGTATTTACTATTTTCATACTTGTATACCACGTAGCTAGGGGCTGTGTATTTTAACGAGCAATATAGTTATTGCCCCGCAAACATTTACTTTGCAGGGGTATCGAACTCGACTTAAGCGTCCTTGAAGGAATTCAGTGCGCAGTCTACGTTATTTCACTTGGTGACTATCGATCGAATGGGAGGAATATTGGTCTTAGGTGATCGCTATGGTCGATAACATAGAGTAAGCTTTTAAACTAAATTATGCCTTTTTAGTTAAGAAGGCATTATTTATTTTAAAAGTGATAGCTTAGTGAGAAACCTTTGGACTGCCAGGCAGAGGTCTCGAGTTCGATCCCAAGGCGCGCATCTCTGACCTTTCGAAGTTATGTTCGTATTAAATAGTTAATTATCGCTCGCTTTAACGGTGAAGGGAAACATTGCAAGGAAACCTGCATGTCTGAGAGTTCTTCATAATGTTTTGGAAGATATGTGAAGTCTGCCAATCTGCACTGGGCCAGCGTGGTGGACTATGGCCTAACCCTTCTCACACTGAGAAGAGGCCCTTGGCTGTTAGTGGTGCAGTTTAATATAGGGCCGATATTATTACAATACAGAATAAAATGACCTTATTCATTATGTAACTACGTACATACCCTTACGCCTATTTCGTCTAATGGATAGGCAGAAATGTATTACTCTCACTTTTCTAAGAATGATTTTCGGTTCCACGTAGGAAACACAACGCAGAATAAAAACAACGCGATATCATATTGCAATCCGATAGATGCAGGTCTATTTATAAAACACAAGTTGAGGCGACAGACGATATCATGTTCAAAATTCACGGTAAAAAGCACTTATAATATCGCCCGTATTTTCCATTTTTCTTGCTCACTTATCCAGTTTTCTTTTCGTAAACAATTTATAGGAGCTACAAATAACATAATAAAAATAATATCTTATTGTTTGTTTATAATGTTATATGTGGTGTGACTCTGAAGATAGAATAAGGAATAGTGTGATTAGAGAGAGATGCGGCATGAAAGTGGATATAGTGACGAGAATAGAAAAGGTTATGTTAAGCTGGTTTGGGCATGTAAAAGAATGGACGACAAAAGAATGACTAAGGAAGTTTACAAGGCTAGTGTGAATGGAACAGTCGCAAGGAGAAGACCTAGACGAACGTTTCTTGATCAGATCGGAGTCGTTCTGGATAAAGGCCAGGTTAACAGCACCTTAACGCGGCGAGCGTGTATGAGGAATGTTATGAAAGTGAATGAAGCCAGAGAAGTGTATCAGAATCGTAGCAAATGGAAATCCGTAGTCTCTGCCTACCCTTCTGGGAAACAGCAGTGAATCTATGTAATTTAATGTAATAAGATTACATTAGGTCCAGCCGTTCTCAAGCGATGTACTTACCAACGACTGGCATGTTATGGGAATTTCTATAAATAGTATCGACACAATTTTGATTGCACGATGGCGTTGTGGTTTAAGTGCTTGCCTCGCCACTGTCACTGCCCTAACTGTTGTGGGTTTGAATCCCACATGGGACAAAACTTTGTGTGATTCACAAATGGTTGTTCCGAATCTGGGTGTTCTTTGTGTCCGTTGTTTGAATTTGTAAAGTCCGCGACACAGGAAATACTCTTAGTGCGAGAGTTGCCTTTTTTAAAACTAAAAATAAATAAAAATACACTTTAGTCATCCAAGAACATACATATATAGATTCACGCCTGTTTCCTAAAGGGGTAGGCAGAGACTACGAAATCCATATGCTACGATCCTGACATTACTCTGGCTTCATTCACTTTCATCACATTCCTCATACACGCTCGAACAAGAACAATACTTAACCATTAGCTAAAATTTATATCTTAGTTCACACATAACACTTGTATGTTAGAAACCATAATGTACAAATTTCAACGGCATTATACTAGAATTTTATTACAATTCCGATGTCATGATGGCATTGTGTGCCAGATGACAGCTTAACCTCCAAGAAGGTTATAATATATTTGAACATAGTACGACGCATCTAAGATCTAAATCATCATATAGTAATAACAGCCCCGTACTAAACTGTTCCACTGCTGGGCACAGGCCCAGTGCGGGTTGGCAGACTTCACATATCTTTGAGAAAATTATTGAGAACTCTCAGACATGCAGGTTTCCTCACGATGTTTTCTTTCACCGTTAAAGCAAGCGATAGTTAACTATTTAATACGCACATAACTTCAAAAAGTCAGATATGCGCGCCTTAAGATAATAATAAGATAATTTATTTGTAAAAACATGTGTGTAGTGGTGTTACATGGGTATTAGTATACATAAGTGTCAACATATTTTACCGTGTTCGGCGTTTTTAACATTTTCGATTTATGGCTAGCCTCTATTTAAAATTACAAACAACATAAAATTGATTAAATTATTAAATGTTATACAATAAAAGAAGCAAATAATAGTAATTAATAAAATTGACAAATAATTATTTCAATATGTCATGCAATAAACAAGGGAATTTGTAAAAATAAAAGATTAAATGTCAATAATAAAATAAAAAGTATGTAAATAAAATGTCAAAAACTAAAATAGTCTCAATAATTAAAATGTCAAAAATTAAATGTAAAAATTAATTAAACAATAATATTGCCAAAAAATAACAACAATTAATAATAATAATGATGATGATAAAAAAATTGACAGATAAGATTTCAAAATTTCAGTACAAAAAACATAAAATTAAAATTTGTCATTTAAAAAATCGCTTACAGTGTAATAACATTTTTTAGTTAGTAACTCCTTTAATCTGATCTTAAATAAGCTAGTGTTAAGTAATTTGTACTCTCTTGGAATCCTATTGTATATAATAGGAGCCATGCATAATACACTATTTCGCAAAAGAGCCGTTTTAGCTGGGTGTAAGCAGAGTCTATCTCCATGACGTCTGTTGCGAATTACCCTGTCTGAGAGGCGTGGAAACAAATGTGGATTATTTTTGACAAACAAAGCTATCTCAAATATATACAATGATGGAAGTGTTAGAATTCTATGTTTTATGAACATTGGCCTGCAGCTGTCTAAAGTCTGGAGTCCAAACATTGCGCGTATACAGCGTTTCTGCATTTTGAATATTAAGGTTTTATTTGTGGAATTTCCCCAGAAAATAATACCAAATCTGAGCTTAGATTCTACTAAACCATAGTACGCCGTTAGGATCACATTAGTATCAGCAGTATATGATAATTTATAAAGTCCATACGCTGATGAGCTAATTTTTTTAGATAGTTGCTCAATATGACTTTTCCAATTAAGTTTTTGATCTATTTCAAGACCAAGAAAGCGGCTGGTGCTAGTTTCAGCAATATATGATGCTTTATGGTATAAATGTATGTCAGATGATATGTTAGTCCTTTGATTAAAATGCATTATCATTGTTTTAGGTAAATTAATTTTTAAATTATTATTATCAAGCCATGTGATTATTGATGTCAAAGTATTATTAATATCAGATTCATAATTGATTTTGTCATTACATGCTATGGTAACCGTACTATCATCGGCAAATAAAGTCATAGGATGGTTAACAGTTTTTGGCAAATCGTTTATATATACGAGAAATAGAAGAGGGCCTAGCACACTACCTTGGGGCACGCCATATCTAACAATGCGTTGTTCTGATCTATATATTTCTTCATTTTTCGTTTTAATATTTAATTTCGCTATTTCTGTTATTTGACAACGATCAGTTATGTAAGATTTTAAAAGATTTAAAACGTTACCCCTTATACCATAAGCTTCGAGCTTTTTTATTAAGATATTATGGTCCACGTAGTCAAAAGCTTGCGTCATATCGCAATAAATCGCGCAGATGGGTGAGGATTTGTCTACGTGGCACAAGACATTTCTTATAAAATCGTACACTGCCATATTTATGTTTTTATTTTGACGGAAGCCTTTTTGTTCCATACATAAAATGTTTGCGTTTTCTAAATAGCTATTTATTTCATTATAATAATACTTTTCAAAAATTTTTGAATATATTGACAATAGTGCTATAGGTCTGTAGCACTCCATTAACTCCCTATTATTTTTTTTAAACATTGGTTTCACTATTGTCTTCTTAAGGTCTGTAGGGAATATGCCCGACTGTATGGTTAAGTTGATAATATGGCTCAAATGATGAGATATATATTCATTCACAGCTTTGATTATCTTTGTAGAGAAACCATCGTAGCCAACGCTCTTAGTGTTTTTAAGGCTTTTAATGATATTCTTTATATTATTCGGTAAACAGGGTGCCAAAAACATTGATTGCTGACTATGGTTCATAAGTGCAGTAACTTTTTTGCCAGCTCCTGTTATTGGTTTAATTTTATCGATATAATAATTATTGAATGCATTTGCTATTTCTGTAGGATTGGAAATATAATAATTATTGTTAAGTTTTATTTTATTGATGCCTTCATTTGGTATATTTAATGTTGATTCATTAATTATTTTCCATATTGTTTTTGACTTGTTATCAGATGTTTTAATTTTGTGGTTGTTTTGTGCCCGTTTCGTCAGATATATGATTTTTTTTAGCAACTTAGAATATGTTTTATAGTTTAGTTTATTATTTTCATTTGGCATCTGCCTAAACTTCCACAGTAAGGTTCTTTTCTTTTTGCTGCAGACTTTAAGTCCACGCGATATCCATTTAGGCTTTATGTTAACTCTAATCACAATTATTTTTTTTGGAAAACATAGTTCGTAAAATAATTTGAATTCTTCTATAAACTTACTGTATGCATTATTTGGATCATTTGTGTTATAAATTTCAGAGAAAGATAAGCTTTTTAAGGCCTTTCTAAATTTACTTATATTATCATCGCTATAATCACGCACTGTTTTGCGCCAGAGCTTTAATTTAAAAGTTTTCTTTACAGGTAATTTTATTAACTGAGCGGTATGATCTGATAGACCAAATTCTAAAACTTCAGTTTTGCAAGGATTGCGATAATTATGTATAAAATTATCTATACAACTCTTACTAGCTAGTCTTGTAGGTTGTCTAAGTGCTAGTTTCATGTTGAAATTCAATAATAAGCATTCTAAATCTAATGTTATATTGTTTCTTTTTAATATATCGATATTAAAATCTCCAGCTATTAATATGTTATTAAATTTCCACTTTGAAACCAACATTAAAATTTTGTCTAATTTATTAAAAAATATACTTAAGTTTTTCGGTTGAGGTATCCTATATATACAAATAATTATAATTTTAAAATCTAAAAGTTGAATACCACAACATTCAAAACAATTTGTTAAAGACATTTTTTTTATATCTAACAATTCTCTCCATTTCAATTCTTTGTTTACTAAAACTTGGAATCGAACTCGAGACCTCTGCGTGGCAGTCCAATGGTTTTCCACTAGGGCTAGGCTATCGCTGCTGTTCAATCATCATCATAAGAAGCTAAAACAAATCGTTTTTGTTATTTGTTTTGTAATAACATAGACTTACAACCGATAATAATTTATAATGTCTGTACTTTTTATACGTAAACTGAAAGCCTGGGAGACCTCCAGTCTCGATATTTGACCGCATTCGATATCGATATTTAGGGCTTGACTACGCCGAATTCGGCTTTGGGGATTTCAACCGAATGTTTACTAAATGTAAATACTATGATATTAAGAATAGTATACGATTTATTTGAATAAGAAACCTATAAAGACATTGAATTATTAGTTAATATAATAAGGCTTATGTAGTAAATGTTTGGATGAATAATAACTTTATAAAGACCATCTCAGAAGGGAGAATAGAAGGAAGAAGAGGAAGGGGAAGTTACATAGATCAGGTGAGGGATAATTCAAAAGTTATGTCGTACCAAGAGGTCAAAGCCATGGCAGAGAATAGAGAGGCATAGAAGAGGTTCAACCGATAGGGAAAAAGATCTTAAAATTAAAAAATCTATCGTCTATCCTAACTGTATAATATTATAAATGCGAATGTGAGTTTGTTTGTTACGCTTTCTCGCCTAAACTGCTCGACCAATTATCATGACATTTCGCATACACGTTGTCAGGCGCGCATAGCTAGTTGCACTCACTGATCGGTAAACGATTAGCGAGGTAAAGCAACGTTGGGTGTGGTCAGTCTATAGATGGGTGATCGCTTAGTGGTATTTCATCTGAGCGTCTCCGTGCTTCGGAGGGCACGTAAAAAGTCGATTCCCGGTTGTTGTCAAATTGACAGCAGTCGTTAAGCCATGTCAGAGGCCTACGGGAGGCTTGAACAACTTTTGACAACAGGTTGGCCACTAACCACACGAAAAGAAGAAGAAGAAGGCGTATAGAGAAGGACATAGGATGCCTTTCATCTAGAAAAAAATACTGAGTGCGAGAAATATATTGGCAAAATTTACATTAAAGCGAGAAAAACCGCAGGAAATATCTAGTTATGTATAATTACACACATAAAACGTAAAGGGTCAAGTAAATATTATTATGACATTTGATATTTAATCAATTCTGTCATAAAATTTATATTAGAGAATTTACACCGTTGATTTATTTAGTTATCGTGAATGCAGTAGTGACGTTAAGTAGTTACTACAGTATGCTTTGATGATTATGAACGCTGCTTTTATGGGATTCATTTGAGGTTAAATCTGTAATAATTAGTTTAATTTCAACGAAATAATAACTTAAGAACAGTACGAGAGTATAACGCTGAGAAAGAGTTTAGGGTATAGGCATTAAATAAAAAAATATGCAAACTATACGAACTACGCGGCGCGTTTTGGCAAATGGTAAGTATAACATTCGGCTTCCAATTGCGAAAGCCGAAAGTAAACCATTCGGTAATTTGTTTCACATCCCTACGGACCTCTAGGTAAATGATTTATCTTTATTTATTAATCCGTCGATTCAATAAATATGGTATTTGTAATTATTAGCTCGGCTGCGCTTCCAATGTTATTGGGCCAACTTATACAGAAGGTAAAGGTAATAAATCAGAGAAAACCTTATTTATCTACGTTGATAGGTACCTATTAGGTCTTTGCGCCTTATATAATAAGGTTGGTGTACTACGTGGCTGGTTGAGGTTAAGTAATGTTGCCGGGGTCGAAAACTAGATGGATGGGTGATCAAATACAAAACTCACATCGGCTTTACCTCGACAGCTAAGTACTATTATATTTTACTAGCTTTTGACCGCGGCTCCGCTCAATCGAGAACAGTTTTTTTTCGAGATGAAAGATACCCTATGTCTTTTTCTGTACCCCTGACTACATGTTTGCGAAATTTGACGATGGGCGGTCGAGTAGTTAAGGCTAGAGAGCGTAACAAATAAACAAACTCACATTCGTATTTATAGTATTAGTTGAGGTTCTGGGGCCTAAGCGAGTACATCAAGCATCAGTCTGGAAATATAGAAAATCAAACATAAAAACTTAAAATCACGCGCATGTCTATCGTTAAAACGGGATAGTACGAGTTTGGTTATATAAAAAAGTTATCGTGTGGTTAATTCTCTGAGCAGCTGTATCTCTTAATTCACTTGTTTTAATACTTCTTTGTCTTTCTCTAATCGGTCCAACTTAATCTTTCTGTTCTTTTCTAACACCAAAATTCAATGCCTCCAAGTACCATATTATCTCCAATTTGTTATAAATTATTTATTTTCTGTTGAATACCAAAGTTCAGGAAAACTAATTCATGTCAAAAGAATATAATTCCATTTCTAATAACATCTTCCCACTCGAGCTCATGTCATGTCACCAAATAAAAGAGATAAAGAATGTCGCTTTCTCTCTCATTTAAACTAATTTATTTAGTTCTGACGGTGAAATATGAGGACTGTCAACTGGTGTTGTCGTTTTATTTTTATGATGACATGATGTGGTAGGCGTTCTCTTGTGCAACTTAAAATATTATTTGTATACATTGACTAGCTATTGCGGCAGCTGCGCTCGCGTGAATGTAGATTTAGTCAATAACTTTCGATCCCTTGGAAATAATTAATAATTAATTTAGAGACGCATAACGCATTTAATATGTATTTTCTTTAACTATCTTAGAGCAGCGATAGCTCAGTGGGGAGACCAACAGACTGCAATTGCAGAGGGTCTCAGGTTCGAACACACGTCGCCAAGTCGACTTTCGGAAGTTACATGACTTTTGGAAATTATGTGCGTATTGATTGACAATTATCGCCTGTTCCGTGCCTCGGAGAGCACGTTAAGCCGTCGGTCCTGGCTGACATGAACATCTATGGCAGTCGTTATTGGGGAAATCGACACGAAATATCCCACTGGGTCGAATTGTCGTCGGTCTGTACTGACTGGCCCCCACACAAGATAAGATAAGATATCTATCTTACCTTTTCTGCAAATGCTGTGCACTTCTGTAAGTGTCAAATTCAGTGTGGTTATAATTTATGTATGCCATCCTTGCTTAATTTTATTTAATTAAACTATTTATATTTAAATTTATTTCATTAAAACTATTTATATTTAAGTTTACACTTTGCCCCGACGTTTCGGTTGCTTTACAGCAGCCATGTTCACGGGGAGACTAAGATGGTAGTAGTCCCAACGTTCTGATATGTATCTAGTTATTTCAAAGCACACGAACATAATAACTACTAGGATCTTAATCTTGGCAGGTTCTAGTTATATGGAGGTTTACTTTATAATCATTCTAAGTTTAAGGCTTTTATGTTTTAACATTAGAAGAAAGATGAAATAAAACCTTCAAAAGTACTTGTTTCTTTTCAAATACCAACTAAGTATTTTGTTTTCGTTAAAATTGGTTGGAGACATTTAAAGTGATAACACATACTCTTTGAAATTTCATCTAGCTACCTATTTGGGGTCACTGCTCTAGAAATTCTCAGAAACAGCGTGAGCTGAAAATTTCGTAGCAGGAAAACTCAATATTCCTTTGCTCAACTTGGGTATCGATCTCGTTCGATCGAGACATGCACAGCATCGAATACGCCACCACTACGTCATCGAGGTATTCTTAGTTAGTACTTATTACGGTTAAAAATGTAAATCTGTTTAAAGGTAAAACAGATGGACGGCGTAGGCTAAGATTCCATTGACACACAAGAAACCTAAATTCTATACTAATATAATAAAGCTGAAGTGTTTGTTTGTACCAGGGATGTTGCGGATGCCGATTTTATTTATTTATTTGAGAATGCCAACATTCGTATACACCGTTACATATATTGTAGACACATACAAGTAAAATATTATAAGTGTAACAAATAATTAAAGGCAAACACAGTATGCAAATAATGAACACAAACTAATAGGTACTAACTTAATAAACTAAAACTAAACTAAATCTTAAGTGAAATGGAAAAATAAATATATTATATTTAAAGGTTCACATCCGCAAATGCGGATGCAGATGCGAATGTCCAAATCGACGCGGACGCTCCGCATCAATATATCAGATATATGATCGATGAAAATTGTGCATCTTATTTAATAAAAGTATCAAATTTCACCTCTGCAGGTTCTCTGAAGGTTCATAAATGTAGCTATACGATTTTCTAGTGTTTCATGATTCTCATCTTCACTTGAAGAATCATCGCGCCATTCATCGGCCCACCCATTTTCTTTCTTGTCGCAACCTGCGCTATATCTGGATCCGCATTAACATCCGCGTTGATTATTGAGGATGCAGATGCAGATGTCCAAATCGATACGGAAGCTCCGCAATTACGGATGCGGATGCGAATATTCGCAACATCTCTGGTTTGAACGCACTAATCTCTGAAACGACCAGTCGGATTAAAAAACTATTTTAGCATATGAACTCCAACCTCCAACTCTTGTGAGACGTTATCGCTAAATATTATAAAACAAAGTCCCTCGCCGCGTCTGTCTGTTTGCCATAAACTCTAAAACTAACTGAACGGATTTTCATGCGGTTTTCACCAATAGACAGAGTGGTTTACGAGGAAGGCTTAGGTATATTTTTTATGGTTTTGTAATACCCGTGCGTAGCCGGCCGGGTCACTAGTAAGTAGATTATATAACATCACGCTACAACCCACAAGAAAGAAGCAGTAATCATAAACGTAGGTGCTATAAAATAAAAAGTATAACCAAAATTCGTGGTGACGCCTACTCAAGTTTACAACTCAAAGCAAACAGTTTCAATTTGGTACCTACTAAGCTTATCGCATGTAAAGTTTAAATGAGTTACAAGCCGCGTGCCAATTACAAGCAGGCAAAATTAATTTTGTGACGAAACGTGCCATGGCTCTACTCGAAGGCTTCGTTGCAAATAGCAAGAGAAGTGAGCGGGGCGACAGATGAATTAAATAACGTCATACATACTATCACGGATGTTTATTCTGAAGGGACAGGCAGATGTATTTTGCACGCACATTTCGCCAGCAAAATTTTTCTAGTACCGAACTCTTAAAAGAAAAAAGGAACCCTTATACGATCATTTTGTTGTCCGTCTGTCTGTGTTTAAGCTACTCAGGAACGCGTCGAGGTATCAAGTTAAAAATTAATATTAAACACTCCTTGGAGCTGCGAATAAAAAAATACTTATTTTAAATAATGTTTATGCAACATATTTTGACACTCGTAAGAGAATCAAAACCCATAGAGTTTTGCCCGTTAATCTAACAGCAAAAATAAAGAAAGCGCCCGAAAACGGTGTTTCACGAGCGCTATGATATGTCCTTCTTCAAACGAGGTTTAAAGAAAGTTCTTCTTTCACGGTAGGCAGCGGATTTGCTGTGTCCTGACATTGCTGAAGTCCATGAGCAGCGGTTACCACTTTCCATCAGGTGGGCCACTTGCTTGTTTGCCAAAAAAGACAATAAAAAAAAGTTTCCAAGTCTATAAAAATATTTCACCAGAAATAAAGTAGGCTATATAAAGACATCTATTAAGAATTTCTTGTCAGAAATACTCAATTCTAACTAATATTATAAATGCGAATGTCAGTTTGTTTGTTTGTAACGCTTTCACGCCTTAATTAATCGACCGATCATCACGAAACTTCGCATACACGTTCTCAGGGTAACAGAAAACGATATAGAGTACCTTTAATCCAGAAAAAAGAACTGTTCCCGAATGATAGCTAGAAGGCAATAATAGTAAAACATACTACATTAACACATTACATTACACACTCTTATACATACATATGTGATATGCCTTAACACGTTCACCCGCGTTCTTGTTACAACTCGGGTCTTACAGAACATAATTTGAATGTACGTGTCTCTTGTAGAATCTCGTAGACTCTCCTAACGCGTGAAGTTTGGAGGTCTCGTGTGACAAATTTCGTGTTAGAAAAACGGGCGACGTGACGGATGCGAGACGATTTAACAAGCTTATGTAATGTAGGTACAGTCAGCAATATAAGTAGCTAAACATTGAACAAATATTAAAAGTATTTTTTTAATGTAGTAATAGCCCTGTATTTAACTGTCCCACTGCTGGGCACAAACCTCTTCTAAGTGTGAGAAGGGTTAAGTCATATTCCACTACGCTAGGCCAGTGCGGATTGGCAGTTTTTCCATATCTTCGAGAACATTGTGTAGAACTCTCAGACATGCACGTTTCCTCATGATATTGTCCTTCACTGTTAAAGCAAGCGATAAATGACTTTTTAATACACATATAATTTTTTAAAGTCGGATATGCACGCCTTGGCGTTGAACTCGAAACCTCTGCTTGGCAGTCCAACGGCCTGCCAATAGTCTATCACTGCTTTGGTTGTTTGACCTGTTGACCCAAGTAAATTGTAGGGGGACTGATCGAACATTTTGTTTTCGGTTGTTCGCCTGCAAAAATAGCGGGAGACAAATAGGAAATAATTAGTTCGAATTGTCCCTCTGAGATTACAGGGGGACAGATCGAACTTTTATCCTGTGCCCCTATAATTTACATTATTTTTCATTTTGCCCTGTAAGTCCCCCGTGGGACAGATCAGGGCACAGACAGGAATAATCCGTCTTTTAACATATAAAAACTAAATATTTATCATAATTAAAAAATAAATCAGCATATTAAATAAACTTATGTTGTCGTCTGTATACAGAGAGTGTGTGTTCGCGTTAATGGTTTTCAATATTACTTCGCTTGTAGCGACGTTGTGCGGATGTTGCGGGATAATACTGTACCATATTTTACGTGTAATGATATACAACGTGTAATAGTTAGGTGTGGTCATGATTTAGGGTCGTAGATGGACCCATAGTTAAAGTAATACTCTCAAAATTGTTGTTTACTTTCTATCCTTTGGTAAACATGGCTTCCTTATTTGGGATCAAGCTCAGTGTAGCGGCGGATTATACAAACATACAATTAATGGAAAGGTCCAGACTCAGAATAATTATAATCATTTATGGATCACGCATAATAATATCTCGCGTTAGATTGAAACCCATAACAGCGGCGACGACCGCTTGTCCAATGTGTCATCATGGAAATATAATAATTTTTAATGATGGTCAGAAAAAATGGCTGCTGCTCATATTTTCCGAAGTCGTATTACTACAGCGAACTGGAATCGAAAATTCATTAACACTACTCGATAACTGAATCTGAGACATCACGGTCGGCCGCAAACGTAAGCACAAATATGCTACTAGACCACTGAGATCAATTTAAATTCCAAATTCAGAATTATAAACTACGTGAAGATATACGGATATATGTAGACATATACGGATTTGAACCTTACACCTTTTACGTCACAAGCTCGCAAAAAGCCTAATTAGTTCCAACTCAAAATCGACCTTCTAAATGAAAAAGCAAAAGGCCTTTAACTCTGAACCTAAATACCTACGAATATCTAACGCAAGTTAGGTGTGGCCCTCAGCCCGCTAGGCCGACGTTGATTAATATCGGCTGGGGAAGTAATTAGTCCAGCTTTGGGCCAGTGGGCATCACCACAGGTCCATTTATCAGGATTCTAGATGGCTATCAGTAATGAGAAAGTTTGGAATGAGCTCCATTTAATTATCTTTGTGTAGTTATAAGTTGTTGTGCTAAATTACATACAGCGTGTAGTATCGTGGTGGATCATATTTTAAGGTCTACGATCCTTTAGATGACTAATCTATTAGCTAAAGGTGGACACAGTTTTTATAACCCCGTTTGTTTTATTGCAGAGTAAAGATCCATCTCTCTCTATTTAAAATCTCTAAAGAACATTTTCTTTTCAATTGGGTCTTGCTCATCTCCTCTTATTCGTCTGAGCCTGCCGCAAAAACTATAAAAATATTATGAAACGTCTATATTGTTAAAAGTTATGCCCGTACCTCGTTATCTTTATCAAGAAGATTGACTGATTAAAATGGACTGTATTTAACGACTCATGACGTTGCTAATGTCATGTCCAAATTTATCCAGCAAAGTCTTATAGTGTCCACGAATCAATACAATACACATAACATAAAATAAATTAATTTGTTCATATTGATAATTATCAACCGGTGCGTTGCGCATCTTGTAGAAAACCAACTTGTCTGCAACGATTCCTAGATAAAGGTACATTTATTTGCTTCAAACATGTGTAGTTTACAGGAATTACATCCTATAACAGTTGAATAGTAGGTAGGTTATGTATCAACATGTTTTCCATAGATGGCGCAAGTACAAATATAATTCATTAGAAATTACATATTATTGATATATAAATAAATTATAAATATTTCGAGTGATAAAATACATACAAATAGGCAACAACAAACTGTTGCATTATGCATAACAAATTGATGCACACCAATAGGCATTTTAATAGCAAGGAGTACATCTAACAGCGCATGCGCAACGATATTCTTATTTACTATCTAATAACATTAATAAGAAATATAAGTCTATATACTAATATTATAAAGGAGAAAGATTTGATTTTTGTTTGTTTGTTTGTAATGATTTAAATCAAAAACTACTCAACCGATTCAAAAAATTATTTCACTATTAGAAAGCTATATTATCACATTATAAAAACTACTGTTATCAACATAACCTAACCTATTTTTACGCGAGTGAGGCCGCGGGCAAAAGCTTGTATTAATTCTTTCGCTGTCCCGTAATAGACACAATAAAAAATCTATTATTATGATCATATGTGTGTGACGAGAAAAGACTGACTAAGAAAGTTTATAAGGCTAATGTGAATGGAACAGTCGGAAGGGGAAGACCTTGGCGAACGTTTCTTGATCAGATCAGAGACGGTCTGGATAAGGGCCAAGTTATGAGCACGTTTAACCGGCTAGCGTGTATGAGGAATGTTACGAAAGTGAATGAAGCCAGAGAAGTGTGTCAGGATCTTAGCAAATAGAAATCCGTAGTCTCTGCCTACCCCTCTGGGCAACAGGCGTGAATCTATGTATGTATGTATGATCATTGATCATATGTGATACATTGGACAGGGAACCTGTTAGATAAAGGTAAGACAGTTAAATTAATTGTGTATGATTAAATATTATTCCTGTTACTAATGTTCCCAATATGTGGCGTGAATCTAAATGAACACTTTATATAATTAGTAGATAGTTCACAACGGTGCCACGCTCTTAGTTTGGAACTTGTTCGTTACAAGTTGTGAACAGCGATGTGTGACGTTTGCGGTGAACGTTATGTGCGGTTGCCCACTTGTGGGATAACTTTGGGATATGCGTTTTAGCGCAGTTATTAAAATGGTTAATATTTACTGCGGTTTAATATTTATACAGGGTAACTTATCTATACCAATATTATAAAGAGGAAAGACTAGATTTTTTGTTTGTTCGTTTAACTAAAAAATTATTGAACCGATGTGAAAAATTTTTCACCATTAGAAAGCTATATTATCACCGAGTACATAGGCTATCTTTTATTTAAAAAAGTAATGTTACACCTTTTTATATCTTTTTTAACGTGGAGGAATGCATTGATGTATACCTCTTCGTGGAAAGGGGAGTAGAGAGGTTATGTCGGGCTCACCCGGGATAAGGCAGAAACTAAAGTTTTTTTTTAGCTTTGTGGAATGCTTTGTCCTTTACCTCTCCGCGGGGTGACGGAGAGGTTATGTCGGACTTGCCGGGAAAAGATGGTGAGTGACATCCCGGTAATACCGGCTAAACCTACCACGGTGTTCGTTGAAATAACCGCAATCGGCGGAACCGCGAGAATCACTTTCACATGCAGACGCGACTCCGCCGAAGTTTCCGCCCGCCGTATAAAACGGCAGGTCACTACCAAAGAGACCTACCCTATAGGCACTACTCACTTTTAAAAACCCTTTCTGTCCCCCTCCTCTCCCTTGAGGGGAGTGTGTCACTTAACATCTCAATTAACGCTAGAACACCGCCATCTGAGCGTAACCAGACTAAAAACGTATTTTTTTATTGATATTTTATTTTTGTTTCAATTTTTTTTGCATTTTCGTATTTTGGGTAACTGGATTGCTTAAAAGGTTAATCCTGTATAGTGTAAAAAGTAGTCGTCAAGACGTAATTTCGCTGTAGTCCTTTTACCCTTCCAAATTAATTAACAAACCACTTACTACCAAAAAGTAACGATAATGAACCACGACCGTTGCACTTTAAATTTAACTAGCGGTCGCCAAGTGGTCGAAATTCGTCCATATGTGATTAAAATTTTAAGTTTGATCGTTATTAAGGTTTTATTGTCTATAACTATACCCTTATAATCACATTTCATTTAGTCGTCTACTGTATATGCATATGTAACCATAGTTACGAAGAATTCTACGACATCAGCCGAACAATGCCGAAATACTACGAACGCGATTCGACTGCTTGTGTCAAATGCATGGTTGTGTGCGTGTAGTGTTTTCCATTAATTTAATGTATTTCTAATGCATATTTTATAAAAATATTAGGATTCGCCACTCCTTCTCCAAATAAACTTTAATTGTGCCAAATTTCATACTCCTTCGTACGCGCAATTTTCGTAAAAAGGAATACAAAGTTTTTGCTTCACGTATTAATATATAGATAGATATTAATGATGGATCCTTGTGCCAGTCCCGTTAATAACAAATAATATCCGGGATAAACAAATAGTAATTTATTCAGAATCCTGGCGAGTAACATTTAAAAATGGAATTCATGTTCGGGTATTACATTTTATTAAATTTGCACGTGCCGCCGCGCAAATTGACGAATCGCATGCGCGCCAATGGAGCGATTCCCGTTGTAGCTGTTAGGGTTGCCAACCATTCGTTCTCGTATAAATCTTTATGTCAAATGTTACTTTATGTCGGTGATGTGAAGTTAGGAGCCTTGATTGATGAATTGTATAGATTTGTTTGTTGCGTAAATGTAACAGAAGTTAGCTTTTTTTTGGTTGTGAGGATTTACTATTTACTTACTTATTTGTGAAACTATCGGAAATATTATGAGCAATTTTCCAGTCGTTTAAGTTTTTGATTGATGTTTAGGACTTGAAGCGTTACCAAATATGTGACATTTAATAAGAAACCAAATTATTTGATCACTATTTTATAAAATTATTCTTGATACGAGGCCGTACTGCCTCGTAAATCAAATGATTCATGCGAGAAAGAGACAAAGCTTTACGCAATGTCTTGTTCCATCGAGAATCAAAATATCAATGATTTAAGAAATGATGTCCATCTCCAACCTTGAGAGACTGCTTTAAGCGATAAGGTCATCTTATTATAAATTACTGTACTTTTGATGTTAACTGAATTGGTAAGCAATTGAGTTTATTGTATTTTGTTTTATTTTAGGAATATGAGCTATATTATACAATATTAGACAATGGGTTCTAATCGCGTTGCTATGAATTTAAAGGTATAGAAATTATGTGTATAAATTGAGAAATTCTAAATTCTTTTCGATGTATGTTTATAAAGATTATGTTCAACTCTTACCCAAGTAGATTGCCTCTCAGTGTCTTTATCCGTCAATCCAAATGACAATTAAGTGTCAATGTTTTAAATGGAACACTTCTGATCGGTACTTCATTTTTATCACAGAGTGACAGCTACAATGTGTCAGGCAAGTATTTTAATAAATTATTATTAAATACCATATATACACTGAATCCAGCCTCGACAAATAAAATCATTTCCTTTTTCAAAATACATACATAACGGTCAAAATCATAACTCTCCTTTTGCTTCGCCGTATTTAGGTAAATATATTGTCTTAAAATTGTAACTTAAACAAGCACATACTTTATTCAAATATTGTTTCCAAAACATGATTAATAAACCTTCGCTCCATAGAGATTGGTATCCCCGTGATTATATCTGCCGAAAAGCAATCAAAACCTTAAGGAAAGTGTAAATATAAATAGTTCCAACTTAATAATAATTTCATAAAACTACCATAAAATCAATGAGAACCTTGATGTAAAACATTCATACAACGGACACAATTATTGTGTCCGTTGTTTGAATGTTTGTAAAGTCTGCGACAGAGAAATTACTACCAAAGCGGCAATTATATCTGTAGAAGAACGAAAAGAAAAAAGGACGTGATACGCAAAAAGGATCGCACTCGCTTTGTTGCAGATTCCGAGGTCCCAGCTTGCAGTTTTGGTGGTGCAGACACAAGAATTATTCCTAGTAGTCTTATTAAAAGACGAGAACAAATCGGTTTTTGCGAAATGCCGTCGCATCGCAAGCATTCACATTTTTGTGTGTGGACTCTAATTGAGAATTTAGTATGTGGCAACCCTGCGTATTGTTGTGAGTGTTGTGTTGCTGCCCGGGATTGAACGGGAGCGGGATAAAACGATATAAGGGATAACATCGTCTGTTATATCGCGATACCGAACGCGCTGAATCACCAGATTGGTTCGTTCAATTAATTGCCTGTTTTTACATAATTAACACTTTAGTAATTAAGTCTGGGTTTAAGTAATAACAGCAGTTATTTTTTTTATAATTGAGTTTTAGTTTTCTTCTTTATCGTCATTTGTTGGTTCAATTTGGATTGATAGTTCAATGGTTATGGCATTGGACTTGCGTTAAGAGGTCGTGGGTTCGAATAATGAAGAATCGAACCCACATTTAAAACAAGTATATTAGCTGAGCTGGTTAACAAGAGTATTAGTAATTTGTAAACCGAATAGCTAGTAATTTTATAAGGCAAATTTGTCACGGTGATTGAAATTAAACTACTATATACGGATTTTATCGCGTTGTTTATTTAACACTATACCTATTACATAATTTTGAAAACTGTTACACTACTACTACTATTGAATTTTACTAATTTATAAGCTAATAAAATTATTAAAACTATTAGAACTATTTATATTTAGGTTTACACTTTCCCCGACGCGACGTTTCGGTTGCTTTTCAGCGGAATTCAATGGTAGTAGTAGAGTAACAGCTTTCAAAATTATATAATAGGTACAGTGTTAAATAAACAACGCGATAAAATCCGTAGGTATATAGTAGTTTAATTTCAATTAATAACATTCACGTAAACAGAAGACAATATTGTCACGGTGAATAAGTAAATGTAGTTTAGGGTCCGATTTCGGTTTGAGCAAAGTGTTATTATGATTTTATGAAATACAATTCTCAGCAGTAACACGGAGTCTCAATCTGTGCCCAGTATCAAACTCAGGTCTTCACGGCAGGCCGCAAACATAAGCTCAAACCTACATTACAACCTAGAAAGCAGTATATAAAGATAAAAATCCTCTCCATTTTGTAAAAGAGATACCTAAATAAAGCTCTTTCACACTCTCACGTAAACACGTAACGAAGGTAACTCGACATGTTTTATGCATGGCTCAATAAACAGACACGTCTGGGCTCGAACCCACGTCCCTTACGGACCAAAGGTTAGTGTGACGATGTTATTCATGACATTCTTAACATTCAGCCGGCGGAGATTCTTATGACACCTTTTAAGAAGGGATTTTAGAGGCTTAGGTTTTATATACGTTGTTTCGTTAAGGCGCGGTTACATATGACGGTATATAAATCTAACTAATATTATAAATGCGAATATAAGTGTTTGTTGATTTGTT
Source organism: Catocala nupta (assembly GCA_963675205.1). Lineage (NCBI taxonomy): Eukaryota > Metazoa > Arthropoda > Insecta > Lepidoptera > Erebidae > Catocala > Catocala nupta. The sequence goes on from OY776104.1 coordinate 18,655,931, forward strand.
ACGCTTGCACGCCTTATCTACTCGACTGATCCTCATGAAATTTCGCATACAACGTGTATTGGTTACAAAAAAGGACATAGGGACGAGGGACAGAAATTTATAGACATAACCTATAATAACACGAGCAAAGCCCCAAAATCTTTATTCTATCTTCTTATTCTTATTATCTTTATAATAATAATAAAATAATAATATCAACCTTATATTAAACTGGCCCACTGTTGAGCACGGGTCTCTTCTCAGTTAGTATAATAATGCTGAAGAGTTAGGTTATAAAACTAACTGCCCTCTGCTGCCCACATTTAAGGTTACTGCTCCGATCCCATAGCTTATCGAGTGATGTTATATAGTGTCGCGGACGCATATTCATTAGTTAAGTCGAAGTTGTGATGTCTCGCTATCTCTCTTGTACAGCTGCATTTATATAACGGCTAGATCATATTCCATATCGTGCATTATTTTTCGGTCATTTGACAACATCCCTACTAACAGATTTAAACCGGTTCTACCTTATTTACTTTTGAGTAGATTTTAAAAATATCTTTTTATTTTAGTGCTTGGGTAATGTGTCTATTTGACTTAAATATTAAAAATTGTGACGGTACATACAAACAAAAATATGCCAAAAGTGAGGGTGAATCAAGATTCTCCTGCCTCACAAACGGAGACATGACATCGCAGCACCTTGTGTGACAGTCAGCTTGTGACCAAGGCCGGTGTAACCTGGTCGACACGTCAAGCATATAAAAGGTAAACATTATGCATGATCGCGGTAATACCCGTTACATATTATATATATATATATATATATATATATATATATATATATATATATATATATATATAATGTACCCTATTCGCATTTAGCTTACCTTATTTAAGAATTTTGGCAACCCTGCGTAGTGTTGTAAGTGTTATATAGCCTATCTTCCTAAACAATTGGTCTATTAAATACAAAAAGAATTTCTCAAATCCGTCTAGTGGTTGCAGAGATAAGCGCTTTCAAACAAACTCTTCAGCTTTATTAGTATTTAGTACAGATTTCTTGACTGAACTATCAATGTTTAAAAACTTTCATTATTCTCAAGCGGCTAAATAGCGGCACGTAGTTTCTGGAGCCGCTTGAGAAACACCACGGCTCAATTTATATGGTAATCGGCTGAGGTACGGCCCGCAGAGTTTATTTAAGTTAAGGACCGAACTCTAAACAGGCGGCTTCAGTAAAGAGACCGAGATTTTGTTCGATAACTTACCATATCATACTTCATGTTTACGGAGAAAATGTTTTGTTAGAATTAAAATCTATACTTTATATTGAAATTAAACTGTCCTATACGGATTTTAATGCAGTTATAAAACATACTTAAATAATCTGGACTGCACGGATGCTGTAGTGGTTTAGGTTGTCGCCTCGCCAATGCCTCTACTAAGAGTGTTGTGGGTTCGATTCCCACACGGGATAAAACTTTGTGTGATCCTAAAAACGTTGTGCTGAGTCTGGGTTTGTTTGAATGTTTGGTAAGTTCGCCGCGATACGGGAATTATTCCTAGTGCCGGATTTGTCTCTTAAAAATATATCTTCTGTACTAAATTTTGCCCGCGGCCGCGCCCACATTAATGTAACTTTTGTCAATAAATTTGTATCCCTCGGCAACATTACTTTTTCTGGATAAAGTGTACCCTATGTCATATTCTATTCCCCTGACAACGTAAATGCGAAATTTTATAAAGATTGTTCGAGTTATTAAGGCGAAAGCTTAAGAAAGCACAACTCACATACGCATTTATAATATAAAGGATAAAGATATTATACGGACTTTATCAAGGTTTATTTAAAAGTCTTCCTTTAACTATTTAAGATATAAAAATGATTTAAATTTTACTTTCCTTGATGTCTGAGTTAACTATTAAATACACATACCATTGAAGTGTCAAAGGTGCGTGCCATGGAATCAAACTCGAGATCTCTGCGTAGCAGTCCAACGGCCAACCATCAGGCTATCAATGCAATTTAATATAAGAGAAAATAAGCCATTACGTGAATCGAACAGACAATTACACAATATAATTGCATTATCACAATCTAGCATCAAAATGTTTCTCGTCTGTATCCCTTAATTTGTGTGAAAAACAATCAACACGCGCTATTAAGCTAAGATGTTGAGCGAGCATAAATCGCTTAAATCGCTTGGATCGCTTGGATCGCTTAAAGTGTAATGTGCGCTAAGTAATTTTGTTTTTACGACATACTGTCTCAGCTTTATTTTATGTGGTACTCGTGATTATGATTCTAAGCACCAAGTTTCAATATGAGCATTATAATGCTATCTGCTTTTACACGTCAGAGTAAGCAAATGTTTTAACGATTGTCTGATAGGAATGTTAAATTTTGATATGTATGTATTTTAATTTGATTGAACCTATTGAGTCTTAGAAGCCGGATACAAAAGGTTTTCAATTATGTCTGAAATTCTAACAATTGAAAAATCTTTACTTACTATTATAAAACTGTAGAGTTCGTTTCTTTGTTGAACGCGCTAATCTCAGGAACTACTGGTTCGAAATGAAAAATTATTTTAGTGTTGGATAGCCTATTTATTGAAGAAGGCTATAGGCTATATAACATCACGCTACGACCAATAGGAGTGGCGCATCAATGAAAAATGTTGCAAAATCGGGGAATATTCTCTATATATTATGTGAAGCAGACGAAGTTGCGTGGGTCAGCTAGTTAAATAATAATATGTTTTGTACAGAAATAAATGGGATTAAATATAATGACCACCAAAAATACTAATTGCGCAGCAAAATATGCTTACTGAAATATATCATAACGAGCACCTATACGCCTCAACTCACTGCATTCCGTCTCGGAAGGATCAGGTTATGTTAGGTTCCTTCTTAAACCCACCCAAAAATAGGAGCCCCGCGAAGCGGAGCGCCGTCGACTTATTTTGATCTATTTAAATATAATATTGTCTTCTGTTTACGCGAATGTTATTCATTGAAATTAAACTACTATATACGGATTTTATCGCGTTGTTTATTTATCACTGTATTACAAAATTTTGAAAATATTACACTACTACTACTATTGATTTTATTTTACTAATTTATAAGCGTCACGGGGAGACTCCCCGTGACCATGGCTGCTGAAAAGCAACCGAAACGTCGGGGAAAGTGTAAACCAAAAATAAATAGATTTAATAGTTTAAATAATTTAATTAGCTTATAAATTAGTAAAATAAAATCAATAGTAGTAGTAGTGTAATATTTTCAAAATTTTGTAATACAGTGATAAATAAACAACGCGATAAAATCCGTATATAGTAGTTTAATTTCTAGTTAAATATATATTGCAGTTTTAATTTTGATGATCATTTACTATTTGTGACTGTTATATTTTACTATATCTGGTGCTAAGTTAAACATAAGCCGAAAGAAATTACTACATTTACGAAGAATATTTATAATTTAGTATTTGCCTTGAGATAGAGACCCATCTGTATTTATTGTTTTTGTCATCTCTATTTATTAGAAAACGGATATTATGAAAGCAGTTGCCAAATGATTTTATAAAGGTTTGTTAGTTAAAATTAATAAATTAAAAAAAAAACATGGTCGATGCTTAGTTTCATGCCTATATCTTTATGGTAGGCTGTTTTGCAAGGGATTTTTTTAAAGATACCTACAACAATAGGAATAATTCCTGTATAGCGGGAGACTTTACAAACATTCAAACAACGGACACAAAATCACCCAGACTTGGAACAACAATTTGTGGACCACACAAATTTTTGTCCCGTATGGGATTCGAACCCACAACACTCGGCGCAGTGGCAGTGGGGAGGTGACCACTTAAACCACTAAGTACATCATCTGTGCAATCCAATATATTCATCGCGATACATGTAAACCTAATAATGAACTTCAAACCTCGCTGTCATTAATAATGATAATATACCGGTTCACCAAACACTCATACCCATAGCCCATACATTAGAATCCATACGTAGCAATAGTCCTACGCCTGCTGCGGCTAGTGCCGCTGTAGGTGTTCCATAACACCTTTGATTAAAACTCTCGAATGGCCTCTTCACGTTGGACCCATGCCTCCATGTAAGCTTCCGAAAGGGCCAGGTATGTTCTAATATAATATGTTAGAAAATACCTGTGATAAGAGAAACATAATAATATTCTATCACATACACATAACATCATCTAGCCCAAACTAAGCAGAGCTTGTACTATGGATACTATACAATGGATAACTATATATAAATACTTTCTTTTTGTAAATACATACATAGAAACACCCAGACCAAGACAAAAATCAATGTTCATGCACACAAATGTTTGACTTGTTCGGGAATCGAACCCGCTACCTCAGGCGTGGCAGTCGGTTACACCAAACACTACGCCATCGAAGCTTTTCTAAACCACATCTTTTACTGTATACAAAGCTACGTACACTAGTGTTTTTATACCAACTAATTTGTAAAGTTGTTCATAGATGGCGCTAGTAAAAACTTTAATGAAAGTTGCCCATAGATGGCGCTTGTATAAACTTGAATGTTCAAAGAGGAACTATTATTAGTAAAAGCGAAGCGAGCGGCGTCGGTACACATAACTTATATAAGTTTTACTTACTTTGATATTGGCTACGATATATAGAAGTTGAAACTGTGTAGTACTTGTTAAGTTTTCGTATTAAATTGAGTTCTCGTGTTTACGTGGTAGGGCCTTACCTAGGCACGTATGTACTAAGGCTGTGTGATCCTAGGTCGAGCTGATTAATCCTAATTAGACTGCAGGGATGCTGCAATGGTGGTCAGCTTGTTACTATCGTGAAATGTTGTGGGAACCCTACATGGTATAAAAAATTCTGTGATTCAAAAATAGCTGTGTCATGTCTGTATGTTCGTTGTTTCAATGTGTGTCAATCGCCCCGTGGTATAGAATATATAATACTGCATTGTTAACCTCCGAGTCTTCTTCGAAGAGGTTAATGAAAACTCTATGTGGGTCTGTGTGTCTGTCTGTTAGTGGCAGTTTGTTAGTAACAGGCATAGATCCGGAACCACTGGACCGATTAACTTGTAACTTGCTGTGCAGACACCTTGGGGTCATACCTCGGTCGAGTTTGAATATGGGCCCTGTGGGTCAAAAGACTCCCGAGATAAAGGGTCACAAGGTCACATGTATTTTAAATGGCAAAATATTGACTTGTAACTTGGTGTGCAGACACCTTGGAGTCATACCTCGGTCGAGGTTGAATATGGGTCCTGTGGGTCAAAAGACCCCCGAGATATAGAGGTTTCTTTTGTTTATTTTTACATTTAAGACGAAGAGATTGAATTGATTGAATCCTGGGTTTTTACACCCATCTTGTTCCTATTGTAGGAGTTATTAAATAATAAATATAATTGTCACTGTGCATGAAAATCCAGATTCGATACCTATGTAGAGCAAAGTATTATTGGATTTGAGACCGTTTCAGTCGCGGCAGCATATTTTATTAGTAACTAGCCGTCTGAGCAGGAGATATGCTAGTGCACAAATGTGTGAGCAATCACTCTCTGTTTCCTTATTCTCAGAATTTGATGCCACAGCAATCTTACGCGACCAACGTCTTGACGTGCTTTCTAAGACACGAGAGTGTGCATCACCGCCATCTTAGATACTATCTCCGGACTGAAATTGAGAATTTCTTGGCAGAAAAACACAAAAACTTTTTGCTGACATGACCTGATTAGTTACTAGGACACACGTAAGTATGTTACATATAAAACTATATATATAAATAATCCTCTTTATTTGTTTCAGGTAAAACATCAAAAAAACTACTACGTTACGTTAAGGAGCAAATCTAACACAGCCAGGTACCCTGACCGGAACCGGAAGCGCTTTATCGAAAGCCTTCGTAACGAGGAATTATGGCGACGCTACTTCCGGTACCCTAATGGCGACTTTCATGTCAGATCGATCTTTACCTTTGAAGCTCTTTGACCTCTTAATTTGGACCTTTGTAGCAGCACTTCATATTTAATCGGCTTTTCCTTAAATTCTTGACTTAATTAAATAAAGTATTCTTAGAGATTAAATTGGTGATTGGCTTGGGTAACCTCTAAGGGATATAGAAGAAAATTTTATAACTCAAATTATTTTGGTTCCCACGTTTTTTTCTTTTAGATAGTCCCTTATGCGATATATTGTGCTTTAGGTCTTGGGTGCAATACCCAGGTATCAGGCATACTGTTAATAGTTTTATCTATCAAGAAATTCTAGAAGTGTTATTGGGTTTTTATTTAGAAATTGTAAAAGTAGGTACGGAGTCTGGGATGGTGCCTGATAAATGGAAATATAATATTACGTAGGGCCTAGAAACATAACTGGTAGAATGAATTGTAGTATACTATCGCGTTGTTTATTTATCACTGTATTACAAAATTTTGAAAATATTACACTACTACTACTATTGATTTTATTTTACTAATTTATAAGCTAATAAAATTATTTAAACTATTAAATCTATTTAAAATCTATAAAAAATCCGTATATAGTAGTTTAATTTCAATTAATAACATTCGCGTAAACAGAAGACAATATTTTGTTGTATACTAGTGAATCTATGTATGTATGCTAGCATTTTAAATGAATATAATTTAAAGTCCGAACTGTATTTATCTTTTTTGCTCATTCATTTTCAGTCAGTTAAAAGTCAGTTAAAAACCTTTCTGTAAATGTTTGATGCGCGCCTTGGGATCGAACTTGAGACCTTTGCGTGGCAGTCCAATGGTCTTTCATTAGGCTATTGCTACTATGTAATTAAATCCTTAGTAATATTAAAAATGTGAATTTAAATGTGTTTGTGACGCTTTCAAGCCGTAATTAATCGACCGATCATCAGGCAATTTCGCATACACGTTATGAGGGATACAGAAAAGAACATGGGGTACCTTTGATGTAAAAAATGCATTAACACAGGGAAAGCCGCAGGCAAAATATAGTAAGGTATTAATAAAATTACTTACTGCTTAGATTGTACTGCGGGTTTTTAATCACTTAATATACTAAGCTAATTTATCCGGGTAAGCTGGCAATAATATAGTATGAAGAGATTTTCTCCCGGTCACCGTTTATACCCGGACATCATGCTAATCGGCTAGTTATAGAGTCATTATCCTTTGCAAAGCCGTTAAATTATATGGGTGTACAGTATGTCACTATAGTGCATGTTTAACCCGACGTCAATGTCATAAACTAACTTTACTCGTAACGGTGAGCACGAATTATGGGATGGCTGAAATAAAAAAGAAACAGATTTTATGACGGCTTATTTGAAAATGCCTTATGTATTACATTAGTATTTTATTATGCGATGAAATCTCTTAATAGTACTTTAGTTTATTTCAATACTAGATTTTGCCAATAAATTTCTTTCCTTCGAGAACAGTAGTGATTTTTCCGGTGAACGGTACCTTATGTCCTTTTCTATACCAATGGCAACGTGTATGCGAAATTTCATGATGATCAGTGAAGTAGTTAAGGCATGAAAGCGTAACAAACAACAAATTCACATTTGCATTTATAATATTATATAGTTAGGATATAACGTCGACGTAAACCTTGTGCTGTAAGACTACTCATAAGCTCCTCCAGGCCGAATGGTTGGAAGGTCATAGCACTTAATTTTAACGACTCACCATCTGCGCAGGATATATTATAGTGTACAAGTATGTGCGCAAACACAAGTGCATTCTCTGTTCCTCTAACTCTCATAATCCGATGAGACGACAATTCGACACGACCGGAGAGAGATCATGCGCCGGACTTACCGTGCTTGCCGAGGTACGAAGGCTTGCAACACCGCCAATTTCCTAACTGAGGTCTGGTGTTAAGATTTTCTTTGGCTTTTCATTGGTTTCATCCAGGTTCAAGTCCAATGTGCGTCCTAACACTGTGCCACCAAGGCAGATCAAGTCTATTAGCTCGCCTCGCTTTCTTAAGATAATAACGTCGTCAAACTGATAATAAGAAACCTATACTCACTGGCGCGTAATCTATCACATCAGAAATGACCCAAAAATGTCACAACTATGTCGTATGTTTTCTGACCTTTCCTGAAGATGTTTTAATAAATGGGTATATATCGATTTCGTGCCGCCCGTCTAATACTCAAGGTCGAGGTGAAGGTCAGAGGTGAATCAGAAAATTTCCAATTTCTTGTGATTCAGAGGTCAACTGGCTTTTCATCAAATTCTTAACGCAACAAGGTCAATTGAGATTTTTTTGTTTAAGGATCTCTTTTAGGGTAATATCGCACTAACGGTATGTATGATTATGCTTTCGCATTTTATAAGATCTTTAAAAGATGAAGGGGCTTTGATGATAATAAGCTTATGTGGTACCTACTGCTAATTGACTCCACCGATGGTGTAGTTTTCAGTGGTTGCCGCGTCACTGCCGCCGCTCTGAGTGATGTAGGTTCGATCCTAAAGGGTAAATATTTGTGTGATCCACAAATTGTTGTTCCGATTCCGGGTGTTCTTTGTGTCCGTTGTTTGAATACTTGTGAAGCCTCCCGCGACGCAGTAATTGTCAGTAATCACAAATAATTGTCTTTTTTTAAAAGAATAATCCTTCTCGTATTTATTTGCCATCTACTGGGTTCGGTTCCAGAAAATGGCCATATTTCAGCAGGTTTAGGTATCACGTAATAGGGGGCAAGGCTAGCCTACTAATAAGTACTCCTTTACCGGAGCCAGTTACCTGTATTGTCCCTGCCACTGAATATTTCTTGACAGAAAAACCTAACAACACTTACCCGATCCTGCAATCGAGATCAAGACTTTTTGCACAGAAGTCGCATACATTATCGCTGCGCCACTGAGAGAGATCCAACTTTTACAGTAACTCAACATTGTTATTTTTATATATAGGTTTATTTAACACATACATGGTTTCACACTTATAATATTTATTTACATGTTGTCATGTTGGCTATTATAATTATAAATTCTGCAATATCACTCCTCAAATAAAGTTTCGCTGGAAGCTTCTACCCACTACAAATTTAGATAGCAACTGTCGCCACATAAAAGGCACGCATCAGAAATACATTTAGTAAAATGTCCGCCGTCAAACGAGTATATAATTGGTATACTGGAATGTTTCTGGTGTATATTTTTAAAGCGATGTTCACTTCCCTCGCTACTTGTGAGATCGATTGAGCTGCCGTGCTATTCTGCTAAATTCTCATGTCGAATTCTATTTTCGCCTCAACAGGAATCACAGCATCCAACTGTTTGGGCATAGTTACTGTAGAGAAGCTCAAATTATAACAGCTGACTCCGAGTCAACTGTTATAATTTGAGATTTAACAGGTATGTACTGCTGAATGAGTTAATTTGTTTTATAGAACTTGCATGTCTGAAAGTTCTGCATAATGTTTTCGAAGATATGTCTGCGAACCCGTTTTGGCCAGCGTGGTAGATAGCCTAATCCTTCTCTCACTTAGAAGAGACACGTGCCCAGCTGTAGAACAGTTTATATATTGAGCTGATATTATTATTTATTTTTATTCCCCGTGATTTATTGGTATTAAAGATTAGAGGTAGACTACGGAGTGGTTCCGACTCATCGGAGTAAGACTTATGACATCAAGTGTCTTATACCTAGTTTCTGAAAGTGGACAACGACGTCAAAACTCATGCCATGTAATGACTAATGAGCTGTTGCTAATTCAGTCAGGCAACCAACAAGTTAGTTCGATCCCCACAAGAAACAAAAATTTGTGTGAATCACAAATAGCTGTACCAAGTCTAGCTGTTCTTCGTCGCCGTTGTATGAATGTTTATAAAGACCCAAGCCACAAGAACAAACCCTAGACCGGCACATGCCTCTTTAAAGAAATATAAACAGCAAGTCACATGCGATTTGCCGTCTGTTAACTTGTATTAATCAGAATCCGAGACTAAATCTACGATGTAGACTAGACAAGCCTGGAAGATATCTAAAGACTCGGGGTATATTTCATTAACCTTTTAAGTCTTGAAATGCTAGATATAACTGAAAACCTATTGTGTCCGGCCATCGGTTAGCCGCTGCGACTCAATTGGTTAATCTCGTAGTTCTTTCTATTACTATTGGTTTTCACGCTTCCAACTAATGTTCAGTTATTTGTGTAATTCCATTTTACGTATATTCTCGCAGAGATGGATGTGTCTGCGGTAAACTATGGTAATTGTTAGTCTGTGGATGTGTGGAGTCTGCTTACGTATTCAGTTTCGACACGTGCCTTAGAGAGCTGTTCAACATTAAGCTCTTGTTGTGTCGTGCCTAAACACGTGTGCTGAATACTCTCACGAGAAATATTGGATGTGTCGAGTGGTTTGTTGTTATTGTATAAGCAACGACAGCATTTTTTTTGACAGCTCGTTTCGTTAGTGGTTTATTTGGTTGTGGTTGGTAGGTTTGATCACTACATAAAACAAACACAAGGACAAAATTTGGGTGATAAACAGATAGTTGTTTCGAGTTTCGATGTTCTTTGTTTTCTATGTTTGAATGTTTGTAAATCTCTCCGTGACTCGGGGTTATGCCTAGAACTGAACGTTTTGCTTTAAAGACGAATATTATGACATTTATTTATACTTTTATTCTTGGAGCAACAATCTGATAATTACATCTCTATGCTCTATGCTGTGTTGACGATTGGATCCCCTACCCTGAGGATTCCCCTAGAATAGATCTTTACCTGTTCTAAGGTCATATTGACGGTCTTTTTCTATTGGTACCTTTTAATAGGAAATTCGAAGGAGTGCTTACAACTTTGTTATCTACCGTTAGTTTGCAGTAGACATCGATGAGTAAAACTTGAAGAAATTCAATGTTCATGTTAAACTTGTACCGTTGGCTCGATCGAAAATGTTCTTCATGTAATATTCTCCACGCTCCAACTTAATGTATCTTTGATGTGTGAATATTTTGCAGAATTTTAACGTTATATGAAGCCCTTTACATAACCTTTCCTTTCCTTACGGCACCCATGGGAAGCGATCGCGTGCCGCATGTGATGGCAAGACCGCACTCGTTAAAAATATGTAAATATGAGTTGAGGCTCACAGTGCGACGGGTAATACTTAAATATGGAGTTTTATAGACAAGAGAGAACACTAATGTCACGGAATACAGAAAACAAAGAAAATGGTAATCTGTTGTTATGCGTGTGTCGCGCTTTTAGTATTGGATTAAATGCAAATATCAAACGTATTGATCAATAATTAGGATACAATTTTAAATAAAAACAGCAGCTTGGTTTTTGCTTTGGCGTCGTCAAATACCGCGACAACCCTGTTAATTTGTGACTAAATGACCCTCCTATTATGATTTGCCTTTGTTTAAAAGAGCTTGAAAACGGCATTCACTGTCATATACTTAGCCCTTAACGATTTCTAAATGCATGAGTGGCGGCTACAATCTATAATCAGACGAATCTTCTGCTATTAGGAGAATAAATGGCATCATCATTCATCTTCTAGGAATGAAGACTACAAATTCGACTATAAAATAATCTCTATCGAAATGTCTCACATCAATGATTTTTATGGTAACCGATACGACATAAAACCTCTATAAAGCTGAAAAGAAATGGCTGCCCACGAAAATATTATTGCTAAATCTGAATGGCTGTTACGACGCCTTTGAGAGGCTATATAAATGTAAAATGTCGGGGCTATTTAGATTATTGCAATATAACAAATTACGAATATGACTCTATTAGATTTTCTACTTAGGCTATGAAGTTACCAGCTATACTCCTCGTGCGATTGGCCGTTGACTCTGTAAAAACCGTTGTATGGACGTTTTGAAGAACTAAACTTAAAAGAACATGAGGAAACTTAAGCCAGGCGGTCATTCCACAAAATTAGCTTGAGCGACATAAAATTTCTCAGGAAATTTGCTGTCTACCTGTTTTGTTGCACCCGTCGTGACAGTGTAAGCAAAGAGCACTTAAGGGTAATTATTGTTTTTATTTTAGTCAATTCGTTAGTTCATCCAAGATGTACCTAAGTTTAAAGAATAATTTAAATCTATTAAAAAGATAGAAAATGATAAAAAAGAACGTATGTTACTTCGTTTTTACGTAACTGTTATTTCAGTGCAGGCGTTCGAGTAAAAAAGCGAGACACCCACTCAGCTTCCATTTTTTACCACAGCAAATTTAAAACATTAATTGCTCCTTCATTTTGCAACCAATTTTGATGCTGTTTTCTCAAACACTTTCTTTTGACTACTATTTGCATATAAAATAACGTGGAAACTAAAACATAGACAACTTCTTTATTGCGCGTTCGTAAATGTTTTATTTAAATTTTCTTATCAAATACTAGTTTTCCCCGCAGTTTGCCCCGCGTAAGTCCCGTTCCCGTGAGAATATCGGGATAAAAAGCCTATGTGTGAATCCAGGTCTCCAGCTATCTACATACTAATTTTCGTCGCAATCGGTCCAGTAGTTTTTGCGTGAAAGAGTAACAAATATCCATACATCCATACAAACTTTCGCGTTTACAATATTAGTAAGGATTTAGAAATACTGGAAGTTCCAGTATTTCTAAATCCTTACAGTGAAAATCAATAATCTCCTGTACTCGAGAATTGAACAAAGCCGGTGAATCTCAATCTTAACTTATATTATAAATGCGTATGTCAGTTTGTTTGTTATACTGTCACGCGTTAACTACTCGACCGATCATCATGTAATTTGGAACTCGTTGTTAGGGGAACAGAAAAAGACATAGAATACCTTTTATTCAGAATAAAGTTGTGTTACTAACCTAATCTACATATACACGAGGGAAGCCAATAAAATATATAGTATGTTATCTCTATTTATACTTCAAAGGAATACATTCATTGTGTGTTTTGGATTTATCTAGAAAAGGCCAAGGTTTAGACAACCTTTCATTATAATATTTAATTCTAAAATGAACGTAAATATTGGACGTACTCGAATAATTCAGAGAAAACTGATCTGTTTAACTTAATTAAACTTAAGGCTTCCCGGAACGGTATAGTGGTACCTTCTAAGGGTCTTTCCGGAACAGATATTACTCGTAATCTCTGATATCTTAATAAAACGTCGACTTGTATAACAATATTTTATTACCGCTTTTATTTGCCCCTGTTTTATATCAGTTTGAAAGAAAATTGTAAAGCAGCGATTGCGCGGTTGATGTTGATTTTAATCTTACTTAAATGCTTAAAGCTATTTCTAGGATTTATACAATCTATACTAATATTATAAAGCTGAAGAGTTTGTTTGTTTGCTTGAACGCGCTAATCTCAGGAACTACTGGTTCGAATTTAAAAATTATTTTAGTGTTGGATTGCCTATTTATTGAGGAACGCTATAGGCTATATAACATCACGCTACGACCCACGGCGGCCGAGCAGTAACCATAAATGCGAGTGAAACCGCGGGCACATCTAATTTGCTATAAACTCGTATAAAATTAAGTAAGAGTAAATGTCTTCAATAGTTAATTTGACTCCGTGTGTTATAAAACGGTAAAACATAAGATGGTTGGTATACAGTGCACTAGGTTAAGTTACTATCACGACCTGGATTGCATGCTTTACTTAATCCAGTTTAAATAAACTTTAACTAATTCCCTCTTCGCAGCTTTATTCTTGTATTCTTAGTTTTCTGAATAACCTAATATTATTATTTCGGTATAAAAATTACTAATAAATGGAGTCTGTTATACTTTATTAAGACAGGCACGGCACGCTCAGGAGCTAAACTATAATATTTTATTATATTAATAGCCGGGACTGCCCAGTCAGCAGACCGGTCTGCCACGCAAAGGTCTTAAGTTCAATCTCACTACACGACTCCAGATTCCCTCTGACTCCTGACGACCTCTGACTATTCAAAGTTTAATCATCACTCTCTTTAATGCTGGGTAAATATATGTATAATATCCTTAAAGATTTGTGATGTCTGTCAACCCGCACTGGGTCAGCATGATTGCCTATAGCGTGGTTCTACTCATACTGAGAATAGGGCTGTAACCGTGACAATAAATGAACTGAGCTGAATTTATGTAATATACTAGTTTTTGCTCGTGACTTCGCTCGTTTAGGAACAGTACTTTTCCTGGAAGAAAGGTACCCTATGTTCTGTAACCCTGACAACGAGTATGAGAAATTCCATGATTATCGGTCGTGCAGTCAAGGCGTGAAAGCGTATCAAACGAACTCACAGTTGCATTTAAACTATTAGTTAGGATTAATAGAGTTGAAATTAAACACTTTATACGGATTTTTTCGCGTTGTTTATTTTACTTTAAAATTTAAAATTTATAAAATCCCCGACACAATATTCATTTGCTACCCATATTGAACAATTTTAATTTGTGGAAATATGTAATATTCTGGTGGCGGCCATCTTGGATTTGAAATTTATCATAGTGTATACTACTAGTCAAGCCCTTTCATTTGATACCCATATTGAGGGAGTTGTGAAAAAATATGTAATCCGCCATTTTGTGGTGGCGGCCATCTTGGACCGATTTTTATCAAACGTAGCTAAGAACAGCTCCCGACTAATTCATCTTTCAAAAAAAATAAATTAAAATCGGTTCATCTGTTCGGGAGCTACGATGCCACAGACAGACACACACACGCACACACACACACACACACACACACACACACACACACACACGCAAACACACACACACACGCAAACACACACACACAGACACACACAGACACGTCAAACTTATAACACCCCGTCGTTTTTGCGTCGGGGGTTAAAAACACTTTTATTACATAGTTTTGCAAACTCTAACACTACTATTAATGAAGTTTACTACTATTTAAGCTATTTAATTTAATTAAAACTATTTATATTTAAATTTAAATCTATTTAATTTGCACTTTGCCAGGTATACTTCAGAACGTTGGGACAACTACCATCTTAGTCTCCCCGTGAACATGACTGCTGTAAAGGAACCGAAACGTCGGGGCAAAGTGTAAACTTAAATATAAATAGATTTAATTAAATTGAATAGCTTAATAGTAGTAAAGTTCAATAATAGTAGTGTTAGAGTTTTTAAAATAATGTAATAAAAGTGTTTTAAAGTAAAACAAACAACGCGACAAAATCCGTATTAAGTATTTAATTTCAATGTATAACATTTGCGTAAACATAAGACAATATTAACTAATAGAGTTTTAAAATAAAGACTATATTTTACTTATATGCTTGACTATTCTTAATAATTAAATATTAAGTGAAAAATATTAACTGAGATGAAAGGTGACATTGTCTATTTTTGGCCGTTCTGTCTGCAGTCTGGGACGAGTTTGGAGAGTGGCTTTAAACATGTATTGATTTGATGAGCGCCTTATGAGGTGTGTGAGCACAATGGCATAATCTTAATATATTATTTCTATACTCATTACTGTGTTCAGTTGTTTAGTTAAGCGTAGAATTGTACTAGCATTATTCACGAGGCCCCAGGTTCGATAAGGTGACAGGATTTTTTTGTTTTGTAAGTTATAAGCAATTGCTCAATGGGCTCTATGACCATAGGTCTATTGTATAGGCGTTCGTATTTTGACGACTCATATTATTTAAGTGTCTTTGTAAAAAGAAAGATAAGAAATTTATTTGGTGATACTTAGAATGGCTCGCACTTGCATTATTCTCGATCATTAATATATTATTTAATTATTTTATATATTATTTAAAACTTCCAACTATCATTACAGGTTACTACCTAAGGCAATAGTGTAGTTACTTAAAATAAAAATGAAAAATGACACATGACTTATGCGAAACTGCTAAAGAATTTTCAATAGGCTACCTTTATGAACTCATTCAAATTACAGCTCAATAAATCAATATGCTCAGACATCATATTACGCGCACGCACCCGCGCATCATGAGGTCCTAATTTCGTTTATTAGGACCAGCACATAATATGGTTTCTTGTTAAGAAAATTTTTAGGCATGCCTCGGCGCATTTACTTGCAGATCGATTATGAACTCTCGGGTTTGGTTCTAGAGTTGAGAATATTTATTAGTTATCCTAATGCCTTTTGCCGTCATGCAATTCTCATAAGCAGCACTCAGCCGGGAAATATGTCCATTATACTGCTGAGCCTCATCTGTCGCAAACTCTGGTACAGAAAAATGACAAACCATATTACGTCTTCAATTATCTTCAGGTACCTTACCGATATCACTTATCATGCGTGAGAACAAGACAAAGCTATACAATGTGTATCGCCCTGCCCCACTCTAGCACAATACTTTAACAGATCGTAGTAAAGCATGTCTGATACATTAATCTGCGCACAAAGACGCTCAATCTGATCCAACAAAAACTCATCAGCGAGCGTCCCGCAATACCACAATCCATCACCGCTCCCCACTCTAATTATCTCATTAAACACAATACGCGCCACACTAAACCGGCAATGGATATCTACCAAGCGAATATAATCCTTAATTAGATTCGGTTAAGGTGGTATTCTGACGTAATAAGGTGTGTTTGCACTGTTGTTAGATATTAATTATGTTAGATATAATTATGTGCGAATTAATTAGTGTAATCGAGATCGTTTGGTATGTTGTCACGTGTTTAACAAAGCGTCGTTGTAAGCTCATTTGATTGATTTTGACACGCTCATAATACAGTGATTGGAATAATGCATGGTAAGGGTATGACAAAAGCGTAAGTCTGCCTTGGTGGACAAGCGGTATTGTATGCCATGGCTGTGCATAAGGGTTTAGGTATTTTGTCGAAAAATTACATTGAAGTTATCGTTGATTCGGAAAAATAATTTTGAAACTATTTACCTATTTCGTCGCACCGGTACACCAGCGGCCAATCACAATCGATTTTTAAAAATGTCTGGTATTCCAATATTTGACAGATAAACTGTTGCTTTCAATCTTTACTACTGTTTAAACTATTTAAATTATGTGTTTAACAATTTGGACACTATTTTTCAAGAGATTTGAGCCGCCTGTTTTCTATTAAAACTAGGGTAGATTTAAAAAATCATGCGGGGCAGTCTTTGGGCACTGCCAATAGAAGTGAAAACTAAGTAACTAGCATGCGGTGACGAAGACGCGAGTTTCATGCTTTTTCGTCACCCAAAAAGTGTTCAACGCGCCTAAAGAAGTTTTCACTTCAAAAATTCTTCGTACTTTAGTGAGTTTAGTTTTCGGGTTATGAAACTACATAGGTAATATTATAAATGCATATGTGAGATTGTTTATTACGCTTCACGCCTTAACTACTCGATCGATCATCATGAAATTTCGCATACACATGTCAGAAGTACAGAAAAGTACATGGGGTACTTTTTATTCACCAAAAGTATTATTCCCGAGGGACAAAAAAATTACAACAGCTGTATTTACGCGAGCTAAGCCGCAGGTAAAATCTAGTTTGACATCTGTATCTATACTATTATTCTAAAGAGGAAAGATTTCATTTCTGTTTGTTTGTAATGATTTAATTCGAAAACTAATCAACATATTCCAAAATTCTTTCACCATCATTAAACTTTAGCATCACCGAGTAACATAGACACATTTTATAAAAAAGTACTGTTAACAATATACTTACTTTTAAGCAATAAAAGCCGCGAGCAGAATCTAGTTAAACATAAATAAAATAATATTAGTCATCTATCCTATTTCTTGACTAAAACAAACTTAGTTGAAACGTTCCCTTACATCTTTATATGTAAGAGTAAATAAGATGTACAAATAGAATTCGGTCTTAAATGGCAAGCAGAACTCATGGCATTACGGGTATTAACCTAATAGCTCAGAGGATTATGGTAATGCGCAAATAATGGCCCTGGCCGCCACGGCCGACGGCCATTATGTGATCTAACCTCAATTTGCCCATGTGTTGTGTGAAGATAGCTACGTTTATCTATGTAAATATTATAGCGAAGTCGAAGATTAAAGAGCGAATTTGCTTTTATTGTGTTGACTGTATGGTTTTATTGATTATTTGGAATGTATTCACAAGAGGTTTGCATATTGGATTTTCGGTTATTTGTATTTTTGTTGTAATGTTTGTGAAGTTCTGTGTGAATGTGGAAAGTGTACAGCGACAGTTTAAAAAGACTCCGTCGGTGGTCGTCTGGTATATACGACTGCTCTGCCTAAAGGTTTTCGGTTCGGTAAAACCCATTAGTTTACTAAATCCTAAATTAAATGATGTGTACCAAATACCACAAGAAGCCAACTTTATGTATATAACTTGTCCAAAAACGACGGTACATCTACCACATTTTATTACTCCGGAACGGTTACTAACGGCATTCTTGTTCAGCCGTCCGGCATCAACTGACCCGTTTCCCCCACTCCGCGCCATGAGTGATGACGTAAGTAAAATGGCCGACGCAGACGGATCGTGGGGTGCGCACTTAATGTTTGCCAACACTAATATACTAGTGTGTCGCGTGGTAACTGGATTGTTTGCGAGCACGTCTAGTTCACCACTTAGGTTATATTTTTCATCTGATAAATGATCGGTGTCTCTTTTTGTTGTTCCGTTTATGTTATTATTAGCTGTCCCCCGCTGTTTTACTCACGTGTATCATGAGTGTTTCCCGCTCGTGGCTCGTTGCTATACAGCCTATAATGTTTCTCAAAAATTAGGCTGTCAAACCCAACTGGCAGTTATAGATATCAAACAAAAACAATCGAACTCTTCAGCTGTTTCATATTATTATAGATTATTGTTGATCTAGCGTAGGTTTTGCTCAGAATACGCAATAAATTGAAGACGACCAGATGCGGTCAAAAAGTTCTTAGTTTTTGCGGAGTGACTGAAAATGTTGCGAGATCCCACAGCTAGAAGGCACAATAATTGAGACATAATATTGCGTATATTTAGATGAATCTGTAACGCTTCAGGCTGAGAACTTTTGAAACTTTTAAAAGGTTATGTCGTCCCATTTTGTTCTGAATGCTGATATAGTTAATTTTACCACATGACGAGGTTTGGGTCGAGTCTCAGTTACGGTGTCGCATATTATGCGCATAATGGCATTGTCACTTTTACAATGTACGCTGTTGTTACTGACAAATAATAGCTTCCCCAAAACGTTTTGCACACTATTTTAAATAAATATTCTAGTCCTTGGAAAACCACGCTAAAATATATCAGATGTTCATTAAATTCATTACAGAATTTGACTTTGAAATAAACGCCTTTTCACGTTAAAAGTCTACTACAGTTTGCAAAAAAATATTCTGCAAGAATTTAGCGAGGTATCAAGTAGTTGCGGATCTTTCCACCGGATGTGCTGGCGGCCATGACAGCCCGCCATTAGTGGCGGATGACGCGCGCCCGCCGACTTCCGTTCAAAGAGAGTACCTACACCACTAGCGGGTATTTTCTTAAACAATGTTATTTCTAGATAGACTTCGGAAGTATTTCGTTTTAAATGCGTTTCAGCACTTTAAATGAACTGACAAACTAACATAAGGTCTTGGGTTACTCTAAAATTAAAAAACCGACGTTCTACGTAACGTCGTAAGTCTTCTAGATAAGAATTTATTATCAACTAGATCATGCCCGCGGCTTCGCTTGCGTAATTGTGGTTATGTTAGGTTAGATTAGTAACAATACTTTTATTTGGATGATAGGTACCTACTCTATGTCATTTTCCGTTCCCCTGACAAAGTGTATGCGAAATTTCATAATGATTGGTCAATTAGTTAAGGCGTGAAAGCGTAACAAAGAAACAAGCTCCAATTTAAATAAGGTACACACGGCTACACATCAAGTTAGACACCCTATATACGCATAACTACGATACATACAAAATAGAGAATTGTCGGAAAGGGACAGCGCATAGTGGTGTAGACCCATCACGGTGCACTAGCTCGTGCGGTGACGCCCGCGGCCCGTTCAGCGTGAATGAGACAAAATAACAAAAATATAACGTACTCTCTCGCACGATTCGCAGCGTTCAACTTTTAATAGTTCAAAGTCCAAACAGTCTAGGTTGATGAGTCGCTGTGTGTACAACATAATTTTAATAAATATGTATGCACCGACTTCTTGAGATGAAAAAGTCATGCTATAGTCCGAAGCTAAATGCCTAGATTAGCAGACTATATGAGGCACGGTTTACTATATTCAAGCGAGTCGTCTTAGCTACGTTTAACAGTTAGATTTTGTCATATTCTTATGACAATATGTTAAAAATGAACTGACCGCAAGTAAAACGACTCGTTTTTTGAATAAAGGAAATGGGCCCAAGTTGCATTGGTTCTTATACGAAAAGTCTCATCCCAGATCTTATCACGTAAAAAGACATTAAGCATACTCCCTTCCGTGGAACGTTGTAGATTTCTGAATCTTTTATGAGAAAAATAGCCATGTTTCTGTGAGTAGTAAAAGCCTAGAACATAAAATTTTAACTGAAACAGATTTTGATTACCCTCTCCCGGGACTTCGGGAAATCGTCGAACACCCGTAACCTTTACGTCGGACAGTAATTACTCTGTAAAACAACTTAAGTTGCATTTTTATGTTGGACCGACGACTTTTTAAATACTCTTCTTGTTCCATTTAAGACTTTACCTTTTATGATTGTAATATGTCTTGAAATTTTCTTTATTTACAACGCGTTGTAAAAGTTAAGCTGGCGGGGTGATACTGTCTGTACTAAATACTTTGGATCTTTCTATAAACCCGAATATAATATTTTTTATACAACAAAGCCGCAAATAAACATACGCTCCTACTGATGGTAAGCGGCTACCGTACCGCATATTAGTAATAATAATAATTTCAGCCTTGTATATAAACAGTCCCACTGCTGGGCACGGGTCTCTTCTCAGTGAGAGAAGGGTTAGGCCATAGTCCGTTACGCTGGTTCCGTGCGGGCTAGCAAACTTCACATATCTTTGAGAACAATATGGAGAACTCCCAGACATGATCACGATGTTTTCCTGCATCATTAACGCACCTTTGAAAAGTTAGAGGTGCGTACTTTGGGAGCAAACTTGAGACTTCTGCATGGGAGTCCAACGGTCTCCTACTAGGCTATCGCGTAGTATATGATGGCTTCCAATCCCAAGTGTATCCCTCGCGCGTTGCCAACCCCAGAGAACAGGAATCCAAGATTGGTTTTTAACCCAATTTACAACTTTCTGTAATAAACCGACATTGTTTTTTTTATATTTATATTTACTCCTGCATTATTTATTCTTTTTATTGTATACAAGCCGTCCTCTTTTTTAATGTATGCTGTATGATTTCCGTCACATAGGATGTCACTTAAATCGTTCAAGCTTCAAGCCGTCATCTTTTTTTAATGTATGCTGTATGACTTCCGTCACATAGGATGTCACTTAAATCGTTCAAGCGTTTGGCCTGCTTTGACTTTTACGTTTATAATACTAGTGGGACTAAAAAGACATAATAATCTATAGATACCTAATCTATAGAACTGTAAAAAGCTGCGTCCATACATACATTTTAACTAACTTCTGGTTTGAACCCAAAACAATATAATTTTAGCTGTCTACTTCTTTTAGCAACGAATTTTGACACACAGTTTAATAGCTTAAATTTAACTTGAAATTTAAACATTTCATCTTATACCATGCAATATAACCGGAGGGATAATGCATAATATGAAACGCAAAACTGGAGCCACGGGCGTTCAAAATGCAACGTGATACGGGCTAGCACTAGAGAAAAATGAATTGAGCAAAGTTTAAAGTTATCCCAGAAAAAGTTATCATGCTGCTACATACACTGATACTGTTACTTTAGCTCAAACAAAAATACTTAGACCGCAAGGTTGGTGAAGAGGATATCCTATATTATAAACTGGTATATTTATAGAGGCTTAGATTTGCTGGGTTTCGGGATGTAGGTATTCTATGTCCTTTTTTGTATCCCTGACAACGTGTATGCGAATTGTGATAATCGGTCGAGTAGTTTAGGCGTGAAAGCGTAACAAACAACTGACATTCGTTTTTGTAATATTTTAGTTTGGATTAGGATTAGTTAGTATTAGGATATTGAAACTACTTCACTACTCTACTGCTATTAAAATTTACTTCTTTTTAAGCAATTTAAACTATTAAAACTATATATTATACTAGCTGTCCCGACAGACAATGCCCTGTAAAGGCGAAAAAAGAAAAAAAAAACTATATCTAAACCATCCTCGAATTCACTTGAACACACACAAATAATTTATTCAAATCGGTCCAGCCATTTAGGAGGAGTTCAGTGTACAGAAGAATTATATATACATATAAAAAAGATTAGTACGTATATTAAATACTTAAAGCGGATGTCGCAAGTGTTCATAACTACCAGTTTGACACACAAAAAACATTCACCAAGAAAATCCTAAATACCCATAGCGGTCGTTAATATACGAAGGATTACCTTTACAAGATGGCGATATAAACATGTGCGAACTTGCAAGGTTATTTATAACCCTCGAGTACCAGTAATAACTGCTAAGGACAAGGGATCCGACACGTGTACCGACTGACATCAGAGTTAAACGTCCCAAGAGCACAGAGCAACAGAATTAGAATGCCGCCGTCATCCGAAAGGATCAAAAGTTTAACTTATATGTGTCATAAATAAGTAAATAAGGAGACATGTGACAGCGTCGTTAAACCTTCAGTAGCTATTAAATATTAATGTTTCACACCTTTGGGTGTAGCAATTTAAACTGAAAATAGCACGTGAGAATTTTGTGACCAAATGATAAAAACGTCTTAATGAAATCTGGCTGCTTCCTTTTTTTGCGATCTATTTGAGGTACAGGATTCGAAAATTCTTTCCCGGTATATGTTTATAAGCTTTTCTTCTATTTAATGTCAATACATATTTAAACTTACCTACAGAAATGTGGAGATCAATGTCAAACACAGCTTTTATTATATTTGACTGAATTTATATGCTACAATTTAATAATGACTGTTAACGATCGTTGACAGTCAACAGAAAGTACCGGCTTAATAAGCAGTTAGCCATTCGTCGCCCTTCTTTTATCGCTACCTATAATATTTTAGTGCGATCTATCGTGAGATTCTTTATTGTGCTTGTAAATGATGCAAGTACCTTGTGAGACCCACATGCGCAGGTTACTAGCTAGGGGTACATGCGCAATCTAGTCGCGCGGGCTAAATATTCAGGCTACAAGTTTATTTTTATTTTATTTATTAGGTCTACCAACAATTGTTTACACTAATCTACATATAACAAAAATAATACATGCATTTAAACTCTACACAGTGCAACAATTACTTAAAGGTAAACACCACATGAACAAAAAAAAAAAAAAAGAACAACAATAAAAACAACTTTTGTAAGTTGTAAGCTAAATATTGTGCAAGTAAACATAGTAGATATTGTTCAACTATTTATGAGTATCGTATGTTAAATATTAAAGCAATTTCTTTAAAAAGTTACATCTACACAAAACACAGTCCAAAAATTTATTTTTATAACAATAAATTATATAATTATAACAAATCTGTTAAACAGTTCAGAAATTTAATTTTTTGCTTATTGAGAGAATCAAAGTGTAAATCGATGACATCACTACAACTATTCAAAACCCTACAAAATCTAGCACATGGAGAGTTAGCTCCCAACACCGTTCTTCTCCTTGGTGGATAAAGTGGAGTAATAGGTTTGCGAGGAATCCTCGAAGGAACACGAAAGTTAATGAGTGCGAGCAGCAGTGGCGAGTCTATATTTCCCTTCAAGATTTTGCTAGCAAACATTGCGTCGCTCAAACATCTTCGCTCTTCCAAGGTGTGCATGTTGAAGAATTTCAATCTTTTTTTTGTAAGAACGCACTTTTTTAGTTATTCCTACAGAAAAAGCCAGATGCCACACAAAGCGTTTTTGGACGCGTTCTAGACGCAAACTATTTACAGCGTAGTGTGGCCGCCACACCACACTGCTATACTCTAATATACTACGTACTAAACTGTAATAAAGTAAAATTTTAGTTTTAATGTGACGAAAACCTTTACACTGTCTTATGACAAAACCCATCATTCTGGATGCTTTTTTAGAAATGTGATCCAAGTGTGGTGCAAAGGTTAGTGTTTGATCAAATAGAACTCCAAGATCACGAATAGTGTCCACTTCATTAACTTTGTCCTCATTTATGTAATAAACTGTCATTATTGGGTTAATTTTCCTTGTATATGTAACATGGTAACACTTCTTTGGATTCAAAAACATGTCATTATCTTTACACCATTGAATAAGACTATTAAGATCCATCTGTAAAAGTGAGGAGTCTCTGTTAGATTTAACAATTCTAAGAAACTTTAAATCATCGGCATACATAAAAATTTCAGAGTGCTGTAGACAGCTGGGAAGGTCGTTAATAAAATAGTTGAATAATATAGGCCCTAGATGGGAGCCTTGTGGAACTCCAGATGAGATATTATATACGTCAGATTGATAACCGTTTACCACAACAAAAAAAGATCTACCTCTTAAGTATGAAGTCACCCATTCAAGCAAGCCACCAGCGATACCATAAGCACGCAACTTACAAGATAAGATTTTGTGGGACACTTTATCAAAGGCCTTGCTGAAGTCAGTATAAATGAAGTCAGCTTGGTGCCCAGAGTCTATGGCTTCAGTCAAAAGTTATTCGCAAGGTTACTAAAGCGAGTACATGCGTTAGTAACTCGCGCGGGATACATGTGTTAGTTAAGGAGTCTGCCCACTACCCCGTCTCATGACCGTAGTAGGAACGTGTCAGGCGAAAAAATATTCTTTGTAAGGAAATGTATAAGACTATGCCCACTAGACCGTCCCGTCACCGACCAGCAGTTCCTATAGCAGGACGTATCGTGTTGCTTTTCGTATCTGATACGTTCCTAGCACGGTCATGGTATGAGACGGTGTAGTGGGCAGACTCCTTTACTCGTGGGGACTACACGCACTTATATGCGTGAGGCTCGCATCTCGAATACATGCCCAAACTTGCGCTTGTTTCTCGCGCCGTATACAAGACCTATTATTGTGTACCTACATCAAATAACTTTTCTAACAAAAGCATTTTTACAAATACGTGTATTAAAGGCAACATTATTACTAAAAGTAATTTTGTACAGGCAACCTTATAACTTATAAGATATAATAAAAACCAATTGTAAATGGAAGATCACTCTATTTATTCATCATACTAGATGAATAAATAGAGTGACTATCGGTGAAATACATTTTATACAAATCTTTGATAATAAATGTTATATACTTATTCAGGTACATTTCTATCAATTCAACTTCTATATAATATTGTCTTCTGTTAACACGAATGTTATTCATTGAAATTAAACTCATTTATACGGATTTTATCGCGTTGTTTATTTAACACTGTATTACATAATTTTGAAACTGTTACACTACTACTACTATTGAAGTTTACTACTATTTAAGCTATATATTTTTAATTAAAGCTATTTATATTTATGTTTACACTTTGCCCCGACGTTTTGGTTGCTTTATAGTAGCCATGTTCACGAGGAGACTAAGATGGTAGTTGTCCCAACCAAGAGGCACACTCAGAACGTTAAACTTAAATATAAATAGTTTTAATTAAAAATATATAGCTTATATAGTAGTAAACTTCAATAATAGTAGTGGTAGAGTTTTCAAAATTATGTAATTACAGTGTTTTAAAGTAAAATAAACAAAGCGACAAAATCCGTATAAATTGTTTAATTTCAAAGTCTTTGTAAGTTCGACCTGGGATTCCAACGCATTCATTACCGCTGCACCACCAGGCATTAAAAGCGAGAAGTACATCGTTTCAAAGACAGACAGTCAGACATCAGATGAAAAGACAAGAACAAATAATATAAAAGCGTACTCGTGGCCTTATCGCTAAGAGCGAGCAATCTCGTCTATGAGATCCCAAATACTAGTCAAACAAAAAATTCATTTCTTCAGAAAACCTTCAATACGGCAATACATCTATTTCGCCTGTCTCTTTCAATTCGACACTAATTTGTTTCACTACACTTTTGTTTTCATTCCTTGATACCTTCGTGAGGGTAGACAGAAAAAAATTAAGAAAATAAATTGACGTATGACGTTGAGCCTCGTTGATCTCGTGGCATAAGATTTCGCTGTGTTTGTAGTCTAGTAAGGTCCCAGTATTCATACCGCGTCAACAGCAGGTGAAATGTGGGTATAAAATATATCTGTCAAATTTCAAGGTCATACCGGTATAAATTACTGCGTTGCTCGAGGATATACTAATCAGAATCTATGTATGCATATCTACATCATGTGTTCAATAATCATATCCCGATAAATAGATGTAACTATGTGTGATTTTGTAACGTTAATACATAGCTAGATATTTTAATTTTTTGGATTAATCTCGCGCTATTTATATTTCCTGTGTCACAGTAGACATTACAAACATCCAGACTCGGACAAACGATTTGTGTATCACACAAATTTTAGTCCCATGTGGGGTTCGCACTCATAACCCTCGGCTGAGTGGCAGTGGCTTTCACTTAAATCACTACGCCATCCGTGCAGACAAAATTGAATGTGACCGATTATGCTTTGTCACTGTTGTCAGTGAAGTAACAGCTGACACTTCGTTTCCTCAATTCCATTAGCTCTGGAACATATTTCAGGCTGCTAAAAGCCCCATATATGATCAATGGCCCCCCATTAGTTACTAACGGTAACTGCCGACACATCATTACCCTGATTCATGAGTTCACGGCTGCTATATTGTAGGTCGGGCAGAAGGTTAAGCATTATCGATTGGTGATAGGCCTTGTGGCTATTTGTATATATCGCAGTTGGAATATACCTCTCTAGGACGATCTAGAAACTTAGAAGAGGGTATAAAAACTGATTACGAACCAGCTTTCACCCGTGATTGTGCCTCCTTGGTGTTGAAGGTCTATCGCACATAAACTGAGCACGTTTCGGTAATAGGATGAGACCTTATACATAATTTTGGTTACTAGTTGTTTAATTTGTTTTTTAATAGAATTCTTTGCGTAACCAAATTTTTCGATCATAATTTTACGTTATATAACCGAACGCTACGTAAATGGTGCGAAAAGAAAAAAACGTGGCACACCACTTACAAAATTGAGCTCTTTTGAGTTTACACTTAGATGTAGCCTATCTCACTCTCCGACTCATAGGTTATCTATAGCAAAACATCACGTCAATCCGTTGCTTCATTGCTGCGTGAAAGAAGGAAAATCAACTATATTATTTTGAAAAGAGCTAGAACACAGCGGAATTCTTGCTTTTTTTTTGGGATCAAGATCAAACTGGCATAGCTCGGCTACAGAGCATCTTCACTCCATAGAAGATCTCAGCCAATCATGTTTGCTGAGTTCTTATGGCAAGTAGTGCCTCTAGGCGCCTTAAAAAGATGCTGTGTTATTAACAGGGCACTAGTACTAGTAAATAATTAATGTATAAAACATTGCATGCTTCTGGAGTTCTAAGCGTTCATAAGCATCGGTAACCGCTTACCGCTAGGTCAAAGTCATAAACATTTATTGATTTAGGTCACAAAGTAACTTATGAACGTCAAAATATATACGTTGATGGGTTTACCAAGTTACTCGAGTTACATTAAGGTAAGTTGCTAGACAGGCCGCATGCTTCGTCAGCAGCTTGGATATATGAAAAAGACACCAATAAAGTTACTTGTACAGCAAATATCATTCTTGTTCTTTTATCAATGTGCCTCGTTAGTTCAATAGATTTACAGTGAATACATTCGTAGTTACGAATGGCGCTCATCGATCGTAAAGTTCACCCGATTCCCGAGTCGAGAGCAAATTTGTTATTCAGATTTTCTACAAAGAAACACTCAGTAACGTTACAAAATAAGAGCTTCGTATATTCCAAAACTCCAGAATCGTGGCTTATCATAAAATGTTGGGACCAAAATACCTACATGAACATAAAATTTTACTATCCATAGAACCTTCATGATGTCACTGTATGCGAATCAGTGAGCTATACAAATAAATCAGCTGAGTTCTCCTGCATAATCCAGGATTTATCCGGCGGCTTATCATCGTGCCGGGACGACCGCATCGCTCCACTTCCGAGCGATAAATAACCAAAGTTCGACAACGCAAACAAGTTTGCCAGTTATAAAATTACGTTTTGATATATGGCAACAAAATGTATTTATATTTATGGGTATACAATAATTTCATTGACTAATATTTATTTTTTATGCATTTTGTGCGCCTTTATAAGAATGATTGGAAGTTGTTTTTAAATATCTTTGCTTCTTCCCTTAACGTGTGTCGTGTTTTTTGCATTCGATACCCACACTTGACAAAAAATGTGTGATTCACAAATAGTTGTTGCAAGCCTGGGTGATCTTTATTTGTTGTTTGAATGTTAATAAAGTGCCCTATTGCACAGGATGTTATCCGAGTAACAAGAAATTACACATTGTCTTATACCATTTTAAGAAAATTTTCGTGCAACAGTCGTAAAATCACATGTACCTAAAAATGATTGCCAATTTCGTTTGATAACGATATGTAAAGTAACTGTCAAACCATGAGCCATATTTTATTTTCTATAAATATTTATTTTACATGCAGGAAGGTGAAATTGAACATTTGCACGGGGCGGTGAAATTATTAATCAAATCTGGTTTGTTTTATACAAAAAATATTGTTCGATTTATTTAAAGGTTTTTATTTGATGGATTTGATTTGACGTGTTTCTGTTTATTTACAATATGAGCCTTCAAGTAACGACAGAGTGTCTGCCATGAGTTTTAATGGCTCCAGCTGTGAGGTCCCTGGTTTTAAGCTCTCCTAAAAGTGCTGTGCCCGGCAGGGTCCATAAGTTGTAACTTATTCTTAAGTCTACCTCCTGTAATTGTACATTTTGAAATGCAATAAACTGAAGTTGAAATGCCGGGTTGGAAAAGGGTTATTGGATATTACAATTTTTTATTTAACTTTACTACTGCTATATACTGCCTCCGTGGCGCCGCGGTAGTGAATGCCACTGATGTGCATGAGGTCTTGGGTTCGAATCCAGGGTCGGCCCAACAAAATGATATTGGGTTTAGTTGGCGGTGTTAGACACCCCCGTGCCTCGGTAAGCACGTAAAGCCGTTGGTCCTGCGCCTGACCTCTCTCCGGTCGTGTCGAATTACCGTCCCATCGGATCATGAGAGTTAGGGAACTGAGAGTGCACTTGTGTTTGCGCAAATACTTGTGCACTATAATATCTCCTGCGCAGATGGCCAGTCTCCATTAAGATTGGCCGCCGTGGCCGAAATTCGGTCTGGAGGACATTATACCGTATTCACATTTTGCCAGCAATGCCTTAAGGTTAGATTAGTATTCTAACCTAAAAATATGAGTATAAATTATATTTTCGTGTATCTATACAGGGTGATTTTGAAATCATGTAATTCCTTTTAACCACGCATTCTACTGGTGATATAGAATAACCCTGACCATATTTTTATTTAATTAGAATTATATTTTTTGAAAAATTATTGCTCCGTTTTTTTCGTGAAATGGTGTCAGATAGTCATATGTTAACCAACCGAGGCAATTTTAATTTTTTACTAATTAAAATAAAAAACATATTAATAATTAATGTCGTAAATAATAACGGGCGGTCCTTTTTATTGCCCCTTATTATTTACGACATCAGTTATTGTTATGTTATTATTTTTAAATTAGTAAAATATTAAGATTGTGTCAGGTGGTTAAAATATGACTATTTGAAATCATTTCATGAAAAAAATCTGTACTCTAATTTTGCCGAAACCATTATTCTAATTAAGAAAAAATATTGTCAGGATTATTCTATATCACCAGTAGAATGTGTGGTTAAAAGGAATTACACGATTTCAAAATCACCCTGTATATCTAACACACCACCACAATATCGAAATAAAAAATACAGATAATTTCAATGTGATAAATTTACATCATACAAATTTGAACAACAGATTAAATGAAATTCCTGCCGGCTCCAGTGGGTTGGCAGTAAATAACCAACGCATCGGGTTACTTTGACAATCGCGGGAACGCATTTCCGAACCATTGAGCCAAAGTCGCCTTTTCGGCAAATGACCTACTTAAATTATTTACCGATTAAGCGATACAAAAAAAGTTAATTTACTTTATTACATATAAAAGTGATTATAAGTGGTATTATTTTTTATTTTTTAACCTCAAAGCCCTCACTGTGTATTTATCGGGGGAAACTTAACAATTCAAACAACGAACACGAAGAACACCTAGATTAGGTTCTATTTCTTCCGTCCGATAACTAAGAGGACGTTAAGAGATATGGAACGCATAACGTCTTTTTAGTTAGCGGACGGCAGATTTGTGGACCACAGAAATGTTTATCCTGTGTGGGGATCGAGCCCACCACACTTGACGAGGCCACCTTTACGCCGTCTGTTCAGTCTAAACTAGTAAATATATAGTAGGTATTGATGAGTAGTAGGTTTGCTGGTTTTAGCTTGAATAGGCTGACCAGACCGGAGAAGTACTAACCTCTCAGTGAATTTTCACATATAGTATCAGTATACTCGTACGTACTGTTGCGTTTCAAAGCTAACCCAGTCTCTCGTTGGTCCTTTTTCCCCTTCCTTCCTTGGTCTACTCCCTTTCTCCATCCCCTTCACGTAACCTACGGTAACTGCTGCGCGTTAAGCAGAAGATAGTTGATGTTTGCTACTTATGCGATTTACGGTAAGCAGTGTCTTCTTTGTGTCTCTTTAGAATTGCTTTTTTTTATTTAAAGTGGCAAACAAGCATACGGCCCTCCTAATGGTAACTGGTCACCGTAGGCTATGGACGCCTCCATTTTAGCCGCCTGGTCCCCCGGCTGATGTCGGCGGCGGGAACGCTTAGCTCTCTGCTGCCGAATATCGGGGGGCCGAGTGTCGTCTGCCGCCGCCTCTATTTGGGGGTGGTGCGGTCGATGGCCCTCTACGGGTCGCCCA
The DNA here is from genome assembly GCA_963675205.1 of Catocala nupta. Lineage (NCBI taxonomy): Eukaryota > Metazoa > Arthropoda > Insecta > Lepidoptera > Erebidae > Catocala > Catocala nupta. The sequence goes on from OY776104.1 coordinate 18,686,996, forward strand.
TTTGGGCCGGCGCCCTCGATCGCCGAAACATCGCCCTCCTGAGGAGACCTCAGAGGGCGATGGCGATCAGGGTGTCGCGGGCGTACCGCACCGTCTCCTTTGAGGCGGCGTGCGTCCTGGCGGCATCGCCGCCCTGGGATTTGGAGGCGGAGGTCCAAGCGTCGGTGTATCACTGGCGCGTGGACCTCCGGCTCCATGGTGAGGAACCCACTCACGGGGCGGTGGAGACGCGAAGGTCCCAGGCTCGACTGGTCCTCGAGGCCAAGTGGGAGGAGCGACTGGCCCAGCCCCGCTACGGGGTGAGGACGGTCGAGGCTGTCCGTCCGGTGCTAAGGCAATGGACGGACAGACGGCGCGGACCGCTCACCTACCGGCTTGCGCAGGTGCTCTCCGGACACGGTTGTTTCGGAGAGTACCTGTGCAAGATAGCCGGAAGGGAGCCGACAACCAGGTGTCACCATTGCGAGGAGTGCGACCGGGACACGGCGCAGCACACGCTGGAGGAGTGTCCGGCGTGGGCCGAGGAGCGCTGTGCCCTGGTCGCCGTGATTGGCCCCGACCTCTCGTTGCCGACCGTCGTATCCATGATGGTCGGTGACGACAAGTGCTGGGGTGCAATGAGGTCCTTCTGCGAGACTGTCATCTCGCAGAAGGAGGCGGCGGAGCGGGAGCGTGAGGAAGATCCTTTCGCCCCGGACATCCGCCGCCGGAAGAGGGGGCGCAGGAGACGCGCTTATGTCGCTCTCCTGCCTCCCACCTAAGGGTTCTGGGTGGCAAGGCCTCAGGAGACCCTGCCATCCGTGAGTAAGAACGCAAAGAGGGCGCGCGCGGTGTTCCCGCGCGCCTTCTTACGTCGAAAGGGGAGAGCAGTGAAATGCTCTCCCCCGGGGACGAGAGCAGGTCGGGTCCAATTGACCGGCACCCACACGGGGGGGCCTGCAATGGATGAATCTTTTTAGACTCCCATTGGGTGAGAGAGGGAACAGCCCAGGTTTTTTTAGTGGGTATACCAGCACTCGGCTGGTGAGTCCCACACGCCCCGCCGGTGCCGTTCCCTAGCCGGCGGGTAGTGCATCAAGCATTTTTTCCTGGGTATCAAAAAAAAAAAAAAAGGCTATGTACGCCTGCAACACCAGAGGCATCAGTAGCGCGTTGCCGACCTTATAAAAACCTTTTAACGCTCTTTTTGAAGAACCCTATACTGTAGTCTTGTGGGAAAACATGGGCAGGGAGTTCATTCCACAACCTGACCGTCCGCGGGAGAATTCGTCTTCTGTAATGCAAAATTTGCCATGTCTATGAGCGGCGGTTACCGCTTAGTAGCAATACGAAAACAACTATGCGTTTCGCCTGATAGTAAGCAGTTATCATACCAGGGAAATCACTCGTGCTGTTTGTTATAGTAGCGATATATTTGAAACACATAATTTATAATCAATGTGATTACAACTCTAATTGCATGTTTAATTACCTGCAATATTGGAAGGGTGAATCAAACCATTATGTACTACAGATATACAGGGCTTATCCAAATATCAATTAATTTCCCAATACGCAGTAAATTCCAATAATGCGCTGGCTACGACCAGCGCCGTTCATACGGTAGTTCGGTCAAGTGGCACGGGTACGACGCATCTGGTTTATGTACAATTAGGTGGGGCATCGTACCTGCGTCCATTTGGGGTGAATAGTAATAAAAAATGTTCGTGTTTTTAGATACTATTATGAATATCATCCTAACTATAATAATATAAATGCGATTATAGCTGACAGTCACGCCCGAAGACGGCTCCTCAAACTCTTATCTAGCTATTTCAGTTAATACCATTTTCAATCCCCACTGGCCCTCCGGCGAGAATGCAACCGGCTTAAGCCAGCTTAGAAAATGTCCATCTCGTCTTAACATACACAATTTTAAACGAGATATGAGAATATTTAGAATTCTTCATGTATTTGTTCTAAGGAAAGTAGTTAAAGCTGCCTTGTGTGCGCATATCTCACAAGTTTGATTTAGTACTTCAAGTCGGTTTTAAGCAGATATGTTTGGATATGATTCTTGTCCTTAATTACTCCCGGCGTAGCGGAATAATGGGTACGATTATAAAAAATATCGTGTTTTAAGATACTATTATAAATATCATCCTAACTATTATAATATTAATGCGAATGTGAGTTTATTTGTTACGCTTTCACGCCTAAACTACTCGACCGATCATCATAAAACTTCGCAACCACATTCCTGGGGGGAAAAAAAAGAAATTGAATACCTTTAATCCAGCAAAAAGTACTGTTTGTATCCTCACTTCTACATGTACGGGTGCAAAGCCGCACATGTAGAAACATAATCTAGTTTTATATATATTTACATCATACTGAAAAGTATTGCAGGTTATGAGAGCGGAAACATGTTTTTTTTTTATTTAACAAAAGGGTTGAAGATTGGCAAAGGGATAGCCTCAGTAAGCCTATAATTTCAATATGGGTGAAAGAATGGCTTTCACATGTCTATCGCGCGTTTTCGATCGCTTTGTTGTTTTTAACCTTGTATAAAGCTTTGTGCTTATTAGATAGGGATGCTTACCTACCATGTGGCGACTTTGATCCTACCTAGCGATTTTTACCTATTTACCCTTTCTGGTTGCTTTAATCATGGCAGATACACTGCTGTCTTTAACTTTGAGGATTGATCTTTTAGCATAACGCCAATGGCCCTTTATACGATTACATCATCGCTCGATATAGTGTACATTGACCCTAAAACCTAAAACAATTTCTTTTACTTTACAGCCAAAGGAAGAAGGCATTATTTTGGGTCCAAACACAGGCAATCGTTGGTCTTATTTGCCTTATCTGTATCAGCATAAACGTATGGATTTTGTTTCTTATTTTTGACATATGTACCTGCATATAACGAGTCTTCTCTCTATATATCTAAAATATACACCTACATACATGTATATTTTCCAAAATCATATCTCAGTAATACGACGGCAAGTTCGTATTGTTCGGGCATTTTGGATGTATTTTAGATGACTTAAGAATGAGTACGGGAAAAAAGCTATTAATGTTTTATCTGATCCGTGTCTAAGATATATATACTTGATACTTGGGCCACAGCGCTAGCAAGGCAATCAAAATCTGACTTGATTATGTTTGAAAGTGGTTCTTCTATCTTATGTACCGATGCCACAAAAAGGATCTATGAGAACATTACTTAGAATGTGCAAATGCAACGCCCACCATAAGAATGGCGGCTGTTTGTCCAGATTTCAGATAAAGGACGAAAGCCGTCACAAAGGGACAAAACGGTTGGCATAAAGAAAAATAAATGCAAATTGTCCACATTTTGCAAACGAGTGGGAATGTACGGTTGGTCGATAACATTTTGTTTGTCATACATTTCGTTTGCTGTGACTGGTATTTGAAATTGGCAGTTTTAATTATGAATGGAAATGTATTTTTTAAAATGATATCCGATTAAGCCCCGGGGACAATAACGAATCTAGGCAGGCTTTAAGATGGTGCAAGATCCAATAATGGTGTCCTACTTGTATGCTTCTAATTTATTTTTCTTCCAACCGAACTCGTTTGCAACCGAGTCGCTTAAAACGCTCTCTGAAGGCCCGACACTGTTCCTGGGATTACTAGAGATTCAAATTTCCGATACGCTCCTCAGTCTAGGATACTCGAAAGTCAAAAATCTGTTATTTATTTAGGTTCCAAAGTAAAACTTATAAACGTCATAATCTATTAGTTATAGTAAGGAAAGATCGACCTTTTTTTTAAAGATACATTGATGCATACCTCTCTGCGGAATTGACGCATTCTTTTCACCTGACCTTACAGCAGACTGTCTAAGATTGCCTTCTCCGAATGTCCTATTTATATTTACCTCGTATTTAAAGAGAGGAAGGGTAGATTCAAAAATAAAATCCAACCATTCCAAACAAAGAAGCAGAAAATAAACCTAAAATTGACTTGAACTTGAACTGGAGCAATCCGCAAAGTCATTGTTTTATACACAATAAGAAAACGTTTACAAAAGCTATTCCTTCATATCGCTGATAAAAGAACAGCCATGTTGAACGGCCAAACGAATTGATCTGTCAATCAAGTGAACCCCGCCAAAAGAATGACATAAAGAAAACAGTAAATCAGTATTTTTTTGTATATAAATAATATTGGAGATTGGATCCTATTTATATTTTGGTCTCCCAACAATTTGGGAAAAATAATTTATTGACAACAATAGTTGTTTACTTCGTTGTAGTGTTTCTGCAATTGAGCATATGTTTTTATTCTTAATTGACAACATATGGTAAATGGTGGATTATTATGGAGAGCTTTACGTAGTACATTGAAACAATGTACACGGCGAAATCTAGCCTCAAAACTGCTGTCTGTGGATTTCATAATATTTCATACCTTGCGGAGATTGAACTCAAACTTAAAGTGGATGTGGCGAGACGAACTCTTAAATCCTTGCGTGATCCGTGCTGTCACAAATAGAATTTATGCATACAGTAATAATTATCATTAGACATCATGCGTGACAGATTGTGAAAATACATTTGCCAACAATGTAAATTGACAAACAAAAATTCTAAAGTTTATATTTGTGACAAAATACGGACCGCATACTATAACAATCGTTCATTCCGACATAGGCAGTATTGTACAAATTCTAAGTTCAGAAACATTTCCTGTCGACGCCGAAGTTTTCCAATTTCGTATTTGCCAACTGTACTAAAATGTCGAGCAATCGATAAATATATACATTTTATGGTGTCGCAACAGCTCGACTTAGCTCTGCATTATTCATATTATTTAATATTTGGTCATCTGTTATCCGATATAATACTGCCACAATAACTGCGGAAACACGCTTCATATGAGTAAATTAGCTTCTCACCTTTGAAACGAAACTGTCTCAACTGTCTCACTTAAATTCCGCAACGCGTCTGCATTAAATCCTTTAACAAAAACTGGAAGCCGACCAGATTTCGTACGTCGCGATTCCAACGAACGGGGTAACTGAGAACGGTCCACTCGAATCCACCGGTTTATCCGTGTAAGCGAACGGATTACAGCTGACGGTCACGCCCGAAGACGGCTCTTCAACTCTTATCTAGCTATTTCAATTAATACCATTTTCAATCCCCACTGGCCCTCCGGCGAGAATGCAACCGGCTTAAGCCAGCTTAGAAAATGTCCATCTCGTCGTAACATACACAACTTTAAACGAGCTATGAGAATATTTAGAATTCTTCGCGTATTTGGTCTAAGGAAAGTAATTAAAGCTGCCTTGTGTGCGCATATCTCACAAGTTTGATTTAGTACTTGAAGTGGGTTTTAAGCAAATATGTTTGGATATGATTCTTGTCTGTAATTACTCCCGGCGTAGCGGAATAATGGGTACGGTTATAACATATTAAGTCGCAACGTATTTCGGAGTTGCTGCTGGAAACATATTTGCTTTATTGAATTTTAACTGAATACTTGCTACGTGTAGTAAAATATATTTTTACTAAATAAAACAATCAGTTTCAGAGTCAACGAGTTCAATTCAAAATGTTACGCCGCGCTCGTCCGTTATAATTGAAATGAGTCCCAAGTGGGGCGCCAACTAAGCAAAAAAGCAACAAAAAAAATGTTTATTGTTTTCAACACGTACAAATTATATTGTATGTTCAAATACACTGCCGTATTATACACCTGTATAAGTTTATATTGTACTGCTTGTGTTGCTGTGAAATTTTATAGCTGCAATAATTTCACAGAGAACTCGCTCTATTCTTGAGAAGCACTCTCCTGTTCAAACTTACCGTAAGGTTTAATAACTTTGGTAAATGGCGACGCGTGTTTCTGTTTTTATGATGTTAGTTTAACATTATTCCACGCCAGGTAATCTGAATGGGTAATGAAATTGGAAGGAGCGAGTCAAAGAAGGAATGAGAGCTTAGAAATTTTTTACGTCTACGTCTACTCTCGTCGTGTCTACGTATTATGAAATCTCGTTATTAGTGATAACTACTATCGATTATCGCTACACCTTCGCAGTGAAATGATTATCGCTGTCGCAATGAGTGTCGTGGTACGAGGAGATTTGTTGAACTTGGTGAACTTTGATATTAGCAGCAATAGAAGCTGCTTTTTTATATTTTTATCAAATGTCGTCGAATAAACTACGTTTATCGAGTAATTCCAACCTCAGCTGAATATCAAGCAGATAAAAAATATATCCAGCTTTAAGTTTTACATACTAAAACATTGCGCAGTCATGTATATTATATTGCTTCGAAGCAAAACATTGTATTCAAATTCCAGAACAAGTGCTGAGCAATAACTAACATTTTACGGCGCGTTGTATAAGACATACATTAAGATATGAGATTATAAAGAAGAGTTATCAACTGGGACGTGACGTAAGCAGATGTATTTTGAAGACAAGTACTGGCTTTAGCTAGTCGCAAGCACAATAAAACACATTTGGAAAGTAAAGTCAGAATTTAGAGCTGCAGCAAGTAAGCAGTTAAATCGAATTTAAGCTATTTAAAAACAATCACAGTAAAAAGAAAAGCAATCGTTGCTCTCTTTTAACCTATCAAGTCTTGGATTACCAGATATAATTAAAAACCTATTGTGTCTGGTCGCCAGTGTGCTACTGCGACTCAATAGGTTAACCACCACGTGAACGAAGTGCTTAATATATGTTGTTATTGTATTTTATATCTTTGCCTTGTATGTACCAAAATTCTTATTTTTAGCAGCATTATATAGGTTTTACAATTCGTCGTCATAGCAAGAATCAAAGAAATCTAGATTTTCAGAATCTATAAAAATGCTGACGGTGCTCTCGTTTCTTAAAATTGGTCTTGTGAAAATATCACCCAAATAAATAAATATTGGACACTAAAATATAATGAAACGTATATTAAGGGTCCCGTTGGCTGTTATTTGTTTGGTATTCTTCGAGCCAAGACGTGAGTCTGATATTCGATCAAATAAACAATAGCTTGCCAAACAAATAGATATTAACTGATATTGGATTCTATATATCTGAGAATATTGTAATAGTTATCGACTAGTAAATTTATTTGAACGCTATAGTATATAAATGGAAATGGCCAGTGATGTTGGCGATGCTTTCAATCCTTCTGTATTCAATAATATATTTATGTTTCTTTTGCCCACGGTTTCACTCAAGTTAATTTCTTCTTTTTCTCAAGGATTTTGTCAATAATTTTTAGCCATCATCAGATCAGGTATTTATGAATAAAATATTTCGAATGGCTTAGGACCAGAAAAGAAAAATAAATGTGTAAGCTATTGATTATATGTATAGACATCAAGAAAATATTTTGAGCTAGCTTTTGGTCGCGGCTTAGTTCGGAAACATGATCGGTTGAGTAGTTAGGGATGAAAGCGTAACAAATAAAAAACTCAATTTGTGTTTATAATATTAGTAAGGATTATATCATTTTGGCAATAAACCTACCCTGTGATTAAAACAGGTAAAGCATCTAGAAGACTAGTCAGATGTAGATTGTCAGATTTCACACACTTTCGAGAACTTTTAGACATATGGTTTCTTCGCCTTTAGAGAACGTGATTAATAACTGCTTTGCAAAGTCGTGTTCTTGATTCAAATGAAACGATCAGTCACATTCAGACGACGATCGCTGATTTAGTATGGTTCATCTTACGTTCCTTACAATTTTATTTATTCATAGAAATTGATCAACTAAGTGTTTCACATGATATCGGTTTTATGATCGACTTCAGTAATAACCTAAAGGGCCACAGTAGATAATGGAGACTCGAAACTACTTAAGATAGGTAAGTTAATGGTCAGTTTTAATGATGTCCATTAAAATGGGCTGTTCTATTTTGGTGACAATGCCTTTGCTGGAATACCTATTTTGATATTTTTTAGAATATAACGTGATATAAGCAGAGAGTCATTGGACTTTCTACAAAATAAAAATAAGAACCAGCAGTGTAGAGAAAGAGAGGTATATTATATTCTATATCTATTTACCACTTATTTGAAAATATGTTTATCAGCTGCAGTCTATATTTCCTGTATTCCTTCCATTCATTCAATCATTCCAATTTAATTACCGTTATTGCAGAATTCAGTCTCTTCCACCACTTAATCCATCCATACTGATATTTCTTTTTCTTCTTTCATTGATTTTTCCAAGTCCCCTTTCCTAATATTTTCTTCAAGTCATTCCTAACAAGCCGAACTGTTGAACTGTGATTGTGATCTACATATCCTTTCTTGGATATATCAACCAAATAACATACTATTTCCTAAACTTATTCAAACACATATGCTTTGAAATAAAAGGAGGAAGTATAACAACAGAATCTGGCCATTATTTTATCGAGTGTCACGTCCAGAGATTTTCCTGCGTCTGTATTTATTTGTTCCTTTGTTTGAGAGGTGAAGTATTGGAGCGATAAGGTTGTGCTCACGGCCGTAAAAATCAAGTGGAATGGCTGCTTTCATTATAGAGGGCAGGTTATCAACAACTACTCGTATTTGGCTGAGATGCTGTGAAGATTTTCAAGTGTTGGGTTGCACGTTTGGTTGAAAGGCGTTTGTAAATCTATTAGTTAAACAATTAGAGAGTCAAGTTGTGTTGCGGTGAGCTAATAGCTGATGGCTGTTTGGTATTTCTATTGGGTTTAGTTACGGTTGGATTTTTATATGAACAATTTGGAGCACGTTATTTTTGATAGCAGTTCTGATATAGAAATATCAGTACACAGTTTTAATCCTAGCTAATGTTAAAAATGCGTTTTCTTTTTATTATTACGCTCTAACTCCTCGATCGATCATGTAATTTCGTACTTACGTTGTCAGGGGTACAAGAAAGGATCCTGACGATACCATTCATCTAAAAAAAGTACTGATCTTGGGATCAGTACTTTTTTGCCCGCGGCTTCGCTCGTATAAATATAAGTTAGGTTAGGTTAGTAACAGTACTTTCTTCTGGATGAAAGGTACCCTATATCCTTTTCTGTTACCCTGACAACGCGTATGTGAAATTTCATGATGATCGATCGAATAGTTAAGGCTTGAAAGCGTAACAAATAAACAAATTCACATTCCTATTTATAATATAAGTTAGGAAGTTAGGATTGACTAAATTTCCTGAAATTTTCAATAGCAGTCCGGAGTTAGGAAGTAAGTGGTCTCGGGGTCTTTTGACCCACAGAGCCCATATTCAAACTAGACCGAGGTATGACCCCAAGATATCTGCACACCAAGTAACAAGGTCTTAAATGTAAAAGCATTTATAATACATGCGACCTTGTGACTCCTACATCTCGGGGTTCTTTTGACCTACAGGGCCCAAATTCACTTATTTCTATGTCCTTTTCTGTTCCCCTGACAACGCGTATGCGAAATTGCATGATAATCGTTTAAGGCTTGAAAGCGTGACAAAGAAACACATTCACATTCGCATTTATACCTATAGTACTATTAAGGATAGAAACATCACAACATAGGGATGAATAAATTACTAAGTGTGTCCTAAATCGATATTTTAGTCTACGTGCTAGGTTCTTAGTGCGAGATAATCGGTTGAAAGTGGGCCATGAGAGTGCCATGTATCGATCGAAGGGCGGTGTGTCCTCGAACAACCAATTTTGAACAAACATTGGATAGCAGTTATTACCATATACGAGAAGCGATAGCTCAGTGGGGAGACCAACAGACTGCAATGCAGAGAGTCTCGGGTTCGAACCCACGTCGCGCACATCTGACTTTCGGAAATTATATAACTATTCGAAATTATGTGCGTATTGATTGGCAATTATCGCCTGCTATGTGCTTAAGAGAGCACGTTAAGCCGTCGGTCCCGGCTGCCATTAACAACATCTATGGCAGTCGTTATTGGGGAAGTCGACACAAAAGATCCCATTGGGTCGAAGTGTCGCCGGTCTGTGCTGACTGGGCCCCCACACAAGATAAGATAGTATCATATACTGAACTTCTTAGTTCAGTATACACTTAGTTAAAAAATTGCTGGTAGCAAACATGTGGTTATCAGACCTATATAAAGGTACACTAACAGAACGGTGTCGATTGCCTGGTGATGCGTAGTGCAGTGTTATTGAGTTTTCTCTTCAGTAGCAGAACCGCGCCTCAAACTATTCTTGGTAAGCGTCCATAGGCACTCTTTTTACGTGGTGACCATTGTCAAACGCCGAGCTGTTCTAGAATTCCCTAACATACATATATGTTTATTGAATCGATATTAGATGTTTTTGTATCGAATATAGAAAACCGTTAGAAAATTGGATCCGATCATGATTGCAAGCCGATATTTATTTATTTGGTTGTATAGAAGTTTGCACTACATTATGAGCTGTTCTAGAATTCCCTAACATACATATATGTTTATTGAATCGATATTAGATGTTTTTGTATCGAATATAGAAAACCGTTAGAAAATTGGATCCGATCATGATTGCAAGCCGATATTTATTTATTTGGTTGTATAGAAGTTTGCACTACATTATGAGCTGTTCTAGAATTCCCTAACATACATATATGTTTATTGAATCGATATTAGATGTTTTTGTATCGAATATAGAAAACCGTTAGAAAATTGGATCCGATCATGATTGCAAGCCGATATTTATTTATTTGGTTGTATAGAAGTTTGCACTACATTATGAGCTGTTCTAGAATTCCCTAACATACATATATGTTTATTGAATCGATATTAGATGTTTTTGTATCGAATATAGAAAACCGTTAGAAAATTGGATCCGATCATGATTGCAAGCCGATATTTATTTATTTGGTTGTATAGAAGTTTGCACTACATTATGCCCAGATACTATAAATACTAGTTATACAGAAAACTACAACAACTACTTATAATACGACCATAAGCTAAATTAACTATATTAATATTAAGTTAGTACCCATAAACGATCTTTATAAGAATCTAATTGCCATCGCATCTCTTCGTATATTATGTTACAAATACAGAGTGTTAGGCACATGGTTGTCCAAATGAAATAGAGATCTGGTTTGGGCTATTGCCAACGTGTTGGACTCAGGCAAATTAAATTTTGTCTGTTTCGGCGATATGATTTTTTTTAATTTTTAGAATAAAACTCCGAAATTTGGACTAATACTGTAAAAATGTTAAACGAATATGGGTATAGCTATCATAATGATATTTTTTATTTTAGTTAACTATTGCTACATTTCATTAAAAAATTTATTTCCTATAGACACTTTGTAAAAAAATTATAACAGTCAGCCAAAGTTTCGGAAAGAGCTAAAAACAGGAAAAAGTTCAATATAGAACGATTAAAAAATAAAAAATTATAGTGATGGAGGTTTTTAACTTCTGCTCAAACTCTTTAAAATGTTGTATCGTAAGCTTCTGAAAGCGTTCAGAAAATAAAATTAAATGCCAATTATGCTCGACCGGCCGAAAATATTAGAAGTTCGGCTTTACCTAGATTGCACCTATTTATGGAATTAAAATTATTGTTCGCAATATGGAGTCTGGAAATAGACATTAGTATATTACCTTTGCTAAGATATTTGAGGAGTTGAAAGTGAGTTTTGAAGAGTTTATACTCATGAGTGTGTGTATTCATTGTTAATATACAATCAACGTAGCTGTTATTAGCTATGAGTGACCCTATTTCAATCCAATTCCGACATCTAATTGCCCGCCAATAAAACCCCAATTTGCCGAACTTCAAAGAGTTTGTACACCGAGCCGTATACCCGTATAGGAGCCAAAGCGTTCGGATGTTTGCAGACCCCATCCGTCAACAGAGCGCCTACTATGGCCGCAGACACCACAGACCCAATTACCTGGTTAGCAGTATAAACAGGGTCCAAGTGACCCGTGACAAATGATTAGGGGGCACTGACACTCCTAGCAAGTTTTGCGATCCATAATTTAATCGCTCAAAGCTTGTAATTGTGGGGCATTAAGCCGCTAAGTTTAAGCCTTATTGCTTTGTAAACTTAAGCCATCTTGGAATATCTTGATGTATTTCTTCAAAGGATTAGGCACACTTGAGTAATAAACATTTTGTCGTCAATAGCCGACAAGTTTCATACTTGTTATTTTTGAAGCAACCTCTATAGGGACTGCTTTGTAGGTCCTATAGGATAACTTTTAGATTGACTTTAGTCCTTGTGTAGTCGGAATCGGAAGAAGAGAACGAGAAGAAAGAAGGAGAAAGAATCGAAAAGAACTTACGCCTACGGTTTACTCCGTTGCGACAATCCCATATACATTTACCTTATATACTTTAAATATCTTTTGTCGTTCATTCCTTGCTGCATAAGCTTTTGTAATACCTTTCTCAATTCTGTTACTCTCGAATTTAACGTGTATTCAATTAGAAATGTAACTATGTCAATGAATACAGAAACAAAGAACGACTTAAGAACAAAGGAATGTATTTTCACGAATAGCTTTTAATCTATTATTTACGGAATTATTTCCTACTAGTTAGGATTCTTGTGTCAAAGGGATGTCTATCGTCATCCAGGTATTGCCATCAGGTTATTCACGATTAAAATTAGGATTGGATTCCTCCTTTGTTAAAAAAGGACTGTTCCCGCACTATGAATAATTCTGTGTCGTGAGATACTCAATAAAAAGTAAAATGTAATTTGTTTAAATAAAAATATTTAAACAAAGGAGTCGCATAACAGCCAGACTCTGAACAATGACTGTGTATTACACCATTTTTGAAGTGAAACCTTATTGCGGCGCGTTGAGCACTTTTTGGGTAAACAGAAATCGTAGAACTGGCGTTATCGTCACCGAACGCTTTCCATGAGCTATATGTATACTGTGTATATATGCCTCCATGGCGCAACGGTAGTGAATGCGACTGCTGTGCATGAGGTCTCGAGTTCGAATCCCGGGTCGGGCCAACAAAAAGTTATTGAGTTTTTCTGTTAAGAAATCTCAATACGAGCTTGGAGTTAGAAAGTTGGCGGTGTTAGATATCCCCGTGCCTCGGAAAGCACGTAAAGCCGTTGGTCCTGCGCCTGATCTCCCTCCGGTCGTTTCGGATTATTCGTCCCATCGGATCATGAGAGTTAGGGAACAGAGAGTGCACTTGTGTTTGCGCACACACTTGTGCACTATAATATCTCCTGCGCCGATGGCCAGTCTCCGTTAAGATTGGCCGCCGTGACCGAAAATCAGTCTGGAGGACATTATTATATATGTGTACTTTTTGAGTGAATAAAAAGCGTGAAACTCGCGTCATCGTCACTACACGCTAGTTACTTAGTTTTCACTTCTATCGGCAGTCCCCAAAGACTGTCCCGCATGTTTTTTTTGTCCAGTGTGGATATCGAACCCATAACACATGACGTGGTGGCAGTGTCGAGGCGACGACTTAAACCACTAACTACATCATCCGTGTCCTCAACATAATATTGCTAGAAGACGAAGTCTTCTTATCTATAGTATCTGTGTGGGTTCGATTCCCGCACAAGTCAAACATTTATGTGCATGAACATGGATGTTTGCCTTGGTCTGAGTGTTTCTATGTATAATATGTATGAATTTACAAAAAAATATATATATGTATGTTTATCCATCGTCTAGTACCCATAGTACAAACTATGCTTAGTTTGGGCTAGATGGTATTGTGAGTATGTGATAGAATATTATTATTATTATATAATTATATTATAAATAGGAAAGATTTTATTTGACTCAAAAACTAACTAACCGATCTTAAAATTTTCACCATTAGAAAGTTATATTATCACCAAGTAACATAGACCATATCTTATTTAAAAAAAAAAGATGCCATGTACCTTTCATTCAGAAAAAAGTACTGTTCCAAACCTAACCGAACCTACTTTTATGCAATCAAAAGCTGGTTCAATATAAAGTCCGTTATGTCACCCTACACATATCACCGGCCTTATAACTCGGGATGGACCCCATACATCAAGTGGAACACATCCCATCAAAGGTGTTTAGGTTCCGATTGACACTTAGACCCTTCGATTTGTGGGTCGCAGCAATAAATTGTGTGCGTTAAGATCTTTGTCGTTTGAAGTCAAGTATATCTGTATGATGTTATTCTGTGGCAATTACATAGCGACTGTATAGATGGCGCAGCGGTAGTTAATGCAATTGCTGCGCATGAAGTCACAGGCTAGATATACAAAAAAAAAATTGTCTGGAGTTATGCCCGGTAGTCAATAATAGCCTCCTTACGTGGAACCTGAAATGATATTGTGAGTGTAACCCTCTCATGCCTCAACCTAAAGTTAATCTGTGTACGTATGCAATAACATATCTGTGTCTTAGAATAATTAAATAGTTTACCTGGAGTAGTTAACAAAAATAACAGTAATATATGGCTTAATAATTGCAACACCTTGTATATAAATGAGTTGTAAAATACTGAAATTATTATTTGATTGGCGATTTAAAAGAGTGGCCGTGAGTCTTTTGCAGGTATCTTCTCATAAGCTCAACCCTTTGCCTGAAACTGAAACAAACATGAATGTAAATTCAGTACATTTAGTAAAGCTACTGACCTCTTTGGTGTTTATTAGTGTCACTTTGTGACTTTGACTTTGACTGTAATACTAGTCATATGTAAACCAGATTGCTAATAATCTTTTCTATAAAATACCAAAAGGAAGTTTCCTAATGTATGCATATATTTTATGATGCGTGTGGATCGAATCCAAAGTCTAATGTTTCTTTTGCATTTTGTTACAGGTATGTAAAACAGTATACCGGTGTCACGGATTGGTTTGTATTTCAAATAGCATTAACGTGAGGTCGACAGGATGCCAACAAGCTCAACATGTCACAGTTGTATGAATTTAACTTAAATCTATATATTAATGCGTGAAGCAAAAACTTTGTACCCCTTCTTACGAAATTTGCGCGGATGGAGGAGTATGAAATTTGGCACAGCTAAAGTTTACATGGAGAAGGAGTGGCATATCCTAATATTTTTATAAAATATGCATTAGAAATACATTAAATTAATGAAAAAACACTACACGCACACAACCATGCATTTGACACACGCAGTCGAATCGCGTTCGTAGTATTTCGGCGTTGTTCGTCTGACGTCGTACAATTCTTTGTAACTATGGTTACCTTTACCTTATTTATATGTAATAAAGAAAAAAGAAAACAAACTATCAAGCTTAGGAATATCGTCAAAATATAGTCAAGTAAATAATAATTTGATCGAAAACGATAGGTAAATTTAACCTGTATAGCCTTGACGAAATCTAAATAAAATGTGATTATAAGAGTACAGTTATAGACAATAAAACTTTAATAACGATCAAACTTCAAATTTAAATCAATTATGTTGAATTTTGACCATTAGGCGGCCGCTAGTATGGTTAAAACTACGAAACCGATTAAAAAACATATTCGTTATTAGTTAGGATTAATCAGAAATAGTACAGTACATGACTTATATTTTTTATGAATGCGAATATGAGATTGCTTGTTACGCTTTCATACCTTAAGTACTCGACTGATCATCATGAAAATGACATAGGCTCGTGAACAGTACTCTTTTTGGATGAAAAAATTACATAAGCTCATGAGCAGTACGATCATGAGATAAAACCCGAGATATAATACATACGCAACTCGAATTGAAAATATACAACGAAAATTTATAAAATTTCTATGTTATTAGTTGAAAATAAAATATAAGTCCGATAATTACTTCAAACTATGTGCTAAATTTCATATATTGCCGTTAGCCAACCGCCGTATGATAGCAGATGTCGTGTATCTAATGGAATTTGTTATCTGGCAAAATTGATTGTCCAGGCCTACTTTCCAAAATAAATTTTAACGTACCTACGAAAAGCACGAGACGATATAAGCCTATTCACCTGCCTTTAGTATCCACAAATTACAGACAGAATACATTTCTCTGGCGAGCGAGTGATACTTTAAACAAACAAGTAAGAAAGTTCGACATTGATGTTTTTAATATTCAACTGGATGCAGTGAAGCGCATGCTTAGTCTTGACTTTTTATACAAGGTGTAATTCTGATTGATTTTACTTTATTTGTTATATTTTAGATGTTTAAGTGATAAAGTAATTACTGTCCACGCATTGTTATTTAAGAATTAGTCGTCGAGACCTATCATTGGCTCCCTGTTGCATATTTTTTACACTACTATGTATTTCAAAGCTGTTGGTCTTCCTAACAAATAAATAAAAAATGTAATTTTCTGTTTACAAGCAAGGAAAACCGCGAGCAAAAGCTAGTGGATTATATTTTACGTTCAGAAAGCTATTAAACAACAGTAGAGTAGGTATAGACAGGAACATTCGTGCAATTCGTGCTTTAGAGATTTACTAAACAATTAATCAATTAGTCTATTTTAATCTAATGCCAGGCATAAGCGTCTTCCATAAACCTCCCTTAATTAAAAACGTCTTAAATTCACCAACCACAAGCTACATAACCTAAAAAATCTCCAATTAACAGGCGTACTACCTGTAACTACCTCTAGGTACACACGTGAGGCAGTAGGTAGTCGAAAGGGTACGTCACTAAAACCCATCCCGGTCCACGTGACCATTATACCAAGTATAACGACAGACAAACTGGAACTCGTAACTAAGTTGAAAATTTAGCCAACACTAGGGTCACCATGAGGTACGATCGACTTTTGTCTCGCTTGATTTTTAGCCGAGAATATTTGCGCCAGTGACTGGGATCGAGATCTTAATCAAACCATTTCAAAGGGGAGAACATAATATATCTGGTGAAAGAACCTAATTCTTTAAAAATAGGTCTGTATAAAGTAACCTTAAATAGGTATTTTCTAAATAATATTAACGTAGTAATGAAAAACGTCAATTTTAGCATTATTTAATCAATAATTAGTTCAGTGTACAACTACATTCTGGTAAAAATTGTTTTCTTTAAAAAGACAGCTCTCGCACTAGGAATTATTCCAGTATTATCGAAACCTTACACACATTGAAACAAGGGACACAAAAGGTCCCCGACTCGGAACAAATATTCGTGGATCTCACAAATTTTCGTACCATGTGGGAATCGAGCTCACAACCTTCGGCTCAGTGGTAATGGCGAAAAAACCACTTAAACAATTACGCCATCCGAGCAGCCTAATATTTTTGGCATTCGCTTCTAAAAAGAGCCTTTTCCAGCATGAACTATCGACTTAAGCAATCGACCATTTCAGGAAAATATTCGCTTACACATGTTGACTTTAAGTGAAAAAAAAAAAAAAAGGTCGTGGTTGTGGCCTGCTATGCGATTTTAACCTTAGGAGTGGTCAACCGTCGCTCAAGTCGATAGTACATATGTGATTAGAGAGATATGCGACATGAAACTTGAAAGTGGATATAGTGACAAGAATAGAAAAGGGTATGTTAAGCTGGTTTGGGCATGTAGAAAAATGGACGAGAAAAGACTGACTAAGAAAGTTTATAAGGCTAGTGTGAATGGAACAGTCGCAAGAGGCAGACCTAGGCGAACGTTTCTTGATCAGATCGGAGACGTTCTGGACAAAGGCCAGGTTAAGAGCACCTTAAACCGGCGAGCGTGTATGAGGAATGTGATGAAAGTGTATGAAACTAGAGAAGTGTGTTAGGATCGTAGCAAATAGAAATTCGTAGTCTCTTCCTACCCCTCTGGCAAAAAGACGTGAATCTATGTATGTGTATACATATGTGTAAAATATTTTGCAATAATATTATGGTATTCTTAAGTCACCAATTCAAAAATGTACGTGCGTCTTAGGTCAAAACCTTGTCAAACTTCTGGCCCTCTATACCAGTCAAATGCGGTAAACGCTTATTATATGGTAACCCTAGCCAACCCAATACAGTGGCAGGGCCATCAGTAATTATAAACTAGACTAGAGGAACTACTTTTGAGAGTTTCAGAGGCAACCATCACCATCAGAGGTTCGTATTACACGTGTTTAAAATGTGCCAGTCTTTTATATATATACTTTATATATATATAAAACCTTTGTATAAGTATATACCTATAATTCTTATATATGTATTTGTGTATGACACTAAACTCCTCCTTAACGGCTGGACCGATTTTGATGTCATTTTTGCGTGTGTGTGAGTCCCTGGATAGTTAAGATTCACAATTGGAGCCGATAGACCGCGTGGCGATCAGTTAAGTCTGCTAGTAGTTTAGAAATAACTAGGTTTTCGTCAAAGATTTTGTCCATATATTTGTATTCCTTGGAAACAGTAGCTTTTTCTGAATGAAAGGTACCCTATATCCTTTTCTGTACCCCTAAAAACGTGTTTGGGAAATGATGATCGGTCGAGTAGTTAAGGCGCAAAAGCATAACAAACGGACAAACTTATATTCGCATTTATAATATGAGTTAGCATTAGCTTTTGTCAGCGTTTCCACTCGCTTAGAAGATATTAAAACATAGCCTATATCATCTACGTATAGTATACCATAACACCGCCACCTCATACAAGTAAACACACACACATATACACCTAGCTATCCGCACGCGGTTACTATGTGTGGATAGTTATTGTAGGGCTGAACTTATCGAGAGAGACAAGGACAAAGCTATACTTAATAGGCTTTGTCCTTGTCCCACTCGATCTCATTTTTTAGTGTGGAGGACGGTCAATAATTTTGTTTACTTAGTTTATATTAAAGCACTATTTCAAACAACATTCAAGGGAAAACCATGTGCAGTTGCTATGGTCATGCCTTGAAATCTTATTTCTGTATATATCGAAGTCTCTAACTGTAATTTGTTTTCGTATTTTCTAAGCACCCATCGACAAAATAATAACAAACCATTTTGATTAATATTTCATGACTTTTAATGTCAGAAATGTAATTAATACTTAACCTAAATAAAATCAGTAGGCCGCACGAATATACATAATTATTACGTGTCGTTACACTCAACCGCGCGAATCACGTTGGCAATGCAGTACTACCAGCCGTACTGCCACGTTCAAGGGGACGATATCCCTCATACATTAAACCTAAAACGAAAGCTGGCGATGTAATACAACTTTGGCATGAGATTATATGAATCGGTCCAATAGTTTCAGAGATTACCCTCTTACAAACAAAAAAAATACCTTTTTATAATATTAGTATATTGCTTGTTAGTCCAGTAGCAAAAAGTTTTTATTATTTTCAATAAAGCAAAACTGCAAAGCCGTTTATTCATTTTACTATATTGCTTTCAAACGTAGCAATACGCACACAAATAACATACGCCAAATCCTAATACAATATAACAAGCTAGCAATATCTCCTTAACATATCTACATATTAGAAATACTATTACATTATCTAGACTATCTCGAGGACCAACACTCCAAAATACCTCAGTCCCACATCACTCTTCGTAGAGCACAACTATTGCCATAGTTCACGAGTGGGGTCGTCTCATACCCCTTCCCCCTCCCTCCTAACACCCCCTCCCACCTCATTACTATCAACGCGACGCATATTAATTATATGAAACCTCAGAGCGCCATGCTCTATAGCACTTCACGCGTGGTATACCAACATGTCTCCGTAATTATAACTGGGAAACATATTCGGCCACTATATTAGCGAACAACGTTCGATAATATGTTAGTCATTTTGTAACTATTCGCTATTGTACTTATACGTGAACCTACTTCTAACACAAGCATTCTAGCTTAGCTGGGAAGCTAACAAGATTATTGGAACTTACTTTAAAAAAAAAGAGTCGAATCATGGGTGAGTCAAAAAGATTATTTCAAAATTACCAAGAAGTTCGTTTGTAATTCTGGTTTTTGAGTCAAACGAAGGACTCAAAAGTCACCCAGAATCGAAACAAGAATTTCTACATTTACAAGATTTTTTTTTGCTATATTGGAATTGAACCTACAGCACAAAACGCACTGCTAGCTTTAATATGTAACTCTTATACCACTTCTTAACCATAAAATGAACTAAACCATTTATTCTTCCAACATTATATACATATCTTTGAAATGGAGACTTATAAGCCATTTAACGTAATCAACCAAGCAGGCATTGCGCAATTTTATCAACTCAACTTCACCGAATTCAGTGTCGGTTCTTACACCCAAAAAAAAAAAAATCTGGACATCTGAAAGTCACTCATAGAGAATGCTTTGTCATCAGTAGTTGTCTATCCTTTTTGACTCGATACCCTAACCCAGACCATGCACAATTGATTAAGGTGTCTACAACACAAGATATAACGCAATGATCAGACACAATTGAACCGATACCACTAAACCCACTGCTAGCTTGAATAAGTGACCACTTTGACGATGAAACCATCTCAACAGTCAACTCACCAGTCAACAGTCAATTTACACGAAATTCATCCAACGTATTTTATACACATACATTTGAAATAAAAGCTTATAAGCCACTTAACATACTCACCCGAACAGGTTTTACGTAATTTTATCCTTAACCGAAGTTCTCTTACCCAAAAAACAGCACATATAAATGTCACTCACGCTTGCCGAAAATAAAAATATCCTTTTACATCCAACCATCCTTTATAAAGCCTAGCTTATATTACAAATGCGAATGTGAGTTTCTTTGTTACGTTATAACACCTCAACTACTGATCCGATCATCATGATATTTTGCATACTAGTGTCAGGGATACAGAAAAGGACCAAGAGTGCCTTTCATCCAGATAAAAGTACTGTTCCTAATCTAACCTATATTTGAGCGAACGACAAAAATCTTTTCTTATATATTAGCGGCACATTGCTTGTAGGTATCAATCTCAACGGTACTCATCACAGTTTTTGCCTAATTTCCCATCTCCGCCCACTTTGCCGCACCCCGTTTCTACCCTTCTAGAGATTACCATTATCATGTGAAACACTTGTTTGTCCTGAATTAACGTGTTCTCCTCCTCTTTTAGTATTCCATGCGTGGTTTTTATGGAAATTGTTATGAATAAAAGGTTTTTATTTGAGGAAAAAACGTAATGTATATTGTTACGTAAGATTGTCCTCGCCGCAATCTGGTATGTAATGTAAGTTGTCGAGAGATTATATCTAAATTGTGTTGCACGGTACAATGAATGCTTTCAGAGAATTGTTGCTTTTGTGAAATCAATTTTATTTTTTGGAGGTTATCATTCAAGTTTTGATTTATTCTTGTGATAAAAAATGTATATTACATGCAATAGTCACACGCCTATATTCTCGAATGCGTAGTCAGAACGTGTACTTCAGCCACATTTCGCCAGCTGTGATTTTAAGACTCACTGGGACGGGTGGCGATGGGGTTCGAACCCATTGCCTTGGTGTAACTTAGCATTTCTTGGCAGAAAAATCGAATAACACTGTCCGACCCGTGTATCGATCTAGAAACCTCATGCAGAGTAGGTACTTACGTTTACTGCCGCTCCACCGAAGCACTCAAATATAAGATCAATAAAAAAAAATGTGCATCCATATGTGTATGTAGAAATTGCCACTTATGGGACTGGAGTCTGATTCGAGAGCATACTTTGCAAATTTATGTGCTTATGAAATAATTATATAATTGAAATTAAACTACTATATACGGATTTTATCGCGTTGTTTATTTAACACTGTATTACATAATTTAGAAACTGTTACGCTACTACTACTATTGAATTTTACTAATTTATAAGCTAATAAAATTATTTAAACAATTAAAACTATTTATATTTAGGTTTACACTTTCCCCGACGTTTCGGTGACTATGGCTGCTGAAAAGCAACCGAAACCAAAAAATTCAAGATTATGTAATACAGTGATAAATAAACAACGCGATAAAATCCGTATATAGTAGTTTAATTTCAATGAATAACATTCGCGTAAACAGAAGACAATATTATATAATTATATCATTTAAATCTCTATGTCGCTTTAACGGTGTAGGAATATGATCTCAGTAATTTCTCGAAAAAGTGTAAAGTCTGCCAACGTATTGGGCCAGCGTCGTTAACTATGGCCTAAACCTTCTCACACTGAGAAGAGAAGTCCGTGCTTAGTGTAATTTTTAAAATGTCACTCCGCCTCTATTACGCCGAGCTTTATGGCTGCCAACTCCACAAGGAACAAACATTTTGGTGATCCACATATAGTTGTACCAAGTCTGACTGTTCTTCGTGGCACTATCCCTTGTCCCGTACAAGGGATATTGCCTGTGTCCGCGGTATAGGACAATTATCTATTAAAAAAATAAACAACTTACGCTTGTAATTTTCCCGATGAGATATTTAAAGGTGTATCGCACTTAGATTACACCAACTCTTGCAGGTCCCACGTATCAATATATTATGAGTAGCTGGGTAACCATATTGACTTGACACCCTAACACATTGACCTTATAAAATTTATAGAGTGTCTAAAACAACATACGACGCAAAGGCCCGACCATGCGTGTTATTAAAATAAATCGAGTTAAATATAATTCGACACAAAATGGCGTCAGCTCACATAATGGCGGCTTAATGGCACATGTAATAGTGCTGTTAATAATTTTTGATGTGGCGTGTAGCTCGACGAAAAAACTGGCGTCATAAGGAAAAAGACGTATCTGCAAAAAAAAACACTACATATTATAAAACTAAGTCTCCCGCCGCGTTTGTCTGTCTGTCTTTCTGTTCGCGATAAACTCAAAAACTACTAAACGATTTTTTTTATCGCTACACAACTGTACAGCGAACTCAACCATTCATCTAACGTCGTACTTTATGACGACATATTATAAAACAAAGTCCTCTGCCGCGTCTGTTTGTCTGCCTGTCTGTTCGCGATAAACACAAAAACTACTGAACGGATTTTCATGCGGTTTTCACCAATAAACAGAGTGATTCATGAGGAAGGTGCGAAGCCGGACCGGGTCGCTGGTTTTATATAAATGTACTGGCAGATACGTCTTTTTTTACTGATTGAAAATACATAAATCCCACACTTTCGACATAATTTTTAGATACGTCTTTTTCCCTTATGACGGCAGAATATGTATAGCGATTTTATCCGGCGTTTACCGCCGTAGGTGTATTAATCCAGGGAAACGGAGCTAATTAGTTTAATCATTCCGTGCGGCGCAAAATCGTAGCGAAAGCGGTTGCGGTTACGTGTCGGCTTAGGGAATAAGCGCCGGTAGGACATATAATACCGCAGAGTTAGTTGTGATATGCGATTTCTGCTGCGCTTCTTGAAGTGTTAGTTTGTGGTACAGAGTATGTATGAATGTTTTGGTTTATTCTATTGACTAGCTGTCCCACGAGGTTTCACCCACGTTTATTTATTTAGCAATTTATTTATTTATTTACTTAATAAGAACGGCCGCAGGCCACTTGTACTAATTAAGGACCCAACTATCATGCTACCTATGATAACTGTTACGCTCCCTTGGCTGGTAGCGTGAAGTTATATAACCTAACCTTTCTCAAGAATTGGGCAATCAAATGCAAACATATTTTTTTAATCCAACTAGTAGTTCCAGAGATTATCGCGTTGAAACAAATAAACAAAATCTAAACTGGAAAACTTTAATTTTATCCTCCGAACCAAATTAAGGTGGCCAACCTTAGCGGCGACTTGCCGACTGTGCAGGGGATATTATTATAGTATCCGAATGTATACGCCAAGACATGTGCACTCTCTATTCCTGAACTATCGTATGCCGATGAAATGGCAATCACGGGATAATATTGTGGGATCTACAAATAGTTGTTGCAAGTCGGGTGTGAGAATTTATCCTGTATCCCGGGGGACGTTTCATACACTGGAACCTCTGCAACACCGTAGGCACATTGGACATATTCTGTAGAAACTTGCCCCATTGGCATGTTTCTACAGAATATACTACAGGGAGTGCTCTGAAGAGTTATTCCACCTTATCCCGCCCTCCCCTTTTCTATCCAGAACAACGCGTGCTGGGCTCAGATGCCATCCTTACACGGTGGAGTCGACTAGAGTGCGTACCAACAAGTTTGGGTCCTCATACCTCAGCCGAACGATCAAAGCATCGAATTCTCTGCCAAGGCACGTGTTTCCTTCTTCCTTCAACCCCGGGTCCTTTAAGCGGGACGTGAAAAAGTACCTTCTTAGGCCGTCAAAGTAGAGACCTCAACATCGACTCGGCTGCTATGAGGAGGGTGTGGAGGCCACTGCTCTTAGACCACACGACTGCTTACCATCAGGCAGAGTATGGTCATTTTAAAGAGCAAAATAAAAAATCTAAGAAGAAGACACAAGAAACTCAGATTCGCAACAACTATTCGTGGATTGTAGATCGAACCCACAACATAAAGCCCAGTAGCAGTAGCGAGGCGACCACTTAACCACTGCGCCATCCGTAATATGAGTAATTTCTGCTTATTCAAACTGCTACGTTGAGCTGTTTAGTAAACTATTTGAGTGCGGTACTGGGTTTTAGCAAGTTCGCTCGCTATTTGGCGCCCTCACTTTGAAACCTCGCTTTCACACAGTAATGCATTCCGCCAAGCCCGAACCGTAATAACAGTAAAAAACTTACACTGCTTACCGACAAAATTGGCAAAATTAACACGCGCCCGAATCGCACAAGTTTTTGGTGTAAACGTGTGGATCTAAACGTGTTTCTAGCAACTACCTTGTTAATATCGTGGTATATGTTTGTGATTTGATACCCAGGTTGGTCAGTGCCAATTTCAGGTAGTAAGTTATGTTGTAGATAGCAATAATTCTGCCAGTTAAAGTCAAGTTTAGGTTTTTGTTCGGACAGCTCACGTAGGTACTAGAAATAATAATCTGTATCGTCGACTTTACAAACAATCAAACATGAATGCCTAGACTCGGAACAATAACATGTGGATCACATAATTTTTTATCCCGCGGCATCACATGACTATCGGCGCAGTTGCAATGACGAGGCGACTACATAAACTACGCCGTCTGCATTTTTAAACTGTAATTAAATCAACTATCTTTAAACTAGAACTGCTATAAAACTAAGAATTGTCATAATTTGGAAAGACAAAGGCAAGTCGAAATCTCAGAAGTATGTACCGACTTCCTTTGCAGACTTTTCGTCATCAATGATCCCAACCGCACCTATGGCTTTCAATATGACGTTTTCTATGTTTTTTTAAATATCTATCCCACACTTTGTCTAATGCCTGTATTATGCGAAATTTACAAATATTCAAACAAAGAACACAAAGCACCACCACTCGGCTAATTATTTTTCGATCACCCAAATCTTTGTCCCGCATCATCGAACCCCACAACACTCGACGTGATGGTAAGGACTACTTATACCATTATGTCATCTGCACAGACCTCCTACATTTTTAAACTATAATGAATACAACTATCATTTAACTATAACTGAACTAAAAAGTGTGTATCAACTTATTTTGCTGACTATACCAGAAAGACGGCAGATTTTTCGTCATCGATGTTCCCAACCGCACCTAATGCTTTCAAATGGACGTTTTTTGCACGAACATATTTATTGGACTCGTCCACGACCCCTATATACGTAAAGCGATTTATTTTTCTCTCAAAGGTAGGGTTGTGTTACGCCAGATGTTGGTATAACTGAATCAA
Organism: Catocala nupta; assembly: GCA_963675205.1. NCBI lineage: Eukaryota > Metazoa > Arthropoda > Insecta > Lepidoptera > Erebidae > Catocala > Catocala nupta. Next base: position 18,712,614 of record OY776104.1, read on the forward strand.
GCTTTTGTTCGATCCGTTAGTCTTGGGTAAACGTCATCGGTATACAGTTCCCGGGCTCAATATCCGGTTTGAGGAAAATGCTGTTAGGCTTGATATAAGTAGATTTACGTCGGTGTATCTCGGAAAGTATAAGCAGAAGAATAGTAGCGATAGCGTAGTGGGAGAGCAGACTGCCTCGCAGAGGTTTCGAGTTCGATTCCAAGGACCGTACATAATAATATGACTTTTCAAAGTTATGTGCGTTTAAATAGTTGATTAACGCTCGGTCTATCGGTCGTGAGGAAACCTGCATGTCTGAGAGTTCTCCTTGATATTCTTTCCCCGACATGTAAAGTCTGCCAATTCGCACTGGATTGCCGTGGTGGATTATGGCTTAACCCTTCTCACACTCAGTAGAGACCCGTGCTCAACAGTGGAACAGAGTAACTTGAATTAAGTACGCGTAAATATCTCAGTAAGTATAAAGGAATCTGGCCACTACATCGTCTCATACCGTGACCGTGCTAGGAACGTATCAGACACGAAAAGCAACACGATACGCCCTGCTATAGGAACTGCTGGTCGGTGACGGAACGGTCTAGTGGCCATAGTCTCATAAATTTCCTTACAAAGAATATTTTTTTGCCTGACCCGTTCCTAGCACGGTCATGGTATGAGACAGGGTAGCGGGCAGACTCCTTTAGTAGAAGTGTTTTGCACCTACATTTTGCCAACTATGGCTTTAGGTCGTGATCGTAGACAATCTAATTGCCGTTTACCGGACTCAGTTCTAGACTGCGTGCTGCTAGTATGATTTTGTAACAGAATATCCCTACAATAAAAATAATTAACTATGTGACATCAACTCCACGACACTAGGTATCTTGGTATTGACCAAGTGACTTCTTAAACCACTGTCCTACATTCCACGTCATTTCTCTTTAGTGCAACTATCTTCCTCTAATCGGATTGCGGTACGAAACTCCCCAAAGTCTCATTATACCTACTTAGCAAGCAACACCTCATGTCTGTGCCCGAACTTTCTTTGATCACTCAGATCCGCTTAAGAGGTAATACGGATATTCTAAGAAAGGGTTTTTAACAGATCTATTGCCATGTCATCTTGAGCGTCAAATAAGCGCGTTTGCCGCTTACGTCTTACGCATAAATTAATCAAGCTCTTTAATATATTTTTGGAGAAAATTATTGCGAGAAGTGCTTTTTATCTCAAGAGTAATTGAAAAGAGAGCGAGTGTAGGCGAAAATGTCAAATATATTTTTAGCTGCTCTTAAAGGTAGATCAGGCCCTTTATTATTAATGTAAAAGAAATGGTTTATAATAATATAATAATAATAATGAACTTTATTTCTCTCAGCACAAAGGTTCACGTACATGTGCATCTTACAGTAGATAAACAATAAATAGATGGTAATAAAAAGCTGATAGAAGAGTGCTTATAATTATGTCCGTCTGGCAGTGATACTTCGTTTTTCTGACAAGAAATTCTCAGTTACAAATCAAATCAATTCGACACAACACCATAGAAAACAATACCGTCTAACCCATACTAAGCAGAGCTTGTACTATGGGTACTAGACAATGGATAAACATACATAATACAGACTTTTTTTTTTGTAAATCAAAGGAAACATCCATGTCCATGAACACAAATGTTTGACTTGTGCGGGAATCGAACCCGCGAGCTCAGGTGTGCTTACACTAACCACTGCGTCATCGAGGCCGCCAGGGTGCAATGGCAGTATAACCGTACTATACTATATACGGTACTATATATGTTCACCACGTATTACGAAGGACCTAAAGCTATATTTGGTAAAATGTGAGTGCAATACACCAATCATTAATTTAATCTAATTTATTTCAATTATCTTTAATTTAATTATAATAATTATTATATTCTGACATTATTTGATCTGATATGTCTGAAAGATAGAATAAGGAATAGTGTGATTAGAGAGAGATGCGGCATAAAAGTGGATATAGTTACGAGAATAGAAAAGGGTATGTTAAGTTGGTTTGGGCATGTAGAAAGAATGGACGAGAACAGACTGACTAAGAAAGTTTATAAGGCTAGTGTGAATGGAACAGTCGCAAGGGGAAGACCTAGGCGAACGTTTCTTGATCAGATCAGAGACGTTCTGGATAAAGGCCAAGATAAGAGCACATTAAACCGGCGAGTGTGTATGAGGAATGTTATGAAAGTGAATGAAGCCAGAGAAGTGTGTCAGGATCGTACCAAATGGAAATCCGTAGTCTCTGCCTACCCCTCTGGGAAACAGGCGTGAATTTATGTATGTATGTATGTATGTATTATTTGATAATAATTACTGTGTCAGCATTTTAAGATTTTAAGTTATTTTAAGTTTTATAAATAATTAATAACTTACTGTCATGTCAATATCTTTTTTTAATATTACTAGCGGTCGCCTAGTAGTCAAAATTCGACCAAAATGCTGGCTACTTTGTTTTCTGTTTTTCTCTATTACATATAAATGAGGTATACGTAACCATAGTTGCAAAGAATTGTACGACGTCAGACGAACAATGTCGAAATACTACGAACGCGATTCGACTGCGTGTCTCAAATGCATGGTTGTGTGCGTGTAGTGTTTTTTCATTAAATTAATGTATTTCTAATGCATATTTTATAAAAATATTAGAATTCACCCCTCCTTTTCCATATAAACTTTAACCGTGACCATACTCCTCCGTCCGCGCAATTTTCGTAAAAAGGGGTACAAAGTTTTTGCTTCACGTATTAATATATAGATTTATATGTAAACAATATGCATGCAATTTATTATGATCAGTTTATTTTCTATTTAAATGCTATTATTTGTTTGTATTTTGTTACCCGACTACGGCGAAGCCAAAAGGAAGGGTAATGATTTTTGCAGTCTGTGTGTGTATGTTTGTATGTTCCACCGTAGCGCCTAAAATACTGAGCCGATTTTAATGACTGAGGTGTCAATAAATTGGTAATAATGGCCCGGTTGACATAGGCTATATAAATTTTAAATTCGTCCTTTTGAGACTCGTTTTTTACGTAGTCGGGTTATAGATTTTTTAACTTTATATAATGTATGTAATGTCACTTTATCGCAATTCTCAAAAGAGCATAAATATTTATATATTATTTGTTAATACATGCCGTGACAGCCTGTGAGTTAGGCATAGGATATAGAATACATTACGTAATGTATCTGTATTCAAGTTTTATCACAATGTTTTTAATTAGTGTATGCTTTGTTGGTTGTTCATAAATAAATAAATAAATGAAATCCCTTTGAGGATATACAGGCATTAGTCTACGTATGTATATGACTAGCCCTCGAGAATATTTTGCTTCAAAAAATATACTTTTATAAAACTCCATTTTCTTTTAACAAAATGTTGCAGCACCACTTAAATATAAAATTGAACATGCATGCATTTAAAATTTAACTTTAGGAAAATTTGGACGTAAATCGCGTCTCCTCCAACGATCTGTCAAATGCACAGGAAACTAACTAGCTAGCATGCAAGTTGGCAACTTGGCAAACTTGCCAAGAGTTAGCCAAGTTTTTCGTGGCACAGGCACTCGCACCATAACTTCATAACTCTTATAGACAAGTTTTAGTAACTTTGGATTTGTAGCCGGTTGGTACATATTTTTGGTACGAGAGTTTTGGTTTTAAATTTGCATAAAATATGCTTTTAGCACACAATGAATTATAGTCGCTATTTCCTTACGATGTTTACCACTTCGGTTTAACTGATAATTAACTAATAAATACGGACATAACTTTGGAAAGTTTATGGTTCGTGACCTGGGATCGAACCTGAGATCTCTGCTTGGCAGTCCAACGGTCGCCACTCGGCTATTGCTGCTGTCCCAACTTTTGCAATTAATAAAACGTTAACAATACTTAACTCCTCTGATGATGGATAACCGTGTGGTAGGGTCGGAAGGATCCGTATTGCAGTATTCTGCTTCGGAAACAAAATATGAGTTAACACGTATTTAAATATACTAGCGGTCGCCTTGTTGTCGAAATTCAATTATTTAAATTTTGATAGTTATTACGGTTTTTCTGTCTAGAACAATACCCTTATAATCACATTTCATTTATATTTCGATCTATACTGGTTAAGTTACCTATCTTTGTCAAACAAATTATTATATTGATATATGTAATCATAGTTACGAAGAATTGTACGACGTCAGACGAACAACGCCGAAATACTACGAACGCGATTCGACTGCGTGTGTCAAATGCATGGTTGCGTGCGTAGCGACAATATTCTAAGTCTACGGTTGTGTGCGTGTAGTGTTTTTTCATTAATTTAATGTATTTCTAATCCATATTTTATAAAAATATTAGGATTCACCACTCCTTCTCGATATAAACTTTAACTGTGCCAAATTTCATACTCCTCCGTCCGCACAATTATTATAAAAAGGGCACAGTTTTTGCTTCACGTATTAATATATAGACTTTAAGTATGATGTACGTTAAACCCGGGAAAGGTAATTCATATTTTCATTTCATTTAACTCTGTATATCTGGTAAAATCGGTGGTGAGATGAAGATTATAACAATAGGTTATATAATTATTACACCTATATAAAATGGCGTGGCTAATCGCTATCGGCTAAGCAATCCATTTCCCGGCGCCTAACGACACTCTTGGGAATAACAGCAGGCTCCGGACCTGTCGACATATTATTATACCGAGCAGGCAATTTAAATTATTTATTATTGTTTGTAGGACGTTGCCCGTGTGCACGAGTAACGCAGTTTTTTAAGTGGCTGCTACGTTAAGGGTTGCGGGTCGTTACCCAAATCACCAGATAAATAATTGTATGACCCGTATTCTGTTCCGAATCTAGGTATCTGTATCGATGTTTTTAAAGGGCTTATTGGTCGTTTCGCACAAACAATTGTTAAAAATAAATAAGAATCGAACGAACTTAACTTGTGAAGTTTGATATCTAAATAAACGAGTGTCTTGAATAGAATAGTTCCACAGAAAAAGTAAATTTACGTGTGACACTGACAACACAAAATCACGTAATGGCGTATGTGAGTGCGCAGTGCAATGGCGACGTGTTGCCACTTGGCGAAATGGGTCAATAAACATTTTTATTATTTTAATATCTTTAAATTAAGAATCAAACTTTAAAGTTTTTTTTATAGCTTTAAAAGTGTGATATGGACAGCACGATCTCGCGTGCTGCTGCATGTAAACTGTAATCATCTTCGAGAGAGATACGAAGTATAATATATTTTTAGGCTTCGATTAGCACACATTCTTTTTCAGATCGGTTGCTATATAGTCATTACTATTATGGCGGGCGTTGTTTGTTTAAAATAAAACAATATATAAAATATTTCAGTCTTTCCAACTTCATAAACGCAATTATTTTCGCGCTGCGCATCTACTACAGACGAAAGTAATAATAGCAAGTAAAACCGTTGGTTTTGCCTGATCTCACATCGACCGTGTCGGATTGCCAATCTGTCTATGAAAGTTAGGAAATAGGGTGTGCACTTGTGTTTGCGCACACACTTATACATCATAATATCTCATGCGCAGATGGCCAGTCTCTATATAAATAGGCCGTTATAACCGAAATACCAGCTTTACATCCAATTTGAAAAATATTATTTATATTTTTGTACCAATTAAATAATCGTATAGGTTTAATATCGTACCTAATGCTTTTTGTTGCCTTTTAAATATAACTCTTTATATTATAGGTATACGGAAGCTAGCTTAGTTGGCAAGATAACATATTAGCTTTGTTCTACAGCGTGACGTAGCCCATCTGGTTAAGTACATCCTAGTTACGGCGCCTATCGCCACATCCGCGTAATGGAAAACTATTATCGGCAATATTTTAAGGCAGGGAGAAAAATTGAGGCAGGTGTTAATTTTTTTGACTCTTTTAGCTATTGATGTATAGATTATATAGACTGAGAGGAAGGAACGATTGAGAAAAATTTCGACAGTAAAGTATTAAGTCAAAATCAAAAATCATTTATTCATTTTGGTCACAAAGTAACACATATGAACATCAAAATATATACATAGGTTAGTGAGTTTACTAAGTTACTGAAGCTAAATTTAGGTTAGTTGCTAGGTTCAGGCAAAGGGTTGAGCCTATGAGAAGATACCTGCAAGAAACTTACGTCTACTCTTTTAAATCGCCAATTAAATATAATTTCAGTATTTTACAACTCATATTAACAATGTGTTGCAGTCATTATACCATATACTATAAAAAACTAAAGATAATAACAATAATAACTTAATAATATTATAGAGATTAAATAATTTGGGCTAAGTTATATTTTTTAATATAAATCTAAAATAGACAGTAGGATGGCATGATTTTACTGTTTTCCCTGAATAACAGACACTAGAGTAATACATAGTAAGATATAATATATATCTGCCACTGCTATGTACTGATGTTTTGCTTTTAAAGTTATAAAATTTGTCCCGGTTATATTGTTATATTACAGACATCCAGCAAACAAAATTATAATATAATAATAATAATAGATTCCTCTCTCTGGGGCCCTAACCACCGGCAGCTTGGACCTTGTTCCCGATGTCGGTGGGTCATTTCAGTTTTTATATTTTTAAATATGTATAGTTTTTATATTTATATTAAAATGTAATCACTAGAAAAAAAATTGAAATAAAGAGAATAATTATAATAAAACACCTTCTTCACTATTTACGACAGATAGAGCTACCCACCAACCTTCACATCACTTTGCAGACGGCCGCTATACTCAATACTTGCCGTATAGTTCGTAAGTTTTTGCAGGACGAGCCCCTTCTAATAAATAATGTCCCAAATGAACCTCACTTGGTCTAGACCCGTGGTTATAAAAACCGAAATTTATTTTGAGAAAAACAAATTAAGCTAACCAAAGTAATAATAATAATATCAACCCTGTATTAAACTGTCCCACTGCTGGTCACGGGTCTCTTCTCACTGTGAGAAGGGTTAGGCCGTAGTCGACCACGCTGGCCTAGTGCGGGTTGGCAGACTTCACATATCTTTAAGAACATTATGGAGAACTCTCAGTCATACAGGTTTCCTGACGATGTTTTCCTTCACTGTTAAAGCAAGCGATAATTAACTATTTAATACGCATATAACTTCGAAAAGTCAGAGATGCGCGCCTTGGGTTCGAACTCGAGACCTCTGCGTGGCAGTCCAACGGCTTCCCACTAAACAAAATAAATAATTACAGGCACGGGTTATATCCCTCTCCTACCTAGGTATATAGATATTATTAAGAGAAAAGATTTTGTATATTTGTTTGTAATGAATAAACTGAGAAACTACTGGACCAAATTTAACATAATCGAAAAATAAAAAATCACCATTAGCAAGCCGCTTTATTCAGAAGAAATATAGTCTATATAAATCAAGCTATATATAACATCAAGCTAAAAGCCACATGTGCGGAGCAGTTATTATAAACGAAACCGCGGTGGACAGCTAATTTATTAGAAAACAGATATTGTCTGAATGCAGTAACTGAATGATTTTATAATTAATTTATTCAAATAAGACTAATAAGAAAAATAGTCTATACAGAGACTATAACGCCTGTAGTAACGTAATACAAGTTTCTCTATTCGACTAATGGGGTTCACATGTTGACTTACGACGTCGGATAATCAATTTACTAGCAATTAGTCACTAATTTGTCTTTACTAGGCGTCGGATTAGTCAATGTAGGCGTAGGAGTTATTAATGCCTCTTTGAGTAATGGTCTGACCTTTCGGTAATCTATTCATGTTTGGCAAAATGTTTGAAGTGTTGTTTTGTATTTGTACAGTCAGCAAAATATGTCGATAAGTTTATCAAGAGCATCTAGCGAGATTTTAATTTCTTTTTCTTTCAATACTGTAACATACTAGCTTTTGCTCGCAGCTTCGCTCGCATAAAAGTACGTTAGGTTAAACTATTAAGGTAACAGAAATTTTTTAAATAAAACTTTGCTTATGTTGCTCGGTTATCATATAGCTTTCTAATGGTGAAGAATTTTTAATCGTTAATTTTTTATTTAAATCCTTACAAACAAACACAATTAAATCTTTCCGCTTTATTATATTACTAGATATATATGTAAGTTTTTATAGCTATATTACTTCAATTATTATAGTTGATTTAATTACACTTTCTAAAATGCAAAATAAATATCAGATTTTTGAATCGTCAAATAATTTAGCAAATTTTAAAAATAAGGTTATATAGGCAATCTAAGGTAATGAAGACGTGAAAGCGTTACAAACAAACACATTAACACACGTATGCTTTTATAATATTAGGATATTAAATATTAATTATTACGTCAATGAAATCAATCTATATAAGCATATATAAAAATCTCGTGTCCCTGTGTTTGTGGTCGCACTTCTCCGAAACGTCTCGACCGATTTTTATGTATGTATATTTGATAGGTATGAGAATAAGTCGTTAAATATATTTCATACCGCTAGGTGATTAGGGTGGCGTCCCTATCGAATTAATTTATATGACTAAACAACGTTTGCTGTATCAACTAGTGATTTATAATTAAATATGATTAACATCTCAGTTCGAGAGATGCCGAGGCATAAGTGTCTCAGAACCCAAGCTATATTTTACGGAGTACAGTAATATAAGCAACAATGTAAATAGGTTATCCCATTACCTGTTCTGTCTAACACTCAGCCCAGTACCTAGGCCTAGATACCTAAGTACCCTAATAGTTCTAACTATGCCTACAATTTCCTAACGTGTTAGTTTGGGCAATTCTACACAATTGTCTTGTTAAGTCGGTTAGGACTGTAATATTGTAATGCCATTGTAGAACCGAGGTCTAGATTGACACACGTATATATTGTTGAAGGGTAGGCAGAGGTTTATAACATTAAACACTAAATATAATTTTCGTATTGTTAATAATTTCAACGTGACAAAAAAGGTAAATTCTGCCTGATGGTAAGCTGTGATTATACTTTATGATCATGTGTAACACAACCGATATAAATAAAAAAAAACATGCGAGGCAGTCTTTGGGGACTGCCGATAGAAGTGAAAACTAAGTAACTAGCGTGCGGTGATAATGACGCGAGTTTCAAGCTTTTTGTTCACCCAAAAAGTACACATAAATATCTAAACAGTATACATATGTATAGCTCATGGAAAGCGTTCGGTGACGATGACGCGAGTTCCAGGATTTTTGTTCACCCAAAAAGTGCTCAACACGTCGAAAGAAGGTTTCACCTCAAAAAATATCGTAATATATTTTTAAAATAGCCTGTTCTTGGATATACCTTATCTAGCTTTCTTTTAATAAGGTTTTTTTTTATAAGATACCTCTTGCACTAGGAATTTACTTTAGACTTTGCACTTTACAAACATCAAACAAGGGACATGAGTCAAAGTCCTTCACTAGTAATAACTTCCAAGTCGCGGACGACACTATGAATATTAAATAAATAAACACAAAGAAAACCCAGACCTGCAACAACTAGTTGTGTATCACAAGACTAGGATATAAAAACGTCTGTAATAAGCATTATCTTTCAAACGGCATATATACAGGGTATAATGAGAATGGATGAAGCAAGACAGATGTGTCAGAATCTTAGCAAATCTGTAATCTTTGTCTACCGCTTCGAGAAATGGTTGAGTTCATATGCACTCACATACAAACTCATGCTTCTATCTGACTTTACCCATTTGTGTGCCGATAAAAAGCCAAGACTGATTTCAATCCAATTCAAACTAAAGGATCAAAGGTCTTAATTACAAGTAAATAATTTAAGGACGCTACTAGAAGTTTTGCTTAAACTGTGAAGGAAAACATCGTGAAGAAATCTGCATGTCTGAGAGTTCTCCATAATGTTCTCGAAGATACCTATATAAAGTCTGTCAACATCACTAAGCTAGCTAAATTTTATCTGCTTAACGAAGCATAGTTTCAAATGTAGTGTAAGCAACTGCTGTGCTTGATTGCGGGTTCGATTTCCGTTTGATCCCAAGGCACAACATTGACTTATTGAAATCATGTGCGTATTAAATGACTATATTTTGTTTAAACAGCGAAGGAAAACATCGTGAGAAAACCTGTTTGTCTGACAGTTCTCCATAATGTACTTGATATGGGAAGTCTGGCAACTCGTGTTGAGCTAGCGGGGTACACTATGGCCGAACCGTTTTCACACTGAGAAAAGGCCCGTGCCCAGCATTGGTCTTCCAGTGCTGGGCATGGGCTTTATGAAATGTCTATATACTGTTGTATATAGACATTCTATAAAGCCTGCGGGTAGACAAATATTACAATCACAATTACAATAGAGACTACGAGGCTTTTAACTAATGGAAATGTTTCAACCTTTTTCAGCTCTCGGTTGTATTAAAAATTGCGTGTTGAACTTGCGGACTGAGAGTTCCGCACAACACACTGTGCATATGCACTTGGCCGGTTTCTATTATTTGTTGTAGACTCCAATCACTTTCAACTTTAGACATATGTATTTAGTATATTAAAGCTATTTTATAAGCATTACCCATGCTAAGTTAGAATGTAAATAATAAAGGTGAAATAAGACAATCTTTGAAGCAGGAATTGAACCTCTATAAATAATTTCGTCGCTCTGTCAACTAAGCTAATTATGTTCCTACGTCAGGGATATCATTTTTTTTTCATTTTTATTATACACGTATTCTTGGAAATTAAAGGCCTTTAGATTAGGAAACCTACGCCTTGGATGCATAAAACAGTCATGTGAGTCAGTTTTATAAACTGCCTGCTGAACGCAAGCCTCTTCTTAATGTGAGAAGGGTTAAACTATAGTGCACCACCCTTGGTCAACTAGGATGGCAGTTTGCACCCATCTTCAAGTTTTATGAAAACTAACTAAAGCAGATATGTAGGTTCCCTCACGATGTTTTTCTTCACTGTCAAGGCGAGTGGTAACTAACTATTGATTACGCACATATCTGTAATCCAATGAAGAAAGACCGCCCTCATGATTAAGAACACCGATTGTCAAAATTAGTCAATACCGAACAAGAAATTTGTGTAATTTTAACGGTTTCATAGATTACATTATAATTACATATTATATATATTTCCATTCACAAAAGTTTCAATAATAGCGCACATAACACAAATAGCTTAGAGTTGGAAATAATGAAATCGCGGCCTCTGGCAGTTTCGTGGCATTCCAACGATCTTCTACTGGGTACGGAACCCTAAGAGTTAGATGGTGTTTTAACTGCGAATGAAAATGACTGGAGGTAGATGGATAATAATACTAAGTGGGAAAATGTTCTACGGTAAAATCTGCCTCGCAGAACTCGGGTATCGAGTTCTGTTTTACTGAAAAACAGTCAAAAGACTCGGAATTGTAGGCAGCATTCAAATGTATATCCATTCTTTGTTACTCGTTATTATTCGAATAATCGAAATGATAATAAGTTAACATAAATAAATGTTTAAAATTTTTGTGGTAGGTATATCGCAGCGATGATCTTCTTATTTGGTTCTACGTGTTTCGGCAATACACAAAATACATTCGGCTTTGCGTATGGCCTATTCAAATCAGACAATTATTTTATGTTTTAATAGCGATTACAACATTCGAAGTATTGGATTTGAATAATTATTTTATCGATAATAATCCGTCGTCGGTACTACAAAGGGAATATAAGATAAGGTTGAAGTAGATGCCAGTAATAGAAGGTGTTTAAAGAAAATTTAATGTTTTTGATTTGAATGTGTAATATAAATATCTAATTTATATTTCTCTTTTGTTACAGGTATGTAAAGCAGCTTGCCTGTATCACTGACGGGTATGTTTATAAAATAACATCAAGATAAGCCCAAGAGGATAACGGCATTGCTTGACATCGAGGGAGGGCGATTAAACGTAAAATGAAAATGTATTTTAGTTCACTTTATTATTTTAATATTAATACATACTTGCTGTCTGTATAGTCACCATAGCCATTTCACCATCTGCAATTTTATTACCCACGTATATCAAGCCGTCTATCGAGCATATTTCAAGATGTCGTGCTAATACAAAATAATCCTAATACTGGTTTGCCTGATTAGGAATCAAAACTGGAATATCACGATCGGCCGCGGACTTACGCCAAGGGACAAACAAACCATTCCAGTTGCGTGTATAAAATAAATTAATAGTCCGTTGAAATTTGTAAAATCAGTTCAATTTCGGGGCTCTTGAAATTACGGAAACTATTCCTAGTCAAATTAGATATAATATTTATACAGCAAACATTTATTTGTCCTCGATGCTAGCTGGCAATTACTTCCACAGTATGCACTGTTGGACAAGAGTATTGACACAATTTGCGAGCAGCTAATAAAATTAATGAAAAATAATGAATTAATATTAATGAAAGGAAGTATTTTGCACGAGTAGGAAACGAGATATTACTGGCGAATATAAATTATCACGTGTACTGTGAGGTTTGCGAGTGCGAGGGGGACGGATGACATCGATTTAATCACGTTTCGTATTTGTCGTGTGTTCTTTTTGAGCCTCTGGCGCCTTTTTGATTCATTCGTTGCGAGTGTCTATAGACGATTTTGATGCACGGCTTTTGATGTCCGGTGCGGTGGCGCTTTATTAGATGATTTTTGGTCAGGATATTCACAGTGGAAATGTGTATCTGGAAATATGCCCGGTAGTCCGCTGGTGGATGGATTTACCCCTAATTACTTAAGACCTAAACAACGTAGCTGGTGAAATGTGAGGTAATATACCTTCGCCCACACCTGCAAAGATTGACAGCCTTGAGCATATCCTAACTAATAGACTCGAATTAAAAGTAAATATGTTAGTAAATATGTAAATTTTAACATTTTTTGTTAGACTGTCAGAATGCTCTATTTTTGGGTACATTGTTTTCTCTCTGGATAATCAAATACTTTTACTAAAAATACCCGAACAGTCGTTATCTAATGCCCGGTTACCAAATCATTTAATTTAAAAAGTATAAGCGTATATCAATATCCTTTCTGGAATAATCCAAAATAATCTACCTATCTAAATGAAAAAGAAAATTGTTTACAGTCTTCTTAAACTAGCACTAAGCGGAAATATATTTGAATGTTTTTGATAACACTATTTAAAGGTGTGTGCGCTTCGGCTCAAATAGTTAAAGTTGGTATCACGTTATGTATAATTATAATCGAATTTCCTTGCATTTGAATGATATTCGCAGTATGCACCACTAGTTCAAACCGTCAGACATTCAGTCTTCGTATTGGAATATTTTTTATGGCGTAAGCAACAGTACTATCATCATTTGCTTACCACTAAACTTAAGAGACTCTCTATTTAATAATCTAATTAATATTACAAAGCAAGTATGTCACTAAAATCCATTGTATATACAATTCTCATTAAGTACACGAATTATATATGAATGTGGATGTATCAAATGCTTGGCTTCTCAAGGTTGAACATTACCCGATTTAACATTTAAGATACTTGTACACGTGTCATGTATACGCTTCTAAACTGTTCTGATAATCCTCTAGTGCAAGAGTCGAAGTACTTTGAGTGGGCTATAGAGATGTGCCTCAAGTGTATTGTTAGTGTTGCACGTAGATTACATGTTGAGATAAATCTGAAGATTTGTACGTTCTAAATCATTGAGATATTGTATGACTTATGGTATTGGATTCGCCTCTGTCGCTGCGTTAGGTATTGCAGGTTCGATTCTGACACAGTTATTTTAAAAGTTTGCTGGCAATTTAGGTTTCAAATTAGTTTAGTTAAGCTAGAATGTTTGTGTTTTGTTTAGTTTGTTTTTTAAAAAAGGCAATTACCGCAATATGTTTAATTCATTTATCGCGGCGAACTTTATAGAATGTTGTGTGTGTGTGTGTGTGTGTGTGTGTGTGTGTGTGTGTGTGTGTGTGTTAGTGGATACACGTTCGTAGTGCAATGGGCGAGTTTCGAACCGAGTTTATATCGCAGATCCAATTGCTTATTTATTGAGCTACCGCAGTTTCAAGATTAAACACATATATCCTTCCCTAGCCTTTATTATTCCCAAGTCACTTGGGGTCGGCTTTTCTGGTCTAACCGGCTTTGACTGGATATAAGTTTTTACACGGAGCGGCTGCCACCTGACCTCCGCAACCCGAAGGCTAACGATACCCTAAGACTAGACCAGTGTCAGGATATCATAGGGCACTAACTTCCCAATAACGATTGCCATAGATGTTCATGGCAGCCGAGACCGACGGCTTAACGTGCTCTCCGAGGTACGGAGCAGGTAATAATTGTCAATCACTACGCACATAATTTCGAAATGTCATATAACTTCCGAAAGTTAGAGGTGCGCGAGGTGGGTTCGAACCCAAGACCCTCTGCATTGCAGTATGTTGGTCTCCCCACTGAGCTATCGCTAAACACACATATATGGTAAATAAATAGAGGTGGGATGAAAGGCGCATGCCGGCGCATTGTATTCATGATCTGTGCGTGTCAGACCAGCAATCTCCTCACTAGATACACAGTATATATAATAGGTTTGTTGGCTATGTCTGGTTTTGTACTGTATCTTATTAGGGACAGAAATAGCATCTAAACAGAAATTATTTTTTAATATAGTGTCAAATTTGTTGCATATGAAGGAGCCATTAGTTTGTTTATCGATATGAACCGATAAAACCTTAATTCTTTTTTCTTTCATTTATATTTTAACGTTTAGCATAGCAGGTAAGGCAGATCTGTTGCTATCTACTTCGCACGCCTACACAAAAATAGCAAATACGTCACAATTTTTATCGTTCATGTCATTAGACAATAATTAACTACCTCTAATGTAAGATTTTAAAGATTCTATATGATTTATTTTTAATGGCAATGTCGTAATTTTGTATTACAAGTAAATAAACTTGTGACAAAATTATTAAATCGATATATTATTTTAAAATACGGTCACTTGCCCCTTTTCTCTTAAAACATCAATCTATAAATTAACTAGCTGACCCCCCTACTTCATCTGCTTCACATAAGAGAATTTGCCCCGTTTTTGCAACATTATTCATTGTTGCGTCGCTCCTATTGGTCGTAGCGTGATGTTATATAGCCTATAGCCTTCCTCGATAAATGGGCTATCAACACTAAAAGAATTTTCAATTCGATCCAGTAGTTCCTTAGATTAGCGCGTTCAACCAAACAAACAAACTCTTTACCTTTATAATATTAGTATCTAGATATATAAAAAAATATATTGCTTCACGAATATAAGTCTAATAAGCTTACTTAAAACGCTATTTCTTCAAGACGCGTTAAGAATATCTGAGAAACTTGACACATGAATTATTGCTGAAAGTAATCCGAGGCAAATGCGACGCAGATGTATTATACTTGGAACATAAGAAGGTAGATAGAATAACAGCCATTTGCCAAATGATACTGCTTTTAAGAGACGTAAAGATGACTTTACATTTACATAAAGGTGAATGTTTAAAAAAAATACTCTTGGATACACAACTCCTGCACTAGGAATAAATTCTGTGTCGCGGTGGACTTTATGAACATTCAAACAACGAACACAACGAACACCCAGACTTGGAACAACCATTTGTGGATCACACAAAGTTTTGTCCCGTGTGGGATTCGAACCCACAACACTCGGCGCAGTGGCAGTGGTTAGGTGACTACTGAAACCACTACGACATTAGTGCAATCAAAATAAAGGATAAATTTTGTCAGAAATTGTCTCGGTGGTGCAGCAGGAGCGAATGAGACTGCTGAGCATGAGGTTTCTGGTTCGAAACCTGGATCCGCGACCTCTTGATTACTGACCTCACGGGACTAAAGAAATAGCCAACTAAAATCTTAAGTTAACTTAATAAATAAAGGTGATAAAACTACCTCGATTGTATAGCGGTATTGAATGTGACTGTTGTGGTAAATCAGGCAGTCTCTCCTTCCTCTCTCCACCTAGCTTAAGTCCCGCATGGTGGGGTCAGTTGTCCTAATGTTTTCTTCTTTCTTATTCTTTTCTTTGCTCTGTCTTCGACCTCATTTTCAGTCACTTGGCACTCACTCATATCTTTTTGCATTACATCTTTCCATCTTGTCTTGGGTCAGCCTCAGGATCTTTTACCTGTCTGTGAAAGATGTAGAGCTAAATTATCGACGTAGTCAGGAGGTCTTCTGTTTCGTGTCCATACCATCGCAGCCTACTCTCTTGTATCTTACCAGCGATGTCGCGAACACCCAGGCTTCCTCGCACGTACTCGTTGCAGATCTTATCCCGACTGGTAACGCCGCACATCCATCTCAGCATCTGTATTTCAGTATATTGAATGGTATGCACGTTTTTTTGAGTCTCAGCCCCAGTTTCGCTGCCGTATATGAGGATAGTGTTCGAGTTTTTCTGTTAAGTAGTTCTCAGTAGCAGCATCGAGTCTGATGGCGACCAGAAACCATAGTTTGGAGAAAAGTGGCTGTTATACTCCTCTGCTTACACCGTTGGGTGTATAGGCTATGTACAAGTAAAATCTATATAGAGCTTGAAACTGTCTAGCAGGCAATAGGCTAAAGTTAAGGACATTTATGGGACCTGAAAGCATTACTTGTCAAAAGCTATACTGCGCTTCTACTTACCCCTTAGAAGATATAAGACTATGTATACGTCGGCGACACGCAAGAATGTCAGATATTCGGGTCCATTATAATGAAAATGCACAGTCAACAACACTTAGTTTATTTTCGCACCATCGATTTTACAGAAATCAGCCTATAACAGTTTGTTCCTGCTTTTTATATCTGCGTCACAACGCCTTCAAACGGTTATAACAACTACAACTTCCCATATGACAGACTAACGAATTTTGGTACAGAATAAGTCTTGAAATATAGCTTAATATTCGAAATTAATATTTTAATCAATTTTACATAGCTCCAAATGATTTATTTTACATGAATTACGTTTATTTAATATAAACAAATAATATAGTTACAAACATTCTCAACAGATGGCGCTGTACCATAAATGAAATGTTCTATAAATTAAGATTTTGTTTAAAATAATTAAATTCGATACATAAATTGGGATAATTATACAAATTTTATTGTTAACGATTACACATTTAATTTGAGAATTTGAACCATAAATGAAATCTCAATAATTTTCAAAACATTCAAACAGTCAACACTGCGTCTATTAAATAATAGAGCTTGATACATAACGAATTTATGTAATATTTACAAATAACTATTTAAATATCAATCTAATATATTTCAGGCATTTCTAAAATAATATAATCATTTAAACGAAAACCTAAAACTTAAAGATCAATATTTGACAATTATTGCCGATAGATGGCGTTTTCGCCTAAATATACATACATGTACAAGCGACCTGCCCCGGCTTTGCACGCGTAGTTAGTTAGTAACCTAAACAAATTATACACCTAAACCTTCCTCATAAATCACTCTGTCTATTGGGGCAAACCGCATGAAAATCCGCTTAGTAGTTTTAGACAGACGCGGCAATATGTAGTGATATAAACCGATAAAGTGATAAAACCGATTACTTGCAGAATATATCGTCTCATATCAAGAACGAGTTTTCTATAGCTTAATCTTAGCTCTCGCATTCTGACAAGTTGTTCAGTGAGTAGATTATTGGACAGCCAACTTAAACGGAATACTCGGTATCCTATACTAAACATGTGCGTCTGTGTGTGAAGTAAACGTAGTGATGTGGTACAACTTGTCGATTAACGATGGAGTTTATGAGTCTTATTTATTAGATATATGTTGCTATGGTATACCGCGGCTGGCCTGTTTTATGCTACCAATTCGGCAAACGATCAAGCCGCGCTAGAAGTGGGTTCAAATCGGTAGTGCAATCAGTGAGAACCGAATAAATTTTTTTCTTATGTTTTTAAAAGACAACTCTCCTAGGAATAATTCTTGTATCACAGGGGACTTTACAACATTTAAACAACGGGCACAAAGAACTCTCAGTATCAGAACAACCATAGAGCACACACAATTTTGTCTCGTGTGAGATTCAAATCCACAACACTCGGTTCACTTAAACCTCTACGCCATCCTTGCAGTCAATATATGTATTGCATTGTAAATATAGGCACTTTGAAATTAAACAAATTTATACGGATTTTATCGCTTTGTTTATTTTTTTATAAACCACTATTATTTCATAATTATGAAACTTTAAACTACTATTGTTCAACACTTTTACTAGTTACTGTTTACTTCAATAAGCTATTTAAATCATAAAACTATTTTGATTTAATTTTACACTTTCCCCGACGTTTTGGTTGCTTTTCAGCAGCCATGTTCACGGGAGACACAAGGAAAGTCTAAATAAATTTGTTTAATTTTCTATAACATTCGCGTAAATTTAAGATGATATTAAATATAGGCACTCTAAAAAGACGGTCCTGGCTTCAAATTTAGTGTTAAAATATATTTTCATCGGATCATGACGAACGGTTAGTTACATCACTACTTTTGCGAGTAACTCGAGGTACTGTTACCGCACTAAACACTGTAATACAGTCTTTGGAAACTTGACTCCCAATGGTATAAGCAGAATTGTAAGCATGATACGTCGGAAAATATACGTATAGTCGGGTTAAACGTACAGCTACATACGTAGCTGAATTGAATTGAATTGCTTGTGATAGTAGCGTATGATTTCTCAAACGAAACGTGCAAGAAACTCTCTCCGTCTAAATGGCGCTTTCCGCTTTGAGGCCTTAACTATTCGAACGAACATCATGAAATTTGTATACACGTTGTTAGGGATACAGAAAATGGCATACCAAATGGTTACCTTTCATCCAAGAAGAAAGTGTCGTTCCCGAGACATCAAGGCAACTTATATTTTATAATTTTGAAAGATAAACGCCGTCGAAATATGTATGTCCTTTGTGTTCTCTTTCTTAGGGCCAGGACAAACAAAAAAGACGTAAGACGAGGAGGCGTCGCAGACGCGGTGCTTTTTCAATAAATTGTCATACAAAATGTATAGAAGCGTCGAGACACAAAATAAACAGAAAAGACAGCGCGGACAAGACTTGGACAGGACGCTTCGACGACTGCGCCTTATTCGAAAACTTACAGAAGAGGCGAGGCGCAAACAAAACGCGGCAGAAAGGGGTGCGAGGGGAGGGTTACTTTGAACACGTGGCATACCATACCATGCCATACCGAATGTACCTAGTAATGTCTAACCCTTTGAATGTTAGCAAGTTGAACCAAAGCCAGCACATCCTCGTCTTTTGAAGAAAATACATATGTTGTCGTCTAAAAAGCAGGCGCTTAAATGCAAAGCTAAATTATAACAATAATATTCTACCATATACACACAATAGGTACCATCTAGCCCAAACTAAGTGTGTAACTACTTACATATTTTACGTAGAAACACCCAAACCAAGACAAACATCCATGTTAATGCACACAAATGTTTGACTTGTGCGGGAATCAAACCCGCGATCTTAGGCGTAGCAGTCGGTTACACTAATCACTACGCCATCGAGACCGACAATGTGACAAACGCAGTGTCATCTCTATGACTTGTCTTCGCGTCCCGTCCGCGCCCTGTTTCTTTCATATGTTTTAACCGTGACACGTCTACGCCCTGTCTGCGATGCGTCCTCGTCTTACATCCTTTCTGTTTGTCCTGGCCCTAAAATCTATTCAGCTGTTAAACAATCATCCAAATATTTTCACAAACGATATCCCAACTTATATTATGAATGCGAATGTGAGTTGGTTTATTTGTTACCGTTTCATATCTTAGTTTCTCGACTGGTCAACATTAAATTTCGCATACACGTTGACAGGGGGACAGAAAAGGACATAGGGTACCCTTTATCCAGAAAAAGTGATGGTACTAACATTACCTACATTTATGCGAATGAAACCGTGGGCATAATCTAGTTATATTTCTATATTTTATTACGATATTACGCTTTAAAACCATAAAAATAAAACGAACATCATATTTTATTACTGGCGCCAGTAACTGTCCTATCTTGCTGCGATACAACGGCTGGTCACGTCTGTGCAAGCCGGGCACGTCCCGAGTTATCCAGGGTATTATCACCCCGATAAAATCACACTGGACGACTAAGAGTCGCCTTTTTGCAAGCACGTGACGGCTGCGAGCCAATGTTGCCAAATAATATCCATACTTTTGTCGTGTGGAATGATCTTTATGTCAATAATGTTTTACATGCATAATTGCATATGTTCACGGGGGTTGGTAGAGGTTGGAATTTCGAGATTTGATACATATTAATGTTTCTACCTTTAGATACGTACCAACTAGCCTGTTTGGAGTATCATATTTCAAATGTAATTAATTTAAGCCCCTCTGCAGCAGAAGGACAGATACGCAAAATCCCGGTATAGCAAAATCCCAGATTAGCAGGTGGACAGATTTGCATAAAGGCAGAAGTACAGAAACACACAGAAAATATAAATATGGCCGGCATGTAATAGAACACTTTTATCTTTATGACTTTTATAAATTTAATATACAATGCACCGTTACTGACACGAGCTTGTTCTATTTTAAAGTAATATTTAATTATTTTATGTATAAGGAAAATGTCATCGGAAAGTAAGTAACAAACGCAAGTCACATTGACTTATTTAAATAGGTTTTCTTTCATTAAAATTAAACTACTATATACGGATTTATTCGCGTTGTTTATTTATCACTGTATTACATAATTTTGAAACTGTTGTCTTCCCGTGATCATGGCTGCTGAAAAGCAACCGAAACGTCGGGGAAAGTGTAAACCTAAATATAAATAGTTTTAATAGTTTAAATAATTTTATTAGCTTATAAATTAGTAAAATTCAATAGTAGTAGTAGTGTAACAGTTTCAGAATTACCTATGTATAACAGTGATAAATAAACAACGCGAAAAAAATTGTATATAGTAGTTTAATTTCAATGAATAACATTCGCGTAAACAGAAGACAATATTAGGTTTTCTTTACTATTTATGACTATTAAAAGTGGCCATTTTGATATAAATAGCAAAAAAGTCACAAATATCCTTCTGCTGCAAAGGGATATGAGCTTTATTTAAAAAAAGTTTTAATTCATTCTATCACGTAAATGTCTTATAGGTAGAATGTAATTATATTTTAGTTATTACCTATGTTAATATTGGGTCGGTCTTAGATGCGTCATTTGCATAGTAAAAGGCCTAAGAATAAAAAGAAAGGGAATATTTATATTCAATAAGAAGAATATAAATAGTAGTATTTTTACTATGCACATTACGCAGCAAAAATGTTCGATTAATTATTTACATAGTAAAATAATTACAACATAAAAATTTGTTGTCTTTTTGTGTTTGGACGCCTCAATCTTTGGCACTGCCAGTCGGATTTAGATATTAATTTTTCATTTCACATCCCAATTCTTAAGGAGGTCATAGGCTAAATAACATCAAACTATGAGCCACAGGAGCAAAACAGTTATTATATACCTACGTGGGTGAAATCGCATAAGACAGTTATTCTTTCTATAAAATTCACTGCATCACATCTTTTTACTTTACAAGGCTAAAACAAAAATGGCGTCGTCCCAGCTTTGTTTGATCTTGAGCTAAACTTCCGAACTCCACCTGCAACCTAAATTGAACTGAACATCATGACAAATAGAGCAGAAATACCTTTGGTAAAGTTAGCTGTCCCATTTCAAATGCCGACTGAACTAAGATAGTTGAAAATTCAGTAGACTGCACCGTATGGAGTATTCGTATTTACAAAGTGGAAACTATCACGACAGAGTAATGGTGATCACTCGTATCAAAGAAACACTTTAAACGTAGAGGACCTGCTACGTTTCAATATGGTTCACATGGTCTTATCCGAGGCGCGCATCTCTGACTTTTCGAAGTTATGTGCGTATTAAATTAACTTTTAATTTGCTTATGAAATGTCGCATGCACGTCGTCAGGGGAACAGAAAAAGACATAGGTTACCTTTCATCCAGAAACAAAATAAAATAAATAAATAAATAAAAATAAATGTATGTGATATTTTATTCGTCTATCGACAAATTTATATATCCTTTTTTCCAGATCCTTTACCAACGTTCCGTACCACAAAAGGAAACCTTATAGGATCATTTCGTTTTCCGTCTGTCTGGCTATCAAGACTCTTTTCTCAGGAACGCGAGGAGGAGCTATCTAGTTAAAATGAATATCAAATAATGAAGTCTGAAATCCCTTGGAGCTGTGAATTAAGTTCCTAAGTCAACTAAGTCACATATTTTGACACGCGCTATCAAATTAGAATCAAAACTTGTAAGGTCCTGTTCACCAAGAATTATTAACTGTGGCAATACAAGAAGCAATAACACAAGACACATCACAAAAAAATACTTAACCAGTTTGTACGGAACCTTCGGTGTGCGAGTCCGATTTGCACTAGGACAGAATTTTTATTTTTCATATTGTTTTTATTTATTTCTTTAAATGTGTAAATGCTTTCTTCGTATTAAATTTGTATGCTTTCTAGGCATAACATTTTAGGACTTAATTAACTGTAACACCTATATGTATATTCATCTAAACATATTGTACATACCTATATCCTATCTGAAAAAAGAATATTCGGGTTAAACTAATAATCTCCCTTTTAGAAGTAGGTTAATACGCTGTCAAGTAAATTCGGGTTTGTTTGTGACTCAAACAAACAGAGAATTATGGCATGTAAATCTAATTGAAAATATCTAATTAAAACTTTTATAATTACGCTTTGTTTGTTGACTGGTGAAATAAACAACGTTAGGCTTTATATTAATAAACTGTGGATAGGAAACATCAATATGTAATTAAAGTACTGGGAACTTCGCTGGTGTTACTAAGTTTTAAAAAGGGTGCTCATGTGGAATTTTTTTTAAAAAAATCCGTTCTAAGCGGCATCATGGTAGACCAAAGCGTGGATGACAGGATGAATTAAGTAGTTACTGGATAGACTGGTGCATACTAGATAACAGGGATATGTGGAAAGCATTTGCCCTGCAGTGGGACATGGAGTAAACACTAGGAATAAAGCCTGTATCGTAGGGATCTTTACAAATATTCAAACAACAAACACACACATTTTTGTCCCGTAGTGGGGATCGAACCCATAGCGCAGCGCAGTGACAGTGAAACTTAACCTGTCTATTGTTGAAATGCCATACATAATTAAAAATCTATTGTATCTGGCTGCTCGTGTGCCGCTGTGACTCAATAGATTAAACCACTACAAAATTCGTGTTTTGTACTTGCGTCCGTCTCTCTATCACAATTTATCTCACCAATGACTATGTATATTATGTTATTAATTTAAATTTTTACGAGGCGAACAAGTTTTAGCTTAGTTTAATTGCAAATGACTGCTAAGTTTTCGCTCTCACATTTTACGAAGCGAGCTTATTTTACACTATCCCGCACACTCCTAGACACTTACAGCAGTAATTCTAAAATAATCCTGACAATTCCTATAATAATATATTCGATACGGTAATCGAACCTCGTACTTAATGATGGTATACATAAGCGCAAACTTAAGACACCGGGTCTATAAGGCAATATTGTGAATATATATTGTGTAACGTGTCGTATAATAGACATGTGTCGAAAACACGCAACAACAAATTTCTAAAATCCAATTGTCGACCTACGATGTCCTACAGGATAAACGTTTAACACATGCCTGCAGGCGATTTACAATTATTATCTTCGAATCTGAGTTTTTTTGTTACGCTTCCACTCCTTAACTACTCAACCGATCTTCATGAAATTTCGCATACACGTTGTCAGGGGAACAGAAAAGGACAAAGGGTACCCTTTCATCCAGAAAAATACTTTACTAAACTAACCTTACCTACATTAAAACGAGCGAAGTCGCGGTCGAAATCTAGTTACACATCATATTGTTTTCTGTTTACGCGAATGTTATTCATTGATATTAAACTACTATATACGGGTACTTTGAAATACTACACTGGAACATTGAGACAACTACCATCTTAGTCTCCCCGTGACCATGGCTGCTGAAAAGCAACCGAAACGTCAAGTGTAAAACTAAATATAAATAGATTTAGTAGTTTAAATAATTTTATTAGCTTATAAATTAGTAAAATTCAATAGTAGCAGTTGTGTAATAGTTTCAAAATTATGTAATAGGTACAGTGTTAAATAAACAACGCGATAAAATCCGTATATTGTAGTTTAGTTACACATCATTATATCGCAGTGATTCAAGCTGTCATTTCATAACCCGAGACGGGTTTTATTCTCGGGTCGGGCAATACTGGATTTTCGGAGGGACGGACGGAGTTTGAAACAGTGCCTATTAAACGGTAAAAAGCTAAAGCAGCCTATAACGTAGGATCTAAATTCATAATTAGCAAAATGAAGGTGTGATATACCTATGCTTATCAGTCGGATTTTTATGAACTACCTGCTGATTCAATAGCTAGTTATCGCTCGCTTTAACGGCGAAATTTACATTTCTCAAAAAATTTTAATGTTCTCAGAAATATTTTCTGCTGACCCGCACTGGGCGAGCGTGGTGCATTTATACCCTAGGTATTCTTATTCTGTACCGACATATATATCCAGCTGAAGATACTACAAACAGAGCTGATATTTTTACTACTAGTTTTTGACTTGCCACGCTCGAGAACAGTTCTTTTTTTCTAGATGCAAAATACTCTATGTTCTTTTCTGTATTCGAAATTTCATATCGATCGTTCGAGTAACTACTCGTTAAGACGTGAAAACGAAACAAACAAAACAAATATTAGTAAAAATACGAATATTCAAACTTACCCCCTCTTACATAACATAGAGTCGGTGATATCAAAGTATATGCTTCTAAGACAACCTAAACAAACAAGAGCGAGGGGAATCTCGCTAAGTTCCCGCCCCAAACGTATTTAAGAAGCTATCAGAGCACTCGATTTAACTTCAAAGTGACGCGATACACTTCAATTTCCAATGACAGAACCATTACACAGTGATTCCGAGAGCTTTCTTTCAACCATCAAGAAAACTGCCACTACGATCCACACTCTCTTTCACTCAAAGCATAAACTAACACGGAAGAACGAGACAGGAGACGCTTTAGTGAGAACTAGAATCAATACTACACGTAGTAGCGAAGAACACGCTGCTTACCTCGCCATGAATAATGTATTATACAGAATTAGGACTACAGTGAACAAGTCAGATTTTTGATTTAAATGCTTACGATACGACAATGTGGCTTAAACCTATGGAATAGAGCTCAATTTGCCATGGGCAAGCTAAACAACGGTTTTTAACAATTTTGTAAGGCCGCGTACATAGTTGCGAAGAAATAATTTGCGAAGCATTTTTGTTTGTATCAGTGACAAATATCGGGCACACGCATACTCAATCGAGTTTAGCGAAAATTTACGCTGCTACCCAAATTGTTTGTCGAACCGTTCGGCGAAAATTGAACAATCCGTCAATCTGCGCACGATCGCTGGTGTCCAGACATAATGATTTTATGATTATATCCTGATTATCCGTATAATCTGATATATTAAAGCCAAGTATGGACGTACAAACGCAAACATTGTGTACACGAGTATTTGGATTATACATATCAACGCAAATTAGCAAAGCGAACACGGTTTAAGTAGAGTCCGTCGAGCCATAATCGGACAGATTTTCACTTGGTCTCAAAGCAAAATCGATTCAACAAAATCCTTTGCAAAACTTTTCACTTATTTCTTTTTCACGCAAGCTCTTTCCATATCAATTGCGTTACTTATTACTTCCAATTACTAATAGTAGTTTCTTTATTAATTACAAAATAGTCTGGGCACCGCATCTCCGACGTCGATTATTATGAAAATAACTCATCTAGTTTAGAATATCAGTGATTTGCCCTAAAAACGTATTCAAGCAACCTTCTGTTGTGATCTTTTGATTAGTATTTCTAGGTTTCTTAAGAAGGCACCATGCTGGTGACAGGGCTCCAGCAAATCTATATACCTCATACTAGCAGGGTTGCTACAAATCTATCTGTCGTTTTGTCAGCATAGCGATTCTCTTTTCAGAAGTTTGGTAACAAGAATAGAAGAATTGCTACAGGGTTTCCAGAGTCAATAAGAAGGCGTCATGCTGCTAATAGGCGTTAACAAATATTTAACCCTAATGCCATCAGCATAACTAACTATTCACTTTTCGGCAAGTTAGTACCGGACGACCGATAACTCTGTAAAAGCAAGCTTTTAAACGCTACGGTCATCACTCACCAACAGATCGCATGCTTAGTAGAGCTTTCAGGCTCCTTAAGTCATATTGTTAGCGGGGCTACAACAAATCTATCCCTCATTTTGTCAGTACAGGGTTTCTCTTTTCGTTAGGTTAGTACCATCCTTGCATCAGGCGCATTTTCGCACGTAGAAAAAAAAAAGTACCATCCTTCTGAAAAGAGAATCGGTATCCCTTTTCCCGATTCCGATCCCGATTCTCTTTTCAGAAGGATGGTCCAGACACTTTAAAAAGGCGTCATATTGCTGGTGGGTTAAAAAATCGTGAACCCTCGTGCCATCACCGTAACCATTCGCTTTTTGGAAGTGTTTGGTACCACACGACCGATACCTTTAATATAGCCAGCTATTATAGGCTAGTCACTATTTACCGTCAGGTGGCTTGTTTATCACTTGTGTAAACCAAATTGTATGACACGCAACAGGTTTGTGTGCATGTTTATACCGCTAATGACTATTGAACGCTGATTGTAAAGCAAACGTTCGCGGTTAGCAAACGTTGGCAGTGGTAAGGTACTATTTTATCAACCACTGTTGACCTGTGCTTTTACTAACAAGGTGGTAAAGAAGCACACGGTTTTGCTGATGGTAACAGTAGCCTAGGAACGCTTGCAATACCAGGTATATCAGTCTAGGGTTGCAGATCTTCCAAGAAGGAGTGGTGTGCTGCCAGTGCAAGGTACAAAGGTTTAAATCCTTGAGACCTGTAAAATCAATTCACTGCAGGAACTCAATGTGGTCTGTTAGGATGCAATCGTTGCAGCTGTTGTGCTTCTCGGGTCTGGTCCACGATCACTATTATTTCATAGTGTGCCTATCAATTGTAATTTTCCTCGTTGCCAGTACCAGTAAACAGCTGCTGTGCATGAAGTCTCAGGACAATATTTTTGGCTTTTTCTATCCATAAATTTTAAGTAGCAGTACGGAGGCAGCAGTTTTGGCCGCTGAAATGCAATAGGCTTGCCAAACTACGTAGAATCGAAAACCATACTTAGCTAAACGAGTAATATACTGCCTACAATTTAAGGATTACAGGCGTGATGTATATACCTATATATACGTAATACTTAAAACCATATTCACCAAAAAGTTGGTGTTATATTCTGCCTACCATGTCAGGATTATAGGCGTGATGTACGTCAGTAGACCGCAGAAGACTCACCAGCTATTACGTGGTAAGAAATACTTGACGAAACGTTACACACTTCTGCCTACCCTTTCAAGGATATAGCATATCTTTGCAGGTTTCTTCTCATAGGCTCATCAAGCCTTTGCTTGAACCTAGCAACTAATCTAAATATAGCTTCAGGAACTTAGTAAACTCACTAACCTACATATTTTGACGTTCATGAGTGTTACTTTATGACCTATGTATGTATATGAATAAATTATTTTTGATTTTGACTAGGTGTTGTATGTTACATTCGCGTAAACATAACCGAACATTCGGCATTCGTGTTCGGAGTGAACGTTTTCAAAAATGTACACTCGACTTTATGCACGCGGCAACTTTGCCTAGTGGCTCGTCACCTAGTTTATGTTAATGTTTTGCAGAATTTTAATAGGTAAATTTATAACAAGTTTTGCATTTAGTTTTAAACTATTAGTTTTGACCGACCGAGCTTTTAAACTGTTGGCTGGTTAAGGTAGAGCAGCTTAAAATTGCGTTTTGTTGGTGGGGTATAATATCGCAATGAATTCATTACCGCAATGTAACGCGAATGGTCTTTTAGCGCGCTAATATAACGCGAATGTTTGGCGCGTTTTCAAGTTTAAATTGCTGAAGCGATTTTGGTAAAATTCGGTAGCTTGAATGCTAATCTGAAGTTTCTAATGGAACGCGTGCAAAGTTTCGCGTGTCAATTAGTACAAATATACAGACATCGTGTCACGCTTAAATTCCCAAATAAATTGCTATAGGTGCAGTGCACCCATATGTCGATTACTATAATTTTAGGTTTACGCAAGGCGGCAAGTCTATTGCAGTCATCAGGCACAATTTGAGACTAAATTCAGTTAATGCGAATATCTTATTAAAAAACTCCGATAACATTTTGATTAGGTAACACAGGAATTTAACCTGAGACCTCATGCATAGCAGTTTCTGTGCCTTCGAGACAGTCACATATTGCCTAGTTCATTTATTTTACAGTTAAACATAATCAGATCTCTAGAGAACATAGTTCATAATCTTCTGAAGGCCGTAGCTCCTAACTTTGGGGTCTAAGTGAAATGGATGACCTACGTCTGTCGTCTGTAAAACACGCAACTTTGCCTGGCAGTTTGCGAAACGACCAGACCAAGAGATGACGTCATAAACCAATGTTCAACTACCCTGGTTTGGCAGTAAAAAGTTGAATTATCTATTGAACTTTGCGACTTGCGTGTTGAAGGGCGAATTTCTGTGCATGTAATAAAATAAGGGTCAGGGAGTATGCCTTTACATCTGAAGTTGGGAAATAGTCGTTTCTTTTTTCTATTTTTGACGTTACGTTATGGAATGAAATAGCATTCTGTATATTGTTTGTATGACTACTTTAAACATAAAGTTATTAAGTGCTAGCTTTTGCCCTCGGCATCGCTCTCATAAAATTAGGTTATGTTATGTTACTAAAAGTAGTTTTAAATAAATAAAATATAGCCTATATATATAAGTTACTCGGTTATAAAATAGCTTTTTAATGGCGAAAGAATTTTTAAATCGGCTGGTTAGTTTTTGATTTAAACCTTGCAATCAAACAAAATAGTAGATTAAAAAATCTAAAAATACGCTTTATTACAAAAGTAGAAAATAATTCAATAATTTTAATGTAAAGAAGCGTGGGGTGCGGATTATCAAAATATCTTAGAAAGCACTCCACGCTTTTTTACTTTAAAATTATTAAATTATTTTCTACTTGTCAATAAAGCGTGTTTTTTAGTTTTTTTAACTATTATTTATTTTTATTTTTTAAACATTTATTTATTTTCATCTTTAAACTATTATTTATTATTATTATTATTATTTGTTTTCTAAATTATTCTATTGTCATTGGTCCTAGATAAGTGTGCAAAGTTTCAAATCAATTCGTCGATTTGAAAGGAGTGAAAATCACGTTCAAAGATTCCGCTACATAAATTCATAGATAGGTTACATTCATACAAAGCTAATAAAAGCGTGTTAAAAATCCATATAACAATTTACCGTCCAGAAAGGTAAAGTAGGGCGCATCTGTGATATAAATCTTTGATGATAACTATAATTTATCTATTAAGTTGAATTCCCCATCAAATGTCTACCTCAAACTTTCAGAACTACCCATTGAATAATAATGGAGCCATCAGCATTTTAAATAATATATCGTCGATTTTATCGTTCCATCTGCATTTACGAGCCATCCCCATAAGTATAGAATGGCTTTCGAAAGTCTTTCATTGCACTGACGGCATGGTGTTTTAAGGTCGCCTCTCTGAATGCCCGATCCCGGGATGACCTGGGACATAGCTTTGTGTGATCTACACATAGATGTGCCGAATGTTAGTGTTCTCTGTGCTCGTTGTTTGAATGTTTGTAAAATCCCTTGCGACATAGGACATACATCACGCGGAGGTTGTTTAAAAAAAAACGGAGCCGCACTCGCTCACGAAGGTTTCCGTACCTATCATCGTACAAGACCAATACCAGCATTACCGCTTTTTCTTAATTTACTTGTCAGCCATTTTGAAATTGGCCATCTTGATTTTGTATTATTTGTTGTTAAAGCGTCAATATATATCACACCTTGTAATAAAATTCAATTATCTACCCACCTTACGATTCATATGATACAGTCCACTGACAGACAGACGGATAAACGGGCAGCGGAGGTTTCGTAAAAGTTATTAGTCCCGTTGGCATCCTTGTACAGAACCTTAAAAAGAAAAGATATATCCATACGGCCGGTATTCAAATCTGGCGTCTATAATTGTCTCGTAATGTGAGCTTTTTGACTGACAAGCTGTGTTAAGATTGATGTGCGCCTACCCTACGTTCTTTGCTCAAAAAGAAGGTACTTTATTCGAACTTGATATGAATGAGTAATTGAAATAAACGATCGGGGCGAGTTCCCGTTGGTAGTAAGTCGACGGTTTGATAAATTGGTTCGGTTTTGCGGTGTAACGTTGGTATTTGTTATGCTTTGTATATTTATGAAAGTAACTCAATGGTGCAGTGGTGGTAAATGCGATTGCTGCATGATTCTTGAATTGGATTTCGATGTAAGGAAATAGGTTTTTGGGTTCTTTGGTCAAGAAATTGTGGAACTGTGACCGCAGCGGTGGTGAATACGATTGCTGCATGAGGTTTCGTCTTCGATTTCGGAATCAATCAAAGTGTTTTTGGGTTCTTTGGTTAAGAATTATTATATATAACAAGTATTATATTCATTACAAGTTTTAAAATTTAATAATATGTTATGTAGCACTTGTAGCAATAATCAAACTATTAATAATTATGTTCCATCTATTTAATCTTCTATCCTACACTGTAAATATTGTATGCCCATTGGGCGGGACATAGCTTAACACTAAATGTATCTAATAACATCTGTATTATGTACCTACCTATGATCCACATAAAAAAAATAAAAAAAAATATTGTGGATCTGTGCCCGCAGCTGTGGTAAATACGACGATGAGGTCTCGACTTCGATTTCGGAGTCGGGTAATGTTTTATTGGTTCTTTGGTCAAAAATTTTGGTACAGTGCCCGGTAAATGTCAATATCCTCGCCCGTAATTATGTGATACGTAAATACATAGTTGTTAAAATGTGGGTGTAATACATTGCCTACCTATTCTAAGATAGAGGGGTGAGACTATGTAGAGCCTCGCTGATTTCAGCATGAATGGGCCGGCTCGACCGGGGAAAGACTAACCTCTCACAGAATATCGACGTGGAAAAGCAGATTCCTACTGTTGTGTTTCGTTCGGTGAGTGAGAGTGCCGGAGGCCAAATCATCCTCTGTCGCCATTCCCGCTTCTTCTCCTTCCCACTTAAAAAAAAATTATCACTAGCTGACCCGTGCAACTTCGTCTGCGTCACATAAGAGAATTTTTGCCATTTCTGCAACATTTTTCATTTATGCTCTGCTCCTATTGGTCGTAGCGTGATGTTATATAGCCTACAGCCCTTGTCGATAAATGGGCTACCCAACACTGAAAGAATTTTCAATTCGAACCAGTAGTTCCTGAGATTAGCGCGTTCAACCAAACAACCAAACCAATAAACAAACAAGCAAACTCTTCAGCTTTATAATATTAGTAAAGATCAGGGATTCCCAGACTTTTTTCTCATAGATCACTTTCAAAATTTAGCTGGTTCAGGTAGAAATATAAACCGCCAATGAAATAAATTTTCGTGGACCCCGCTTACGAATTGTGAACCCCCATTTTTTTGTCACGCCTACGTAGACTCCCGTCGAGTCTCCTGTGGACCCCTGAGGGTCCAGCTGGACCACTTTGGGAATTAAGGGTATAGATTAATGTTTTAGTTAGTCAAAGGTTAATGCAAAATATATGAGAACTATCCGATTACAGCAAAAATGTTTTTAAACCTAAATCTCTAGCTTTGTATTTATTTATATATATAAGATTAAATACCACAAAGGGGATATATAAGATACTTTTTAAACTATAGTAATGAACCAATTTGAAACAAATAAGTTATTATTGGTATTGCTTCGATTCCTATAACAACTTATCATCAATCAATCAAATTGGCGGCCTCGATGGCGTAGTGGTTAGTGTAACCGACTTCCACACCTAAATCGCGGGTTCGATTCCCGCACAAGTCAAACATTTGTCTGCATGGTCATGGATGTTTGTCTTGGTCTAGGTGTTTCTATGTATAATATGTATATATTTACAAAAAATAAGTATGTAATATATATGTTTATCCATTGTCTAGTACCCATAGTACAAGCTTTACTTAGTTTGGGCTAGATGATGTTGTGTGTATGTGATAGAATCAGCCTGTTGCAATCCACTTATAGACATAAGCCATATAACTTATATGTAAAAAAAAAAAAAAATTAAAAAAATTAAAATTAAAATTATTATAATACACAAACATTCCTCAACCTAATTGGGTCTCTCATAATAAAGACTGAGTCTCTTACCATCTACCAAACCAGACTCCGTGCTACACAGAATTTCCTTACAGATAAATTTTATTTCAAGGAATCAAACCTCACGTATGACTTCAAATGGAAGCGCGAATATATGCCACAAGTCAACCGACGCATCTCAACCAAGCCTCCACACTTTAGAATTTCTTGCTCCATATACGAATTGTGACGTAATGTCTATAGCTACATATAAATACTATGAACATGTTCAGTAGGGTTGCCTAACAACAAGAATCTATTTTCCTAAGTATTTTAAATTAACGACCGTAATAACCTTATATAATACATAAGATAATTGAAGCTGTGTCTTTAAAAAATTCTACTATAAGATCAAACCAATTTTGCTGTCGGAAAAACACTACAAATTAATTCTAATTTCGAATTTTAACCGTTAACGGTGATTTCAACAATGGTAAATGTGCATACCAACATTAAATAAAGAATTTTTCAGTATTTGTAAGCTGGCAGCCCTACCTGTGTGACGTTACAAGGCGGGTGACACAAATGTCTGCGAGTAGGTCTCGTGCGAGTGTTTAGCGAGTCTCTCTGTTCCTCTGCTGAGTCGCGCTACTGTGAGCATTTCTTTTCATCGTTAGCTACTGCGGAATATATACATTTTATATATTACATATGTATACAACGTATCTAGTGAAACGAGGGACATACATATGGATAGGTACATACTTTTAGCAGTCGTGATAGTGGGCAGCGGTGTCGAATCTTTTAGTAATTATATTGTGCGATTTAATCTTTTAAACATTATTTCCTAAAAATATAATAAAGTAATATTGTCTTCTGTTTACGCGAATGTTAATTGAAATTAAACTCATTTATACGGATTTTATCGTGTTGTTTATTTAACACTGTATTACATCATTTAGAAACTGTTACACTACTACTACAATTGAATTTTAGAAATTTTTGAGCTAATAAAGTTATAAAGTGTTAAATAAACAACGCGATAAAATCCGTATAAATGAGTTTAATTTCAATGAATATAATAAAGTTTGGAAACCGTCTTGTAAAATAAAATATTGACTAATATAGTTGTTGTTTATATATGCAGTTATTGTCACCCAGGGACAAGATCAAATATCGAGAGGAGCTTAGTTTAACCGATAGCGATATTTCTCGGGCTTAGTCAATAGAGTGTATTAACACTTTGAAAAGAAAGCCCAAGTAGAATAATCACATTTAAAAACCTTAATATATGACACTTATTTGCGACGGACGTTACTGTTCAGATCAACAAAAGGTTGAAGCTCTTAATGTAAATATATACATAAGTCCGCATATATCAATACATTAATTAAGTCAGGTATGCGAAATGCGAATAATTTTATCTCGAAATCCTGTATTTTTATTCTCCCTTTGCGGGTGTTCCATCATAGCTTCGAAGTTAATTTCGTATTCCGTGCCGGTGTCGGTGCGGCCCCGCTGCGGTCACGTCGCCAGTGTGAACCCACCCTGTAACGACCGGAGTAAAAAAATGTTATAACTTTTCAGTATTGAGTGTAAAGTCTTTACATAAATAATGTCTGCTTTGTTTTATTATTCTTTCTACTTAGGCACGATCTTTTATTTGACAAATATACAAATAATAAATAATATATAAAGAGGAAAATTTTGGGAATTTTAGGCCGATTTTTCAGTCGTCAGATATAACTTTTATTTAGGGAATATGTCTGAAGTTTTGACAGCTTTTCTATAGAAGATATGTCGATTATCCGATTATACTATTCATTACTGAGATAAAAATTATCTGACGACTGAAAAATCGATTCCAAATAGTTTAATTGTTTAACATTCGTATTCCAAATGCCATCCTGTTAATCTAATCTAAGATTTTTTTGACAGAAACCCTATAACAGTTTGCTTGACGGGTCGAGGAATGAAACCCCAAACTTCACGCACAGCAGTCCCATACACTATCTCTGTACCGCGGCAGTCTTTTACATTAACCACTATTCCTAATAGCCTTATAAACATCATTCCTTATTTTCAAATGGTCGTTTTTAACAGAATGCTCGGTAATTCGCGGACTTCTCCAAGGATAAGTCTTGTTAATATTCTTTGTAGAAGCTCTTTTTTTTGCTCCCAGATCCTCGTTAGACTAATTAATTAATACAAATAAGGTAATGAAGTGCCCCCAAGTATTTCACAATTAAAACAATGTTCTGAAAATGTCTTGGAAGAGCGAGTTTTCTTAATAGGTTGGACTGAGATGTTTTAGTAAGTTCTTCTGACCTTCAAAGCAAATTTTAGTGGAAATAGTACAGTATTTTAATGGTTTTTGACTGCCTTGTTGCCGCAGTTAAGTCGGGCAAAGCGTTATTGAGATGTTCTATCAAGAAATTCTCTATAGAAGCAAGCATTCTAGACTGCAAACTTGCATTCTCGCTGAACTGCAAATAACTTTACCCCGTGGGCGATTTAGGACGATAGATCCCAAAATGTGGCTTTACTTTATCTGACCAAAGTTTCCAAAGTCTAGATGCGTCATGTTTCTAGACAATTGAGAGTTCTCTATAATGTTCTCGAAGATATGTGAAGTCTGCTAAATCGCACTAGGCCACCGTGGTGGACTACGGCCTAACCCTTCTAACACCGGGAAGAGGCCCGTGCTCAGCAGTGGGACAGTTTAATACAGGGCTGATATTATTGTTACGGCTAGTGCCATCTGACGGCACTCGGCAGTCCCTTCTAATAATTTATTACAGCGCCATCTATTGACATCTTGCGGAACTACGTAGTGTTGGTGCGAGCACAGTAGAGAGAGCGCTAGCACATTCTCGAATCATTGTGCTGTTGCGTGCCGGGTATGGCTTTTCTGGATGACTCCAGAAGCGCTTTACCCGCGTATAAATAGAGCGCATGCGCACCGCCGAGTCTGTTGACTATCGTAAGCGGTCAAGTGTTCATCGAAGCGAACGGAAGCGAAAATACTAAGGAGTTTGAAGCAGTTATAGTGGAAAAGTGTAGTATAGTGTTTGTTGTGTATTAAAGTTAATTGTGTACTCGAATAAAACGTGTTTTAGTCGGTAATATTGTTTTGTATTCTTATCCGTCGACCCCAGCACGTAACATTATTATATTATATACTTACATGTATTCAGATACATAGAAAACTCTCAATCATGCTGGTTTCCTCAAATCTTTTCCTTCACGGCTAAATGGAGCGATAATTTACTATATAACACACACGTTACTTCGAATAGTCAGATATGTGCGCCTTGGTATCGAGCTTGAGACCTCTGCGGTCAGTGCAGTGGTCTCTCAAGATGCTCTCTAGTATATTTTTAATAAACGCGTATATTAAGATCCCAATATATCAACAACTAAGTTAATAATCGTCAGGTAACAAACTTATCGGGAAGTTATGTTGCATCGAACTAAACTTGAGAGTTATTAATTAAGTTTCTGATACAACTACTTGAGTCGATCAACTTACTTCTACTTAAGTTTAAGGAATCTACGTCATTGAGACCCTACTACTTTGTGTTATAAATGCGAAAGTAGATGTGTTTGTTTGTTACGCTTTCATGCCTTAACTACTCGATCGATCTTCATAAAATTTTGCGTACGCGTTGTTAAGAGTATAGAAAATGACATAGGGTACTTTTCATCTGGAAATAAGAACTGTCTCCATGGGAGAGAGGGTACCTACTGGGAGTTAAGTTAATAAGAAAACTTTAGAAAC
The DNA here is from genome assembly GCA_963675205.1 of Catocala nupta. NCBI lineage: Eukaryota > Metazoa > Arthropoda > Insecta > Lepidoptera > Erebidae > Catocala > Catocala nupta. The sequence goes on from OY776104.1 coordinate 18,748,830, forward strand.
TACATGGTGACTTGTATTAAGAAAGGTGTATTAATATTATTTAGTTGGGCATGTGCATATGTAGTCGACGTAAAGATTAGGTACTTTTTTATTTGACTGCACTAATAGCGAGTTGTGAGTTCGATCACCACAAGAGACAATAAATTGTGTAACTCAAACACACAATTTATTGTTCTTCAGGTTTTTTGTTTGAATATTTGTAAACTCTAGAATTATAACTAGTACATAAACTTTATTAAAAAAAACAAATAAAGATATAACAATGTATAGCGTGTAACAATATGGTTTGGTCATAGGACTTAATATAATATAATATTCTATAAAATACACACAACACCATCTAGCCCAAACTAAGCAGAGCTTGTACTATGGATACTAGATAATGGATAAACATACATATGTATATACTTTTTTATATATACATACATATTATACATAGAAACACCCAGACCAAGACAAACATCCATGTCCATGTACACAAGGGAATCGAACCCGCGACCTTAGGCGTGGCAGTCGGTTACAGTAACCACTATTCCATCGAGGAATCGCTTGAATTATGTAACAAACTGAAATTGTATTAAAATATCTATTTAAGTGAAGAGAAAACTTTGTACCTCTTATGCATATTGTGCGCACGGAGAAGTGTTAAATTTGTCATAATTAAAGTTAATATTAAAAGTAAGTGCGTAAACTAAGCTACACCAGGATTCACTTCTACAAACCGTCTGATTGTCGGACAACGATCGCCTAACTAATCGCATTAAAAGATCCTTTGAAAGATGATAGCGGGTATTTGTTCCTCTATAATTGCTTTGAGCCTCACAGGCCCGTCCGATATTTATCTCAAAAGGTATTACGGTCGAACGGATTTTGCTTACTCACATATTTGCTCACTCTCCCACATTCTTAAACAAACATGAAATCCAGGATAAAGAAAAATTACATACACAGACTCACAGCTAAATACGCCGTTTATATATGACTAGATTTTTCCTGCGGCTTCTCTTGTGTAAATTTAGGTTAGATTAGATTAGTATAAAAGTACTTTTTCTGGATGAAAAGTACCCTATATCCTTTTCTGTACCCCTGACAACGTGTATGCCAAATTTCATAATGGTCGGTCCAGTAGTTAAGGCGTGAAAGCGTATAATAAAAACAAACAAATATCTAAATAAACTTACATTCGAATTTATAATATTAGTTAGAATGTCCTGTGCGGTTTAGAATACGTTTATGATTATTGCATCGCACCCGTGGCTCATAGTAGACTGCTCGTAGTAGAATTAACATAGGTTAAATACCAATATGTCCTATATTAATTCTGGATAAAAAAAACTTATTAATGTTGACAGATTTTTAAAGTAGGTCTGGTAGAATTTATATTTATTAATTACAAACAAAATCTGTCCTCTTTACAATAATATATACTAACTGCTACCACGCAGTTTTACCCTCTCTTATCTATATATTATGTATTAGTAATCATACGGATAATTTAAGTAATAGTAATGAATAATTATTTGTAATATTAGAGCAGCGATAGCTCAGTGGGGATATCAACAGACTGCAATGCAGAGGGTCTCGGGTTCGAACCCACGTCGCGCACCTCTGACTTTCGGAAGTTATATGACTATTCGAAATTATGTGCGTATTGATTGACAATTATCGCCTGCTCCGTGCCTCGGAGAGCACGTTAAGCCGTCGGTCCCGACTGCCATGAACATCTATGGCAGTCGTTATTGGGGAATTAGGCACAAAAGATCCCACTGGGTCGAAGTGTCGCCGATCTGTACTGACTGGCCCCCACACAAGATAAGATAAGATAAGATAAGATCTATATATTAATACGTGAAGCAAAATCTTTGTACCCCTTTTTACGAAAATTGCGCAGGTGGAGGAGTATGAAACTTGGCTCAGTTAAAGTTTATATGGTTCTCCATATAAATTTTAACTGCAGGAAAGGCGAATCATAGAAATTCATTAAATTAATGAAAAAACACTACACGCACACATTATACATTTGACACACGCAGTCGAATCGCGTTCGTAGTATTTTGACATTGTTCGTCTGACGTCATACAATTCTTTGTAACTATGGTTACCTATACCGTATTTATATGTAATAGAGAAAAACAGAAAACAAAGTAGCCAGCTTAGGAATTTTGGTCGAATTTTGACCACTAGCCGACAGCTAGCAATTATTATTGCTCGTTGGTCGCCTCTTCCCTGCCATTGCGCCGACTGTTGTCGATTCGGATCCCACATGGGTTAGAACAAATGTGTGATCCCATATGCTTGTTCTGAGTCTGCCGTTTAGTTAGTCAGTCCGTTGTTTGTATATTTGTGAAGTTACTCGCGATACAGGATTTAAACCTAGTACGGCACTTGTAAACATAAATACTATAAAAAATCTTTGAACTGACTGCCTTCGTGGCGCAGAGGCAGTGAATGAGGCTGTGCATGAGGTCTCGGGTTCGAACAAAAAGTTATTGATTATTCTGTTAAGAAATCTCAATACGAGCCTGGAGTAAGGAAGTTGGCGGTGTTAGAACCTACCGTGCTTCGGAAAGCACGTAAAGCCGTTGGTCCTGCGCCTGATCTCTTATCCGTCCCATCGGATCTTGAGGGTTAGGGAACAGAGAGTGCACTTGTGTTTACGCACATGCTTGTGCACTATAATATCTCCTGCGTAGATGGCCAGTCTCCGTTAAGATTGGCCGCCGTGACTGAAATTAGACCTGAAGGACATTATTGGTATTATAAAAAAATAGAAGTAAGAAAACGATGGTCAAATATGAAGGTTGCCGATTTAATCACTTGCAGTTATGATATGATAATACTATCAGATAGTTACCTTGTGGTCGTCTACCAGGCTTATATACCTAAATATCAAATAACACTGCCATACATAGAAATCGAACCTGTCTCTTCACGATCGGCCGTCAAGTTAGCACAGACAAATGCCACAAGACCATTGACAAAAATTACATTATGCAGAATAACAACAAAGTCAGAAAATCGGGTCAATTGTACGTGAGGAATGTGTAACGGGGACTTAAGTGGGATCCAACGATATATCCTGGATTGTAAACAATCCCCCGGGACTCCAGCGGATTACCGAGTGCAAGCTGGGTGTGACGCTCGTAAAAAGAACGTCTACGGTTCAATACCCGGTCAGTGTTTTACGGCCACTCTTAATATATATAGTTTTACGTGTCTGACTTGTTGTTATTGCCTAAGATATTGAAACGTCAAATAAATGTTCGACTATAGGTTTGTTAGAAGAAAATTTATATTTAATATTTAGATTTTCCCCGCGGCTACGCTCGCGTTAATGTAGATTTTGTCGATCAATTTCTATGCCTCGAGAACAGTATCTTTTTTTCAGGATAAACGATGTTCTGACAACCTTGACAAGCGAAATCTCATGATGATCGGTCGAGTCGTTAGGCGTAAAACCTTAACAAACAAACTCACGTTAGCATTTATAATATGAGTTAGGATAATGTATCAAAAACGATTTTGAGACGCAAAACAAAAAAAAAATCCGATACTTGAGATGCACAAAGTAAAAACAGCTTTCGCTCAATACGCGAGTGATATGCGTATTATATATATACTGTTAGCTCATATAATACATTATCAAAAAGCATTCGTAACAGCAACGTTGAAGAACTTATCAAAATCTAAACGTTTTTACACTTTCTCGACCGTAATCGATAGGTTACCTTTAAATAAGTAAAGTAAGACCCGCTATCTAGTGTTATAATCAAATCTATATAAAGTCAAGTAGCTAAAACTTACAGTCACCAAGAACATCACACAGTATTTCACCCCTCACTCAATACAAAAGAAATTAAACATTCATTTCATCACCCCTTATCACAGGCTAACCGTAAAACAAGATTGTTCACAAAAACTGCCATTGAATGTCCTCAAAATGGCCACTTACAGTGCATAGGATTGTAGCCGAGCTATTTCATTAAAATCTGCGGATAGCCCTCCAACCGAGAGGCTAATAGCTTCCGTAACGGTTATAGCCTGTTCAAAGTCGTGAAGGACTTTCTCTCAGAGCAACTTATTAAATTTTATTAGTGAATATTTAAGTACATCCCCTTGTTTGTAATAGTATTGTTCTCTTTGTGGGACTTCAATGTCATTGTTTACGAAGAAAGTGGGTCAGAGAACGCTACGGGCTGAAAATTTAAGATTGTTAATCATGCTGCTGAAGCGACCGGATTGATATCCGAGGCCGCTTCTAAATAATTGATATAATTGTTCACGACGCAGGAATCGAACCTTGATATGCGCGATAGGTTAGGTACTTTAGTATAGGCGGAAAAAGCAAACTAAGGCAGAAGGCACTAATTAATTTATTTCAAGATACAAGTGTAGCTATTATGAGCAAGCGAAAGCAAATACAGAATGTCTATTAAAAATACGAGGCACGGTTTTTATAGCTAAACATTATTAATAATAATTATGGTTCGCGCTTGACACTTTTACCAAAGAGTTCAACGCCCACAATATGGTCGCCGACCGTAATACAATAGAATATCGGGCGGACATCTTGTTGCGCCCGCGCGGCCGGCTCGGAAAGCAGTAGCCATGTTGAAAGGGGTGGCGTCTACGGTCGGATCACAACAACATCACGCCATATGACGTAGGGTGGCGTGATTTCTTGGTTGGGCCTCAGTTACAAAAGCGCAAGCGGTTACGGTAGCGGATATTGCTCGCTACACTACTCCCCCACCGAGACCGTGATTACGGGCGAAAGTAATCTGGAAATCTGACAGCTCGTCCGCTCCTCGTCTTTTTGACTCCTACTGGGTCTTCTTGTAGCCGATCTGGAGCTGGTTCTTCTCTGGCCATGTAAGCGGGTTTCAGACGGTCTATTGTGATTGTCTGCGTTTTGCCTGACACATTGATGTCAAATGTCTTTGAGCCACGACGGAGAACTTCATATGGTCCCAGGTATGCGGGTTGTAAGGGTCTTCGTGCTGGACCCTGCCGAATGAAAACATGCGTCGCCGTGACCAGGTCTTTCGGCATATAGAAAGACTTGTTAGAGCTAGTGTGCCAAGAAGTTGGTTGAGGTGACAATTTGTTCATGTGGGCCCGAAGTCTGCTGATCAGGTTGCTTGGCTCCAATGTTGCATCACTGGTGCTAGTGAAGAACTGCCCAGGCAGCCGAAGTGGCTCACCGTAGACAATCTCAGCCGTAGAAGCTTGTAGATCGCTCTTCCACGCGCTACGGATGCCCAGCAGCACCCAGGGAAGAACTTCAGTCCAGCTAGAATTGGAGTGGCACGCAATAGCTGATTTCAGTTGGCGGTGCAGCCTCTCAACGAGACCGTTTGCAGCAGGATGGTATGCAGTGGTGGTGTGGTGAGCAGCACCCACGAACTCGGCGACCTCCCTGAAGGTTTGCGACTCAAACTGTCGCCCGCGATCCGTTGTGATATGCTCCGGGCAGCCAAATCGAGCGATCCACCCAGATATCAGGGCAGCAGCGCAGGTTTCAGCGGTAATGTCTGGCAGAGGAAACGCCTCAGGCCATCTGGTGAAGCGATCGATGACCGTTAGACAGTACCTGTTGCCAGAAGATAATATTAGTGGACCTACCAAGTCTAAATGTATATGGCGAAAGCGAGCCGAAGGTGCTCGAAATGCTTTTGGCGGTGTCGACGTGTGTCTTGATATCTTACAAAGTTGGCATTGATGGCACTCCTTCGCCCACTGTCGACAGTCTTTCCTTATTCCTGGCCACACAAACCTGTCTGTGACCAAACGCACTGTTGCTTTAGCTCCTGGATGGCTTAAGTTATGCAATGTATTAAATACCAGTCGGCGGTGTGCAGGAGTTACGTATGGCCTTGCACTCCCAGTTGAAACATCACAGTATACCTGTATGCCGTTACCAGGTAACTTCACCTTCTCCAGCCGCAAGGAAGAACCATTAAGCAGCAGGTTAAGCAGTTCTTCATCGGTCTCCTGGGCAAGCGCTAGGGACTGGTAATCTAAGGGCATAGAAAGTTCGTCAATGCGTGATAAGGTATCTGCGACGATATTGTCACTACCGGGAATGAATCGGATGTCAGTAGTAAATTGACTGATAAAATCCAAATATCGAAACTGACGTGGCGAGCAATTGTCTCTGTTTGTTGCGAAAGCGAAGGTTAGCGGTTTATGGTCGGTTAGAATAGCGAATGTTCTTGCCTCGACCATATACCTAAAATAGCGAATAGCCTCGTATATAGCCAACAGTTCGCGATCATACGGGCTATACTTCTTCTGCGCAGAAGACAATTTCTTCGAGAAAAACGCCAATGGTTGCCATTCGTTTCCTTTTCGCTGCTGTAGTACTGCTCCTATTGCGGTATCTGATGCGTCAGTCTGGACTGTCAACTCTGCGTCTGGATCTGGGTGTACCAATTGAGTGGCCTGCGAAAGACTAGTCTTACACCTATTAAATGCGTCTTGTAATTGCGGTGTCCATTTAATAGACTGTGCTCCTTTAACTTTAGGACCAGTCAGCAAAGAGTTGAGAGGGGCTTGGATACTAGCCGCCCCGGGTATGAAGCGGTGATAAAAATTTATCATACCAAGGAATCTTCTTAACTCCTTTACAGTCTTGGGCTCAGGGAAGTCTTGGATGGCCTGGACTTTGGCTGATAATGGCTGCACACCTTCTGCAGATACAGTGTAACCTAAAAATACTACCTCGGTTTTTCCCAATTGGCACTTAGATGAGTTAATAAGAACACCGTATTCGACCAGACGTTTGAACAGTACTCTTAGGTGGTCTTCATGTTCCTGGCTATTCCTGCTAGATATTAAAATGTCATCTAAATAGCAATAACAGAAATCTAGCCCGCGAAGCACCTCATCCATAAATCGCTGGAAGGTTTGGGCAGCGTTGCGTAACCCAAAAGTCATAAAAGGAAATTCGTATAAGCCGAATGGTGTTGTAATTGCCGTCTTGGGGATATCCTCTTCCAGGACTGGGATTTGGTGGTACGCCTTAACCAGGTCGATGGTAGAAAATATTGTACTACCTGACAGCTGTTGAGCGAAATCCTGCACATGCCTGATTGGGTAGCGGTCAGGAATTGTGCGTGCGTTCAGGGCCCGGTAGTCACCGCAAGGCCGCCATCCATCGGTTTTCTTACGTACGAGATGGAGTGGTGACGACCAAGGGCTCTGTGATCTTCGAGCTGTTCCATTCTGGAGCATAGTATCAAACTCTCTCTTTGCTATAGCTAACCGTTCTGGGTCCAAGCGGCGAGGTCGACTGTTAACAGGAGGTCCAAGCGTAGTCCGTATTTGATGTACTGTGCTATGCTTGGATATGTTAGACTTACCGGCAGGGCGTGTGATCTCAGGAAACTCTCGCAGTAAACGATGGTAAGGAGCATCATCTAAAGCTGTGATAGTCGTACGTACAGACGATATGCTATCTGCTGATTGTTTCTGAGGTGCAGGAACAGTAAGCGACGTAACTCCATCGATTATGCGTTGATTACGGCAGTCAACGAGCAGGTTATAAAAACCTATAAAATCTACACCGATTATTGGCTTCGACACGTCGGCGACTACGAAACGCCAAACAAATGCACGTCTGAGACCTAAGTTGAGATCCAGCTGTATATAGCCATACGTAGCAATAGGTGTTCCATTAGCTGCGAACAGATTATAATTTGTTTTCGGACGCGACTCTCGAACAGCTGACCTAGGATACACACACAAGTCTGAACCCGTGTCGACCAGATACTGGATCTTTGTGTTACGGTCAGTAATGAACAGGCGGTTTGAAATATTAAGGCAATCGTTTACCGCTATTGTCGACTGCCTTGATAATTTACCGCTTTGTAGTTACAGGGCTGGATGCACTTCCTTGCTCGCTCCTTAAAACGGTAGTGGTAAAAACAATGCGGGTGATTTGGAGGGCGGGAACGAGATCGGGAACGACTACGGTTCCTGCGGGAACCTGTACCATTTGAGTCGCGTCTGGAATGCCTGTATAACTCTGCTGACATCATCTCGATCTTCCGGGTTAGCTCCGCTACCTGCATCCTTAAATCGCTATCGCTTGTACCTGGGACCACAGCGGATGTTGTTGATGTACTTGCTACCTGACTCGTTGCGGGGACAATATCGTTGATGCGGTCCGCCAATTCTGCTGCATCCTCTACGCTCATGTTTATTTGCGATGCCAGAATTGTTTGCAAATTGGTTGGAAGCCTGTTTGCCCAAATCGTGCGAATAAATTCAGAAGGGACATTAGGACCGGCTAGTTGCTGCAGGTGCCTCAGGAACTGCGATGGTTTTCTATCACCGAGTTCCTCATGCATCAGGAGCTGCTTAGTTTTCCTCTCCTGTGATGCTGACAGGCGCTTAATAAGTTCCACCTTCAGTTTGGCATACTTCCCCGTGTCCGGTGGAGCAACTATTATATCCCTAATCTCAGTGGAATATTGCGGTTCTAGCTGAGCCAGCACATAATAATATTTAGTCTCATCTCTCACTATATTAGACAAAACAAACTGACCTTCGATTTGGGCAAACCATAAAGTTGGGTCATCCGGGTTGAATGGGGGTACTCGTACACCAATTCTGAACGTCTCTGCTGGTCCCTCCTTGGTTAGCTCCGTCCTGTCGTCCATCTTCGCTAGTCGGGGTCACCAATGAAGCGACCGGATTGATATCCGAGGCCGCTTCTAAATAATTGATATAATTGTTCACGACGCAGGAATCGAACCTTGATATGCGCGATAGGTTAGGTACTTTAGTATAGGCGGAAAAAGCAAACTAAGGCAGAAGGCACTAATTAATTTATTTCAAGATACAAGTGTAGCTATTATGAGCAAGCGAAAGCAAATACAGAATGTCTATTAAAAATACGAGGCACGGTTTTTATAGCTAAACATTATTAATAATAATTATGGTTCGCGCTTGACACTTTTACCAAAGAGTTCAACGCCCACAATATGGTCGCCGACCGTAATACAATAGAATATCGGGCGGACATCTTGTTGCGCCCGCGCGGCCGGCTCGGAAAGCAGTAGCCATGTTGAAAGGGGTGGCGTCTACGGTCGGATCACAACAACATCACGCCATATGACGTAGGGTGGCGTGATTTCTTGGTTGGGCCTCAGTTACAAAAGCGCAAGCGGTTACGGTAGCGGATATTGCTCGCTACACTGCGTAATATTGTTGTTGTATGAGTCAGGCATTATTGCGTAACGATTGGTGTAATGGTGACGTCAACTCAGGCCTATGTGACCGAAAAGGGGTAGGCAGTAGAATCAGATAGAATTGTTACATTTTCAGGCTCGATCGATATTGATACAATTAGTCAAGAAAGTAGGTCTCTCCGTGACCATGGCTACTGAAAAGCAACCGAAACGTCGCGGAAAGTGTAAACCTAAATATAAATAGTTTTAATAATTTTATTAGCTTAAAAATTTGTAAAATTCAATAGTAGTAGTAGTGTAACAGTTTCAAAATTATGTAATACAGTTTTAAATAAACAACGTGATAAAATCCGTATAAATGAGTTTAATTTCAATAGGTTCAACCTTAATTGAGAACGTAGGATAGGTACTTTAAAATTAACAACTTGGATTAAACATAAAAGCCTTTGTTCATCTAAAATAATGTACCTTTCCGATAGTGAAAGAATTGTTTAAATCGGATACGTAGTGCCGGAGATTACCTCCTACATCCAAACTTTACTAATAATATTATTTTAGAAAATCGACTGCACTGAGTGGCGCCTCGCCATTGCGACTAGGCCGAGTGTACATACATACATATATGTGTGTATATATGTGTCATCCACAAATAATTGTTCCGGATTTGGTTTTTGCTGGTTGTTCTTTGTATCAGTTGTTTGAATGTTCGCAAAGTGGTGGACAAACTTCAAACAATGGACACGTCACCGACAATATTTCTAGTGCGGGCATAGTGTGGGCATTTAACTATTTTTATAATAATATATGTTTTTGTTTGCAGACATTCCATACTTGGAGCTGGCTGAGCCCGAGGAAGGCTACCATGGCCTGATCAAGGAGAACGAGACCCTGGTGGAGGTGACTCCTGCCATCAGGGCTCGCGGACCGCTCTGCTCCTTCCTCATCCTGAACAACAAACACCATGGAGAAGCTCCCTTCGAGGTCAGTAATACATTTGTTTATCTCATGTGGTACAGCCGTTTTGACTAAAGTTTCTGTGAGATCTCATTATCGCCAAGTTTGACTTTTCTAACTTGACACTTGGCATGACGTAAATATAATACGTGGTTAAAAGAAAAATGGTTACTGTCATCATATTATTTTTAACCCCTGACGCAAAAACGACGGGGTGTTATAAGTTTGACGTGTCTGTGTGTGTGTGTCTGTGGCATCGTAGCTCCCGAACGGATGAACTGATTTTAATTTTGTTTTTTTTGTTTGAAAGGTGAATTAGTGTTCTTAGTTATGTTTAATGAAAATCGGTCTAACATGGCCGCCGCCACAAAATGGTAGGTTACACATTTTTTCACAACTCCCTCAATATGGGTATTAAATGAAAGGGCTCGTAGAATATTATACACTATAATAAATTTCAAATCCAAGATGGCCGCCACCACAAAATGGCGACATCTCCCTCAATATGGGTTTCAAAAGAATTCTGTGTCGGAGGCTTTTTAAATTTTAATTTATTGCAAGGGGAAATCGACGTTGTTGTTTCATGACGTTCAAATGAACCTCAACCGTAGGGTGGTAGACCACATTTTTGGCGACGACTGTACACGAACAAATGTTCCTTCGGATGGTAAGTGATACAATAACAGTAACACAATGTTTGACTGTACTATGGCGTAGTGATTTAAGTGGTCGCCTCGCCGCTACTGCGTCGAGTGTGGTGGGTTTGAATCCCACGCGGGACAAAAAAAATTGTGTGATCTACAAATGGTTGTTCCAAGTCTGGGTGTTCTTTGTGTCCGTTGTTCTACAAATAGAGTGGGAGCTGTCTTCTTAAAAATAAAAATGAGCACTACCTCTCTTTGAGCTGTAATCGGCTAAGAGATCGAAGAGTCGGCTCAGAATACGTATTCTACTCGTAAGACTTCTTATTAGGCTCTTGAGTTGTTATTCTTAGACTTACCTTAGCTATGTTATTAAGAAAACAAAATGTGAAGGTGGATTTAGTAATATCTAATCCACAAACAGGTCCTTACCGGGACAAATTTTTGTCCTATGTGGGGACAAGACAAACATTCGTGTGATACACATATAGTTGTTTAATTGTTCGTAAAATTTCATGTTTAAAAGAAATTTTGCAATGTTTAGGAATAGTATCAAAAAAGCCCACCCTTAATTTGACTTTCATTGTTTGGTGTCGCTAGTCGATCTTTTTCTCACAACACAAACGCTATTACTATTTGTGCTTCCGTTAAATTTACAGTAACATCGCTCGCTACACTCGTAAAGTACGCCCATTTGCATCGCACCAGCGCAGCAATGTAACTGACACAATGCGTAATAAACTTTACGGTTATAAAGGTCCCTACTATGTGCTATACATAGCGATGATATTTATTAGTATTGTAGACGTTAGCGATTTATACAACTTCCGAAATGCAGTCGCTTAGCCACTGCCTGTGCCAAGTGTTGTCGGTTCGATTCGAATACAAGACAATAAATCTTCTCTGCGACACAGGTAATGTTCTTAGTCAGGGACTAGTCTTTTTAAAAGCGAAACAAAAGCTATATGAATGCCAATACCAATGACTACTTTTCCTTTCCTTGCATCCCATATTGAAATCCTTTTCTCTTGGGTTGGCCAAGTTATCATAAGCTCTGGTTAATGAGTACCACCATACGTAGTCTCACGACTATAACCTCAAACAGATAGGCAGTGTCTCTTACAGACCAATATTTCTCCATAGATCCAGCCTCTGTGCTTCTGAGAATTTGTTGACACATTTCGACCAGCTATTTTCCAGTCCTACGTAAAAGGAGGCGAGCATATTGCGCTTGCGCGAGCACTGACCCAAACATTTTTTAACAGAACCTCTCGTAACACTTTGTTCGACTAAGGAATCGAACTTTATGAAAATGTGTTAGAGGATTTTTTAACGCTATAAAGATTGAATCCAAGTCCTCAAGCACATCTATCACATTCACTACAACTGCGCCACCGAAACATTCGATCAGGCCGTATATTTCTTTGCCACGTTTTCTGTATAAACAAATCCCACCTGAATTATAACTACAGCAGTTACGTCAACGGCTTCTACAGACCGATAGTAGGTACCCACTTACATAGTGCACAATGCATAGCTTTGTATCCGTCGAGGCAATAACTGCAAATGGAAAAAGTTGCGATTGCCTGCAATAAAGTGCATTTACGGTACGCCGTGTTAGTTCCCCGTTGCGAACAATTTAACACCACAGTTTCTTTTTTATCAAACAACTTGTCAAAAGTTCTAGGCAGCGATGAAAATTGAGGATTGATGCTGTATTTTATTAACCTCTGAGTCTTCTTCAAAGAGGTTAATGAAAACACTATGTGGGTCTGTGTGTCTGTCTGTTAGTGACAGGCATAGCACCGGAACCACTGGACCGATTGACTTTTAACTTGGTGTGCAGACACCTTGGCGTCATCCCTCGGTTGAGTTTGAATATGGGCCCTGTGGGTCAAAAAACCTCCGAGATATAGAGGTCACAAGATCATAAGGTCAGGGGATATCCAACAACAGTGATTTGGAAGTCCAAGGTAGGGGCTTTTGCCCAGCAGTAGGACTTTACAAAAAGCTTGCATCCTAGGTTTTTACACCCATCTCGTTTGATTAACGAAGCGTTGTTTTAGTGGTGTACATGTGACTGTTGTGAGTGAAGTTTCGGGTTCGATTTTCGTTAACTCTCAAGGCACGCATCTTTGACGTTTCGAAATTATTTGCGTACTAGATTTTGCACGTGACTTTGCTTGTTTTGAATGTAGGTTTTGTCAATAAATTTATGTCGCCCGGAACAGTACGCTTTCTGGGTGAAAGGTACCCCATGTCATTTTCTGTACCGCTGACAACGTGTATGCAAATTTTCATGATGATTGGTCAAGTAGTTAAGGCGTGAGGTGTACCAAACATACAAACTCACTTTTACATCTTTATATACAGGTTGTCCGGTAATTAATGGATAACCTGGAAATGTATTATAAAGGAATTGATGGCCGTTCAGAAAAAAATATTTAAAAAAAATCTATCCTAATACTACCTGAGATATGTGTTTTTTTTTAATTACCATGTATAACTTTCTTGTATACTACGACCATAAATAAATGAATGAAATCCATCGGTTTTTTGCTGTTTTATTATTAAACACTAATTATGCTAATAGATAGACAGTCAAAAGTATGCTATGCTTATATAGATTGCACTTTTTAAAATTTTTCTTTTTTATTTAATTTTTCTGAACGGCCTTCAGTTCGACTATAATACATTTAAAGGTTATCCATTAATTACCGGACACCCTGTATATAATTCTTCTCTACGTGTGTTGACAGTGAACTCCTCCTAAACGGCTGGACCGATTTGAATGATTTTTTTTGTGTGTTGAACACACACAAAAAAATTGTGGATTAATAAATTAATAGTGGATTCGAGGATGGTTTAGATTTGGTTTCTATTTTTTTATATTTTTTCCTGTCTGTCGGGACAGCTAGTTTATCTATATATTAATACGTGAAAAAAACACTACAACAAACATGTTTGTAAGGGTTTAATTCAAAAACTACCCAACCAATTTAAAAAATTCTTCTCTATTTAAAAGCTATATTTTTTATTTTAGAAAAGTACTGTTACTAATATAACCTAACCTATTTTTACGAAGCGACGCCGCGAGCAAAAGTTAGTCTGAATATAAAACGATTTGTTTCTTTATAGTAACCGGGCCTTAATAGCTTCAGAACAAAACTGATAATAATATTTCATGGCATTATCAAAGTTTCACGCGGAATTATGCCGGGAGGGTGAGCAGACATCGCAGTACTACACAGTACAACTTTCAAGAGAACTTTCTATTGTCTAAGAGCTTGCAGCTTCTTTACTCAAAGCTGTCTTTCTTATATCGAAGTAAAGTTTAAATGCAATAGTTTGAAGTAAAAGGAAAAAGGTCCTTTAATTGAGTTCTTGTGGCAATTTACAAGGAACTTGCTGGTTATATGCCTGAAGGGGTCAGCATAAATAAAATAAACGTTTTTAGACTTTCTCGATTTGTACACATATTTAATATAATACTATATAATGGATCTTACTTGTCATCTTATTTGACGAGTCAACCCATGACTACGATCAATGCAAGTCGTTCGATGGTCGGTCGGTTGTATTTATTACCGTTTAAATACTTACTCGCGAGTAAAACCCGCTATATAGTATAAATAGAATATTTCGCAAAGCTAGATTTTGGTTTGAGACTTATGTCGTAGAAGCAGCTTAACTTAGCGTAGCTTCACCAGGAAATTCTGTGGGTACAACAAGGGCCAAATACGCCTGCTCACAGGAGCGTTTACTGGTCATTTTGGCACCAACGACTTCCTGTGCAGATTGAGATTGTCAAACAATTCGATCTGCAGAGCCTGTGGTGAACAGGACGAATCCATATCACACCTACTGTGTGAATGCGACGCGTTGGCCGGACTAAGGATGGGTCTGATGGGATTGGCATATCCGAACCCTGAAGACTTCAGGCTTCTCCCTCTGAAGTGTACGCTGCGACTGATGCAGTACATTCATAGGGAGATAGCTCAGGGATAGACCTCGGGGCCGACACAAAAGATCCCACTGGATCGAAGTGTCGCCGGTCTACACTGACTGTGACCCCCGAATTAAGATAAGATAAGATACGTCGTAGAATTTTTGTCTACCGGGTTTATTTTAAGACTGCATACATTTTATTTGAAGTGACTGTTTTCGCACCAATGCCTATTCCTGTCTCGCGGCATTTTAAATGTCGCAACAACTAGCACACAAAACTCTCCGGATTGGATAAGCTCCTGTTGGATTCAAACTTATAACACTCGGCGTTATGGCAGTAGCAAAGCGTCCTCACGAACCATTACGCTACCCGTCATCCCAATAACAGTTAGTTGCATTTGGGTATCGAACTCGTGACCTCATCATGGTCTGTTCGGTATATGTATCTATTGTTAAAAGTTCGGTAATTATTTATTAAATAGTATGTACTTTATTTAAAAAAATATATCTAATAAAAGCGTAAGTACCTTTATTATTATCGAAAAACTTCATATATTGACATACTAAAGTAACATCTGTTCCTAGAAACAAGTTTTCCCCAAATAATACTTTTGTAATAAATAGTAATTTTATGTACTTATAATGTTACTAGATTTTTCTTGCGTCTTCGCTCGTGTTAATGTAGATTTTGTTAATCAATTTATATCCCTCGAGAACAGTACTTTTTGAAAGGTACCCTAGATCCTTTCTTGTACCTACGACAACGTGTATGCAAAATTTCATGAAGATCGATCGAGTAGTTATAGCGTTAAAGCGTAACAAATAAAGAGACATAAATAAACTCAGTAAGTAAGGACTAGTATACTTTCCGTCGGTATTTTATGAGAGAGTTATACTTTTCCGATTTTAATTTTACTGAAATCAGCAAGGTTCTATAGTAATGAGAGTAATATTTATTACTTATAGTTATATTTATTTGATTTTCTACAAAAGTTACATAGGAAGACTTATGGACACGGTACAAAAATGACTATTTGTTTATCACATAATACACAAATACCTAGATCCAGAACGAGTCTGGGTATTCTCTCTGTCCGTTGTTTGAATGTTTGTAAAGTCACCAACACAGCCTTTATTTCTAGTGCTCCTTTTTTATAAACAAGAAAGAAAGAAGAATAAAAAATGCACGGTACTATCCTTAAACGCATCTGTTTTTCTGCGGTATTCTGTGCCTTCATATTTTGTGTGTTGTCGTTCTGTACCTACGTATTCTGTGACCGCAGTGTATCGAACAACAGTATTCTAAAGTTAGTTCTGTCAACACAATCTGTCGAGCCGCAGTTTACGGTCGCACAGCGCGGATGCCGCGACCATGTATCAATGTCCATGTGTTGACTCCAAGTTTTATTTGTTTGAACTGTTTGCTTGTTCGTACAACGGTAGTAGGTGTAACTAATAGATAGAGAAACGGTCAATGTTTTGTGAGTGCCAGTAAATCGTCTGTTTTCATGCGGGCGACGTTTAGTCGTGTTGTTTGTTTGTTTGTTTTAAGGATTGATAACGTATATACAAGGACAGTTTTGCTATATAAATATTTGTACAGTAGTTTTTGGATTGTCGAGTGACATAGGCCCTTTTCATCTCGGTAAATGGAGGTGAAGCTGGGGGTATATGCTAGTTATCCTTACTAATATTATAAATGCGAATCAGATTATCGTGAAATTTTGTAGTCACGTTGTCAGGGCAACAGGAAAGGTAAAAGGTAGGTAAAAGTACCTACTGTACCCAATGAATAGAAGATTGACATAACTTACATTAACACGAGCGAAGCCGTAGGCTAAATCTAGTATTATATAAATAATCAAAGGATCCAAAATCTAATTATAAATTAATTGTAATGCGTAAGATTTTAATGAGTATCATGTGAGTACAATACGAGTCGCAAAAGAAAGACGACACGAACATGAGCCATGTTTGTGTCGTCATTGTGATATCATTTCGCATGAAACTGCCTATTTTGGAGGTATTCCATGAAGCACACCCAAACGAAGCACTCCCAGACGAAGCACAACTAAAGAATTCCACTTAGTAGTACAGCACTTAGTGCGGGGACGCACTATACGAGTGATATTCGTAGGTGTGCTTCGTGGACTAAAAAAATTATTTTAAATTTTTATTTGAAGCTCACCTACGGGTGTTCTAAGTGGAATACTTTAGGTGTGCTTCGTCTGGGTGTGCTTCGTTTGGGTGTGCTTCATGGAATACCTCCTATTTTGGTGATATTTGACTGCGTGGATTGCGTAGTGGTCGCCAAATTGAACAAAAAATGTATATCCCCAGTGATACAGGAATTACGCCCTTGAATAATTCCTTTCGTATTTGTCTTTTTAGAAAAATATATAAGCACTAGGCTAGATAGCTAATGAATGCGACTTCTATAACCATGTAAAGTAATTATCACGTTATTTCAAATATCATCTTGACAGAAACGGCATGCAACTCGATGTCCGACCGTTAGAATAGAATAGAAGCATTTATTTCCAAGAATATAGTCATTACAGATATTCTTATTCTGCATATTCTGCCAAATGTGGCGTGCAAATATTTAACCAATATGAAAATTTTGTACATTCTACTGTGGTAATTTACATAAATTATTACATAGTTATATAACTTTCAATAGGTCATACATCATGCAGTAGTCAATACAATAATAAAGTTAATTTTAAGTCTGGAATTATATTATTAATAGAAAAGTACAATATATTAATGTCAAGGGTTGAAATGTCAATTTATTACTTACATTTTATAGAGCTGTTTAATTAATTTGTCTTGAAGATATTCATTAATGTTATAATAGACTTTTTCTAGTAGTAGTAGTAGTAGTAGTAGTAGTAGTAGCTTGCATAATTCTCTACGAAATTGTTTACACGGTAACTTTTTAAAATTATCTGGCAGATGGTTATATAGTTGTACGGCCATACAGTATGAGTTGCGTTTATATAATACTAAGCTAATTTTCGGTATTTCTAGACGATTTTTATGTCTGGTTCGGCTACCTTCTTTACCTCCTAATTTTTTGAAAACTGAGGAGTTATTCTTAACAAAGATACAGATTTCTAATATATACATACATGAAAATGGGAGAATTTTGTGTTTTACGTTAGAACTTGATATCCTATAACACGTTGCTCAACCCGGTATTGAACCGGATACCTCACAAACATGCCACAGGCTGCCTCTTCGGTTTCAATCCACTGTGCCAATGTATCAGTGACTGGCCTGTCACTGTTTATTTGCTATGGAAATATTCTTTCCATTCCGGTGACGTTTAACGGACAGCCATTGTCCATGATGGCTGATACATCATCGGACACAATGGATGAATTCGTAGTATGCGTACGATGCCGTCATAGCACTCGAAATGTTTTACGAAATACACACGTCAACATCGATCATAGTCATTCCAGTTGTAACCTTTAGTGAGTTTATTACTAGGGAACTGATCGATCCAGAAAAGGACAGGCCACGCCGTAGGGGCGTGGTGTCTTAGGGTAAATTTGTTTAGAGATTAATCAAAGATGAGATGACGATTAACACTTTTAATATATTACCAAAGAATAAGTTATATGAGTTAAACAATAATAGCTTTCCTACGCGACAATAATCAGGGCGTGGTTCGTCCAAAGGCTTGCTTCGTGGTCCTTCAGGAATCAGGACACTTAGCTTGAGAAGTGAAGCCGGCCGGAAGAGCTCCTCGTCTGACACCGTCCGCTCCTTATATAGTCCGGCGCCGCCGGTCGCGAGAGGTGGCTAGTGACGTGCGCCCGCGCTCGACGGGCGCCTAGGCGATTAACGTCACACAGTAGTGAAATTTTATCTGCTTTTACGTTAGGTAGTCTATTTTTCTATAAGTCTTTTTTACTAAACAATGATTGCACGGATGTCGTCTTGGTGTGAGTGGCCGCCTCGCCACTGCCCACACGGGACAAAAATTGGTGTGATCCACAAATGGTTGTCCCGAATCTGGATGCTCTTTGTGTCCGTTGCTGGAATGTTTGTAAAGTCCCTCGCGACATACGAATGATTTCTAAAGGTTAAAAGTAATAATATTTAGGAACCTCATAATATTACACTTAGGTATGTATTTGCGACGTTGCCGTTCGAAGCCACAAGGCGTAAATGGTCTGGGAGCTAAAAGAACATGCGAGGCAGTATTTGGGGACTGCCGATAGAAGTGAAAACTAAGTAACTAGCGTGCGGTAACGATGACGTGAGTTTCACGCTTTTTGTTCACCCAAAAAGTACACATATATACACAGTATACATATAGCTCATGGAAAGCGGTCGGTGAAGAAGACGCGAGTTCCATGATTTTTGTTCACCCAAAAAGTGCTCAAAGCGCTTAAAGAAGTTTTCACTTCGAATATAGCTCGCACTATGCGGGGAGATGTGGCGTGTGTCCATGTCTATGTAGCTACGTTCAGACATAATATCACCTTCATATACCCACAAGGGTAGGCAGTGAAGTAATTTAGCCTATTTTCGCTAACTATGTATAACCTTGCATGTAATAGGGGCCGAGCCTATAAGAGTCTACGGGACTACAGACTTCATTCTGCTACTCAGAATTTGTTGGCAGAAAAATATACATTGTCCGACCTTGGAATCGAACATGAGACCCCATGCACAGTAGTCATACTCACTACCGCTGCGCTACCGAGACACTACCTAAATATAATATCATGCAAGAAAATTGTATGTAAATGTATCTAATCAAATGTATCTTTAACCTATTCACTGCAATCATCCCAAACTCTTCGGCAGAATCCTTTAATTTTGCGATATGATTGAAAAGCTGTTATTAAAATACATTCATCATTCCGGTCGGTACTGGATTACGCTCAATAAATCCATTGCCAAACCGTATGAAAGGCAACAACAATAGGACCGGCATTATCGTTATTGCAATCTATCCCATCCGGGTATACCCGGCCCTTTTTACCCCGGAGTTACCCGGTCCTATCGTCCTTACCCCGCACATCAAAATAGGAATAAAGTTCTCCGTAGCCAAATGCGATATGCCCATAAAATGTTTGGAAGCACGTAATGAAAATAAAGTTCGGTATAACGGACAGTGATGCTTTTAGAGTTCTTGGACTTAGATTCTTGGACTTGATTAAACCTTACTAATATTATAAATGCGAATTTTTTTCATACGCTTTCAAACCTTAACTACTCGACCGATCATCATGATATTTAGCACGTAGTCAGGGGTACAGAAAAGAACATAGAGTACCTTACGTCCAGAAAAAAAGTACTATTCCCAAACGGGCGAAGCTGCGGGCTAGCTAATAGCCTTCAATCCTGGGTCCTTTAAGCAGGGCGTAAAAAGGGCCTTCTCAGGCCGTCAAAGTAGAGACCTCAACATTGCCTCGGCTGCTATGAGGACGGTGTGGAGGCCACCGCTCTTAGACCACACGATCGCTTACCATCAGGCGGAGTGTGGTCATTTTGACAAGCACATTTCCTAAATCTGTATTTTTCTGTTACATTTGATTACCAACTTTTATTTTGATATGTTCACTGCCTCACGATTAACTCCCGTGCCTTACTAACTTTAAAACAACGGACACACGGAGTATAGGCGTGGCCACCACTTAGGTCTATGCACCTAGTCCTTGCAGACAATTCTATTAATTAATATATCAGACGTTATATTTTCTTTAGACTGTAAATATTTGTATTAATAATGCGCTAGTGTAATATAAAATTGTCAAGTGATGTCCCGAAAAACAGGTTCATCGTAGTTCAGGCAGGCTTAAACATAACCTTTTGAACTTAATTTATTTTGTGTACACTATAAATTAACATAGTTTTTAGAATTAATTTTAATTTAAGCTTAATTTATATAAGGCATATATATATTTTTTTACGTGTGGTAATGCTTTGACGCATACTCTCAACATACTCCGCGAGGCGACGGAGAGGTTATGTCTGGCTCACCGGGGGAAAGATACCCCGGTAATACCGACTAAACCTACCACGGTGTTCCTCGACTTAACCATAGACGGCGGGACCGCGCGAATCGCTTTCACATGCAATTGCGACCCCGCCGAGGTTTCGGCCTGCCGTGTACAATGGCAGGCCACTACATGACCCTTCCTCTACGGTCCCCTTGTGGGGGAACAAAAATCACGACTCAGAGGCGCACTTGGGAACACGCACGCCGCCTCTCGGACCTGGCGCTGATCGGGTGGCGAACAGGCTCACGCAGCCCACCACCTCCAGGTCAAACCTCAGAGTGGCTGGAGGTCATCTCGCGCCCTCCGGCGCCTGGTTCCGCGTTTGGGGAGAGGATTTAAGCGCTCCCTCTCCCGCTCCGCCGCCTCCTTGATGGACATGACTTCCTCACAGAAGGAGGCGACGGCGTTAAACGTCCTCTCGCTCCGGACCATAGATTGAACCACGGCCGGGAGCGAGAGGGCAACCATACCGACTGCCGCCATCAACTCATGGCGCTGCGATGCCCAGGCGGGGCAATCCGCCAAAGTGTGCAGCACCGTGTCCACAACAACGTTGTGGCAGTCGCCGCAGTGGTGACAACCGGGCGTCTCTTGCCGGCCTATGCGACACAAGAACTGGCCAAAACAACCGTGGCCAGTCATAACCTGTGTCAGCCGAAAGGTGAGAGCGTCATGCCGCCTCTCCAGCCACTCTTGAAAAACGGGACTTACCGCCACGATCGTGGCGTGCCCGGCACTGGGGTGCACAAGTCGTTCCTTCCATTCGTCTACCAGGACCTGGCGGAGCTCGGACCGTGTCGTCTCTAGTGCGGGAAGAGTGCTTTAACTCTGTTAATGTAATATGTATGATGTAATGTTATGTAAGGATCTTGCTTTTACTGTCAATAAATAAAAATTATTATTATTATTGTAATTAACTCCTATCTATCTAATACTCAATGAGGTAATAACAGTCCACTCCTAATGAAAGATAGCTTAGAAACTAAACTTATCTACTTAACATATTGAGTCGCAGCGGCACGCCGGCGACTAAAAACAATAGTTATATATAGTAAATTTTCAAATATGTCTAGTATTCCGAGAGGTTAATATGATATTAGGCAACGAGTCCTAGTCGCATTGATAACTGGTTTGCTGGTTTGAATTGAGGGTAGTTGTTTAGGCAACTACCCTCAGGAACCCTCCTCGCACCCTCGAATTGCCCACCACAACTATAGCCATAGAATAAGGTTGACAATACCGAACTCCTCTGAATAGGGACAGCCACGACGTGGAACCCGGGCGTACTCCAACTTGCGACTTTTTAGCTAACTGATCCCGCTCGTACTGGACCCGCGGGATCAGATGAACTAATGTATATTTTGAATTGGTAAACTGATCCCGGTTCATAATTATATAATTTGTATAGATGTCGAGAAAAGTGTTAGACATTAATATCACCAAAGATTATTATTCATTACTACACCGCAGACACATTGCATTAAAAAAAAGGCAAACGTCTATTAGATTATTTAGATTTATTTTTAAAAAGACCCATTGGTTTTTTCCCATCATTGTGTGCTGATGTAAGACGCAAGTATGCTGCTGGCCAGCCAGTCATATTTCTTTGTTATGTACCTGTGTGATCGAGAAAACTTTATATATCACTTGCCTCTAAGCACTTTGTTTTTATAGTCTTTCTTAAACGCTTTTCGCACGACTGTACACAAATTTGAAAATATACAGTAGATTTTTGCCTAATTTCAAAGCGGGTCCAGTTGACAAAAGAAGAATAATAAAATGAACTAGTCAAGTCATCCCGTGGTTCAACTTAGAGCGGGATCAGTTAACTAAAGAGCCAACTTGCAGTATTTCGCTTTGAGCACAAAATGAGCATATTGTGCTCGGATTGAAGTGGAATACTGCAATAATTTTATTAGTGACAGAATGTACTTACTTGTCTATATTGGTATTGGTAGTAAGTCCGACCTCGAGGTTCAGTGTGGGTAGCACTATCAATGGCATGACGTTGTGTGATAAGATTATTTACACCACATAGCCGCCGCACCCGTTTTTCCTAATGGGGTGGGCAGACTTTCTACTTGCTAATGTAAGCATATTATTGATGTTGTTTCAATATTGTAATAATTGTTGTTGTTGACAGATAATGGTGATTGACGAGAACGAAGCCAGGCTGCGCGTGCGCTACCCGCTTAACTGCGAGAAGCGACGCAACTACAAGTTCGACATAGCCGCGGTCGGCTGCGACGGCTCTTACTCCAACACGTAAGTTATAATTATACTTCGATTTATTTACTAGCTGCGTCCCACGGCTTCACCCACGTAAGTCCTGATACTGTGGGAATATCGGGATAAAAGCCTATGTGTTAATCCAGGTCTAAAGCTATCTAAATATCAATCTCTATTACTATCTCTATTTTATCACACATAGGCTAGTTTTTATCCCGATATTATCACGGGAACGGGACTTACGCGAGTAAAACCGCGGGAAAAAACTAGTACTTTATAATAATACGGAGATGTCCATTGTGGAGGAACGTGGTGTGATGCCCCTCTAACGCAAAGGGAGTGTGCGAATGGCGTAGTGCTTTCATTGGCACCTCGCCACTGCCGCCACACCGAGTGTTGTGGGTTCGATCCCCTACAAGGGACAAAAACTTGTGTGATCCAGAAATACTTTATCCCTCTCTGGGTGTTCTTTGTCTTTGTTGTTTAAATATTTGAGCGGTTAAGTTATCTTGTTAAAAAGGAATAAGTGAGCGCAGCGATAAAGAACGCGATTGCTATCTCGTATTTGATTCCTGCGTCAAGCAATGTGTTGTTGGGTCTTTCTGGCTGAAATTCTAATCAACAACATGGACCTCTGAAACTCTTTCCGATAGGCAGCAATAGCCTCGCCTCGTATTTCGTGGAACTTAAAATCCTAGTTGGTATAAAGTAGTTTGTACACACACACACATGCACAAACACACCCATATCTACACTAACATAAATACCTCACCATATTATAACATGAATAGAATTATGTTTACTAAGTCTCTCTTTCTACATCTCTCACTTCTGAATACCAATCAACGTGGTTGCACTTACTTGAGCTCCGGCTTATCTAGAGTTAGGAGAGGCTGGTGTCATACAGGTCCGCCTGGTGCACCAGTCTCTCACACAGACTCACTTACTCGATCATTTAAAACTTAGTTTAAAGGAGTCTGTCCACTACACCGTCTCATACCATGACCGTGCTAGTAACGTATCAGACACGAAAAGCAACACGATACGCCCTGCTATAGGAACTGCTGGTCGGTGACGGAATGGTCTAGTGGACATAGTCTTATACATTTTCTTACAAAGAATATTTTTTTGCCTGATTTTTTGTAACCATTCTGTGTGAGAGAGAAGTAAATAAAAATAAAATTATTATTATTATTTCAACCCTTTTAAAGATATAGGCGTGAGACTTATATAAACAGAATGCACAATAACTCAAATTATTTTCTCGGTGGAAACTTAGGTTTAAATACACAACATTGGTTAAGGAGCGAGCTGTATTTAGACTGTAAAGCAACGTTCCCCGATCGAGTTCTGATGCGGGTCGAACGCATCTGCTGTAACAGTTACAGTTACTGCCTGAAACTTGTGTATTAGTTATCTCTAACAAGCTTCGCTGGCACTAACCAGGCTGCAAACTTGTATCGTATACCTGGCCAATAGTGTTGTGGAGAATTTAAAGCATTTTATCGTTGCAGCTACGAACTATTTTGTCTATGCTTTAGTGACGTCAATGTGTGTAGGCATGTGGCATATACATGCGATGCGTTCGTCATTTGAAATTTGAATGATTCGAAAACGTTATGGTTTTGTATTCGAATTTCGATTCTTGCGTTAATTTTTTACCATACGTGTATACGCCTAAAGATGCGTGGTTCACATTAGATAACGTATTGGTAATTAATAGACACATGCATTCAGAATCTCAGGCCTTTGCCCCGGAAAGTGCTGGCAGAGGTAAATTAGATCCATATTTTTCCAACTACGATTTTAGATCGCACGCAATAGAGGGCAAGCCTATTCCCGTTTGTTACTGGAAATTTCGCGCCAGAAATTTAATTAATTCTTTATACCAGTTTGCCCGACCCGGGAAAACTCAACCTTATGCATAGCAGTCGCATTTACAGCGGCACGTAAGCAGGCTCTTCAATCAGTTGTCTAAAATTCATATAGTGAGAGTCATGAACGTTAAAACCTATTGAAGCAGTTACAGGCAAAAATGTTTAGTCTAACGCTTAGCCTATTGAGCTGCACCGGCACACCAGCGGCCAGCGGCCAGACACTACAGATTTTAAATTCGTCTGGTATTCCAAAACTTGATAGGTTAATCTATGTTCCCCAGGGTGCCAGTCCACATAACAGTGACAGACGTGAACGAATTCGCGCCGGTGTTCAGTCAGGCGGCCTACGTGAAGGCCGTTGACGAAGGCCGCGTGTATGATGAGATCGTGCGAGTTGAGGCCACTGATAGAGACTGCACGCCGAGGTACGGAGATGTCTGCAAGTACGAGATCCTCACTGACAGAAGTCAGCCGTTCACCATCGATAATGAAGGTCAGTTGAAAGAGATATTAATCAATTTAAGAGCTCCATTTTCTGTACTGAGAAAAGTAGCAAATGAACTGTGTATTCTCAAATATCTTTTACAGAAGCGTATTGCATCAAACCACCATCACCTGATCATTATTTACCTTTCAGTTCCCAGCACTCACCCTATGAGAACGAAAAAATGATCGTGTGCCTAGAACTCGCATCCGAGTCGTGTTTATACGTAGCTATTGTTGCCTCGTCGTCATGTCCAGCACCTGCATCCGAGTTCAAATCATACAACTCGGATGCGAGTTCTGTACACACGCACAACTTTTTGTTCGACTCATAGGTTGAAGTCTGGGCACTAACTTAGCTAGGATAAAAATGCTTACGTGCTCTCACTCCAATTTCTTAAGTGTATTTTATTTAAACGAACCGATACAAAAGGTACCACCAAAAATAAGTGGGAGAGCCCTCGAGACGACCAAAGAAAATTATGAGTGACATTTTTTCGCTCTGATCACATGGGAATCCTTTATTGTTTTTGGAGGTCCGTACCCTTCCTTAACTAGACAAGACACGGGCCGCATTATAATCCTTTTTTTATTTTGACAACCTATGGGTATTCGTTGCCGGACATGGGCTTTTCTCAGGGGAGATTAAGCGGTACTTGAGTCGTGGAGTGATAGGCGATTGCAACAAGTTGGGGCACATAATAGGGCTTTATTTATGCCGGTAATACACGCATACTAATAGAATTAAGTTGGTCGATTTGTTTGGAAACTTAACGTCTTTGGGGACAGTAACCAAAATTCTGACGGACCCTAATAGTATATAATAATAATAATATTCTACCACATACACACAACACCATCTAGCCCAAACTAAGCAGAGCTTGTATTATGGGTACTAGACAATGGATAAACATACATACATACATTTTTTTTTTGTAAATACGTCCATTTTATACATAGAAACACCCAGACGAAGACAAACAGCCATGTTCAAGCACACAAATATTTGACTTGTGCGGGAATCGAACCCGCGACCTCAGGCGTGGCAGTCGGTTACACTAACCACTACGCCACCGAGGCCGACAATCGCAATCTATTTAGTTTGCAAATATTTACTAATAGGTAGTTTTTCTTTTGTAGCGTAGCGGATAGATGGGTTCAGTTTTCATAAAATATACGCTGCTATGATGTTTATTTATTATTTGTTATTATATCTACCAATATATAGTAACGAATAAAATATAAACACCGGTCAAGTGCTACTTGGATTAGCTCAGTAAGGGTTCATTCCGTAGAAAACGTATATAAAGTTCGTAAGGACATAGAAACATGATTTTTCTTCTTGTTACACGTATTTATAAAAGAGTAGGCAATGGTATTTTAAACGCAAATTTCGCCAGGTGTAATCTTAAGTTTCACATGCTATTTTCGTCTGCCGTACAGATCCAGATACCGTACTTCATACATAAATTAATACACTAAGAAAAGTTAAAGATTAAATAGGTGTGTTCCTTCTAATGTTCAATAAGATGTAGGAAGTCTATGAAAACCGACTCGGTCGGTTTAAGTATCTTGTCCTATCCGTGTTCATAATTGACTGCTTATTATTTACTGATATTACATAAATTTGATAGCGTCAGGACCTTAAATGCCATAACTACATCACAAAAATATTCTAAGCAATAAAATCACATCTCTTCTTCTATCCACCAGGAGTGATAAGGAACACCGAGGCACTGGACTACGAGAAATCCCATAACCACATTCTATCGGTGGTGGCGTACGACTGCGGCATGATGCAGTCAGCGCCTGTCATGGTCACCATCAAAGTCAACAAGCCGTGCAGAGCTGGATGGAAGGGTAAGCATTATATTTCTACGACTAGAGCTGGTAAACGGCTACTGTGCACGCGGATCCAATACCAGAAGTGTCTTTGCGCGTTGCTGATGCTGTAAGCAAACTAACTTGGTCAACCCAGTTATCGGAACCAAAACCCCACCACAAACATTGACTGCAGGAATGGCGTAGCAGTCTAAGTTGGCGTTCTACCACTTCCCACATTGAGTGTTGTTAGATCCTCAGATAGGACAAAAATTCGTGTTAACCAGAGACGCTTTATTTGTGTCCGTTATTTGAATGTTTGTCCCCTGCGACAGGATTAAATCCTAAAGCGGGAGATACCTAAAAAGAAGAAGAAAAATACTTATCTCTGACTTTTCGAAGTTACATGCAATAGTTAATGCTGAATCGCTGTAAGTGTGAAGGAAAACATTGTGAGGGCACCTATATTACTGATAGTTCTACATATGTACTTAAATATTTGTAAAGTCTAGCAACCCGCACTGGGCCAGCATGGTGTACTATACCTTAATTACACCTTCTCACATACAGCGTATATACAGAGCTGATATCTATATATAAACACGTTAAGCAAAAACTTTGTAACCCTTTTTACGAAAATTGCGCGGATGGAGTATGGAATTTGGCACAGTTAAAGTTTATATGGAGAAGGAAGGGCGAATCCTAATATTTTTATAAAATATGCATTAGAAATAAATTAATGAAAAAACACTACACGCACACAACCATGCATTTGACACAAGCAGTCGAATCGCGTTCGTAGTATTTCGGCATTGTTCGGTTAATTTCGTAGAATGCTTCGTAACTATGGTTACATACATGTATGTGGAGTAGGTGACTAAATAAAATGTGATTATAAGGGTATAGTTATAGACAATAACACCTTAATAACGATCAAAATTAAAATTTAAATAAATTATGAGCGAATTTCGACCACTTAGCGACCGTTAGTACATATAATATAAATACGTGAAGCAAACACTTTGTTCCCCTTTTTACGAAAATTGCGCTGACGGATGAGTATGAAATTTTGCACAGTTGAAGTTTATATGAAGGAGGAGTGGCGAATCCTAATTTTTTTGTTAAGTACTTAAGTATCTATTGCAATTTCGCGGTATATATAATAACAATCAAACTTAAAATTTAAATAAATTATGGTTGAATTTCGACCATTTGGCGTCTAGCTAGTTATTATTAAACCTCGGTCATCAGAAAATACAGCCTTATATTAAACAAAAGGACCAACCGCAAATCAATAGAACAAAAAGAAATGTACGTCAGCTCAGCGTTGCTAGTAACATGTTTACTTAATTATTGACGGGGGCAAAGGGATTACTGCTTACCCTAGTTTCGTATCAAGATAATGAAAGTACATGGCTCTTATATTATTCACGAGTTCTAGAACACAGTTCCAATATTAATTAATTACTTAGTGTTGAAGTTAATAAGAAGTTGGGAGCGTAAATAAAGACGTCTTATTCATTTGGAAGTTTCGAGATCAAAGTAGAATAGAATGTGATATTGAAATTAACTTGTGAAGGATTTTAGCGGTTTACTTCGTTCTAATTGCTTCGTTAGCCCTGGACTATAAATTGCCGACCGGTTGTGAGCTTTCGGTGTCTATTGCCGGGTCAAAAGTATTATTAGGTCTTTCGGTTAGGAAATTATTAATGATAGCAAGGAGTCGTGCAACGTTTTTAAGACTGCGCCGAGCGAAATGTGAACTGAAATGTGAACAGGCGGTCACAGTTAAGTTGATAATACATCAACATTTTTTGTTTAATAGAAATATAAATTATACATTTACCATAACAATGAATGTGTTTACAATTACTTCGTGTAAAAAACTTAAAATAATTAATACTTTCGCCTACAAAATTACGTATATTTGCACGAAAAATGCAAAAACGTGGGCTCGTGTTACGTGATTTTTAGATTATAACAGTAGAAATCTATCCTATTTTACAGCTTATAAGAAACATAAATAGTTATATTACTATTTGTCCGTCCCAAATATTTAAGTTATTGGTTGACAATAAAGATACATATTTATCAAAAAAGCACTTCAAATCCTACATACAATTTTACTATGGCGCTCGGCGCAGTCTTAATAGCTGCCAATAGACTTGATTCTATTACGTAGAAAATAAATCTTAGCTGACCAAATGTAGACGTAAATTAATCTAGGTATCTTCTCTATGATGACATGCAGGTGTTAATCTGTGTATAAGAGTAAAGACAAATACTAGTTGTAGATTTATAAAATGTATATGTAATACCTATAAAATTCTAAACTGGTTGGATGGTTTATTGGTAAAGAGCTAATGGGTGAAATAACACGATATATTAATAGGCCGAAGCGTTAGACAGACAAAACTTACATTTTGCAAGCAAGTTCCGGGAGATATAATAGTGCACAAGATTGTACGCAAACACAAGTGCACTCCATTCCCTAACTATATTTATTGTATATTTTAGGAAAACTTCCAATTAATATATAATAATAATTACAAGTTTTTGGTAATACACTGCAAGCACATCATCGAATCGTACCAAAACTCGGCGTTTTTTGTGCCCTTTGTTTGAATGTTTGTAAAGTCCCCGCAGCACAGGAATTATTTTTAGAGCGAGAGTTATTTTTTTAAAGACATTTAATATATGGTGTTGTTCCAGGAGTGGCCGAACGCGTTGACTACGCTCCAGGCACAGGTCCGCTAGCACTGTTCCCCGCGGCGCGCCTGGAGACGTGCTCGTCCGACGAGCGCTGCCCCGGCGTGACGCGCATCCAGGCCGCCGTCACTCTGCAGGCCTCCCGCGCCGGCTCCAGCTGCGACAGGGATACTTACTCGCTACACTCACAGAGGACTATTTGCGGTAAGTATTAGACTTATAAGCAGCAAGAGACCCGATGGTCATCACCTTACACTTGAGAAACTTAAGACGTCTGCATTGCAACCCGACGACTCCAACGCTGAAGTCTCAAGTTTTATCCTAAGACAAGCAACTGCTTACCATCAGGCAGCGTGTGGTCATTTCAACGAACAAAAAAAAACTCTTTTCGAAGCTATGCGCGTATTAAATGGTTAGTTATCGCTCGCTTTAACTGTGAAGGATAACATCGTGAGGAAACCTGAACGTCTGAGAGTGTTTTATGATGGTCGTGAAAATATGCGATAGACCAGCGTGATGACCTAACTTTTCTCATATGTGTGAGAAGGGTGAAGGGTGAGAGGGTGAGTGCCCAGTAGTGGGACAGTTTAATGCAGGGCTGATATTATCACATCAAACTTACAGATGACTCGAATCTAGGTAAAGTTAGACGATCAAACTGGGGCGAGAATCGGCTTTGATTTGAATCTGACTCGAATCTGATCCGAATCTTGCTCGAGCCTAACCTGCGTCACACTGTAATAGTGATATTCAATGATATTTTAGTCTCTGGTATGATAAAGTTTAGTATTTAGAGTTTATTAAAATGATTGTACATACTTATATTTAATTAAGTTACTAAGTTCAGGTCAGGATAGAACCTATGAGAAGCTTGCAAAAAGATCAGGGCCACTCTTTTATATTAGCCTCTTTTATTTTGCAAACATACAGGTTGTATTCGATTTATATACAAGCTACTACATACATAAATCTAATAAGACCCTTATCAGAATAATTGAGCTCGATCTTAGGATCTTGTTTAGTCTAGATTGAAGCAGAAAACTGGTGGCCAGCAATCAAATACTCGGTCCGTCTATCCTTATTCATTACTAGGTTGGATTCAAATCCTAGATCAGACCTTTTTGATAGGTATGAAGATTGGATTTAGAAATTGCCCATTTTGTAGTTGATTTGTTGTCCTTATAAGTTCTACGCCTTTATTTAGGCAGTTCTCATTATAGATTAGTAAGTGTAACTTGGACCTTTATGTATTATAGTATAACCGAAATGAATATATTTATTTTGTATTAATAATCATACGGATAATTTAAGTAATAGAAATGAATAATTATTTGTAATATTAGAGCAGCGATAGCTCAGTGGGAAGACCAACAGACTGCAATGCAGAGGGTCTCAGGTTCGAACCCACGTCGCGCACCTCTGACTTTCGGAAGTTATATGACATTTGGAAATTATGTGCGTAGTGATTGACAATTATTACCTACTTCATGCCTCGCAGAGCACATTAAGCCGTCGGTCCCGACTGCCATGAACATCTATGGCAGTCGTTATTGGGAAGTCAGTGCCCTATAATATCCTGACACTGGTCTAGCCTTAGGGTATCGTTAGCCTTCGGGTTGCAGCGGTCAGGTGGCAGCTGCTCCGTGTAAAAACTGATATCCAGTCAAATCCGGTTAGACTAGAAAAGCCGACCCCAAGTGATTTGGGAATAATAAAGGCTAGGGAGAAAAGTAATCATAGGGATAATATGAGTAATAGAAATAAATAATTATTTGTAAAACAGAGATTATAGTTACAACTCAATTATATAGGGTAGGTCTTACAAAATATTTCCTATATGCTGTAACGTCCTGGGTTCAAGGAATAAGAATATAAAACAATTATCGACTAAAACGTTTTATTTTAGCACAATTAAATTTAAAACACAACAAACACTATACTACACTTTTTTACTGTAACTGCTTCAAACTCCGTAGTATTTTCGCTTCCGTTCGCTTCGATGAATACTTGACCGCTTACGATTGTAAACTGACTCGGCGGTGTGCGTGCGCTCTATTTATACGCAGGTACAGCGTTTCGGGAGTTTTCTAGAATAGCCATACCCGGTATGTAACAATACGATGATTCGAGAATGTGCCAGCGTTCTCTCTACTCTACTCGTACCGACATTTACGTAGTTCCGTAAGATGTCAATAGATGGTGCTGTAATAAATTATTAGAAAGGACTGCCGAGTCTTCCCCACAGTGCCGACAGATGGCACTAGCCGTAACTTATACAATCCAGTGGGTGAAGTTCTGTTACCCTGGATGGTTGATAGGTTAGTTATTAATCTGTAGTAAGGAATAACAGTATATTTATTTATTTACTTGGACATCCAGTAGTTATTACATTAGTAGGTATATAAATATTATGCTATTTCTTAGACGCAATAATGTCATAAATTAAAGCCTTTTTAAACCGTGAATGAGTCGTCAAGTGAATTTTTTTTATATTATTACTAGTTGTTCCGACAGACGTTGTCCTGTAGACACGAAAAAAAAACAAATCTAAACCATTCTCGAATCCACTTGAACACAGACAAAAAATGTCATCAATATCGGTCCAGACGTTTAGGAGGCGTTTAATTACAAACACACGCGCAGAAGATTTATATATATACATATAAATATGTCGTTTTATTGTAGGATTGGACCCGAAGACGATCGATCTACTGCCAAGCCCTGGCGCTGGCAACGAATGGGCCAAGTCGCTGAAACCAGACTCAGGTAAGCCATAGTATTTTATACATATATACAACATCACCGGTGCCGCGTGTACTCTTCGCGCTTAATACTCTCGTGGAAGCCAATTCGGACAGTGATATTTCTGCTGAAGATTTAAAAGTAGTCATGATTGTATGCCATTGCCTTTTGCGAGCAGCTAACTTAAATTTATACAATTTAAATATATACCTACATAATGTAATCAGGGTAACTTTAACAAGTTTCGAGCACATTTTTGCTTAAAACGATTTTAGTAAAAAGTATAAGACGAATGTCATCAAGCAAATTTATGTCTTAGACCGTGAATAATAAAATTCTAAAATGATCTAACTCATATTAATAGAAATTTATTTAAGAAATTGCGGTAAAAGTATGGTAGTACAAAGTTACCCCCCCTGTCTGGGTAACTTTGACAGTAATTGTGGTTTTGACTAAAATCGCTTATAATTTGCATTTTAAAAATTTTAAATATCTTTGACAGTGGAAATCACTGTAGAACTACTCGTCCCATTACCGCGCTTTTCGATTTGAAATGACTGATTAATTATGTTTGACACTTAACTTTTTTTTTGTGAACGGGGTATAGTGTACTATACTCTACTATAGTTGCAAAACGTACTGCCACTGAGAGTTTCCGTGAAAAAAAGTTTTCTCGACTCGACACTACGATCACCTGTACACCCAAACTACTCATACCTCAACAGCCATAAAAAAATCCTCTAGAAATCATATCTAATGTTATTCCCCATTTCAGGTCGCGATGGTGAGCAAATGTTCGAATTCGACGGTGAGACGACAGCGGCTGTAGTCCCAGAATCAGTTCTGCCGCATGCATTGGCAGGGTCCTTCAGTATTTCGACCTGGATGCGTCACGCGCCTCCCCTGGATGGAGACAAGCACCGCAAGGAACATATCCTCTGTCTGGCCGATGACCACAGTGAGTATTGTTTAGTCGAATGTTATTTCACCTCTAGAACTATAGACACGACTCGGATGCGAGTTCTGGGCACACAAACGTTTTTTATTCGGCTCATAGGGTGGGTGAGTGCTGGGCATTGGATGGGTTAAAATTTTTTTGATTAGATGGATTAGATGAAAGCTGTAATACCATTGAATTACTTCTCAAGAGAAGCTCCTGTTGGTTTTCTCTAATAGACCTTTACTGCTCTTTAACTGGATCTAATAATCTCACACTCATTATTTCCTCCTGTCTTCAAGAAATGAACCGCCATCACTACGCGCTGTTCGTGCGCAACTGCCGACTGATCCTGCTGCTACGCCGCGACTTCGGCGAGGGAGACCTGAACATCTTCAGACCTGCTGAGTGGAGGTGGAAGCTACCAGAAGTAAGCTAATCTTTAATATTGATCTATTGAGTCGCAGCGGCACACCGGTGGCCAGACACAATATTCTAAACTTGCCATGATAAGATGACGACGAAACGTATAATCTGATCGTGACTGGTTGACATAGCTCATAAGTACTTCCATGTTCTCCAGACCGAATTTTAGTCGCGGCGGCCAATTTTTACGGAGACTGTTTAGCTGCGCTGGATATATTATAGGTACCGCACAAGTGTGTAAACAAATGCACTCTCTGTTTCCTAACTCTTATAATACGTTGGGTCGGCAATTACTATTGACCATGACCGGAGAGAGATCAGGCGCAGTGCAAACAGCTTTTAGTGCTCTTCGAGGCATGAGGGTGTTCAACACCTTCAGTTTTCTAATTTCAGCTATTAATATTTGCTATAGATCATTTCTTGACAGAAGACTTTTTGTTTCGACCCGGAATTGAAGCCAGAATCCTCTTGCATAGCAGTCGCATACACTATTCTGTGATCATAATTAAACCGGCACTCAGTATAGCTTATAGGTTGTACACACAGCGACGCATCAACCTAGACTGTTTGAACTTTGAACTATTAGAAGTTGAACGCAGCGAATCGTGCGAGAGAGTGCGTTATATTTTTGTTACGCTCTATCCTTACCATTACATCGACACTACTTTGCACTGTCCCTTTGCGACAATTCTCTATTTTGTATGTAGCATAGTTATGCGTATATAGGGTGGCTAACTTGATGTGTAGCCGTGTGTACAGATCTCTAGGAAGCCTTATTTTTCAAAAAATGAAACGTACTTTTATTTAGTTTCGATATTCTGTACCGTAACTATGAGGTCTCGGGTTCGATTCTTAGGTCTGGCAATGTTATTGTAAGTTTTTTATAAGGAAATTTTCAGTAACGTGCATCGGACTCCACGTTGCCGTTCACCGGGCATCGTCTCTGGACTGTACGGCAATGGGTCCCTTGTTACGTGGGACATCGAAATACATATTAGTGATTTGTAGGTTTAAACATATACGCGTGAGACTATAAATGTTTTATTTCTTTTAGGTATGTGACAATGAATGGCATCATTACGCCGTCAATGTTCGCTTCCCGAACGTGGAGTTGTTTGTGGACGGTGAGGCTTATCGCTCTGCTGATGGCAAGGGCCCTGAAGTCATTGACGACTGGCCCCTTCACCCTGCCCACGGCGTTAACACTACTATGGTCATCGGAGCTTGCTGGCAAGGTAATGTATCTTATAACTGTTATATATGATCTTATCTTATCTTCTGTGGGGGCCAGTCAGTACAGACTGGCGACACTTTGACCCAGGGGGATCTTTTGCGTCGACTTCCCCAATAACGACTGCCATAGATGTTCATGGCAGCCGGGACCGACGGCTTAACGTGCTCTCCGAGGCACGGAGCAGGCGATAATTGTCAATCAATACGCACATCATTTCGAAAAGTCATATAACTTCCCAAAGTCAGGGGTGCTTGACGTGGGTTCGAACCCGAGACCTTCTGCATTGCAGTCTGTTGGTCTCCCCACTGAGCTATCACTGCTCTTATTATATATGATACTAGTAGCTTTTGAATGTTTTAACGCAATAAGTACCCAGTATGTTTTCTAAAATAAAAGTCGCCTCCTTATACTAGCTATCTGCCAGTGAAAGTCTTGTCAAAATCAATCCAGCCGTTTCAGAGATTAGACGGAACAAAGAGACCGAGAGAAGAGAAAAAATTTAAATTATTTTTTTATATATGTATCGTATATACTTATATGCATTTAACAAAAAGCTGCTATTTTTATATTGCAAACAGACACTTCAATTTTATTTACTTGTATAGATAATATTGGTTCTTTGTTTAACGAAAATATTATTTACGTTTAATAATATATAGGTAACCGACAGATTAATTATTTGGGAATTAATAGTCATTGTTTTTCATTATAAAATAAATAAACTTGGACTACTCCAGGGCTTTTGACTCAATAAATCCTACATTGCTGCTCTCAAAACTTTCCTGCTATGGGTTCTCAGTGGAAGCGATAAAGTGGTTTGATAGCTACCTATCAAGTAGAACTCAATATGTGGAAATTCGTGGGGCAGATGGCAGTATAAAGACTTCAGAGCCTCGTAGTGTCCATAGGGGTGTGCCTCAGGGCTCAATACTTGGGCCTCTATTATATATAATTTACAGTGCTGATATAGCTCAGTCCTTCATGAACTGTAAATACCACATGTACGCTGATGACTTGCAAGTTTATCTCCCTTTTAAACCTAACAAAATATCATCAGCTGTTCAGAAACTTAATGAAGACCTACAAAGAGTTACTGAGTGGTCAAGGCAAAACTCTCTGGTTCTGAACCCCCATAAATCAAAGTTTATGGTACTGGGTAGCAGACAACAAATCAGGGACATACTCTCTGCTAAGCCTGAAATAATTGTCATGAATGAGGCAACTCTTAGAGCAGATTGTGTTTGCAATCTGGGTTTAACTATGGACCCAGAATTGCATTTTGAGGCCCACATAGGCAAGACCCTAAGTAACTGTTTTTACCGGCTTAAAATATTGTATAATATTAGAAACTTCCTCAGTATACCAATCAGGAAACAGCTGGTAGATAGTCTAGTATTGTCCAAGTTGAATTACTGTGATACTGTGTATGGGCCATGCCTGTTATCACGCACTACACGGCTTATACAACGCATACAACATGCATGTGCAAGATTTTGTGTAAATATACCCAAGCGCAGCCATGTCACTCCCTATCTAAATGAACATAACATCCTTAAGATGGCTGCCAGAAGGAAGTTACACCTAGCCTCTTTACTTTTTGGAGTTATAGAAACAAAAACACCTACATACTTGTATGACAAAATTTGTTGGAGAGAAACTCAATCCAAATATACGGTGAGATCAGTCACAAATCCACTATCCATTCCTGAGCACAGGACGGCTGCTTTTAGAGGTAGTTTCAAGTATGCCGCATCACACTGCTGGAATAACCTTCCACCACCAGTCCGCAGCCTGAAATCGAAAAATTCCTTTGTTTTTCATCTAAAAAAGTTTTTGCTACAAACACAAAAAGCTACATAATTATAAATCTATTTACTTAAATATATATAAAATCACACCATTCCAATTACTAAATATTATTATTCTATTTAGTGATACTGAACATTTTATTTCAGTTCAATGCGTTAATATTATAACACTTTTAATTTCTATATCTAATCCTCACAAACACCTACTCACCTTCTTGGGTTTGGCCGTCAGGTATTGGATGGAAGGGTTTCCAGTCTGTGTTATTGCGGTGTATTTCAACACTGCAGGCATCTCGAGGTCCTGCTTTGTATTTATATTATATTCCTTAGTCCTATAACAAAACAGGTTTGTTTTTGATTACCTACTTTAAACTTATCTTATATTGTTTTTCTTTGTTTTTTAATTTCAATTCTTGCATTTTTATTACCCATATATATTATTCAATTGACAATTTAAATATGTACAAAGTTGTTAAGTGTTCAAATAAGATGACTGTTCTGATTACCTTTCATTGTTGACATGCTCTGTGATCTGGTTGCTTATGTCACTGCGCATTAGTTTTGTTCACAATGCCTAGAATTGCTGGCATCGCGCGTACAATAGGGCAGATGCGACATATGTACATATTATATATCACACTGACGCTTGCTTTAAAAAATACACTCAAATGTTCATGTTATATTATCTTACTCCACACTTTTTTACAATATTTAGTAATTATGTTTATATATTATTTACACGTATATTTACTTATTTAAGTATATTTTATTTTATATGTTTAGACACTAGGCGCCGGCGTCACCAAATTGGATTTCGCAGAATACCAGTGTTGCGATTTTACAATCGCAACGTACGCTGAGCGATGTCCAAATTTTGGCACTGATGGGACACACATTTTTGCATTTGTTTCAATTTGTGTTGAACTATAATTTTAATACTTTTATTTTATTATTGTTTGTATCGCTGCACACTGACAATTTGACGTAACCTTGACCTGAATGTAAGCAGTTTCCGTTTGGTTAAGCGGAAGGTGTGGTGTTGCCAGTGAGCAGAGATTTTAATTTACAGTGTATATTTTTTTATTTTTTTTATTTTTGTTATATTTTATTTTTATTTTCTATACTTTTGGTTTTTATTCTTAGATTTTGTTTTTTTTGATTTCTTAGTGTTTTGCGTGTGCCCTTGTGTGCCAAAATAAATATTTTTCTTTCTTTCTTTCTTTCTTTCTTTCTTCTTATTTTGATTTTACTCTACAGCAAAACTGTCCAATAAATTTTGGAGGTGATAATACTTCAATCAACAAGCTAAGAAGCTGAGAGGCCATCTAAAAAGTAGAACTAGAGTTAGGTGTCGTGTTTAAAATACTGTTATGGTTATAGGCCATGGGTATGTTCAAATGCATTAGCAGGACACGTCTTTACCTGTGGACCTGAACTTAGGTAGCTTTTTCCCGAAGAATGGGAATGGCTATACTTGAACAAAATTGAACTCTATTTTTTTAAACATAAAGTTTAAATTCCTTCCCATAACTGCATCTCTATGATCTAAGCCTTATCGCCATAGTAATAAGGTTGCAATTCGCAGGTACAGAGAACGACATGAAGCACCATCTGCGCGGCTGGCTGGCGGGACTCGGTGTAGTCCGCGGCACCGTGCAGCCGACCCGCGCTTTGTCTTGCCTGGCGCATTGCCGCGAGGGACTCAGCCTTGCGCCCGACCTATGTCAGTACCCTCTACTTAACTATGTATCTTTTACAAAATTAGGGTATCTCCTAGCGAGAGTTCCTTTGTCAATACTTGGTATTTTAGAAAGTATCTCCAACGCTCCGGTCATAGCACACATATCAACTCGGAAACGGATCGGCACCATATCAACTCGAGCCGTGCAGTATTCTTTGTATGGAACTCCCTACTGCAACACACACTAATCGGAATCGTAACGTAATCGCCTCGCCTCGGGACAAGCTTGCAGTCCTCGCGCTCACGACTCGTCGTCCCCGCGCTTACGGCTCATCATCCCCGCGCTTACGTCTCTCCGTGCACTACTGTTGACGAACGTGCTGTCATTCACAAGACAACTACCAGTCGTGTTACGCGCGTATTTTATTGAATTTGTAGGTTACATTTCAAACAAAAAGAACGATGAAAAGGGATCATTGAAGAAGTGAGAAAATATCCATATTCACATGATTTAAGTGAGCGCGGCGTCGCCTAGCCGTAGCCGAGTCGACGTACCGGAGCTGCTGATCTGCTTTGGTTACGTAAAGTTGAAGCCTGTTTGACGGCGAGGCGAAAGGCGATACGGTGACGATCCCTTTCCGAGTTAATGATGACTTAATTCGTTTTGACTGCACAGATGACGTAATGATTTTAGTTGTCGCCTCGCCACTCACACCATGACACACGTCAACATCGATCATCTTCATTCTAATAATGTTTTTACTTGTCTTATTTACTAAACTAATGTCTGCACGGATGGCTTAGAGGGTTAAGTGGTTGCCTCGCCAATGCCGCTGCGCCGCGTGTAGTGGGATCGAATTCACATGGAACAAAAATTTGTGTGATCCGCATATGGTTGTTCGGGGTCTGGTGGTTCTTTGTGTCCATTGTTTGAATGTTTGTAAAGACCCCCGAGACACTGAATTTATTCCTAAAGATGTCTTTTTTAAACACAAAATAAATACAGTATCAATTTCTACGTCACGAGATCTTTAAAGATTTATCAATCATACTACGTTTTCCTTAAGTGGGGCTCGAATCAATATCTCTTCATTACTCTATATAATATACCTAATCTCGTAATGAATTTTAATCCCACGGCAGACGCGATACAACCTTTCAAAATATTACGACTTTATATAACTGCTATCAACAGAGAAACAACAGAGTATTTAATGTATTATATTGGTTCAGATCTGAAGTCAGTGTCGGTGGAAGGCGACGGCGTGGCCGACGTGGAGACGCTGCTGCGGCGCGTGGCGTACGGGGACGCGCGCGCCTTCCCCACCCCGGGCAGGAGGAACGTGCACGTCGCCACTACCATCACGTGAGTACAGCTCTACGAAGGACATAGCGTTCACGACCATGATTATTGATATTATTGATCTGGTTTGCTTCCTTCCTCAAAGTGCCAGTAGTCAAATGCATAATGCATTGGCTTTGTGATGGAGGGTGGGTGGTGGGGATGGAACCGTCTATCGCAAATCTGATAATACAATTTGTGGAATGCAAACCCACGGGAGTTTGAAACTGCAAACACAAATTGTATTATCACCGTGAATCGTATCGTATCAACACAAAAATAATTGTTTAACCTGCTAGTTAAACTAGAACTTTTGTGTTGTATATACATAGTTTGAAAGTATGATGTGTTCACGAGTACTGAAAAATATTTTATTCCTTGATTACTAGTCACAGTTTGAAAATTAGATTCAGACTGTAATTTTATGTGATTGTGATGAACATACTCAAGGTTTTTTTTTTACATAGAATGCAGTGTCCACTTCAAAATGAGCATAAACTTATACTGTATCTTATATTTGTATAGAAACCTTACAAAATGTTTGGTTTAGTTTTGTGAACCAAATATTTAAAAAAAGCACTTGTACTGCGTAGGTATGAATCAATCACAGGTTGGTTTGGTTGTGATAAAATTCACATATCTTCGAAATTATTAACAAAAACTTAAGCATGCATGATTCTAAACGACATTTTCCTTCACTTCGGTGTGAAATTAAATTGAGTTTTCCTGTATCCCAGTTGCGACAACGGCCGTATAATCAAGGCCCGGCCAGCGGAGTCATACATCATGGTGCTGGCACCGCAGACGCCCAGCATCCTCCTCAATGGCAGCGAGGACCTGGCGAGGGACTACGCACACTTCCGGGCAGGCCTCACCGTGTTCCCGGACCTGGCGGTGCGAGTGCTCGCTGGAGGAAATGGACATCCATTAGCTGGTTTGATACACTGACACATACATACCTACATGTTTAAATTCTATCAATCATATAGTGAAAATCTGTGAAAAATATTCGAATTGGAATTCGAATTAAATGTTTGTGATTCATATTTATAATACGGAATATTATTACTAATCTTTATCTCAAAAAAATTTAATATGCCAAATTCCACATTTCTCCCCACGCGCAACGTGCTTAAAAAGAGTTATAAAGATTTCTCTTCACGTATTAATATGAAGATAAGCAGCGAGATATATTTTTAAACTCTTCAATCTTTTCTAACAGAAGAGAGTCAGAAGTTGGACTCGTGCGTGGTGTCGGTCTACCCGGCACTGAACCCGGACCACGAGGCGCTAGCATTACGCGACGCCGCCGAACTGCCGCTGCGCTACGACATCCGCGCCGCCGTCACAAGGGACGGAGTCATACTAACTGGAGCTGATACTGTGCATAACTATCAGAAGGTAAGTGGGGGAAATATTTATTCTCTTTACAAAAAGTAAACTGTGATATGATATTAATATCAGCAGCATAACCGTGATATGTTTTTGTATTGTCCCACTGCTGAGCTCAAGCCTCGTCTGTTAAAAGCGCCAATGACCGCCTCGAATTTTTCCTACGTTCGTATTCAGATAGAACTAAATGCCTTGGAAGCGAGAGCGTCTCTTTTTATTTCCTCGCAACAGGCAAAAGGAATAAATAAAGGCAGGTGGAATCTCGACCTAGCACTGCCGCGTTAAGGGTTGTTTTAGATTAATTAACCTTGATATAGATTAAGATTCATTCAAACTATTACTCTTGTACTATTAAATTGTAAAATATTCCTAAGTTTTAGAGTTTTCGGCTCATTTACTTCGTATGTGGCATATACGTAACAATTACGGCCACTCCTACCACTTACAAGTAAAAGTTATCCAAAAGATAAATCGCATGCTGTCTTACTCATGTTAGGTTAAAGAAGAGAGATGGCGAGACTTTTATCTTATAGATAAATTCTATCTGTAGGTGGTAGTACAAGCCCTTATTATTATTAATTTTTCTTATCTAAGGGATATTGCTCAGCACAAACATCTTACTTTATGAACTTAGCTGCTGCATATCACATTAAGTGATTAATATTATTTATGAAATTACCGTACTAGGGCATTTAACGTTGCAACAAGTCATCAGTCGCGTAATAATAAAGCATTTTATCAAAATATATTATAGGTGTAATTATTATTGTGAAGATTGTAAATTTCTATAATGTTAAACATTGCAGTAAAGTCGTTTCAATAAAATTTCAGCGGTGACTTCGTAGCTACTGTTACCGAACGAATTGTTCTGGAAACAATACTTGAATAAAGTACATAATTTTCAAATCAGGCTTTGAATTTCAAGTCGATATAATAAATTTTAAATAAGAAGAAAATTAACATGTTCGGCCAAATTCGGTGCCTACGGCCCTTACACCATAGACATCTCTAGAACATATGTATCTCTGTTGACTAGAATTATGTGTACTTATATAATATGCTTTATGTATTGAACACAGGTGCTTCGCGAGATCGAATACAGCAACAAGAAACCGGCATACTACCTGAACCGCGTGTTCAAACTGACCTGCTCTGAGCTCAACGGACGATTCACTAGCAACGAATACGTGCAGACGGTGCGTATACGCTTATTATTACTTAGACTACTAGATTTTGCCCACGGCCTCGCTTAAATTTAGGGGTTAGATTAGGCTAGTAAATAGAAGCGATAGCTCAGTGGGGAGACCTGACTGCAATGCAGAGGGTCTCGGGTTCGAACCCTCGTCGCGCACCTCTGACTTTCGGAAGTTATATGACTTTTTTTAATTACGAAATT
Source organism: Catocala nupta (assembly GCA_963675205.1). Classification (NCBI taxonomy): domain Eukaryota; kingdom Metazoa; phylum Arthropoda; class Insecta; order Lepidoptera; family Erebidae; genus Catocala; species Catocala nupta. Next base: position 18,791,673 of record OY776104.1, read on the forward strand.
ATGTGCGTATTGATTGACAATTATCGCCTGCTTCGTGCCTCGGAGAGCACGTTAAGCCGTCGGTCCCGGCTGCCATGAACATCTATGGCAGTCGTTATTGGGAAGTCAGTGCCCTATAATATCCTGACACTAGTGTAGCCTTAGGGTATCGTTAGCCTTCGGGTTGCGGAGGTCAAATGGCAGCCGCTCCGTGTAAAAATTGATATCCAGTCAAAGCCGGTTAGACTAGAAAAGCCAACCCCAAGTGACTTGGGAATAATAAAGGCTAGGAAGAAGAAGATTAGGCTAGTAAATACATTCACCACAGTTAAAAAAAAAGCAATATTACTTTTTTTGGTATAAGGTACCCTATGTCCTTTTCTGTTACCCTGACAACGTTTATGCAAAATTTCATGATGATCGGTTGAGTAGTTAAGGCGTGGAAGCGAAACAGACGAATTCACATTCGCTTTTATAATATTAGATAGGATTTTGAGACTTCTTATTTAGGCAAGAGAGCTCGCCTTCTACGATTTTTGTACTAGGGGAATACTGCTACACTTTACTAGTGATGTGAATACAGTTTTGCTTTACATTGAACCTATTGTTTTTCTCAAGAAAACGCACTAGGGTTCAATCTATACTAATATTATAAAGCTGAAGAGTTTGTTTGTTTGTTTGCTTGCTTGAACGCGCTAATCTCAGGAACTACTGGTTCAAATTGAAAAATTCTTTTAGTGTTGGATTGCCTATTTATCGAGAAAGGCTATAGGCTATATAACATCACGCTACGACCCACGGGGGCGGCGCAGTAACGATAAACGTGGGTGAAACCGCGGGAACATCTAGTATTATATATTCAGACTTAGAACAATCTTTTGTGGATCACACATTTATTTTTGTCATGTCTGTTATTATATTTTTTATAATTGAAACATTATAGTCGCAGACAAATATATACAGTGTTAAACATTTAAAGAAACTTATACTTATAATAATACATATGTATATACATTAAAAAAAAAGAGAGGCACATAATATATAGTCAATAATTAGCAAGTCTTATTTCGTTAGCAATATTTTTCTCGCAGCACCCATCACTACACTTTTGCATATAATTATACATTTTATTAATCTAAATCTTATCGATAGTCGATAACCAATGTCACCGCACTAACGCCACCTCACTAACATCTAATGTATCGACAGTTGACGGTGGTCCACCCGCACATGTCAGGCGCGAGCGAGGCGGGACTGTCCCGCGAGCTACACCCCAGCGGCATGGCTGACAAGATGGACGCCATCGCACGAGACAAACAGGTAATGTACAAGGTTTAAATTCAAATAATTTATTGTTAATTAAGTGTACATAAGATGCTGCAATCATTACAATATTGAGAAAAATTAATGATGTACACTATTATACAACTAAAATATACTACAGTTAATGGCTTAGAATTAACTATTAATACATTAGTATTATTTAGGAATGTATATTTACAAGTTAATTTTGTCATCTAAAAATCTGCAATATTATGGCGACGAATCAGCAATACTTAACGCATAGATACGACTCGGATGCGAGTTCTGGGCGCAAGAACGAATTTTTATTCGACCTATGGGGTGAGTGCTGGGCACTTGGCACTAAATTTTCTTACCTTAGGCCTGGAAAGTCCTCCTAGGCGACCACCTTCGTGAGGGTACGGGGTCCTTCCGTCCGTCGGATCGGCTATCGTCATACCACACAGTAATATGACGAAACTTGTTCTGCGCCTTGCCCCGCTTTGCTGCGAGAATAGCCGCCTCTTTTTTTCCCGGCTCCTCTTCCTTTTACTCTATGGCAGTACGAACAAAGCATTGTCGTTCAACAGCAGCCAATCTCCGTAACCCCACCGCAGCTTCCTCTTCTTGTGTCATGGAGTTTATTAACATCAGATAACTCCACGCTAACCTTAATGCCGTCTATCACCACCTGAGGACGGCTCGGCCGGCAATGCTTTTTCTGATGGAGACACAAATACGCCGTCCTGCAGACACGGACGGAGATAAGACGACGACTGTGGCACTACTCGTCGGCAGACTGGGATGGAATGCGGGAGTACTTCGCATCCATCCCTTGGGCTCAACGCTGCTTTGAGCACAGGGATCTGTCAGAGAGCGCTACTGCTGTTGCTGGTAAAATCACCCTGGGTTTGGAATATTATATTCCATGCCAGTGATGTCACGAGCGGCGGTAAGAAAAGGCCCTAGTTTAGTCGTGAATGCGCTGATGCTGTTGAACGTACCGCGCTTGGACCAGGACTCGCGCTCTCCACGGCCCTAACGTGAATCACCTGAAGGCAGTGTTCAACCAAGCCACAAAGGTCTGCAAGATGGCATACTTAAGAGCGGATGCCCAGCGCGTCGCACGGTTCGGCCAGGAACTCATGGCGCATCCTATGGGCAGCCGCAGCTATTGGCGCCTGGCCAAAGCCGTGCAGTCCAACTTCTACCAGACCTCGCTGCCGCCTCTGAGATATCCAAATGGATCACTGGCTCATCGGCCGCAGGAGAAAGCAGATCTGCTCGCAAATCTCTTTGCCCTTAATCCCAAAACCTACATCGAGAGCGTCATTAAGCAAGCTTCGCGAACTTTGAACAAGGTGAGGCGGTCCTTCACGCCTGGCCAGCTATGCCTATTGTATAAAACGCAAGTGCGCCCTTGCGTGGAGTACTGTTCTCATCTTTGGGATGGTTCCGCGCAGTATTTGCTGGACGCTCTCGACAGGTTAAAGCGGCGGACTGTCCGTATCATCGGAGACCCAGAGGTCACGGGTTCACTGGAACCTCTGCAACTCTGTAGGGACATTGCCCTCATTGGCATGTTTCTACAGAATATACCACGGGGAGTGTTCTGAAGAGTTATTTCACCTTATCCCGCCCTACCCTTTCTTATCCAGAACAATGCGTGCTAGGATCAGATGCCATCCTTACACGGTAGAGTTGGTTAGAGCGCGCACCAACAAGGTTGGGTCCTCATACCTCTGCCGAACGATCAAGACATGGAATTCTCAGACAAAGCACGTGTTTCCTTCTTCCTTCAATCCTGGGAACTTTAAGCGGGACATGAAAAAGCACCTTGTTAGGTCGTCAAAGTAGAGACCTCAACATCGCCTCAGCTGCTATGAGGACAGTGTGGAGGCCACTGCTCTTAGACCATATGACTGCTTATCATAAGGCGAAGTGTGGTCATATTGAAGAGCAAAATAAAAATAAAAGTTATTTCTTATTGGTCATTTTGCACAAATTTTGCGATACGCACACATCCATAAAAGTGCGACACAAACCGATCCGGTAAAGAAGGTGTGTGCGAATCGACATCGATGTCGTTTCGCACAATACGTGCGAAACTACTAATAAGCTCTTAGTATTTGATGCTAGGAGCCGTTTCTCCTTTTACCCTATGGGAGAGCCGTCACTATCTCCAGAGTTGTACAACAATATGTTCACGTGTGTGTGTGTGTGTGTGTGTGCGGCAGTCGGAGCACGTGGCGCACCACGGCGCGGCGCACGCGGTGGTGCCGCGCGTGTACGCGGCGCACGCGCAGCGCGACGCGCACTCGGCCGACGTGCCCGCGCCGCGGCTCATCGACCTGCACCCCGACCAGGCCGGCGCCAGTACGTATACTATCTACTTTACACGCTTATTTATATATTATTTATATATTATGATATCCTGTAAAGATATTACAAATGTGTTTAAAAAAATAAAGTATTTACTACTATTAAATATATACACCATGGAACCTAATTCTCTGTTTTCCCGAAAAGTATGTACTCAGTCCATGATATAGAAGATTTCCATTGCAATACTAATTAAAAAAAAAATGATTTCTTATCCGGTCTTTTCATCAAAATTAATGTTTCACTGGCGCTACGATGCGAGGTATCTTCGTATACGACGTTATTCTTAGTATAGTGGAAACCTCTCAGGGGGTGATTATACCTGTCATTATAAACAACTTTTGATTTGGGACAATCCCGAATTCGCGAAAAAGAACAGCTGTTCCATACAACATTGAACATTGACCTCAATAAAATGAATGGAACAGCTGATTTTTTTACGGGCGGGCGCACTTTTGATGGCTTCTTTATTATTGTTGTGCACTACTGTGTTGCAGTCATGTTTAAAATAAAATAAAAATATGTGTTTTGACAAAAATGATAGTGTCTATTCTTGATTAATTTTCATTAAGTGTTTTTTATAATTAACGATGCAAAAATATTTTATATCATTGACTGACTACATACGTTTCGGAAAAACAGTGAATTAAATTACATGGTGTATACACGTGGCTACAATGTGTTGCTACTCGGTTGTGACGTCACAAGTTGGGTGTTCTCACTGTATAATTTATCGATATTGTTACGAACGTAACTGTGTTTCGTTTTTAAGATCTATTTACGTTTTTGTTTTTGTCGTGGTTTTTAGTATAATACATACTGTACTTGTAAGACTACATTAATTAAATAAAAAAAAGTTGCATTGATTATAGTACAGTTAGCAACATAATTTACTGATTATTACTGAAATATTTTTTAATAATTTCTGAATTAGAAATCTTTGTGGATTAGTAATTTTTGAATTGTGTATAAATCAACTAGTATTACTGTAGGATCCGTGTAAGAGTGTGGTATAAGAGTATGCGTGTGTGCAGACCACGTGGCGCTGCTGATCGGCGTGGTGTCGTGCGGCGCGCTGGTGCTGGCGGCGGGCGTGGCGCTGGCGCGCGCGCGCTCGCCGCGCGGCGCCGGCGCCGGCCGCTCGCCGCGCGCGCCGCCCGCGCTGCACGCGCTGCACGCGCTGCGCACGCGCGAGCACAACGACACCGAGATGGCCTGGGACGACTCCGCGCTCACTATCACCGTCAACCCCATGGATGAGGTAACACATTACACTCACTATAGAACGGTCTATTCTAACCCTCGGTTAGAATAGACGATACGGATAGATGTTGCGGATGCAGACTTTTTGACATCCGCGGATGCGAATGCTCATACGGATATTTGAAGTCTCACATCCGCCGATATGGATGCGGATGTCCAAATCAATGTTATTGTTGGGGATTTTGATGAAAATTGTGGATCTTATTTAATAAAAAGTATCTATTATCAACGCCTTTGCAGGTTGAAGCCTGTTTTGCAAAGGCTCATAAATTAAACGCGAACTTCTGAACAACTGTTTACTTGGAACGCTGGCTGGTGATGGCAATACAACTCTGTATACTATTGTTGATAATATTTTCAATATTCCTCGATTAATTTTTTACTAGTTAAATAGACTTTCATTTACATTACCCTTAATTTTGTTTGAAGCAAAATAGCAATTTCTTGTTGAGTAGAACTATACCATTATCTGGTGTTTCTTGATACTCATCTTCACTTGAAGAATCATCGCGCCATTAATCAGCCCACCCATTTTCTTTCTTGTCACAACCTGCGCTATATCTAGATCCGCATTAACAATCACGTTGATTATTGCGGATGCGGATGCAGATGTCCAAATCGATGCAAAATGTCTACAATTGCGGAAGTGGATGTGAATATTCGCAACATCCCTGATTCTGACGTCATAAGATAAAAAAGTAGTTGAATTTATTTGAAATATTAAGATTTTTACATATTTAGAATGAGTAAAAAATACAAATATGACAGCATATTTAAAAAAACCTTTTTTGCTTTAAACTACTTTTGTACCTTATCTAAATAGTTTCTGTAATTTAAAGCTTAAGCAGATGTAAACAGTAACTAGTAAAAGTGTTTAACAATAGTAGTTTACAGTTTAAAAATTATGTAATAAAGGTATTTTATAAAAATAAACAACGCGATAAAATCCGTATTAAGTTGTTTAATTTCAATGTATAACATTCGCGTAAACATAAGACAATATTCTGCAAATCTTTCCTCTTTATTATATAAGTATAGATTAGGATATGAACTGATGTGTGATGGTATACTTGCAGTCTGCAGCCCCGACGTGCGGCACGCACCTGGGTACAGCGGACAGCTCGGACGGCGAGTCGTGCTCCGACTCTGATTCCGATCAACACGACTCTTCTGATGAAGACGAGGAAGGTGAGCCACCACGAACTTTGCTATACGCGTCGATAAAACACAGCACTACTGCTAGCTTATGTCGATTCTACAATCGATTAAATGAATGTTCGACAAAAATTTGTATTGCCGGCCGCGTGAAATAAACTGTTAACTTATGCCGATTCATTTTGTCGAACCGAATAAAAGCCAAATTTAAGTAAAGTAAAAATTTCACTTACATCACTTGGCTCGAATTTTGGTTAAACACAAATTGTTCAACAAAAGTTCGAGATACAATCCTTCTTACAAACATCATGCAAATCTTTTTACTATCGAGTTTATTGGCATTGGCTTATGGTGATTCCTGTTTAAAGGACGAACGGTGCTATCTCCGATATTAGAAGAAGATTTGAGCCGTCTTGATGTTTTTGGTCAAATAGCAACCTCAGAGCGGAATATACATTTTATTTAAAATCAAGGTGTCAACCAAGCATGCGCTATGTCTGTTAATCTGTTTCCTGGGGTTAACTCCTACGGGAAATTGACGTGACAGAGATACGTTAGTAGTTGCTACAAACCTGAAATTCATCCTCTAATACTAAAATAATTAATTTCTAGTGATGCCGGGCAAGGAGCACAAGTACAGAAACATCAGCCAGTTGGAATGGGACAACAGCACGATGTAATGTGCGCGGGCCGCGGCCGTACTTAACGCGCATGCGCCACGCACACGTCACACGTCGCCCCGCCCCCCTCGCCCCGCCCGACACGCCCCCCGCCCCTCTCGCGCGCCCGCGCGCCGCGGTCTGTCCTACGCGATAGTTCTATACACGTCTACGTACATAGTCCTAAGTCTTCTGTACTTTCTTCGTGTATTTTCCGTTTGCAATCCATTGCGATGCGTTGCAGAAACTAATACCGCGATGGATAGTAAAGTTCTAGATTATTTTCTTCTTTAAATGTTCGAGATTTTCTATTTAAAGTGTATGTGGGTATTGACATATATTACAATACACTATTTAAGTACATTTTGGAAAGTACAGTTCGAATTGGTTAGAGTCGTCGAACGATCGATCAAATAAAAAAATCGCACAATATTGCTTAGACACTAACACGTTTCGCTGTTTTTATATAATTTTATATCTTAATCGCACAAAAATAAGAGCTAAATTTAAATAAATTAAAGTTCAATTCTCATTTACACTTTATCTAAGACGTGTATTGAAATATCGCCGACGAAAAAAAGCGAGTAAATTCAGTACATTTCGGTGATGGAATTGATTTTATACCCGAATCAGTCGGTGATACCTAAATACCTACGTAGTGTGTACGAAGCTTTGCACAAACACTCGCGTGGCACAAGACTTGGTATCTTATATCGGGGTCCATGTACGCACGGTGCACTCACTAAACGCAACTGACGTACGTCAGTGTGACAGCTGTCAGTGTCAAAACTGATAGCTGTCAGTGTCAAAAGTGAAAGCTGTCCGTTTGAGATTATTTTTATTTGATATTACCGAATATCTAAAGAGTTTTGAAATTGAATATTGGATGATATTTGATTAATTACTGGCGTAAATAGACTTCGATATAAGTATACATTTTATTTGTAGTTTTATTCTAAGGTCTTTAATAAATGATCATATCAAATTTATACGTAAAACGAAATATTGTTTTAACTCCTCGCTTGCTTTCGTAGAAGGAAGTTCGTCGTTGTTCTAAAATATAGAGTTCTTAACACTTTTTCTATTCGTTTCTACACCTAAGACAAATGAAAATAAAAAAAAACTGTATGTATTAAATCGTAGTCGTTGTAATTTCGTATGGAATCGGTAATAAGAGGATAATTAGTGTGTAAGCGATCAGATACTATGATTGTATATTAATGGATACATAACAGATTGTATGCTTCACTCGTTCTGCGCACATTGTGTTTCTGTTCACGGGGAGGACACAAAATGTCCGCCATCGAAGTGTCCGGCCCACAGTTCAAACCCCGCATTTAGTCGATTAGTACAACAGTAAAAGACGCATTTATTTACGGTACAAAACGCTTCGTGATTCCCCCATGTGTGTAGATTTTAAAAAGTTTGTCATCCGACAAAAATGTCCAACTCTTTAACCCTTTACGAGCTTCTTGACAAAATCGGCTTAAATGTATATTAGGCACAGAGTTATTTGAATAAAAAAATAGATGTACGATATTATACACATTATACAGATGGTATCGGTTTAGGATCAGCTACTATATAATGAACTATATTAATTATATATATATTTTGAATGCGTTAAGGGATTTTTACTAACAATTAGATTTAAGTCGCTATGTGTTAGTGAGACGCTCCAAGGGAAATGGCAAACGTAGACGCGTCGACGCATAGACCTAAGTGTAGGTAGGTTTCGTTCCACTGTCCACTGTCTAAGCTTGGGCGCGGTCTCGCTCTCGCGCGCCGCGCCTGCATCGCTCTGTCTCACTCGGACGTTGCATATCAAGGACCGTTTGCCATATTAGCATAGTAATGTCTGTAAGAACACTGACTGTACAATCGTTAAGCAATGTTGTGGACATAATCATCGGTGTACTCTTCTAGTGACGTCACGTGTTGTTTTCTATCTCTGTCTAGCTGACACTTCAGTTTGACCGTTATGTTTATCGTTAAGTTTCTTGTGGCGCCATCTCTGATACACGTGCAGAGGTTGCATGTTATAAGTTCTAAAAGTTGTTTCAATATATACAGAGATGGCGTTACTGTCTTTGCACAGCGAGTTGTGAGCCCGGGGCTGTGTTAACTTTTCAAAATTATTTTCGTTATTAGATGAACAATTTTAGTGCCATTTTTAGATGTTTTTTATAAAAGGTTTTGTTTAGTCCCGGGCGCGCTCTCGCTGAGTCCACGTTGTTCGTTCGTTCCACCCTCGACAACCGTCCAGTGCCCATTTCCCGAATGTTTTTCTGTCCCTAGATCTGAAACAGTTGTTGATTCCGGACAAAGTTCAAATCCCGCACAAATGCAGGTAATTGCTGAACAATCCCAGTTTTTAATCCTGAAGTATTACTTGAGGTAGCTACTTATATCACTTATTATTTTATTACTATTATATTGTAATACATTCTTTTATTTTTTCTTTTTATATTATCTCGGTATTATTACTGTATAATTAGGGAACTTCTTTGATGTATGAATTATTATATTTTAGCTAAAAATAAAGTTGGTTTAAAATATTTATTGTTGTTTTATTTAATACTTGACCTGATTTAATACTTGAACTTAAAATAAGTCGTGGGCAACAGCCCACGACTTATTTTAAGTTTTAGATGGCGTAGTGGTTAGTGTAACCGACTGCTACGCGAGGTCGCGGGTTCATTCCCGCACAAGTCAAACATTTGTGTGCATGAACATGGATGTTTGTCTTGGTCTGGGTGTTTCTATGTATAATAAGTACGTATTTACAAAGAAAAAGTATGTATATAATGTTTATCCATTGTCTAGTACCCATAGTACAAGCTCTACTTAGTTTGGGCTAGATGGTGTTGTGTATATGTGGTAAAATGTTATTATTATTATTAGAATACGAGATATAATTAAAATATATTGTCTGGCCGCCGGTGTACCACTGTGGCTCAAAAGGTTAAGTAAGTATGACTGTGTCCTATTAGGGTTTTATCAGCTAACACCATACTATATAAATAATATAATTATAGTAAACGGCAGTGTCTGCTATGAATAAGGTATTAGGGTTCAATTCCCGGTTGAAGATAAGATTTATAGGGTCTTTCTATCAAAAAATTCTAAGAACCTCACAATGGGACACCTATACTCGATCCCCTGAATAAATAATCTATTTAGATGCGGCCAAGAGGTTTATTTTTTAGCAAACCAATAATGTTAATTCCGTTATTTGAGTCACCATATATCAAGTGATTTTTATTAACCTCCTCATAATAAATAGTAACTAGCTAAACACCGCAATGCAATCAGAGATCAGATGTGACTGACAAATCGCCGAATATATACAGCGTGTAACAGAAAAGTATGGTCATATTTAAGGGCCGTAATACATGTATATTTGTTAACTAACATAATATGTGCCCTATACTATTAAACATAAAGTATGTTTTTCAGATAAACATTGGTCTACAAATTTCTCCAACAAATTTTTTGGGTTTATGGGAGGATATCTTTATAATAAAATTAATAAAGAAATTAAAATATACCCTCTAACAAAAATTAAATGCAAAGAAGTGTTAACTAATTGGCTAAAGTCATTGAACTACGAAGATACTGAAATATTGATTCTAGTAGGTCCGTAGTAGACACATACGCACACACACACACGCACGCACATGCGCGCTCGCGCTCACACACACACACACACACGAACACACACACACACACACACGAACACACACACATACATACGCACGCATACATACACACGCATACATACATACACTCACACACACAAACACGCACGCATAAACACACACACTCATACGCGTCAACTGTAAGCGCGCTCACACATGAGTTAAGTAATACCTAAGTACACTCTGATAAAATGATACCATTTCCATGTCCAGAGAATGGAGAGGCTGGTAATTTGTCATACAGGTTCTCCTAGTGCAGATACCAGTCTCTCACATAGATAAACTGATGCACTATATTATTTTATTATTATGTATGTACATTCAACCTGTAATTTCTGTGTGAGAGAACAAAATAAAGAAATTTATTATTATTATTATTATATTGTTTGTCGCAGTTTTCTTTTGTACTAGGACTAATTATTATGTGACACTTAAATATGACCACACCTTTCTGTTACACGCTGTATATAAATATATATATACTATCGAAACTGGACAGAACGACATTGAAGGAACCATATAACTTCGGACATTATGTCCGATATTTGTTATAACCAATATACACAAGTATATAGTTCTTAAGCATAACATAGGTTAGGTTAAAGAACAAATTTTCAAGTAAAATGTCGAAAAATGAAATAAATATGTTTATTCTGAATAAACTTATACTAAGAATATATATATATACATTATACTAAGTTATTAAAGGAACTAGGTCATTTAACGAAAGGGCAACCGTAGGTATTTATAAGAGCAGAGTGAAAATGTATGAGTTATATAGTATGAAGAAATATAATTTTGATCCTACTTTTACTGAATATGTTAAGAATTAATCCAAAATTTTTAAAACGCAACTTAGCTAAATCCAAGTTCGTCAGTAACGAAATCAAACAGTCCTCTTATAAAGTTAAGGCGTCCTGGCGAGCTATTAACGAAGCTAGTGGCGAGATAACTCAAAGAGACAATAGTATTAGTCTGATGGACAAAAAATCAAAAATAATGCCGATGTAGCACACGTGTTCAATAATTTCTTTGCTAGTGTACCTATTACCACCACGAGCGCATTAAATTCTTCATCTATAGATGCAGAGAGGTTATTACATTCCAGAATCCACAGTGTTTCTGGGCATTACACTTGATTCAAAGTTACAGTGGGGTGCGCAAATATCTTGTCTCTCAGCGAAACTTAGTTCGGTCGCTTACGCCATTAGAAAAGTCCGTGAATTAACTGACGTTGATACAGCCAGATTAGTTTACTTTAGTTACTTTCACAGCTTTATGTCATATGGAATATTATTATGGGGAAAAGCAGCTGATATACAAAGTATATTTATATTGCAAAAAAGAGCTGTGCGTGCAATTTATCAATTTTAGGAACTAGAATCTCGTTCAGAGAAAAATTTAAGAATATAGGTATTTTGGCACGTCCGTCAAAACATATATTTATACATAAAAAATAGTGACATACATAACATCAATACTAGAAATAAATATAAATTATGTGTTCCATTCTACCGGCTACATAAAGTTCATGGTTCCTCATGGGTCTTTGTATACGTTTTTATAATAAAATCTCGAGTAATATTCTAGAATTACCAGAGAATACATTTAAAGTTAAAATTAAAACTTGCTTAATTTTTAAAGCATATTATAATATAGATGATTATTTGAATGACAAACATCCATGGCACTAATATTTGTATCAGATCACAGGATGTTAAATGACAAATATCAACACTTTTTTTTGTTATATTTTTTTTTTTGTAATGTTACATCTTGTTTAAATTTACATTGTTGTTACACTCAGTAATTTTTTAATCAAGGAGAATGTGCAATGAACATAACTCGTGATTATGGACAGTTCCGTTAAGCTTTCTTTTGCTCACTTAAATGTCATTGCTTGTGGTGCCGCTGCCGTCATGGACCGGGTTGTTCCCTTCCCTTCAATATGGCGAAGGGGGCGATGGCTGGCCCATGCGTCGTACTCGTGAACGAGTGCTACTTGTGGTGACTGGTCGACCTTGGTTTCGTGGAATTCGATAATTTACATACTACATTTTTATTTAAACAGTTAGGTTAAACTACGGACTACAATCATACCTTGTCTTTATTATTTATGTATATGTAAGTGGATGCTCCTATTTAGCATACTGCTGCTTTAAAGGCTACCATCAAATTTTATCAAATGCTTGAGTATGTTTAGTATTAGTTCATGAAGAAATGGTTGCAGCACTTACATTTATGATTTGTAAACGAAATATTATTGTACGCTTGGCGATTAAAAAGAGTGGCTATGAAATTCTTGCCCGTTCTTCTCGTGAGCTTTACACGCTTGCTTTGCTGAACGTGGCAGTAAATGTAAATTCACAGGAAAAAAAATTACGTGTAACTTTCACATTCATAAATGTTACCTTGTAACCTAACTTGAATAAATTTATTTTGATTTGATTTGATTTGACTAAGTGTAGTCTATAAGCTGTACACAGCTTAAAATATTCCTTCATAGATTGGAATAAGTTAAATTTTTAATAATTAAATTGTTCGTATTGTTTTGTATTGCTGGAACAAGTAAAACGGTTGGTCGCTAAAGCCGATGAATATCGATAAAGTTTCGTCGTGTATGGAAATGGATGTTTGTCTTGGTCTGGGTGTTTCTATGTATAATACGTATGTATTAACAAAAAAAAAGTTATATGTATGTTTATCTATACATATAACTGATACATAACAATCCTAACTATCCTAAATGCGAATATGAGTTTGATTGTTTGTTACGCTTAGACGCCATAACTACTCGACCGATCATAATGAAAATTTAACTTCTCAGTGGTACAAAAAACGACATAGCATACCTACCTTTTATCCAGAGAAACAGTACTGTTTTCAAGAGATAGAAATTGTATGACAAAATCTACAACAACGCAAGCAAAGGCGTGGGCAAAATGTAGTATGTAATAAATATATGAATTCTTACCCAACTGTTCCACTAGTAACTCGTTGTTAGTAAAGTGTGCCCCTAGTTGGAACATGCATGTAATTATCTGAAACAAACGTACATATTTATATGAAATTTTTCCCTGGTTGTAACCGGTCTGTTGCCTCCCCTTTGACAGAGGCTCGCATATGAGCCGCTACATTTGTAACCTGTTTGTTTATCGGCTACGAATGGATTTGTTTTGGAGAAAGGACATATCATAAGGTATTATGAAATATAAACATAGGTTAAAATAGACGGGGTCGCTAGGGTTGCCAACCGTTCTCTAAAATAAAATACTGTACTATATTTTAGAAGGTATATTTTGTAATCTGTAATACTAATAACCTACTAATCGAAATAATTTACTATTCATTGTTAATATGTTGGTATCCCTAAGTTAAACTCAGCGGTTTCCGAACGCAACCAAATAAAGACTATTTATTTTAAAAAATGTTGACATACCTTCCGTACCTACCTTGGCGCACTCAGTCATAGACTGACTAAGTTTTGGTTTATACGCGAATATTGTTCTTCTTCTTGCCGATCCTTTAAAATATTAGTAGCTAGGTTCTATATAAATTGGCATTCCTTATTTTATTTATTTCTTAGTATGTATGCGAAATACGCAACGTATTTCGCATGCCACAAAAGTGTCTTACCTTAATAACTTAACCTGTCAGTTGTGTCAATGACACACATAATTGAAAACCTATTGTGTCTGGCCGCCGGTGTGCTGCGACCTAATAGGTTTTGGCTAATGTTAAAATAGACGTGCACGACCTCAGCTTGATTTTAGCGACATCTATGGTGACGCTGACGAACTATGTAGGACTATATCAAGGGGTAGTCTTACTTTAGTATGCATAGATGGCGTTACTTTACAACGAATGTGCAGTATAACACTTAATTATTGGTGCTCACGGCAAGGCCATAGATAAGACACTATATACTGAGAATAGATACGCCACTCTCGAATCAGTTTTAAAAATTATGTACCGTTTACTTTAGATGGCATTATATTCGTTTAGTAATTAGGATAACCGATAGATGACGCTTTTATAATTCTTACAAAATCCTTCTAAATTACGCTTATTTACTTTGAATTGCTTGGAAATAGCGTAAGAAATTTATGAAGAAGCCAATTTACACAAATACAAAACATTATTCACCAAGAAACTAAAGTAATGAATCGTAATTTAATTGAACACTGTAAAGTTTACACTAGTGATTTATAAATCAGAAGCAAAATAAAAATACAGGTATCTTTACTTATATAAATCACTAAGTAACACTTATGAACGCCAAAATTATAATAACGCAACTATACTATGAATTTACATTTACTTATTGTTACGTTTTAGGTAATAGTACAGTCACTTAAGCCAATAAAAAGGGTCAACCTTGGAATGAGAGTTAATAAGCCGGAAACTTGTATGAGCCTTTATTTTTTACGTTTAAGGAAGATACAGGAGATCAAGTAGATATAAAATTCACAGAATTTAAGAAAACGAAAGATAATATCAACGTTGAAGTTTAAAACTTCAAATTGACTCACGTCATATCTTGACACTTCGTAACCAAATATTAAATCTTATATTAACGCCATCTATGCGACTAGGAAGAACTTAAGTTTTGTACCGTCTACTTTAGAGACCAGCACTGTCTATTAATAGGTATTTATTTTTCATGTAAATGTTCGACAGTTTCCACACCCTGGGCAAGGCCTCACAGATTTTCAAAGGCATTCAACTTGCAAAAGATGGCGCGACCGAAACGCTACTTATACCGATGTTGATAGAAACCGCAGGCAAAGCGCTGTACAGAATTGAGCCCAGGATCTCCTAATCAGCCGCAAACTTATATAATTTCAACTCTATATTAAACTGTCACACTGCTGGGCACGGGCCTCTGTTCAGTGTGAGAAGGGATAGGGCGTAGTCTACCACGCTGGCCCAGTGCGAATTGGCAAACTTCACACATCTTTGAGAACTCTCATATACCTATGGAGATTTCCTTGCGATGTTTTCCTTCACCGTTAAAGCGAGCGTATTAACTATTTAATACGCACATAACTCCGAAAATGGCCTCCATGGCGTAGTGGTTAGTATAACCGACTGCCACGCCTGAGGTCGCGGGTTCGATTCATGACATGAACATGGATGTTTGTCTTGGTCTGGGTGTTTCTATGTGTAATATGTACCTATGTATTTACAAAAAAAGTATATATGTATGTTTATCCATTGTCTAGTACCCATAGTACAAGCTCTGCTTAGTTTGGGCTAGACGGTGTTGTATGTATGTGCTAGAATATTATTTTTGATAAATGATAATTTATTTATTACCAAAGAAAACAACATCTTTTGTTTGTATCCAGTGGCCCCACACTAGGCAAGCCTGTCCTGTGGGTGCCTACTACGTTTACCAAAACGCTTACAAAGTATGCTCAGTCGATCTCATGACTCTTAAATTAAAGTAAATAAATAGCTAAAGATAAGTATTTAAGATAGGTATTTATTTGTATGATATTTGTGTTATAAATGTATTATGTTTCTCTTATCACAGGTACTTTCTAACATATTATATTAGAAAATACCTGGCCCTTTGGGAGGCTTACACGGAGACATGGGTCCAACGTGAAGAGGCCCTTCGAGAGTTTTAATCAAAGGTGTGATGGAACACCTACAGCGGCACCAGCCGCAGCAGGCGTAGGACTATTGCTACGTATAGATTCTAATATATGGGCTATAGGTATGGGTGTTTGGTGGACCGGTATATTGCTAACTATGGATGAAAAACGGCGTCTGCCTTGAAAAAAAAATGTATTATTATTATTATTATTAAAAGTCAGAGATGCGCGCCTTGGGATCGAACTCGAGACCTCTGCGTGGCAGTCTAACGGTTTTCAACGGCTCGCAAGCCGCATGCGGCTCTGAAATAACTGTCACAGGACTAAAGCTATATTTTACAAACTATAGCAATAAACATAGGTAAATGTAAATGATGTAAACTCATCAAAGTAACACTTATGAACGTCAAAGTCTTTGACGTTCATAAGTGTTACTTGGTGACCTAAATGAATAAATTATTTTTGACTTTAAAGTACATAGGTAAGTACATACTAATCACATGTCTATATTCTGCAAAGGGTAAGAAAACATGTAATAGATTATATAGGAAACGAGCATATTTTCGTCTACCAGGCATACTTCCAGAAACCATGCTGCTTCTAAAAATGCTTAACAAAAAATCCAATGACTCTGCCTGTCCCAAGAATAGAACCAAGACCTACAACTAGACGAGAGCAGAGACTTTTGCAACTGTTGCGCCCATAGCCCGTTAGTTTGGCACAGCAAAAGTGGATGTTGTGCATAAGGTGCTCGGTTCAAAACCCGGACAATTTAATAGTAGGCGAAGTTTTCATAGCAGTGTTGTCGAAAACTTTTTCCTCAGAAAGCAGATAAAGCCGTTGGTCCTGCGCCTGATCTCTCTCCCGTCGTTTCGAATTGACGTCCCAACAGACTTTGAGAATTAGAGGAATACAAAACGCAATCATGTTTTCGAATAATATATTCTACACAGATGGCCAGTCTCCGTCAAAATTATTTTATTTATCAGAGAAAAATAACAGTTAAATGCTCACTGTTACAGAAGATTTTGCAATCTAATTTTGTAAGCACATAACCAACATAATCCACGAGTTACATGCAGGAAAGTTACATAAATGAAACAAACTATACTAGCATCTAAGTATCTTATCTTGGGGCCAGTCAGTACAGACCAGCGACACTTCGACCCAGTGGGAACTTTTGTGTCGACTTCCCCAATAACAACTGCCATAGATGTTCATGGCAGCCGGGACCGACGGCTTAACGTGTTCTCCGAGGTACGGAGCAGGCGATAGTTGTCAATCAATACGCACATAATTTCGAAAAGTCATATAACTTCTGAAAGTCAGAGGTGCGCGACGTGGATTCGCACCCGAGACCCTCTACATTGCAGTCTGTTGGTCTCCCCACTGAGCTATAGCTGCTCTCAGCATCTAAGTAACCTAATATTATAAATGCAAATATGAGTTTGTCTGTTATGCTGTCACGCCTTAACTACTCGACCGATCATCATGAAATTTGGCATACACATTGTCAGGGGTACAAACCTATTCTGTACCTCTGACAACGTGTATGCAACATTACATTACATCCCGAAAAACGTATTGTTCCGGAGGGTCTAGGTAATTATGCGTTCTCACGTTCCCATGAGTAACATAGGAACGCATTACGTCACCGCACTTAGCAACAGTAGTTGATCTTAACTCCAAGTAAATCATGACATAAATAATGACCATAAACTTAAAGGTGACGAAATACTAAGTTAATTGATCCTGTCACTTGAACTGCGTAAACACGCACCCGTGGGATATCACTCGAACAGTACAAAATCATGTCATACCAATGTATCCTAACATTAAGTCATTTGTTTGTCAACTGCTCAACAAGACTGTACTCAACTTGTGTTTTTAGTTAAATAAAGTATTTATTCCTTTTTTAACATAAACCAAGTGTTTATATTTGACTAGGTTAACGCGAGCGAAATTGTGGGAAAATCTAGTGAATATTTATTATTAAATATAATGAGCGATTGTAACAGGGTTATTATAGGTAGTGAATGCGACCGCTGTGCATGAGGTCTCGGCTTCGAATCCCGGGTCGGGCCAACAAACAGTTATTGGGTTTTTCTGTTAAGAAATCTCAATAGCAGCCCGGAGTTAGGAAGTTGGCGGTGTGAAACACCCTCGTGCCTCCGGTCGTGTCGGATTACCCTCCCATCAGATCATGAGAGTTAGAGAACAGTGAGTGCACTTGTGTTTGCGCACACACTTGTGCACTATAATATTTCCTGAGTACTTGGCCAGTCTCCGTTAAGATAGGCCGCCGTGACCGAAATTCGGTCTGGAGGATATTATTATTTATCTTTAGTTGCTTCGCCTGCAAGTTTGTTGATTTATTACTATCGAGTTAAAATTTTCTAAGCAGCTGTAAATAAGCAAATTATGAGAATAGTACAGATATATAATTTTTTTTAATGACGCCTCTCGGGGTACTTTATAAACATTCAAACAACGGACACAGAACAACCAGACTGTGGATCACACATACCTATTATTGTCCCAAATGGGGATCGAACCCTCGACACTCAGCGCGGCGGCAGTGGCGAGGCCTTCATTTAAACCACTACGCCATTATCAGTCATATGTTCATCATCATAAATATTGGTATCAGTTTCGCAAGTAGCTCTAAAGTACCTACCTACATCTTTAAATGTAGCCATTATCTGTACTCTATTAAAACAACTGAATAAACAAATTCTTGATATTCAATACTTAGGTAAAGGTATTAAAAAAATAATACCTTAAAGCTATAGAATCTTAGAAAGGAAAACATACCTAAATACGCGTCAAAAAGAACTTTTATAAATAATTATATCTACTTAATATTTTAGTACAGAACTATTTAAAACTGGCTTTAACTTTATTTTATTTTTCCAAACAATAAGATTTCGCGTTATTATGCTTTCTTTGAACAACTAGGTAAACTGGTAGTTAGATTTTAATTAAAAAAAGGCCACGTGGCTAAGAAGCGCGGCTGCGGAACGAAGAAACGGAGAAATATTAACCAATAGGATTGCATAAAATCTCCGCACCGCTCCAGTACCTATGCAATCCTATTGGTTAATAATTCTCCGTTTCTTCGCTCCACTTCAATGGACAGGCAGCCTAATTCTATCTCATACCTACCTATAGATCGATTTGTCAATTTTGTTTCCTCGTGAGCACTACTTTTTTCCAAGATAAAAGGTACTCTATGTATTTTTCTGTAAAAAACAACGTGTAGTGCAAAATTTCATGATGATCAACGTAACTACTCGACGTAGTTATGGCGTGCGATATAGTTAACAAACAATTTTATATTTGCGTTTATAATATTAGTTAGTATTAAATGATTTCAAAATCAATTAAGGCCATTAGATAATTAGCTCTGTGTATATTAAACAATGCGACTAATATCGCCGCCCGGCAACGCTAGCTCGCAACTAAAACTGCAAATTCTACACCGCTCACTACTCTACGCGGGACTGCGCAAACCTTATAAAGCGTTCGCCAAACATACTGCATAATACACGATACGAGACCCGCCTAATGAGTGCGAGCGAGACTTCAATACGCAGCCTCCCCTCACACGAGCGAGATAAAAGACCGTGTGGAGTAAATGCGCAACGTTGGAGCGAGATGGCGCGATATGGGGCGTAGTGTTCAGAGAAAGAGCCGGTTGGTTGGCGATGGTGAATTATTGAAGGATGCGACCGCCCTTTGGCTGCGAGTGGTACGGTTTGGCTCGACGGCAGGGACCATCGCCGGGCCGCAACTTACCACTTGCCGCACGCCTTTCTGCCGTCACACCAATTTTGGACGGTCGCCATTTTTGAACAGTTTTTTTGAACAGTGCATTGACCGTGCTGGTCATTTTGTGATGGACTTGTGTTTGTGTGATATGGATACGAGATACTGCGGGGCTCACTTCTAAGGTTCGTACTGATGATGCTTATTTTTTTTTGTATTCTGTGTATACTGTTTAGAATTAAAATTTTTGGGTGAAAATGTGTAAGACTATAAAAAGTGATAATTTAGTTTCGTATGCAATACTTGCCAAATAGATTCTATTACTAAACCCAAACCGTATGTTTGGTCTATCGTCAAACGACTCTATCTTTTAAACTGCTACTTATAGTTTTCCCATGTATTAATTATCAATAGACTTACTAACCACTAATAAAAAAGGTAAAAAATAGGAACATATAACATAATAGTATCTAGTACCTAATAGTATGGGGTCCACCCATATGTGAACCGTTTTTTTTATTTTTCAAAATTTGGATTTGGCTATATCGTAATTAATCCTACAAGTTTCAAACTTGGTGTGATTGTAATGTGTTATTTGTAATGTATAATGTAATTGTAAAAGTTCAATAATAATTTCTGTTGTTTGGTTGTTTAGCTCCAGCCACTTATAATACCTACGTTTCTTTTTTCAATGTTTTACTTTTTGGTCATCTTAGTTGAACGATAATAGGTACCTACAAGTTTCAAATGTGGTAGTAGTGTGAAGTCTAAATGATTTATCTTGTTTGGAGTCATAAAAAAATATGTCTTATTTAAAGTTTATAGTTATTGGTCGTAATAAAAGTAGGTATAATATACCTATTTTTTGGCTTTCAAACTTGGTGTGATTATAGCATAAAGTCAAAAGTAAAACATAATGTTTTCCAAGTGTAAGTCGGGTTCGCAGAATTATGTGATTGTGCTGCAATCTCGATACATCAATCTTATTAAGATAGTGTTTTTTGATTATCAATCAATTATTTATAGACGTGCCTACACTTATGCATGGAAGTGAAAGTTGGGTATGGCAAAAGAAGCATGAGAGCAGAATAAATGCTGTAGAAATGAGAGCGCTGAGAAATATATGTGGTGTGACTCTGAAAGATAGGATAAGGAATAGTGTGATTAAAGAGGGATGCGGCATAAAAGTGGATATAGTGACGAGAATAGAAAAGGGTATGTTAAGTTGGCTTGGACATCTAGAAAGAATGAACGAGAAAAGACTGACTAAGAAAGTTTATAAGGCTAGTGTGAATGGAACAGTCGCAAACGGAAGACCTAGGCGAACGTTTCTTGATCAGATCGGAGACGTTCTGGATAAAGGCCAGGTTATGAGCACCTTAAACCGGCGAGTGTGTATGAGGAATGTTATGAAAGTGAATGAAGCCAGAGAAGTGTGTAAGGATCGTAGCAAATGGAAATCTGTAGTCTCTGCCTACCCCTCTGGGAAACAGGCGTGAATCTTTGTATGTATTTATAGACAACTAGTTTTCGCCGCGGTTTCACCCGCGTAAGTCCCGTTCCAGTGGGAATATCGGGATAAAAACCTTATGTGTGAATCCAGGTCTCCAGCTATCTATATACCAAGTTTCATCGCAATCGATCTAGTAGTTTTTGCGTGAAAGAGTAACAAACATCCATACATCCAAACATCCATACAAACTTTCGCGTTTATAATATAAGTAAGGATTAAATAATGTACAAAGGCAACAATCATTACATACAACTAAACTACTATTAACAAAATATAAAGGAAATACATAAATATATTATCATAACTAATATTATAAATACGAATGTGTATGTTTGTTTCTTACGCTTTCACGCCTCAACTACTCGACCGAGCATCATGAAATTTCGCGTACACGTTGTCAGGGGAACAGAAAAGGACATAGAGAACCTTACATCCGGAACAAAGTATTGTTGCTAACTTTAACCTACATTTATGCGAGATGCAAATTCTAGTAGCAAATAAATAAAATGGCTGGTTTAGACAGCATCGCGGAATTCCTTAGCATCGCTGACTGGAATAGTGCACAGAAGACTGTCAGCATTGCTGATAGCTTTCATGTAACAGCTAATAGCTAAAGACCTGTTTCACCACCTCCAAATAGTATTTATCTATAAGATAAAAGTCTCCGCATCTCTCTTCTTTAACCTAACAAGATTGAGACAGAATGCTTCTTCATCTTTCGGATAACTTTTACCTGATAGTGGTAAAACTAGCCGTTATGTATTTTGGGTTAGCCAGCTGAAAAAATGCGTATCTCAATTCAAAGACCTGTATTTCAGACCTTGTGGTTAAAGAAAGAAATACCTAACTGACCGTTGTTTTTAGCATTATCGTTGCGCTTTTCAATTACATCATACCTTATATGGAGCGTAGCATTC
Organism: Catocala nupta; assembly: GCA_963675205.1. Lineage (NCBI taxonomy): Eukaryota > Metazoa > Arthropoda > Insecta > Lepidoptera > Erebidae > Catocala > Catocala nupta. Next base: position 18,813,894 of record OY776104.1, read on the forward strand.
TTGGGATCCGTCGATTAGACCACGTCAATAACACGGATCTGCGATCCAAAACCCAGATCAAAGATGTAGACTGAGACCGCTATGCTGAAGTGGAACTGGGCCGGACATGTCTGCCGCATGAATCCCGATAGGTGGGTCAAACTATCTACCGCGTAGATACCGGATGGTGGCCGTAGGCGACGGGGCAGACCACGAAGGAGATACGGGACGACATAGAAGTTTATGGAGAGGTGGCAAGATGTTGCTCAGGAGCGAGGGCAATGAAGATAGAGGGGGGAAGTCTTTGCCCAGCAGGGGACACAAAAGGAGACTGAGAAAAAAATTTAACGAGTTTTTTCCCAAGCGAATAGGTACCTAATTCTTCTTATCCAAAATGTTTTAAATTCGCTTTGTACTTACCCATTTGTGACACTAATTACAACTTAAACGATCACGATAAGTACCTGCTTATACTCCATTTGGTTAGGTAATTAACTATCTTGATGAGTGTTTTTATCTCAAACTCAGCTTAAAAATAAAATGCTGCTAAAGATCAATGTAAATACAACTATAACGATTACTAAATCAATTAAACCGTTAGTTTAAGCAGTAGTTTATTTGTTTAATATGTGTTTGTGTAAAATGTCACATCAAGATTATTGTTTATTTTTAGTTAAGTACCTAACCAAATGGAGAATAATAATTTTATAACACCTATAATGATATAAGGCCAATTTATAAGCAATGCTGAGTATTGCCTCTTCTCAGTATACAATATACAATACAAATAACTTAATTTCGTTCTCTCACACAGTTTTACAAAACATAAGACAATAGTAGGTATCTAGTTACATACTCAAAGAATATTCATAAGATAATACAATCTGTGTGGGAGACTGGTGTCTGTACGAGACCTGTATGGCAGATTACCAGCCTCTCCAGACTCTGAATAGGTGGAGCGTGTAGTGTAGTTGATGTTGATCAGTGAGAGTGCGTGTATGTGTGTGTGTGTGTGTGTGTGTGTAAGAGTGTGTGTTCATTTGTGTATGTTTGTCATTGTGTGTATAGTAAATAGGTGTTAGTTAACCCTACGATCTATAGTATTGGGATTAGGGATGTTAAAAATAACAGATCTATTAACATTGTGTTGTACCTACATATGAATGAGTGAGATAGAATGCAGAAAAGATAACAGTTTTTGTTAGGAGGGAATATGTAGAAGCTGTTCTGTTTATTCTTAGCTAAGGGACTTTAGCTACGATGTGACAGTCTTCTTGCAATTGTACTATGTTAGTTGGTATATAGAAAGCTTTGCATTTATTTTATTGTACGGTATGAGAAGAGTTAGGCCAAAGTTCACCATGCTGGCCTAGCACGGGTTGGCAGATGTCACATATCTTCCAGAACGTTATAAAAGCACTTAAGTAGATAGGTTTATCCACGATGTTTTTCCTTTAAAGCGAGTGATAATTACCTATTTAATACGCACATAACTGGTAATACCTATTCAAAAGACACATATTGAGCTGACGTAGTCTTTCTCATACTGAGAGAAGGCCTACGCTCAGCATCAGCAATGGGAGAGATCATCATATTCAGAGCTGATATCTATACCTGAGTGCCTCCGTGACGTAGCGGTAGTGAATGCGACTGCTGTGCATGAGGTCTCGGGTTTGAATCTCGGATCGGGCCAACAAAAAGTTATTGGGTTTTTCTGTTAAGAAATCTCAATAGCAGCCCGGAGTTAAAAAGTTGGCGGTGTTAGACACCCCCGTGCGACTGATCTCTCTCCAGTCGTGTCGGATTACCGTCCCATCGGATCATGAGAGTTAGAGAACAGAGAGTGCACTTGTGTTTGCGCACACACTTTTGCACTATAATATCTCCTGCGTAGTTGGCCAGTCTCCGTTAAGACTGGCCGCCGTGGCCGAAATCGATCTGGAGGACATTATATTATTATCTATACTAATATTATAAAGAGGACAGATTTGATGTTCGTTTGTTTGTTCGTAATGACTAAACTCAAAAACGACAACTAATTTTGAAAATTCTTTCACCATTAGAAAGCTATACCTACCTATTATCATCGATTAACATAGGTATTTTTATATTAACTATATTTAATAAAAAAGGATCTGTTACACTTAACCTTTTACGCGAGCGAAGCCGCGAGCAAAAGCTAGTTATTATAGAAAGTCACTGCGGTGCCTGTAGTTTTCATGTCAGCCATAGTGCTAAAGAAGAAGTAAGTACAAATAAGAAGGTAATTATACTCGAAATACGGATCGTATAATTTCCATCACTTATTATCCTATCTCCAGATAAAAAAGTCGTGTCTGGCAATTTTGTAATACCGACTTTCAACCAATTGAACCTCAAAAGAATTTTTTTAATATATTTTCATGGCAGTACTTTGTATATCGGCCTAAATTTATTAAGAGAGGTGCGCCATCTTGTTTGCGGCATAGGTAGGTACGTATTCTTGCTATGTACCTAGTTGTAGTATTAAATTTGAAAATGTAATTAATTCAGGTCTTAAATATTTTATAATAGTTACTTCAAACTTAGCGGCATTTTACAGGCATGGCAAATTAGAGGGCACTGTAAAATATTATTTATTTATAGCTATTTAACATAAAACAGAAATCATTCTAAACAAATCCGTTATAAAGCACGTTTGTATTTTTGTAGATAGCCAAGTGGGAGACCGGTGGACTGCCACGCAGAGGTCTTAAGTTCGATCCCAAAACACGCATCCCTGACTTTTCGAAGTTATGTGCGTATTAAATAGTTAATTATCGCTCGCTTTAACAGTGAAGGAAGGAAACCTGCATGTCCAAGAGGCCCTTGACCAGCTATGGGTTTAATACAGGACTGATATTTTTTATCTGTATAACTTCTTCTCCCTAGCTTTTCTAATCTAACCGGACTTTTTGACTTTGACTTGATATCAGTTTTTACACGAAGCGGCTTCCACTTGACCTCCGCAACCAGAAGGCTTACGATACCCTAAGGCTAGACCAGTGTCAGGATATTATAGGGCACTGACTTCTCAATAACGACTGCCATAGATGTTCATGGCAGCCGGGACCGACGGCTTAACGTGCTCTCCGAGGCACGGAGCAGGCGATATTTGTCAATCAATACGCACATAATTTAGAAAAGTCATGTAACTGCCGATAATCAGAGGTGCGCGACGTGGGTTCGAACCCGAGACCCTCTGCATTGCAGTCTGTTGATCTCCCCACTGAGCTATCGCCGCTGCTATATACTTGTATAATATGTTACATATAATTTTTATCTGTATAACCTTTTAGTAAATTAGGGGTCAGAGATCATGGTATTCTAAATTAAAATGTGTGTATCTTACCTTGTTGGAAGGTTGCATGTTAAGCGATGCGTAATGATTCTTCGTACACTTGGTGAGACAGACTGAGGCAGCACGTCACCTCCACTGGTCTCCATCTTCTCTGGATCTAACGGTTGTGTGCTCGTATCTTTCCAATTAGTCTGTAACAAATATTTATAATTGATTTATCATTTGTTTGTGTATTCAGTCAACGTAAACCAATAGAGAACTGTTACTTACATATATTCTTATAAACTAATGTTAGTATACTTAAAACCAAAACAACAGTAAACATTACATATGATGCTAGTTTCTGTCTACATGAATCCTGGATGTTGATGATGATTCATTTCATTCAAAGAGAATCAAGCATATCAGCAATCATTGCAAAGACGCGATTGAAGCTGACCCGCACTCTGCAGAGCAAGGATGCGCATCTTTTACGGATGGTGGTGTAAAAGCAATCCACTCTATTGTCAAAGAACATATCTAATGTGCTGCTTCTGCAGCACATTAGCGAAAGCTGGCATGCATAGTAGAAACAAGCTTTCAGAAAACATACGCCAATTATACGTCCCTATCAGGGATGTTGCGAATATTCGCATCTGCATTCGCAATTGCGGAGCTTCCGCATCGATTTGGACATCTGCATCCGCATCCGCATCCGCAATAATCAACGCGGATGGTAATGCGGATCCAAATATAGCGTAGGTTATGATAAGAAAGAAATCAGTTGTTCAGTAGTACGTGTTTTATTTACGAATCTTTGCAAAACAGGCTTGAACCTGCGAAGGTCGTGATAATAGATACTTTTTATTGAATAAGATTAACAATTTTTATTTAACATCCGCATCGGCATCCGTATCCGCATCCGCGGATGTGAGTTTCAAATATCCGTTTCCGCATTCGCGGATGTCAAAAAATCTGCATCTGCAACATCCCTGGTCCCTATATAACAGTAGTATATTTAACGGTGTACCCTGCTTGAAGACCCCAGAAATTGTGAGGTACAAATATGGAAAGCGCAATAGACCAGCGATCGACTGCTTATGAGTTCAATGTAATACTGACGTCCAAATCCGAACTAATATTATAAATGTGAATGTGAGTTTGTTTGTTTGTAACGCTTTCACGCCTTAACCGCTCAATCGATCATCATTAAATTTCGCACACAAGTTGTCAGGCGTATAGAATAGGACATAGGTTACCTTTCACGCACAAAAAAAAACTAACCTAACCTAACATAAATTAAATCAAAATCAAAAATAAATTTATTCAATTGAAATTAAACTACTATATACGGATTTTATCGCGTTGTTAAAGTTTACACTTTCCCCGACGTTTCGGTTGCTTTTCAGCAGCCATGGTCACGGGGAAAGTGTAAACTTAAAAACAAATATGTAGATTTGATAGTTTTAATAATTTAATTAGCTTAAAATTAGTAAAGTTTAATAGTATAGTATAGTAGTGTAACAGTTTCTAAATTATGTAATAGAGTGTTAAATAAACAACGCGATAAAATCCGTATATAGTAGTTTAATTTCAATGAATAACATTCGCGTAAACAGAAGACAATATTAGTACAAGTTAGGTTACACGGTAACACTTATGAATGTCAAAATTACAGTAAATTTTTCTGTAAATTTACATTTACTGCCACGTTTAGCAAAGCATGTGTAGGGCTCATGAGAAGAATGGGCAAGAAACTCATGGCCACTCTTTTAAATCGCCAATTTTACAATAATCTTTCGTTTACAAATCATAACTGTAAGGTGCTGCAACCATTTCTCCATGAACTACTACTGAATATACTCAAGCATTTAATCAAATTTGATGGTAGCCTCTAAAGCATTAGTATGGTAAATACATCCACTTACATGTACATAAATAATCAAGATAATCTAGATTTACGCGAGCGAGGCCGCGGGCAAAATCTAGTAGCGTATACAAGTAAGTATTAAGCTTAGCTGGAAGGATTAACAAGAATAGGTATTTTTAATTTGCGAATATCAAATACCAAATTCCAGATCGACACAATACCTACTAATATTATAAAGAGATAAGATTAGATTCTTTGTTTGTTTGTAACGATTTAACTCAAAAACTACCTAACCGATTTAAAATATTCTTACACCATTAGAAAGCTCTATTATTACCGAGTAACAGCAGGCTATATCTACCTTATAAAATAAAAATTCTGTTACTAACATAACCTAACCTATTTTAAAAAGCTAGTAGGCTATAAATATGTTGTTGATATATTGACATAAGTACAAATTACAGCAACTCAGTGAAAATAAAATTGTTAATAGGTACGCAAATAACTTCAAATTGTTAAGAGATACACAATAATAATAATGTCCTCCAGTCCGAATTTCGGTCACGGCGGCCAATCTTAATGAAGACTGGCCATCGGCGCAGGAGATATAAGCGTGTGCGCAAACATAAGTGCACTCTCTGTTCCCTAACTCTAATGAACCGATGGGACGGTAATCCGACACGACCGGAGATAGATCAGGCGCAGGACCAACGGCTTTACGTGCTTTCCGAGGCACGAGGGTGTCTCTCACCGCCAACTTCCTAACTCCGGACTACTATTAAGATTTCTTAACAGAAAAACTCAATCACTTTTTATTGGCCCAACCCGGGATTCGAAGCCGAGACCTCATTCACAGTCACATTCACTACCGCTGCGACATGGAGGAGACACATATATTATCATAGGATTGAACTGGAGAACAGCATCAAAGAATACGCATGCAGACAAAAATAAAATCAATGCAGACCTGCGGCAAAGGTTTCTAAAATATGAAGTAATAATATATTTAATAATATCTATATCTATTACCCAGTAAACATTATAGAGTACAGATCAATACTAACAGCAGTTAATCCTTCCTGGCTAAACGCTTTCCGGTAAAGGATTCAACCTATTTGTTCCAGCTTTGTACCTTTGTGACGAGGTGTAAAGATACCGACTGTATTCAATGATTTCGACATTTTGAAGAGTAATTGTCATGGATCATAAGGATTTTGTAAACAGGAAGTTTATATTGACCATAAATATGTTTCTCTATAGTCCCGTAACGTAATTTGTGCTTTCGTTTGTGACACATTGTCAAGTTTTGGGTACGATACTTGAATCGGACAACTGTAATTACATTTTGTGTTAGTAGAAGTAATGTCAATATCAGTACTGTATCTGGAAAGAGTGCCCAATGGATGGCGGCAGCGTCGCGCAAAGCTCAAAATATAACGTTTTATAGATAAAATGTTAAGGTATAACCTGATTACCTAGATGTAATTAAGCACCTTGCATTCATCCCTCGCCGAACCAATGTCAAAGATGGATGAAATGAAAGTATTGGGATATCGGTCTCTAGTATTCATAGGAAGCAAAACACAGTAATTACTAGTAGTGTAGCTGGGTAAATGCAGCGATAGTTCAGTGGGGAGACCAACAGATTGTAATGCAGAGGGTCTCGGGTTCGAACCCACGTCGTGCACCTCTGACTTTTGTGTCCTATTCTATAGCTCTGACAACGTGTATGCGAATTTTCATGATGTACAGGCTTGAAAGCATTACAAGCAAACTCACTTTTGCATTTATAATATTATAAAGTAATATTATAAATATATATTAGTTTGTTTTATAGACAGCAATATTTCTTTCAGGGATGGATATATTTTTCAGACTGCAATGCCGAAGGTCTCGAGTTCGAACCCACGTAGCGCACCTCTGACTCTCGGAAGTTATATGACTTTTCGAAATTATGTGCGTATTGATTAACAAATATCGCCTGCTCCGTGCCTCGGAGAGCACGTTAAGCCGTCGCTCCCGGCTGCCATGAACATCTATGGCAGTCGTTATTGGGGAAGTCGACACAAAAGATCCCACTGGGTCGAAGTGTCGCCGGTCTGTACTGACTGGCCCCCACACAAGATAATATAAGATAGGATAAGTGTTGCTGGGTACTAGAGTACCCAGCAACACTTTAGCAGCATTAGAATGCTGGTGTCCCGTAGTAGATACTTATCCAGGCAAGGCCGACGGATTTGAACTATTTATTAACTAGCGATCCGCCCTGGCTGCGCACTGATAGTACAAAACCTTAAAATATTATAAACCTAAACCTTTCTGTCTATTGGGGAAACCGCATGCAAATCCGTTCAGTAGTTTTTGATTTTATCGCGTACAGATGCGGCGGGGGACCTTATTTTATAATTTGTAGTGATCATACTGTCATTATTATAATTGGCAACAAAATGAGAAAGGAACATCCATTCGAATTTGCTTTATCTAGGTATACATATAATATCAGCACTGTATTAAACTGTCCCACTGCTGGGCACGGGCCTCTTCTCAGTGTGAGAAGGCTTAGGCCACAAACTACCACGCTGGCCGCACTGTGGGTTGGCAGACTTCACATATCTTCGAGAACATTATTGAAAACTCTTAGACATGCAGGTTTCCTCACGATGTTTTTCCTTCACCGTTAAAGCAAGCGATAATTAACTATTTAATACGCAAATAACTTCGAAAAGTCATAGATGGTAGCCTTGGGTTCGAACTCCAGTTCGAATTTCAGTCACGGCGGTCAATCTTAACGGAGACTGGCCATCGGCGCAGGAGATATTATAGTGCACAAGTGTGTGCGCAAACACAAGTGCACTCTCTGTTCCCTAACTCTCATGATCCGATGGGACGAATAATCCGACACGACCGGAGAGAGATCAGGCGCAGGACCAACGGCTTTACGTGCTTTCCGAGGCACGGAGGTATCTAACACCGCTAACTTCCTAACTCCGGGCTCGTATTGAGATTTCTTAACAGAAAAACCCAATAACTTTTTGTAGGCCCGACCCGGGATTCGAACCCGAGACCTCATGCACAACAATCACATTCACTACCGCTGCGCCACGGACGCGTGTGACACCTAGTGTATAATAAAATTTAAACAAAACTTCGCAACTCTAAGGGTGTGAAAATACAAAGAACATATTTTAAACAATATCTTCAACACCCTTCAGTTTCCGCCTATTACTTCAGCAAAACACCTCATAACGGTATCATAAATACTTCGAGTTAGTCTACTGTGACGTATAATCTAATAAATGCCCTCCGCCCTCTCGGAGGGCTTGGGAGGGACCCACCTGGAGATCAGGTGACACAGGGGTCACAAATTAACTATTGTAGGGAATTAGCTGACGTGGGTGTAGCCAACCAGAGAGGGATTATAACACCCTATCATAGAGGCTGTGGACGGTTCGATGGGTTTATTGAAGAATTGGAATTTAAAAGTTCATTATGTGTGTTGAACTGTGATGCTAAAATCATATGTTCATGTTCAATAAGCAAGTGAACATTTGCGTAAAATATTTTGTGAATTAGAATTCCTAATTGTATGTAATTCTGTGTATTTGAACTATGAATAAATCAATTATCTTTTAACTAAAAACTAACATTTGATATAATTTTAAAAGATAGAGGCAATCGAGATCTTGCAAGTGTGTATTAAATTATTTTACTAATTGCACCTAGGGGTTAGGTTAATGGGAAGACTTGGACTGACGAGGTCTCCAGTTTGATGCCAGATTTCTGACTTTGCCGAAGTCATGTGCGTACTATTTTTGATTGAGTGGAAAATGGAATTCGAACCCGCTATTTCTCTAGCGCTAGTTCAATGCTTTATCCATTAGGCTACGTCCGCTGTTTCTTATCATTGCGTGCGCCATCTCATTGTTTACCTTACTTGTATAAAAGCAGATGTTTTGCTAATTAGTACACAGATTGCTTAGACTGGTTGATGTGATATAGTCATAAAATGTTCCTTTAGTGCACAAACCGTTAACATGAACAATTTTATAGTGATGCGGTCGTGACAAAATACATTTATGTCACAAAGTACCACTTATAACTATATATACTTATGAACATGAAAGTTTAGTAATTGTAACTTTATCTAAGTTACATTTAGGTTACTCGTTAGAGCAAAGAGTTGAGCCTGTAAGAAGATACTTGCAAGAAACTAACGACCACTACTTTTAATCTTTAGTTTTATATATAGTTATATTATTGTTCAAACGGATACTTAAAAAAACTTTTAAAATACAAGTGATCGCCTGAAACACACGTCTAACCTAGTTCAGGCAAGTAGCTTATAATAATTTAAAGATGATAAATTATCCTTTCTTGCATTAACTATAATTATTATGTTGGTTATAAACTAGTTTATTATGACATTGAGTTATTGTTAGATATTAAGATTTAATTAGTTAATTTAAGTCCACTATTGTACTCCTTTTTTAGCCGAATAATTTTTTTTAGTTTATTAATCGCCATTGAATTTTGGTATTTTGGAACTTACATCTGCAGTATGTTGTTACCATTACACCATAAATTACTGATTATATTTGTTCTAGCTGCTCCACTGTCAGAAGTAGTTGGACTTGTGTTTAATATGTGCAAGTGTTATCATGTCGCACTCTTAATTAAACAGAGACTTAACTCAAAATTTGGAAGTAAGGCAATTTGAACTCTAATTGTGTGACTATAAATTCTAATATTATATTTGTGTTAAGTAATTGCAACAGAGTTTAAATTTGCTTAATCCAATATACTCAGATAAGTCTCTGTTTTATTAAGAGTGCGATGTGTAGATTTTAATATTAGTTACAAGAATAGTAGTAGTGACATGTCTGTAATAAAAGTCCTTTATAATTACATATTCTAATCTATATCAAAATAAAATAACATAAGTAGATATTAATCTTTTAATGGGTGGAACTATTCAGAATTAATATAATTTTATGATTATTACACAGACAGTAGCATGGAATGAGGACGCATACACGTATGAATACTTACTTAGAGTTAAATGTAAACAGTGACGTGACTAAGAGTAAGAGTTGTTAAAGAAAAACGAATTATAATATTTTGTGTTTAGCCTATCGAGGCGCAGTGGCATACCGGTGATTCGACACAATAGAATTTTAATAATGTCTGCTATTCTTAAACTTAACAGACTACACTCAAAAAGCCTAACTAATATTTTGAAATGCGAATGTAATTTGAGTCTCCCCGTGACCATGGCTGCTGAAAAGCAACCGAACCGTGTTAAATAAACAACGCGATAAAATCCGTATACAGGTTGTCCTGTTTTTAATGGATAACCTGGAAATGTCTTATAGTGGAACTGATGGCCGTTCAGAAAAAAATATGTAAAAAATCTATCCTAACTACTACCTGAGATATGTGTTATTTTTAATTACCATGTATAACTTTCTTGTATATATACGACCATAAATGAATGAAATCCATCGGTTTTTTAATGTTTTATTATAAACACTAATTATGCTAATAGATAGACAGTCAACAGTATGCTATGCTATAATAGCTTGCACTTTTAAAATATATATACATTTTTAAAATTTTTAACTTTTTATTTTAATTTTTCTGAACGGCCTTCAGTTCTACTATAAGACATTTCAAGGTTATCCATTAATTACCGGACATCCTGTATAGTAGTTTAATTTCAATGCGAATGTAAATTTGTTTGTAACGTTTTCACGCCTGAACTACTCGACCGATCATTATGAAATTTTGCATACACTTTTTCAAGGGAACCGAAGAGACATAGGGTACCTTTCATCCAGGAAAAAGTACTGTTCCCGACGGATAGTTACTTATATAGAACAAAACGAAATCCAGTAACTCTTCGATTGACCTAAGAAATTCAAAGATAAAGATTAATTTATTGCGTAACAGTAATTGGGCGTATTAAACATGATGTTTTTGGCACCAACAGTTTGTCCATATCGGACATGCAACATGTAAGGACATAATATAACATTTTGATTGCTTTTTATTCCCCGACGCTAAAACGACGGAGTGTTATAAGTTAGACGTGTCTGTGTGTGTGGTGTGTGTGTGTGTGTTTTGTCTGTGGCATCGTAGCTCCCGAACAGATGAACCAATTTTAATTTTGTTTATTTAAAGAACTCTTGCAGGTTGTAAAATACATTTTCAATTAACCTCTTTTGTAACTTGGTAATTTGTTGTATAAACGAATAGCGGTGGTATAAGTACTCTTATAGAACATCATATAAATACAAACATATTAGATTTACGATTCATCATTAAATTCTTTACATTTTATAAGGGTGTAAATGTATTATCTTGCGAGGGCGATTAAACTTTTACCCTTAATCTAAAGCAAATATAATTGAAACGGTGTCTCATCAGTGCATATTTATTTTGTGTACACCCACTAAGTGTTTCACTGCAAATATTTGCCGCGGGTAATTGGCGCTGGGACGCTGGTTCGAATCCCGGCCGCGGGAATATTGACGCAAAAGGGTGTCGCGATTTTCCGCACGAGCGACTCGTCATGATTACTGTACTTAATTGGAAAAGTTAAATATTGTAATACCTACTAGTATGACACGCGGCTCTGTTCGTGATATATTTTATTTGTTGTAGCGTATTATGAGTACCTATGTAAGTGACATCCTTTTATAAAAATCGATCAAAAGAATTACCCCAGTAAATTCAATTTATTTAAAATAATATGCTAATAGATTACCCATAGCAAAACCGACAATTTATTAATCATAATACCTAGGTATCACTAAAGTTCACAAAGGTTCACCGATGCCGCGCCGCGCTACACCGCGCCTACCTACCTATCGCCTAAGAAAATACCGCCAAAAGTATGACACGCTCCGCGTCCTTGTCAAGTTTAGTAGAATGTTGCTAGACTGTGCGAAATTTCAGTAATTTAAGATTAAAAATGCTGATCAATACTCTACTTAATAATATTATGAAAACGTTTTACGATGATATAGATATTTTAAATTATTTTTCTTAGCATGTTTGTTAAGAGAGAAACAAGCCCTTAATGGATCGGGCAGAGATTTTTATACATACTGTATTCCATTTAGAATAATGTACAATTCCAATAGAAAAAGATTTTTTTAAATCTGTGCGTTAGTGTCGGAGATTAATCCTCTACATTCACACAAACTCACAAAATCCATGCTCTCTCTCTATACTAGATTTTGCTCTGAGCTTCGCTCGCCTTACTCAGTGATATTATAGCTTTCTAATGGTGAAAGATTTTAAAATCGGTTTAGAAGTTTTTAATTTAAATCATTACAAACAAACAAACAAAAAGTCAAATCTTTCCACTGTATATTATAAGTATAGTTTTTTTTTTATTTATGTATTTTATTTATTTATATACAATCTTACACTATCATAACAGGTTTACAACTAATGCGATAATGTAATTAACATTACTTTGCTAGTAACTCGAGGGTCACTCTCACGAATTCCGCCAACGTAAGTACAATTAAAAATGTCACGCCTTTGTGAGACGCTATTTAATAAACGTATGGCTCTTGTAACCGGAGCAAACTTGCCAACGTTAGTGCGAGCCACCGGGACATCGAAAACCCTCGATTTATAGATTTGTTATAGATCTCAGTGCCCGTGCTCTTAGTCACAATTTCCTGACAGAATCACCAATAGCATGACTTGGGTATCGCACGTATGGCAATTAGACAAACACATGTCATTCGATCAACAGCTATTTATTTACTTAATATAATGTTAGACAACGGGTCTTACTCGCGATAAAGTATTTAAAAGGTAATAAATACCTATTGATTACCCGACGTTTCGACCGACTTGCATCGATCGTGCTCACGGGTTGACTGATGTGAGCTCAGCGGCGCCTTCGTGAAGTGCGGGTTTCGGCAACTACCCTCACTTGGTCACTATTATTTATATTCGCACTGTCGGTATTTCGACACACAACACTAACGACGTCTACACACTGGCTACCTAAGTCACTACGGCGACGTTTACATTTGCTGATATACTGGATTCCAAGATGTAGACAAACGGTATCCATCCTCCCGGTTGAAGTTACGATATTTCTTAATTTCAACCGCTTCACGTACTATCCTGGAGTAATAGTGACGATCGGTGGATAAATCAATAGGTATTTATTACCTTTTAAATACTTTATCGCGAGTAAGACCCGTTGTCTAACATTATATTAAGTATGTGTACAAATCGCGAAAGTTTAAAAAGCTATTTATTTATTCTACTTCATATACAAATTGTAACCTTCTCCGTATATTCTTTCAAGACGATTGTTCAAACTCAGTTTATTAGTTATTAGTAAAAGTTGTAATGTTTCCGTATTTTTTACTTTACTTTTACTTTCCATACAAATAGTTTAGAAGAAAGTGAATTCAATCATAACGCGGTACATTCACTGAGCGACTAAATGCGCCGACACAGTCGTACTTCCGTCGGAACTGTCGACTACTACAGATTAGGACGGATAATCGCGTATTAGTGTCGTAAGTACATCTCAATAGGTGTTAGAGATAAAATATTACTATTTAACTTGTAAACGTATTCCGATATATATTATGAGAAGGCATCATTGCTAGCTGGCTTGGCTGTTCATATTTATAAGATAAGAGGATCAATGGGTACATAAAATAATATTTAATCAATGACATAATTAAATAATTAACATAATAAATACACAAATTATTTACAAGAAATATAAACTAAAGAGAAAAATAAAACTGCAATATCAAAAAGCGTCATAATATTCCTCCGCATCGTCGTCAATTGGCAACGTGCCCAGAAGACTGGCAGCATTGCCACGTTGAATGGCAATACTTATTCTTTGTGCAAAGAAAATACTAGCCCTCTGGTCACGCGAAGCGTCGATGAGCCGCTTAGCTAGGTCTCTATAAACAGGCCTAGCACTTGGACCCCATGGCCCCAGCGTTTCGTAACCAAACGGCTCAAATATGTACTCACCAATAAGGTTTTGATATTTGCGCCGTTTGAGCGTCTCCGCTGATGCAGCAGCAGCACCAGCACAACCCGCTGTGCTAGAAAGATGTGATGGCGCAAGGGTGTCGACACAAGTTGCGTCCCACACCAAAGACCCACCCATTTTCCATGGCAGTAATGTCATACCATCTGTCTCTTGCCATTTATACCTACCTAAATTATTATAAAAAATGGTCGCTGCACCAGTGCCTGCGGAAAAGCAACTGAAATGTCGATTTTATCATTTACATAGCTTAAATAGAAGTAACTATAAACATTGTTTAACAATAGTTAGTAGGTAAAAGATTCAATTTTTTTTTTAAATTATTTAGTCATAGGCACCTATCTACCGTTTTATAAAAAATTACAATGCGCTAAAATCCGTATAAAATACTTTAATTTCAATTTATAACATTCGCGTATTCGTAAAACAAAATTATATAAAATTCCGTTTCTGTTTGCTTAGTTAAAAAAAGACAATTCAAGCTAGGAGTACAAACAACGGACTCAAAGAATACTTAGATCCAGAGTAACTTATTGTGGAGCATAAAAATGTTTGCCCCGGGTGGGAATCGAACCTACAACACTCGGCGCAATGGCAGCGGCAAGGCGATCAGTTTAACCATTGCGCCATCCGTGCAATTGTTAAATACCTATACAGGGTGATTTTGAAATCGTGTAATTCCTTTTAACCACGCATTCTACTGGTGATATAGAATAACCCTGACCATATTTTTATTTAATTAGAATTATATTTTTTGAAAAATTATTGTACCGTTTTTTTCGTGAAATGGTGTCAGATAGTCATATGTTACCGTTTAGTCGTATGTAACCAACCGAGGCAATTTTAATTTTTTACTAAATAAAATAAAAAAACATATTAATAATTAATGTCGTAAATAATAACGGGCGGTCCTTTTTATTGCCCCTTATTATTTACGATATCAGTTATTGTTATGTTATTATTTTTAAATTAGTAAAATATTAAGATTGTGTCAGGTGGTTAAAATATGACTATTTGAAATCATTTCATGAAAAAAATCTGTACTCTAATTTTGCCGAAACCATTATTCTAATTAAGAAAAAATATTGTCAGGGTTATTCTATATCACCAGTAGAATGTGTGGTTAAAAGGAATTACACGATTTCAAAATCACCCTGTAGATAGTAATCACGTCCTTAATTGTTGTCTTTTATTTTATTTATGTTAAACGAGATGGGTCTAAAAATCCAGGATTCAACCTCTTCGTGTTCAGGTGAACATTGTTTTTGTTTTATTTCATCAGCTTTTTGTAATGTCCCTGCAGGGTAAAAGCCTCTTCCTTGGACGTCCAAATCACTCTGTTGGTGGATATCCCCTGACCGTATGACCTTGTGATCCCTATATCTTGGGGATATTTTGACCCACAGGGCCCATATATATATATATCAAACTCGACCGAGGGATGACCCCAAGGTGTCTGCACACCAAGTTACAAGACAATCGGTTCAGTGGATCCGGAGCTATGCCTATCACTAACAGACAAACACACAGACCCACATAGTGTTTTCATTAACTTCTTCGAAGAAGACTCAGAGGAAGAGACTCTACAAAAATCAATAAAAACAATTATTATGATAGGTACTTCAAAAATTAGAAACAGAAAAATTGTTTTTAAAGGCAAAAGGCTTTACAGAAGACAACTCCCTTGTAATCAAAAGCCCAAGGAAAAGGGTTAAGCCCTTTTAATTCTCCCGGAGGTCTTTAAAAACATGAAATTTACGGACACAAGGTCATCCAAACTGATCACATCTAATTATGTGTACAGCCTACCTACATAGACTGTTTCAACCTACATAGACTGTTTGGACTTTGAATTATTAGGAGTTGAACGCTGCGAATCGTGCGAGAGAGTGCGTTATATTTTTGTTACGCTGTATTCTTATCATTACATTGACACCATTATACACTGTCCCTTTCCGACAATTCTCTATTTTGTATGTAGCGTAATTAACTTATATATATGTATTGTAACTTGACGTGTAGCCGTGTGTACATATGTAAGCTATTACTTGACTATTTAGAAGTATCTCAACAAAACACCATAGCTTTTACAATTTGTTTTGATATCACACAAAAACCAATTAACAGATTTTGATGGAGTTTTTAGAATTTGGTAACGAATTCATCGAATTCTGTTCGAAAATTAGATATATTTATTTTCTAAAAAAAAGCATCATTGTAATATCTAACGTGATTTGTAGAATATCTATAAATGTTTATCGAAATACTTTTGGTTATACCATACTGACTGCAATTAATTAAATTAAGCGTTAGCCTAATGGCAGACCGTTGGACGGCCACGCAGAAATCTCGAGTTCGATTTAAAAGCGCGCATCTTTGACTTTTCTTATGGCTCGCTTTAACGGTGAAGGAAAACGACGTGAGGAAACCTGCATAGGTCTCATCTGTGAGCTCCCCATAATCTTTTTAAAGATTTGTGTCGTCTGTCCACTCGCAATCGGCCAGCGTGGTGGACTATGGCCTAACCCTTCTCACACTGAGAAGAGACCCGTGCCGAACAGTGGGACTATTGAATACAGGGCTGATATTATTATTTAAAGAAAAATACTTTCGGTTTTTGTACCCATTCTCCATATAAACTTTAACTATGCCAAATGTTACACTCCTTTCGGGTAATTATGCTTAAAGGCCACAAAGTTTCAGTTTTACGTACCTATTAATATCATTACGAATTTAATAGATCATTTTATTTATAAATATGGCTGACATAGACCGCAGAAGCAACGGTCCCGCAGCACAATGCTACGGATTATAGCGGATTACAAGCTGTTTGTAGTATTTGTGTAATCGTTTTATGTGTGGCCCGACGTACCAATCTATTAAACAGTTGGCAAATAATAGTTAAAGTGTTTGTTCATTTCTACTAGACTAGCATTTGCCCACTGCTTCGCTCGCGTAAAAGTCGGTTACGTTAGGTTATGTTCTTTTAAAACAAAATATAGCCAATGTTACTTGGTGATAATAGGTACAGCTTTTTAATGGCGAAATAATTTTTTAAATCGGTTGAATAGTTTATAAGTTTAATCCTTACAAACAAACAAACAAACAATAAATCAAATCTTTCTTCTTAATAATATTAGTATAGATAACAATCGTGATTTTTTAAAATATCTTTCAGGGCAGGCATTGCTGTATGACATGCACATTTCGGCAGCTATACATAGTTTTAGGAATCACGTAATAGAAAACGAGCCATCTTGGATTTCTTTTTAAGTTTTGGTTTTCTTTTAAAAACTCCCACCTCCGCGCTAGATTTCGTTCTTGTGTCGCGATAGCTTCTACAAACATTAAAATAACGGACACAATAAACAGACAGACACAGATATATTTGGATCAAACGTTTTTTGGATCAAACAATATTTTAACCTGCGTGGACAATGTGGTAATCGAACCCATAACACTCGGTGCAGAAGCAGAGAAGAGGCGACCACTTAAACCACGACAACATCCGTGCTGTCATCGGGTACAGCTCTAGACTGCGTGCTTTTACTTTAAATTGCCCAACAACACTTTGTCTGACCCGGCAATCGAACCTGAGACGTCACAAATGCCACAGGACCATCTTAACAATATAAATTAAATATTATAAGAAATCAACTAGAATACAATTACCCTAAGCTTTTATTCCTTTAAGATTACGTATGACGATAATAATCCACTTCAAAACCATCATCCTTATAATTCTGAGTACAAAAAAGCCATTATAAACATCGTTGTGCCTCCCGGCGATACTCGACGTCGAGTCCTATCTCGTCAACGTCTTGCGAAATGCGATCAAGTGTAAACGGATCATAATTAATGTCACTGACGTCTATATTTCTACTTCATTGTGATTTATAAAGAATTCTTTTTGATATTGAAAATGATGACGGTATGACATTAAAACTTATTTTATACATATAAATTGTCTAGCTTTTCCCCGCGTAATAACAGTACTTTTTTCTACCTCGTGCCCAAGTGACACTACCTATTCTCCAGATACGTACCGGAGCAATAAGGCCGCTCACCATTCGCAACTCTGTGA
Organism: Catocala nupta; assembly: GCA_963675205.1. Taxonomy (NCBI): domain Eukaryota; kingdom Metazoa; phylum Arthropoda; class Insecta; order Lepidoptera; family Erebidae; genus Catocala; species Catocala nupta. The sequence continues at coordinate 18,832,174 of OY776104.1, forward strand.
ATTGCTAACGAAAACCTCGCTGAAGCCGAAGGAGAAGCCGCCTCCCATATCTCCAGTGTGGTACCGGAGCTGTGTAAGGCAGCTGTGTAACAAACAGACAAACTCACATTCGTATTAGTTAGGATTTATTGAAATTAAACTACTATATACGGATTTTATCGCGTTGTTTATTTAACACTCTATTACATAATTTAGAAACTGTTACACTACTATACTATACTATTAAACTTTACTAATTTTAAGCTAATTAAATTATTAAAACTATCAAATCTATCTGTTTTTAAGTTTACACTTTCCCCGACGTTTCGGTTGCTTTTCAGCAGCCATGGTCACGGGGATATTTGGAAGTACCCATCTATATTTTTTTATGTTGAATCATTCACCAAATTTGAAGTCAGACAAAGGTCTAACAATAGCAATAGGTACAAGTGAGACAACCGCATTTTACAGAGAGACGAAAAATACATAAATAATTGTTTTGGATTATATGGCTCTTAAAATAAAGACACCTCACATGAATTTATATTAAATAAACATTTAAAGAATAGTTTTTTATTAACAGACCTATGGCTGTTGCGCTGGACTCGAATTAAATACCAATGTGCAAAAGAGATAAATACAACTCGGACTGATTACTCTTGCTGCGCCAAAACTAAACCAATTTTAATACTTATTTGTAAAACTATAGGTATGAAAAGGATATTCTATGTTTGTAGGCATTTATATAGTATACGCGTTTTATTAAATTTGTTTGCAGGACGTCTGACAACAACCATGTTTTGTAATTTTAGGAGGTTTCTAGTCCTTACAATACGGTTTAATTTATAATAATATCAGTCCTGTATTAAACTGTCCCTCTTCTGGGCACGGGTTTCTACCCATTGTCAAAAGAGTTAGATTATAATTCACCACGCTGTGAGTAGACAGACTTCACACATCTTTGAGAATGCTACGCCGATCTCTTAGACATGCAACCCTCAAGATGTTTTCTTACATATCAAAACTATTAACCACGCATATAATTTCAAAAAGTCAGAGATGTGAGGCCTTAAGATGAACTCGAGACCTCTGCGTGGCTGTCCAACAGTATCAAATTGCTATAAAAATATTTACGCCATTTAAAAGTGCAATATTCTAGAGTGCGAACTGTAAAATATTTTATTGACTTTTATCGATGAAATGCGGGCATGCACTTGCTGTGTGATTAATTCAATAAACTGTATGAATTTAGTTTATGTATGTGTATGTATTAATACAATAAAAACACTTGACATAATTGCTTCGTTGATCTTTAATAATAATAATAATAATTGTACCGATAGTCGGTACGGTAAACGGTCTAATAGCCAAGAGCCTCGACCAACATCTTAAGAGGCTCGCGTTAGGTGCTTGGGTCAAGGGTCAGATGCAGAAGGCGGTTCTCCTCGATACGGCACGCATAGTGAGGAGATTCCTCTCTCTGGATCCCTAACCACCGACAGCTTGGACCTTGTCTCGATGTCGGTGGGCATCCATAATTTTTATATTTTTAAATGTGTTTTTTTATAATTATATATTTAAAAATGTAATTTTTATTGATAATTACTGAATAAATGTGAATAATAATAATAATATTCTACCACATACACACAACACTATCTAGCCCAAACTAAGCAGAGCTTGTACTATGGATACTAGACAATGGATAAACATACATATATACTTTTTTTTTGTAAATACATACATATTATACATAGAAACACCCAGACCAAAGACAAACATCCATGTTCATGCACACAAATATTTGTCTTGTGCGGGAATCGAACCCGCGACCTCAGGCGTAGCAGTCGGTTACACTAACCACTACGCCATCGAGGCCGACATATATCTCGAGGTATAATTTGGCGATTAAGCTTATAGACGATGAGGTTTGATTCCCAGGCCGAGTAAAGTGTGATTAGGTTTATCTGTAAATTCTCAGTGGTATACACAAATAATACAGTTTTCTAACTTCTGCAGCTATCATCGTTTCTACTGTAAAATTTATTTAAACTTAACTTGTTCCAAATAAACGTTATTATTAGTATGGCAGACTAGAAGTAGTACACACGGCTACACATCAAGTTAGACACCCGATATAGGCATAACTACGCTACATACAAAATAGAGTTTTGTCGGAAAGGGACAGTGCATAGTGGTATCGATGTAATGGTAAGGATAGAGCGTAACAAAAATATAACGCACTCTCTCGCAAGATTCGCAGCGTTCAACTTCTAATACCTAGTTCAAAGTCCAAACAGTCTAGGTTGATGTGTCGCTGTGTGTACCTACAGTGCGAGTAGAGGTATCTATCACGAGGGAGTGGCGCAGATGAAGTCGCGTATAATATTAGTAAAGGTATAATTCTACCGTACGTGTGTGTTACTAAATTCCTCCTAAACGGCTGGGCCGATTTTGATGAAATGCTTGTGTGCGCCTAATTAGTGGGTTCTTGGTTGGATGGCCAATTTATTATTGGACGCTGTAGGTTTCGCTGCGATCGTTTTCTTATTTAATATTAAGCCAACGTTGGAGCAAGACAAAGTATATTGAATCCGCTAATGTGTACTTAAATATATAATCACCAGTTACACCATAATAACTACCAATTCCTCCATAATCGAAAAATAAACATTTTATTTAAGATTGAGGGCAATAAACGATTTCCACACACAATCATAACTTTTCAATTATAAGCAACACCACTCCACCGCAATCCCATAATAGACATGCCACCCTACAACAAGGCTATAAATACAAACCACCATAACAAGACCCCTCACACACCCCCCGCTCAAAGCAATTGTTTGCAAACATCAAAACGCGAGGGGCCACGATAAACTAGACAACCCTAATGACCTCTGTCAAATTGAAATATCATAGAAATGAGAGTAGGACCGAAATATACTATACACCGTGTTAGAAAAAGACAGATGTAGCGATTAAATGATTTAGGGATTAGGAGTGACGGATGTCGGAAACATTGATGGTTTGATTCGAGTATCGAACCCGGGCTAAATGGAACGGTAATGAGTTGTTTAGTTGACAGATGTCACTACAAGTAACGGCGATGTTTGACTCGAAGTGAGCGCGTTGAGACGGTGATTATGCAAGGACTTGTATAGGAATAAAATCTGCTAATATTATAAAATAGAAATTGCCTGATGTTTCGCTTGTGTCTAGATTATATCAACAAATTTCTATCCTTCAAAAACAGTACTTTTAACTAGATAAAAGGCGGTACGGTAACGTCCTTTTCTGTACACCTAATAACGTATATGTGAAACTTCATGATGATCGGTCGACTAGTTAAGGCCTGAAATTATTAAACTGGAAATTGAATTTTTTATAGGTACTATTCTTTAAACAGTTACGATATTATTTATTCCCTTCGCATTTTTATAATTTATTGTAAGTATTGATAATTCACATTTGTTTCAAATAATAAATATTATGTTTAATAATTTTTTGTACACACAGCAACGCATCAACCTAGACTGTTAGGATTTCGAACTATTAGAAGTTGAACGCTGCGAATCGTGCGAGAGAGTGCATTATATTTTTGTTACGCTCTATCCTTACCATTACATTGACACCGCTATGCACTGTCCCTTTCCGACAATTCCCTATTTTGTATGTAGCGTAGTTATGCGTATGTAGGGTGTCTAACTTGATGTGTAGCCGTGTGTACTATTTAATAACATTCGTACGCCTACAAAAGGCGAGATATAATGTACCTTATTCTTTGTAACATCCTCTGTAACCATGTCTCATGCGAAAAAACTTTCATTTCATTTTATTTTGTATCAAACTCATATTCGTATTTATAATATTAGTTCGGATTAGGTATATTATAAATTCGACTACAATTCGTTTTTACATACATACATAAATTCACGCCTGTTTCCGAGAGGGGTAGGCAGAGACTACGGATTTCCATTTGCTACGATCCTGACACACTTCTCTAGCTAGCACATACCTCATACACGCTTGCCGGTTTAAGGTGCTCTTAACCTGGCCTTTATCCAGAACGTCTCCGTTCTGTTCAAGAAACGTTCGCCTAGGTCTTCCACTTGCGACTGTTCCATTCACACTAGCCTTATAAACTTTCTTAGTCAATCTGTTCTCGTTGCTCTCGCCATGTAGAATGGCCAATGGACAAACCAACTTAACATACCCTTTTCTATTCTCGTCACTATATCCACTTTTATTCAGCATCTCTCTCTAATCACACTATTCCTTATTCTATTTTTCAGAGTCACACCACATATATTTCTCAGCGCTCTCATTTCTACAGCATTTATTCTGCTTTCATGCTTTTTTTGCCATGCCCAACTTTCACTACCATGCATAAGTGTAGGTACTAATAGTCCTCTATGAACAGCATTCGTTTATAGCTTTATAAATTTTAGCTTTCTGCACTCATTCGCCAAATACTTACATTAACTATCTCAAATCTTACACTTTTAAGTGCTCGTAATATGCTTAAAAAGAAGTTTAGATTTTAAGTTCAATTTGATAGTGCCGCTACCTCAATACCCAGGTAATATAATCGTCATAATGCCAAGTTTTAAACCACTTTGTTCCGCCCGGGATTCAACCCGAGACAATTACCGCAAACACATTTGCACTCATGCTTACAATAAACCCCCTAAGAGAACGAACAAGACACTAGACAATGCATTTTAAACTCTAAGTTTTAAAACCTAAGATGTATTTTCCTAACTATTACCAATCTGTGCCTAATCTCCTTATTATCTAAAGAGCGACTATCGAAAAGCTGTATTAGATCTTACAAACGATAAGCGACATAAGAGTAATTATGATATTGACACTGATTAGCCACAAAGGGATGGAGTGATAAGTGATTGAGATGATAAGGTGATAACGAGAGATGGAGAGATGCTGATATCTTTCAGAGAGGAGATTGTTATCTCGTACGTGTGATGTGCTTGAGGTTATTAATATAAATCGCGAATTTATATCTATACTGAATTGAATGAACGGATGACGTATTTAGGTTTAAGTGGTCGAATTGCCATTGCCACTGCGTCGAGTATTGTGATTTCGAATCCCATTTGGGACAAAAATTTGTGTGATCTACAAATGATTGTTCCGATGATTGGAGTTCTTTGTGTCCGTTGTTTGAATGTTTGTAAAGTCCCCCGCGACACAGGAATTATTCCTAGAGTTGCCTTTTCGTAGAATGGAAAATAAATACTATGGACTTTAAATATTAGGCTACCGCTTTTCAATATCTCGTATTTATAAAACAAGCAAATGAGTATTCTGAATTACCACAAAAGCCTTAAAATTAATCATTGTTTTTTAATGACTTTGATTTTTTTATTGAGACTGAATAATTCCTGTGTATAGCGGGGAACTTTATAAACATTCAAACAACGGACACAAATACCCCTAGACTCTGAACAATGATTTGTGTATCACACAATGTTTTGTTCAGTGTAGGGATCGAACCCATAACACTTTACACATATATGTTTGTCCAATATAAGGATTTTTTTTTAATTTTTAGGCCTCTTTTTTTACAATAAAATGTCAGCCTCATCGTTCCCTATATTAATCTATCAGAAATAGAAATCATTTGTGCAAAAATATGTTATAAATAGCTACAGCTGGTTTTGATGTAGGTTCAGCTAAAACACTTGACAATTCTCCAAAATCTTTTAAGTATATTTATTTCAAATAATTGCACACATGAGTTCCTCTGCCTCTGATAACTCACACACTCAGCTAGCAAGTGTTGGACATCTTCAATGATTCCACATACCTCACAATTAGGCGAATCAACTTTCTTCTAAGATGTCCAAATTTTCTAATATAAGGATTGAATCCACAACATTCGATGCGTTGGCAGTGGCCTAGCGACCAATTAAACCTCTTGCTAATTGGTAGGTACATTTATTAAAGACCCTTTTATAAGTTATAATTGTTTTTAATATCTAAGTATACCTGTTATTATTACTATATTACTTCTATATGTTATACGCCATGTAATAATTTATTATTATTATTTTTTAATTATTATTCATTTATTTGCAGTCTGTTAGGTCCATAGGATTATTATTACAAAAGCAACTTATTAACTATTGTTAGTAAACATACATAAGTACAATAAATACAAATGACAATAAAACACAGATAAACACAAATCAAACACAATATTATCTATCTATTTCCTAATTGAGTGTGCAGTCTCACCCATCGGCCGAGCATCTGACAGTCCCACCGGTTTGTCAATGCTTTCAGCATGCTATGGGAGCTGGCGCATGTTCTGTGTCGGAGCGAGGCGCATCGCTTCCGAATTATGGCATAGAAGTCGTCAACCCTCGCGTTGGCACACATGCCTGATGCGCTACAAGATCGCGGCAGCCCCACAAGCATCCTGAAAGCATTGTTATACTGTACGCGCAGAGCGTTGTATGCCTTCTGTGTATATTTGACCCACAGATCGGTCGGTCGTGTCGATTTGCCCTCCTATCGGAATATGAGAGTGAGGAAATAGTGAGTTTACTTTTGTTTGGTTTATAAAGGCGGCACTTCACATGGTTATTTGTATTTCGTATTGGGTGTTTGCTGTACTTGGGCGAATATTTGACAAATGGGCAAACATACAGATATTGACAACTATGACCATCTACACATGGAGCCAAATAAGGCGTCAAATAACAAATACACAAACATTTTGAATGAGCAGAGGCAATTATTTACCAACAGTATGGATGTCTTCAAACTTGCAGCAGGATTTTAGTATTTAAACGCATGCTATTATTATATGCTTTGTATTAAAAAATACAAGGTTGTAAAAAGACCATGGAGAGCGAGGCGCTGGTGGATGTCGAGTATGCACAAAAATAATTTTCAAGACAACGGCCCGGGATGTCGAGTTGACAGCCCGCGCATTTGAAATTGACATGACTTGCCGCCAACGCTGGCCATTGTGTGGATGGTTTAAATGCGTATTTGCCTATTTGCCGTCTTTGATAATATCTTTCATGTGCAAGAAAGGCAAATACTTTGCCACACAAACCGTCTACATATGGTTATTATTTGTCAAATTTATCAAATACGCAAATACAAGCAGCCATGTGATGTGCCGCCATAAAAGGTTTGACAAAAAAATATCGGTTGAAATTAATAATGACTCACATTGGTAGTTAAAATCACTTTTGGCCAGTAGTATTTAGAAAAAAGTGTTCGGTAGTTTACAAAATGCTTATTGCTAACACACTGTTTCATAGTAGCACGACTTGGACAGGATAGGTTACAAGGCCAAGACTGGAACTCCATTTCGAAGAGACCCTTCCGTCAAAAACCTCTATTAAACCAATATTTTAAAATCAAAAGTGGTTTTAACCATACTTGTCAGAAACGAAAGAAAGTTACTTTTGATTGTTAAAATACGTTTCGACCGGGAATGAGTGTTGACTGTAATACATTATTTTATAATGGTTATTGCGAGCTTTACCATTATAAAATAATAAACAGTGTTATTAAAAAAAATACTTATAATACCGTCCTTAACATAACAGACCTAATTAAATATAACACTCAAAACCATATACGCAAACTCTACAGAAGTCGGTTACTGCTACTCAATATAACAAAAAACCATAAGCGTTTTACATATTTCTCACAACTCAAAGCTACCCTAATAAGAACAATCGTCAACAATTATTCATAGCGAACAATTAACAATAACGTTGGGTACTGTGCGCCTGCGCAGCGATATAAACAATGCGCTCACTCGAAACGATAAACAAAAGACCAGTGGCTGAGCTACACAATATGTACTTATTGTTGGCACAACATATTGCTTTCTTTTCCACTTCTGCAAGCACCTGGTAAATTGTGCGTGAATAATATTTATTGCAAAGTAGTCAGCATTGATTTTTAAATATATTTGGCACGAATTGTATTTTATGCAGTGGAGTTAACCTATTTATCTATCTATAGGGTTATCACTAATTACTCGCTTCACAAATTAGCCTGAAAGTTTTAACTTTAATTTGTGTGTCTCATTTCATGTCAAAATAGGTATATTACCCGTAACACTTCTTTCTGTATTCGACTGTACTTTTCTTAACTTCACTGCATAAAAAAGAAATATTGCGAGTCGCCTACAGAAAAAGTACTTTTAAAAGTGTTTATTTGCCCGATTCGGGCGCGTAAAATTCGGGCGTATTGTCCACTACTCTAGCCATATTTTTGCTTCTTTGTGATTCTCTTTCTTTTACAGCAGAACTAATTAGTTAATTACGCTGCTAATTTATTTTAATAGGTATGTAAATAATAATAATATAATATATTCTACCACATACACACTTACTGTCATAAATATGCGTTTTAGCTCTCTTTGTGTTGATGCTAGTTACGATTTTATTTTGGTCCTTAAACTCGTTACCGTCGTTTTATAAAAAATGTATACTAATATTAAAAAGAGGAAAGATATGATTTTTTATTTGTATGTTTGTTTGATTGTTACGATTTAAATCAAAAACTACTTAACCGATTTATAAAAATATTTTACCATTAGGAAGTTATATTATCACCGAATAACATAGGCAATAATTTATTTAAAAATACTGTTACTAACATAGCCTAACCTAACCTGCTTTTACGCAGGCGAAGCCGCGGGCAAAAGCTAGCAACTATATAAACCGGTTTATATCTTTGAGATTTAAATGATAGATTTACAATTTGTCGAATTGTGAAAACTGAAACTTCTTTAGACTAATGATAACTTTGACGTTCATAAGTTTTGTAAGATAGTTTTTGACCAGGTATTTAATAACTGTGAAAACAGTATAAAGTAAATTCTAATTTCTCTGATACTTTAATGTCTTTGCTTAAAACTAATTTCAAATATAAAAATAGAAACTATATAAAATAAGTGTAAATGTCAACTAAAATGTCCACCGAAGTCTGATAAAAACTCAGATGTTCTGGTGGAAGGTAATTTTAAGAGTATTTAGTCTAAATTATTCGTGCTTCAATAATGTAATGAGACAGAATTAGGCAAAAAAGAAAAGTACGTTAGGAACTTAATGAAATTACAAATCGGTAGTCTAACTCTTTCTGAGTAAAAGCTATTACAATAAATGATAACAGCTATGTAAAAAATCAGAGCCGGCAAATACACATATTTACTCAGTAATCGATCTTAAATTAAATATTATCCTAATGAAGTCAAGCACAAATTATCCCGTGACTAAAGACGTCATCAACAAATGAGTCACTTGAGGGTGTCGCTTGAAACAATGCCGCGGCGGGCGAAGGGTTGTGCGTAGATCGCAGCAATTAACGGCACAATGGACGCGCGCGCGCAGCGTTAACCCTGCGAATATGCTGCGGGTAAAATACACGGTGCAATTACCGACGGTCGGAACACACCCTGTCGCGTAGTTTGCCGTTCAAATTAAATGTTTTGTGGTCGAGTTGGTTTGTATAGGAATTATTTTTATGTAGTGTTGAGGCACAGAAAATTTATTAGCGGCGTGGGCGTGGGAAAGATTTTGTATTATTTAGCCGTTGAAAATTACATCTTATGATTCCGAAGATTTGGCAGGGATGTAATACACTCAGATTTCACCAGGTATAGTTTTAGGTCTTACTTAATAGGGGACGAGCCCATTGTCGTTTATATGGGTACAGTTCTTAACTCTGTGCTGTTATTCGGAATTCTACCCAAAAAATATCTAATAACGCTGTTCCGACCCAGGAATCGAATTAAGACCTTCTGCACAACAGTCGCATAGACTATAGCAGCGCTGCCGAGGGAGTCATTATTGTGATAATAAGACAAAAAACGATTTGCCAGTAGACAGTCGAAATTTATTATAATAATTCAAATGACTTTTATCTTGTCAACTTTCCTTGCTGTAGATTCATGTCGATACTGCATTCGTTATTAATGATTACGGTAGTGTGAGAAACATCTAACTAAATAACAAAAAATGAAAAGTCTCAACCCTTTACTCCAAAATCCATTTGTATTAATAGCCGTTCTTTCTAAACCTACAGAATCAAATGATTCAATACCTTTTGAAACACAATTCAAATCAACTAAAACGTTAAAACACATAAATTTTCATCGATTCCAATCTCAACCAACTGTCACCATCGAACGCCAACTTAACCAAGACATAAACACTCAACAGAACTCACTTCAGCATAGAAACTCACAAAGCCATTTCAATCTTACGATTCAAAAGTTCTCATTTATAAAAATAATTTGTGCCAAACATTTCTTCGACAAAAGCGCGGGGGGAAGGGCGGCGTCAACCGCACGACCGCGCGACACGACACCCCGTCGTGTCGCTTTCCAATTTACTTAAAACAAGCACAGTAGTCGATCATGTTTTGTCGCAGTCGTTAGTCGCGCCGTAGGCTACCGACACACCCACCACTCTTTGAAGATGCATCTCGTATGGGTTGTGATTTTGCGCTTTGGTTGTCTAGTTGTGGTGTACTATCGTGTGTAGGAAGCTTTTATGTATGTGTGATAAATCTACATGCATTGCATCCCGTTGTATCGATTCGACTTGTTAGATAGAGGTGTGGAATCTGTATATTGGCAGACTGCGTCTGAAAGTGGGTGTCTGGATATATCTACTCATGTGATATTTGTCTATTAATTTGATATGCGTTATATATCTCAATTTTTAAGTATGAAGTTATTTCAAAGTACCAGAACATTGGTAATCACCCCATGGGTGCTTAAAAGCAACCGCAACGATGAACAACTGTAAAAATAATATCTCCATAATTATAAATTGTAATATAATAATTATAAAAAGCAATAAAATTCAAATTACGAAAATAAATAGTAAAGAAAGATAGAAAAATATTTATTTTGGCACACAAAAGGGCACACACACCCAATATATAAAGAAATAAAAAATTAATACAAAATAAAAAGCAGAACAATAATAAAACTAGAAAAATAAAACAAATACTAACACTAATTTCATTTACATATTTAGTACGTTTACATAATTTTTCTAACTATAGGTTAAAAAACTTTGTGTAAACGTACTAAATATGTGTATTTACGTTTTGATAAATAGATAGGAAAATCTGAAATATTTATTAAAACGCGTTGATGTTGACGCGTGAACTAACATAACTTTTTGGAAATGATATTATTTGCAAAGATCCTTTAGCACCTTACAAATTTGGTTATGGTCCATCTAATTTCCATACTGAATGCAAACATTAAGAATGGCTTCTTTTTTACAGAATCAAGATATCATAAGAAGAACCCACAATGCAGCCGTTCCAGTCCTCCGCCCGGCCCGAGGGTCCTCGGGAATCTTCTCCAGAACGAGCGAAGTCCCCGGACACTCCCACTACCCCAGTCTTAAACTTCTCCATCGCGCGTCTCATGGAACCTGATCGAAAGAAATCTGTGTCGCCCGAGCCACCACCGCCCCCTGGCTTCCTATCATATGGAGCTCAACTCCTAGACTCAGCATTCAAGCAATACATACCAGCTACTAGAAGACAGTTGGTGTCTCATTATCCCCTCCTATACTACGGGCCTGACCTAGTCTCGTTGACGTACGCCCACCAGCTGCATTTACCCAGGCCTCCACCACCAACATCGCCGGTTCAACGACCTCCAAGCCCAAGGCCTCCTGCTGCAGATCACGCTGTCTCCTCAACTACAGGACCGACGCCATCACCAGCTAAAAACAAGAGCTTTGCCTGTGGTGATTGTGGTAAGGTTTTCAACGCACATTACAACTTAACAAGACACATGCCAGTCCACACTGGTGCGAGGCCTTTTGTCTGCAAGATATGTGGTAAAGGGTTTAGGCAAGCCTCGACTTTGTGTAGACATAAGATCATCCATACGTCGGAAAAGCCTCACAAATGCCTGACATGTGGCAAAGCCTTCAATCGCTCTTCTACTCTGAACACACACGCACGAATCCATGCTGGATATAAGCCCTTCGTATGCGAATTTTGCGGTAAAGGCTTCCACCAGAAAGGGAACTACAAGAACCACAGACTTACCCACAGTGGAGAAAAGGCTTACAAATGCAACATCTGCAACAAAGCCTTTCACCAGATATACAATCTGACGTTCCACATGCACACACATAATGAGCGGAAACCGTTCACTTGCAGCATCTGCGCCAAAGGCTTCTGTAGAAACTTTGACCTTAAGAAGCATACTAGGAAACTGCATTTGGGAGCAGGCAGCTCCAACAACGGAGACTCTTCGATTGATACTCAGGATGAATCAACGCAGGAAGCTACAACAAGCCCTACTGAGGAGGCTAGTAGGGCAGCTTTCAGGCCCTTCCTGGGTTCAACCTACCCAAGAATTCTGGATCCATCACGAATGACTGCACCTAATACGTTTTTCTCTAAGCTCTTGTGACCCGGGGCTGCGTACTTCAACAACTACGGAGATAATAAGGAGTGAATTGATGAAGGATTTGATGTTAGTGTATTTTTGGGAATATTTTCTCGTAGTAGTGTATTTCTTGATGAAAGTGCACAGACAATACAGCGCTATGTAGCATTGAGCCGTCCTTGGAGGCGCTGGTCCACTATATGGGACTTATTTTAAACGTACATTAGACATTCAGATTTCGAAGTAGATCCCTTGTTCAATAAAAAATAGTATTGCGTTATACTTTTCTGGTTTAAAAACTAATATCAGACTTTTATGATTTGCTTTGTCTTGTTGTAAATTATATATTCGTAGCGGCGCGCGATAGCCTAGCGAGGAGACGCTGGATAGATGTCTCGAGTTATGCTTGTATTAAATAGTTATTTATCGCTTTAAGGTGAAATAAAACATCCAGAACAATGACGAAGGTGTATAATCGTGGTGATTTAACCCATTTAATGCACTACCAGAAAATAAATATACCGTGATTGAAGCAGAAGAAAATCTGTTGTCTCGGCCTAGGAAGCCAGTGTGAGAGCCTATGTATGCCTAGGACACCAGAGCCACGGCAACTAGGCCTGCGTATATACGATCTCATTCTCAATACTATGTTTTAAAAATAAAATAAATTAAATTATTACATAACGAAGTGCAATTGTTACAGAAAAAAGTCGAATGTCTCGGCAATTTTATACCGCATTCGGATGTTTATAAATTCGTTATTCCAATCATATTCGAATATTCATCAATAGTGTTGTCTTTACCACACTCATCGGCTATAAATAACTTTCGATACTACTAACGATTCTATTTGATTATCGATAGTTCCATATCGCTGGTATATTTTGTGTGATATCCAACAAACATTTTTAATTGTAAATACGAATCTAATATATATATTTAAATATACAATTTAATATATATATTTAAATATACTGATAACTAGATTCAATATGTCGCAGTTAAATTGTATTATCGTTAACATGATAAAACATCTAGCGTTCTAGACGCTATACAAAATTACGATATTTTGAAATGTTCTAACCATCACATTTCGGATAACTTAGTCAACACTACGAGCAAAAATTTACTATATATCTTTAAAATATAAGTCTTTATATTGTATTGGATACCACAGTTCCATCGCAAAACTCCCCCGGTATCTTTATTCTAATCTTACCATTCTCGGATGTATCTGTCGATTTACAATCTAGTGTAATCTGATCCATTTATTATTTTTCTTGCCTATTCTTTATTCTGAAACAAGTTTTCTATTAACTTTCTATCAAGAAAAGAAAGAAAATCGTTTTCATTTGTATCTCCATAACACAATTCAATAAAATATAAATATATTCAGTATGAAGACCAAATTAGGTACCTGCGTCAGCTATTGTTGCAGTTGAAATTGCAACGCTGGTATTCTTGCAGGACCTATAATACTACGTGAGCTATTACAACAGTATCAAACCTTTCAGACCCCTGGCGCGCTTAACGTAAACAATAAACAATCGCCAAGTAATTTGACACCGTCACGGCGTGCGCCACTTGAGCGCCACTCGAGACGTCTTATCGCAGTTTATGTTTCTGTGCTCTAAGTTATGATAACATCGCTTGTGTTTCTTAGAAATATACATTGTAAGCTACGACAAGTATAATGAATCATCGCATTTACGTGTATATTTTAGTTTATACGCCTGGTTAAACTAACCAGAACTGTAAAAATTATACGATATTGAAAATATTTGCTTCTAAAGAAATGTAAATGTAATAAAAAAATATTTTACTTTTCTATTTCCTAGTTAAATACTCTTTATAATACAAAAAAGTATTTTCGTAAGTCTGTGAGAAAAATTAAGATATTATTTGAAAGTAGCACTGAAATACGTGACGAGAGCGCGGCGAAAAAAATAATCGACGTAACCTTGTGCATTGTATTCAGATATTTTTATAGAAACACTATTATAATGATTAAAGTTATAGGTTAAAACCTGAAATACGATATAATACTGTACTAAAAAACAATAAATATCAAAAGGGGCAGGAAATCGGCATAATTATTTTGGGCTTCAGTTTGTTATACAGAAATAAAATTAGCCAGTTTTGTTTTTATTGTGTCTAAACATAGAAAGAATAAGCTTTCCAGTAATGTGTTACACTTACATACTTGCCCTACAAAAAACTACAGAAAACAGCGGAACAAATAACATCGACGAACGAACGTTTGGCGCGAAGTCACGTGACATAACAATAACAATATTATCTAAATATTATTCAGTTGGCAACTGGTGCGTTCGACAAACTCAGTTCATTCCGAGTACATTGATATACAATACAAGACTTTAAATACGGGCCTTTCAATACAAAAACGGAAAAAATCGAGTACGACCCTCTTTTTTTTTGCTGTCACCATACGGTATCACCGGTGTTTAATGGGTACAAATCTGCCGTCACTATATGGTGACGCCGGGGTTTTAACTATTACTAAGAAGTAAGAACAGATTTGTCAAAATTACAAAACGATGGTCCACTGTGAGTTTTCCTTATAGACCTACAATTTCTCACATTCTGGAATGGCTTAACCGGAGAAGAATCAGATATAAGATCGGATAGCAAACCAATCATCTATTTCCTAAGCCTAGGAAAACATAAAAAAATATTATTTCAGCTCTTAGAATAAAATGGATTTTACATTTTGTAATAAATGCTATTTTACAATTTGACTGCGACAGGTTTATTTAATTACTAAAGGTACTTACACTATTTAGTTACACAATATGGAATTTACTCATTCATAAATAATTATTATATAATATTTATTAATATTAATTAGCAAATTACTATGGAAATATTGACAATGTAAATAATTAAATATAATAAGTGTTTAAGAATAGTATTATATTTGATGTGATTTCAAATTGTCACTTATTTAAGCATGCGTTTCTCAATCGGAATTGTTGTCCATCCACCGATATATTTTTTGGGACTAGGTGTACCTTTTGTCCGTATCGATGTTTGTACAATCCTATGTTACACTAAACAATATCAGTAAGTCCATTTGTACAATAAAATTACGATGAATTAATTAATGAACAGTCTTACTCATAAACCAATCTCAAGTATTTAAAAGATAGCTGAACGTTAACTAGCGACTAATCAGAAAAAAACATCTATAAACGTTATGATGCATCCACACCGCAGTTGCTTTTTGTGGAGCAACGTTTCCAAAAGTTAGAGGACAACAATTGAAAATTTTTTTTAAATTTTTTATTTTGTTGCCGTACTAATTAACTTCTAATAAAAGTCAATAAATGGTAAAATCGACAACATTTGTTACAGAATGTTTCCTGAGATTATCTAACTGCTAACATGGCATCTGCATGAATATAGGTATCATGAGAAAACATACTGTTGCAATAATCACTTCTCCGTCTGCCATGTTATAGATACGTAACTTTTCTATAGGTACACGTCCGTTCGGTTGTCTGCAGAAGCTTGTAAACATGTACCGTGCAACTCGCTTGTAACTAAATGATACTCTTTGTTATATTGTGTTAATAATGTTATGTTGTTGGCGTTATGGAGGCCAAAGAAACATTCAACATAAAGCAACAAACAGTCGCAAATGTTAAAAAATGTTACCTAACGTTATCATGTTGCATTATGTTCCACAACAAAAGTAACTGCGATGTGGATGCACCATTACTTAACGTTATGTATTAGTTAAAAATAGTTAAGTAACAGCGGTGTAATCATTGATTAAGGATATAAGAGCTATTTAGTTGAGAGACAGCTAAGTATTAGTTAGCGATCTTTTTAAGTAAGGCTGTTTGTAAATCGCTTGTGTTGATTTAAAGCGATTTTTCAAATGCTTGTATTACAGTTATATGCATATGTGACAGACATAGAATGTACATAAGATATACATACATAGGTATATAAGTATAGTTAATTATTATAGTTCTAACAAATGCAATATTGAGTGTAACTAATAAAATATACACGTTGAAATACTAGTGTTTTATTGTTTTATATCCGTTTTTACCCGACTACGGCGAAGCCAAAAGGTAATGATTTTTGCAGTCTGGATATGTCTGGGTATATCATCGGTTCAGTAGTTTAGGCGCTACGGTGGAACGTACAAACATACACATGTTTGTATGTTTCACCGTAGCGCCTAAACTAATGCACCGATTTTAATGAATGAGGTGTCAATAGATTCGGGTGACATAGGCTGTATGAATTATAAATTCGTCCTTTTTAAACCCCTTTTTCACGTAGTCGGGTTATAGTTTTTAAACTTTATAAGACAACGTTTTATTAAAATGCTTTCATCCAATATACCCCAATATTATATTCATCTATACTAATATTATAGAGAAAAGAATAGATTTTTTATTTGTTTGTTTGTAACGATTTAATCAAAAACTACTCAACCGATCTTAAAAATTCTTTAACCATTAGATAGCTATATTATCATATCAGCGAGTAACATAATATATATTATTTAAAAAATACTGTGTCTAACATAACCTAACCTTTTTTTTTTTTTTTTTGATACCCAGTAAAAAATGCTTGATGCACTACCCGCCGGCTAGGGGACGGCACCGGCGGGGCGTGTGGGACTCACCAGCCTATTGCTGGTATACCCACTAAAAAACCTGGGGTGTTCCCTCTCTCACCCAGTGGGGGGGGGGCCTGTTGGGAGTCTAAAAAGATTCATCCATAGCAGGCCCCCCCGTGTGGGTGCCGGCCGGGTCAAAGGGACCCGACCTCCTCTCGTCCCCGGGGGAGAGCATTTCGCAGCTCTCCCCTTTCGACGTTAGAAGGCGCGCGGGAACACCACGCGCGCCCTCTATGGGTTCTTACTCACGGGTGGCAGGGTCCCCTGAGGCCTTGCCACCCAGAACCCTTAGGTGGGGGGCAGGAGAGCGACATAAGCGCGTCTCCTGCGCCCCCTCCTCCGGCGGCGGATGTCCGGGGCGTAAGGATCTTCCTCACGCCCCCGCTCCGCCGCCTCCTTCTGCGAGATGACAGCCTCGCAGAAGGACCTCATTGCGCCCCAGCACCTGTCGTCGCCGACCATCATGGATACGACGGTCGGCAACGAGAGGTCGGGGCCAATCACGGCGACCAGGGCACAGCGCTCCTCGGCCCACGCCGGACACTCCTCCAGCGTGTGCTGCGCCGTGTCCCGGTCGCACTCCTCGCAGTGGTGACACCTGGTTGTCGGCTCCCTACCGGCTATCTTGCACAGGTACTCTCCGAAACAGCCGTGTCCAGAGAGCACCTGAGTAAGCCGGTAGGTGAGCGGTCCGCGCCGTCTGTCCGTCCATTGCCTTAGCACCGGACGGACAGCCTCGACTGTCCTCACCCCATAGCGGGGCTGGGCCAGTCGCTCCTCCCACCTGGCCTCGAGGACCAGTCGAGCCTGGGACCTTCGCGTCTCCACCGCCCCGTGAGTGGGTTCCTCACCATGGAGCCGGAGGTCCACGCGCCAGTGATACACCGACGCTTGGACCTCCTCCTCCAAATCCCAGGGCGGCGATGCCGCCAGGACGCACGCCGCCTCAAAGGAGACGGTGCGGTACGCCCGCGACACCCTGATCGCCATCGCCCTCTGAGGTTTCCTGAGGAGGACGATGTTTCGGCGATCGAGGGCGCCGGCCCAAATGGGCGACCCGTAGAGGGCCATCGACCGCACCACCCCCAAATAGAGGCGGCGGCAGACGACACTCGGCCCCCCGATATTCGGCAGCAGAGAGCTAAGCGCTCCCGCCGCCGACATCAGCCGGGGGGCCAGGCGGCTAAAATGGACGCGAAAGTGCCAGCGGCCGTCGAGGTGGAGCCCCAAGTATTTCATACTCGGCTCCACCCCGATGCGGACCTCTCCAACTATGATGTGGGCATCTGGTGGCGGCGCCCGCCGAGGCCCATGAAATAACAGGGCCTCGGACTTTTCCAGCGCCACCTCCAGTCCCAACATCCTAATTCTACCGACAACCAGGGCCACCCCTGCCGTGGCAAGACGGGCAGCTGCCCCGTAATCCTCTCCCCGGGCCGTGACCAGCGTGTCGTCGGCGTAACAAGTTACGCCGACGCCCGGGGGAACATAACCTAACCTACTTTAACGCGGGTGAAGACGCGAGCAAATGCTAGTTTATTATGTTTACTTCGTTATTAAATAATAGCTGTATACAATTTTAGATTAATTATTAGGGGTATGCAAACTTATAAAACACTAGCAGACCCACGCAACTTCGTCTGCTTCACATAAGAGAATTTGCCCCGTTTTTGCACCATTTTTCATTAATGCTCTGCTCCTATCGGTCGTAGCGTGATGTTATATAGCCTTCCTCGATAAATGGGCTATCCAACACTGAAATAATTTTTAAATTCGAACCAGTAGTTCCTGAGATTAACGCGTTCAAGCAAACAAACAACCTCTTCAGCTTTATAATATTAGTATACAGGGTGATTTTGAAATCGTGTAATTCCTTTTAACCACGCATTCTACTGGTGATATAGAATAACCCTGACCATATTTTTATTTAATTAGATTTATTTTTTTTGAAAAATTATTATTCCGTTTTTTTCGTGAAATGGTGTCAGATAGTCATATGTTAACCAACCGAGGCAATTTTAATTTTTTACTAATTAAAATCAAAAATCATATTTTAATAATTAATGTCGTAAATAATAACGGGCGGTCCTTTTTATTGCCCCTTATTATTTACGACATCAGTTATTGTTATGTTATTATTTTTAAATTAAAAAAATATTAAGATTGTGTCAGGTGGTTAAAATATGACCATATGAAATCATTTCATGAAAAAAATCTGTACTCTAATTTTGCCGAAACCATTATTCTAATTAAGAAAAAATATGGTCAGGATTATTCCATATCACCAGTAGAATGCGTGGTTAAAAGGAATTACACGATTTCAAAATCACCCTGTAGATTGACGTTTACAAAAAATTTGAATAGATATTTACATAGAATTGACAAATTTCTGTAAATATCATGTATTGCCACAATAATTGAATACAATATTTGGGCATATTGGATGAAAACATTTTAATGAACCTTAATTCATACTCGGCTCATATTTAAACATCTTATTGAAGTTGACTGTACACATCTAACTAGCAGCGATTAGCAAGAGTGAGTGGAGAGAGACTATGGCGATTTGGCGACCAACGGCAGGGTACTCTTTAGTTCTCACTAAGTAAGTATTACAGACCGGGTAACGCTGGGTGGCAAACTAGTGGAGAGAGATCTTGGCGGCTCAAGTAGTCTCATAACATGATATTTGGCCTAAAGGGGTTGAAATAAGGAATAAAAGTTTGTATGGGAGTATGTCATTATCGAAGCTAAAACCGTGAAACTTTATGTTAAGGCACTTGACAAGAAATAAATAAACATTTGTGTCAGCGTTTTTGAAATTTCGATTTACATAGGGATGAAATAGAAGATGAAAATTCGTTTAGAAGTCTAAACAAATCTGTCTATATTTCCTATACGTATGAAACATTTGTATGATTAGTAAAAATGCCGTCAGCAGTTTGTATGTGTATTATTTTTAAAATGAATATCCTAAAAAATTGAAATGCTGCCCAAAGTATCTATTCCAATCTATAGTCTGGCCATCTAAAACGCATTGGTATGTAATTCATTTTTAAAGTCAACTAAATGATAAATAATTTTTCAAAGTCTATGACTCCTCTTAGCACAGCAACTAACGTAAACTGGAAATCTGTTTAATCTTTTAAACGAGGACTCGCCCAACGCTGATATTTTGTAATTAATATCGACTAATTATTGTTATAGTTAGATCTTCGATCGGTGCTGTGGTTTTGGAAATACAAAGTGTCTGTGCCAAGATGAGCGCTCACTACGACACAGCCTCCAACCCCCTCGTGTCTTTTAAACGGCGGACCGATCGATTATGCTAGTTTACGACTAAAGTTGTCTATCTCCTACGTAAACACATTTCCAGTTTGCGATGGTGGCTGTGCCAAGATCAGCCATACTATCAAAGTTAGTAGCTAGTAACTTTAATTAGTTTGATCAACAAAACCGAATACAGAACAAAATATATTGATCCCACGTCGAACAGCTGCCGTTTCAAGTTGGCACAAGCATGTGAGCAGTTCGGTATGATTATAACAATAATGTTCAATTACACGTAAGCGCAGCGAGCACTGCGGCTCGGCGCCGCGGGGTCGCAGCAACGGTTCACTCGTAATTATAACCTTGAAACGCCTCGTGATGACAGCGGTGCTCAAAGTAAATCAGCATTCGGGTGAGGGACAAATTATATCGATTTTAATACTGTTATTACAAGTGCATAAGTTGTCCTATTAGGTTTTCCTGTTAAAATATTCTCAGAAGCAGCTCAGCGTATGCAACTGTGCCCTATAGACACGGGACTTAAACATTATCCAGCAAATTCAGGGTGTAATACACTTACACCTACCGCTTCGGGGATACATGTAAAAAATTTGGCAATGCGGCTTTAAATCCTTTTGATAGGTACGAACTAGCGAGCCATCTCGGTGAAGTATTGTCCTATCTTTTAGCAGGAAACCGATGCAAGAACACTGCAAGTTGATCAATGAATTTAGAAGGAGGAGGAGGAACCTCTGCCATTCCTTTTCTTTTATCCTATCTTAATTATTTTTCTTTAGGGTACGCAAGTGATACCTATGTGTTATTTCTGATATTGTATGTGATTTTAGACTACAGCCCCTTACCATCATGCAGACGTCGTGTTTCCTATAAACTTAATCTACACAGAATAAAAAAATATATTCTCTGTACGCAAAATTAAAATGTTTGAGAACTGCTGCATAACGGCAATCAGTGCAAAGTCAACGTCAATGAAGTAACTCGAGCCTCTTACAAATCGTAATCGCGGGACGTTATTTAGTTGAAAATAATAGTTGAAATAATATCGCACTGCGCTTTTGTGCGGCGCGCGCGCATTGTCGCGGCCGGAAGTGACGTGGCGGGTGCGCGCGCGCAACGGACGCGACGCCGCCGCCATATTCTTGCCGCAACAATGGCGGACGTCGGGAGTTAGCGGGCTTAATTAAACAACAACGTATGGTAACGGTACGCGACCGCGGAACAATTTGTGTTGTTTATGTTGATTGGTCCTGATTGTCGTTGGTGTATTGTTAATTTGCATATTGAATGAACGTTAAAGTACCTACCTACATTTTAGTAGAGCAGCGATAACTTAGTGATAAGAGCGTTAGATTACCGCATGGACTTTCATTCGATTGCTCTAAGATTTCGAAGTAATGTGCATATTAAATAGTTAATTGTCACGAGCAAAAATCATAAGGGAACCCGGATGTCTGAGAATTATCCATAAACTTGTCTATTACCACAGTTGGTAGTCTATGACCGTTTTTATTTTCTATTCAAAAAGACAAGTATTAAAAATGACAAGTCCCGCACTATACTCCATTTGGTTAGGTGTTTATCTAAAGGTAAACAATCTTGATGTGTCTTTTTACACAAACACATATTAAACAAATAAACTACTGCTTAAAGTAACGGTTCAATTGATTTAGTAATCGTTATTGTTGTAGCTACATTGATCATTAGCAGCATTTCATTTTTAAACTGAGTTTTTAGATAAAAAAATATAATGATAAAAACAAAAAACCTGACTGCTTAAAACTAATGAACTGAAAAGAGAAAAACAAGTATCACAATATCTATATAAAATTCGACTGACTAATGCATTGTTTTGTAAGCTTATTTTATCAAATAATGAAATAACTACATATTTATGTATATTCAAATTAGTTAAACTAAATACTTTAAGGTGCCGCATGCGGTGACAAACGTAGTTTTGGTAGATCTTTCTTTGCCCGTAGGTAACAAAGTAGGTATTGTTTGTCCCCGCCTGCAGCACCATAAAGTATTTAGTTTAACTAATTTGAATATACATACATATGTAGTTTGTTTTATTCTTTTATTCTTGTCAAACCCTTAAGCTTAGGTATATGCTAATGTTAAGAGCGCATTCACTTCGGTAGTGCAAAGGGTAGGATTCAAATCAACAGCCTCTCATCGCAAGTTTAATCCCTTATCCATTTGGCCTTATCTCTTTAACCCTTCTTATACCCTTGTCCAGCAGCAGGACAGCTTATAAGTAAGGTTGATGTATCCTTACTATCTATATATTAATACGTGAAGCAAAAACTTTGTACCCCTTTTTACGAAAATTGCGCGGACAGAGGAGTATGAAATTCAGCACAGCTAAAGTTTATATGGAGAAGGAGTGACGAATCCTAATATTTATATAAAATATGCATTAGAAATACATTAAATTAATGAAAAAACACTACACGCACACAACCATGCATTTGACACACGCAGTCGAAGCGCGTAACTATGGTTACATATATCAATTATAATGAAATATATCAACAATATCTTACAGGCAAACTTTGGTCGAATTTCGAGCACTAGGCGACCGCTAGTAATAATTATTAAACTTCGAAAGTAGCTCTGTCTATCTGTCTGTTACCTTTTCACGGCTAAATCACTCAACTGATTTAAATAAAATTAGGTAGGTACAGATATAGTTTAAAACCTGGGGAAGGACATGCTAGACTTTTTATTGATGTAGGTACCACGCGGGCGGAGCCGCGTGCAATAGCTAGCTAATACTGATATAACAAAGAAGTAATGTTTGTTAGTTTAGATATAAGAGGTAATCTTCGAAAAGTCAAAGGCTTGCGATCGATAAATAATGTCTGGGGAACTGTTATTTTTGTAGATGGAATGGTATGACCTTTTCGATACTCTGGCAACGTGTATGCAATATTTCATTATGATCGGTCAAATACTGAATGCGCAAGGCGTAAAAAACAAACCCAATGCACATTTATAATATAAGTTAAGGTTCGAGCAAACGTCTATATCATTTATATTTTATCTACTGCGCTATTGAGCAAGAAATTGCCGTCATGCAGTCGACAGCTAATAGGAGTGGCTTCGACGATGTCACGCGGGTGTCACGCCATGACACTCGCTGGGGGCGACGCGGGAACGATGACAGCGTGACACTTGTTAGCGCCTTCACGTCACTCGCCCGCAGCCAATTTAGATTGCGATGATAATTGTCATCTTAGATAAGACTTATTGAAATACGTGTATATACTTATATTGATAATTACAAAACGTAACTCAACCCTAAAAATGAAACTATTAAACGTTGTCGGCCTCGATGGCGTAGTGGTTAGTGTAACCGACTGCTACGCCTGAGGTCGCGGGTTCGATTCCCGCACAAGTCAAACATTTGTGTGCATGAACATGGATGTTTGTCTTGGTCTGTGTGTTTTTATGTATACTATGTAGGCATTTACAAAAAACAATGTATATATGTATGTTTATCCATTGTCTAGTACCCATAGTACAAGCTCTGCTTAGTTTGGGCTAGATAGTGTTGTGTGAATGTGGTAAAATATATATTTTTATGTTTCTCTTATCACAGGTACTTTCTAACATATTATATTAGAAAATACCTAGCCCTTTGGAAGGCTTACACGGAGTCCAACGTGAAAAGGCCCTTCGAGAGTTTTAATCAAAGGTGGGATGGAACACATACAGCGGCACTAGTCGCAGCAGGCGTAGGACTATTGCTACGTATGGATTCTAATATATGGGCTATGGGTATGGGTGTTTGATGGACCGGTATATATTGCTAACTATGGATGAAAAACGGCGTCTGCCCTGAATACTCTAATAGCATAATTGCAATGGGCAGACGGTGACTTGCCAAATCACTAGATGGGCCCCCTGAATAGCCACTATAGGCATACAAGCCAGCAGCAGAGAGCAACACCGGTGCGAGTGGCTAAGGGTGTCGAGCGGTGCAGCGCCAGTTTCACCATCACGGGTCTCGTGACAACGGAGACCCGGAGCGGGTTTCCGCGTAGTTATGCCCTTGAAAATGACACTTCCACCCCCAAGCATATAGATCTAGCGGCCTCCCTCTGACCGGCCGACCAAGGCAAGCCAGAGTTGAGAGTCCTAGGGGCGCTCTTGAAGTTCCACCCTAGCCAACCAGTAATGGTAAGCCGGGGACGAGGTCTTAACCGACTCTCTGAGGTATTCAGGACCGCAGTGTCGCCACTCACATTCAGCTCGCAACAAGCTGCCCTGCGGTTTGTGCGCTTTAATTTAACCTGGTGATACATTTTTTGTTTATATCACAAGGCGAAGGTGATAGTTTAAATGCTAGTGTACTGTGTCCGCCGATATCGCGTAAGTCTCATGATGAGATAACGACTGTCCCAGAGGGGTTTATTATTATTATTTAGATAAGCATTATATCTACATCCAAATGAAAGGATTTGTATTTTTGTTTAGTAGTCGAGTTCTATTCGCGCTTTGGTTAAAGTGTTAAAATTCTAAATAGCAGAATAGCGAAGACAAAATATTGTCTTAAGTTTTCGCGAATGTTGAAATTAAACTACTATGTACGAATTTCATCGCGTTGTTTATTTAACACTTTATTAGTTAATTTTGAAACTATTACACTACTACTATTGAACTTTTATACTTTTTAAGTTAGTTAAATTATCAAAACTCTTCTCTCTAGCCTTTATTATTCCCAAGTCACTTGGGGTCGGCTTTTCTAGTCTAACCAGATTTGACTGGATATCAGTTTTTACATGGAGCGGCTACCACCTGACCTCCGCAACCCGAAGGCTAACGATACTCTAAGGCTAGACCAGTTGACACTGGTTATTGGGAAGTCAGTGCCCTATAATATCCTGACGGATATTATAGGGCGCTGACTTCCCAATAACGACTGCCATAGATGTTCATGGCAGCCGGGACCGACGGTTTAGCGTGCTCTCCGAGGCACGGAGCTGGCGATAATTGTCAATTAATACGCACATAATTTCGAAAAGTCATATAACTTCCGAAAGTCAGAGGTGCGCGACGTGGGTGCGAACCCGAGACCCTCTGCATTGCAGTCTGTTGGTCTTCCCACTGAGCTATCGCTATAATTAAATTATTAAAACTAATTTATATTTAATTTTACACTTTCCTCGACGTTTCGGTTGTTTTTCAGCAACCATGTTTACGGAGACTCTTAAAATTCAAGAATTTCAATGCGTGGCCATGAGTTGAACTGTGGTGTTAGACGGTTAAAGGCTCGCTTGCTATGAAATAATAATATCAGCTCTGCATTAAACAGTTCAATTGCTGGGCACATACCTCTTTTCAGTGTGAGAAGAGTACGGATATAGTCCACCACCATCTTCTGAACATTATGGAGAACTCTCAGACATAGAGGTTTCCTCAAGATATTTTCCATCCCTTTATAACAAGCATAACTTTGAAAAGTCAGAGATGCGCGCCTTGGGATCGAAAACAGTACCTAGGTACTTGTTAATCATAGCTGTATACCTATATATAACCTTCAGTCGGCTTGAAAATCTCCAACCTGAACCAAATTCAAGGCAACTACCGCACAAAAATAATAAAAAGTATATTAAACCCAATCTTACCCTATCGACGGCGCATATTACCCCTCGTGCGGGTAATACGATTATCCAAGCATTCGGCGATTGTCAAAACAATGAAACGCCAATTTGAGTGAGCGTTGAGTGAGCGCTGAGTGAACGTTGAGGTTGATGTGAGCCGACGGGAGGGACTTATGAGGAGCATATTGCGCGAGTTTTTTGTTACCCCTCCGAGGGAACGAACAATAAAATGAATCTGCGATCTCGCCTCGCCTCGGGCGGTACTTAGATTATGATGTAGAGAGGAATGGGGACGGTTTAATGCCTACTGTGTTTTGGTTTTCAACTATGTCTGTGTGAGATTACTGTAAGAAAGTTATGTTGTGCTAACTTTAAATAATAAGTGTGATGTCACTAAGTATAAACTTTAAGCAGCTTTTAAAAGTTTATTGAATTGGATATCGAGTTACATGATAATGGAGAACCTGGCTAATAATTAATATTTTGTAATATATATATATATATAATATATAAATATAGCTCAGTGGGGAAACCAACAGACTGCTATGCAGAGGGTCTCGGGTTAGAACCCACGTCGCGCACCTCTGACTTTCGGAAGTTGTATGACTTTTCGAAATTATGTGCATATTGATTGAAAATTATTGCCTGTTCCGTGCCTCGGAGAGCACGTTAAGCCATCGGTCTCGGCTGCCATGAACATCTATGGCAGTCGTTATTGGGAAGTCAGTGCCCTATAATATCCTGACACTGGTCTAATCCGGTTAGACCAGAAAAGCCTTTATTTTTCCCCAAGTGACTTGGGAATAATAAAGGCTAGGGAGAAGACACACACACACACACACACACACACACACACACACATATATATATATATATATACACCTATGCACTTTCAGGCGTGATAAAGCTAGCAGTAGACTAACAAGTAACAACTACTTAATAGTTAATTGCCTTCAAACTTATTTATTTTCACTATCTATGAGTTTTAGGTTTTAGGTCACGCGCTATAACAGTACGAGCCGTTGATCTGATAAAATTGCTAGCCTTCGTGCGTACTGAGAACATCCAAATAGTTAAATTAATAAAATCCGTTGCCTGACTCCAGGACCAAAACACACGCAAACTTATGCCAAGGCACTAGACGGAACTGGTATCAAAATTCCAAATTAATATACCAAACATTATTGTATGAATATCAAAATACCTAAGAATAGGTATAAACATTACCAACTTGTCCCATCTGTATTTCTTTATTCTATGTCCGTTATTACGTATTTTGCTTTCCACTCGTATTTTATATGATTTGTTCGTTGGAGTGTATTTAACATAATGTTTATTGATTTGTGTTCCGTCGGTTCATTACTTCATGTTTATTAACTGTTACTAGTTGGGGTCAATTTTACCCCATAACAAAAACATTGTAATAGACGGATTTTAAGCCGTTAGGGTCATATTTGCGTACTAACATTTTTGTATGTTTTCGATGTTTTGCTTGTTTATGAGTTTGATACGCAGTGGCAGTGAATAAGACTGCTGTGTGAGGTCTCGGGTTTAATGTCCGAGTCGGGTAATTAGGCAATTTGGAACTGTGTGTAGGAGCCGGCAATAAGCTCGCTGTCCATTCATCGTGAGGCATGCCGTATGCTTACCTATTGGCACCACAGAAGTACAGAAAATCAAAACTAAAGCTGGCAACTCCGTCTGTATTGATTTAGAAACATAGAAATAAAATAGTTCTACCGTCGACTAAATATCGTGTGAACACGGAAACGTGTCGAATCTCAATTCTTCGAACCCCGGTCGTATTCTGAACTTAATCAGATGTCTAACGACTTAGTTCTGATAACAGTTGACATGTGTTTGCGATTTAGAAGCGATCGAGGGGTCGTAGGTTAAATTTACAACCATTCCGTTACAAATATGAGCCCTTTCTTAAAACAAGAACAATTTAGCTGGAGAAGTTAATAAGACACCAAATTTTTTTTAAGAAATTTGCTTCGCATGTGAATTCCGTTCTTTTAGATTCTAGTTGGTATGTATATTCAGTAATACGAGGTGTACCGTAAATAATGTATAATACTGAAATACTTTACTACTACAAAGCTTTACTGAGCTATTGGGACCCAAAATAAAATACAAAAATTTATTTTATATCATGTACTCAGCCGCTGTAATGAGTGTGTCCACTTAAATTTTTAAGTGAAGTTTTTAAGTTACATTTTATCATGAAGAGTGTTGAAATTAAACTACTAGGTATACGGATTTTATCGCGTTGTTTATTTAACACTGTATTACATAATTTTGACACTGTTACAATACTGCTACTATTGAATTTTACTAATTTTTAAGTTAATAAAATTATTAAAACTATTTATATTTAGGTTTATACTTTCCCCAACGTTTCGGTTGCTTATAAATATTTTTAATCATTTTCTTAGCTTATAAATTAGTAAAATTCAATAGTAGCAGTAGTGTAACAGTTTCAAAATTATGTAATAAACAACGCGATAAAATCCGTATATCTAATTTCAACACTTTTCATGATAAAAAGTAATCTCCACTTAAAAATTTTAGTGGGGTTTACTTTTATAACACATTACAGCGGCTGAGTACATGATATAAAATAAATTTATGTATTTTATTTTGTGGCCTAAATATATTAATATGAGCAGCGATAGCTCAGTGGGCAGACCAACAGACTGCAATGCAGACGGTCTGGATTCGAACCCACGTCGCGCACCTCTAACTTTCGGAAGTTATATGAGTTTTCGAAATTATGTGCGTATTGATTGACAATTATCGTCTGCTCCGTGCCTTGGAGAGCACGTTAAGCCGTCGGTTCCGGCTGCCATGAACATGAACAGTTGTTATTGGGGAAGTCGACACAAAAGATCCCACTGGGTCGAAAAGTCGCCGGTCTGTACTAACGGGCCCCCACACAAGATAAGATAAGATATGTATATTAATTATTTTTGACTTAGACGTAGTCTCACACCTATATCCTATAGGATAGAGGGCAAACCTATTGCCATCTACCTGAAACATTTTCAGACTTCGTACTGTTACTGGGCATATCTTACCAGAAAAATACAATAACACTGCCCGGGCTTAAAACTTGAGACCTCCTGCACAGCAATCACTGCCAATAGGTACACCACCGACACAGCCTGCACACTTACAAAAGCAACTAACATTAAAAAAACGTTATGGCGATCTTCAACAAAAAAAATTGCATATAATTCTATTATATTGAATAACATACTACCAGAATACGTCCTGTAATCCTCGCCACATGAAATTGTACAAAATACAAGATTTTCGAGTGAACCCACGCTCTGTTATAGAATTAATCCTCCAACGGAGAATTGTATCGTTTGTGGACAATGGCGGAGGCCGTAAGCCTATTACGAGCTCAACATGGCGCGAGCAACGAGAATCATTGAACATCGTATATGCTACGATAGTTCAATTCTAACTATATTATTTTTAAGGTCCTCCAAACTATTTTTTGGCTATCTCCGCAGGAGATATTATAGTGCACAAGTGTGCGCTAACACAAGTACACTCTCTATTCCCTAACTCTCATAAGACTGTCCATGCTAGACTAGGACGGCAAGCAGACCAGATAGAGATCAGGCGTAGGACCAACTGCATTATATTGGTAACCGCTTCTGAAAGTATGGGGATGTGTAGCACCGTCGGTCGTGGAAGAACTGCCTAACGCCCGCCGGGCTGCTATTCTGAATTACTTTTTTTAGAAAATCCATTTAACTTTTTGTTTGTCTGTCCCTGGCTTCGAACCGAAAGCCTCATGCACAACAGTCGCATTCTCTATCTCCATGCTGACGCAGTTACTACATACCTACATAAATGTCTGTACATCACAGGATTGGTTGTCAGAAGCGTGTTGCACCTCTCATATTCCGCAATGTTTTAAGGTCCTGTCTATTGGCCGTGTATCTGGCTCCCCATGTTCATAATGAGAAATTTCTAACATTGAAGTATTAATAATGTAATGTCCTCCAGACCGGATTTTCACGGCGGCTAGTCTTAACGGAGGTTGGCCATCTGCGCAGGAGATATTATAGTGCACAAGTGTGTGATCGCGGCAGTCGGATCGGTTGCCCTCTCGCTCCCGGCCGTAGTTCAGTCTATGGTCCGGAGTGAGAAGTCGTGGAACGCCGTCGCCTCCTTCTGTGAGGAAGTAATTTCCATCAAGGAGGCGGCGGAGCGGGAGAGGGAGCGTTTAAACCCTCTCCCCAACCGCAGAGCCGGGCGCCAGGGGCGCGAGACGACCTCCAGCCACCCTGAGGTTTGACCTGGGGGTGGCGGGCTTTGTGGGTTTGCCCACCATCCGTTCGGCACCAGGTCCGAGAGGCGGCGTGCGTGTTCCCACGCGCGTCTCTGTGTCGTGTCCGTTTCCCCTTTAGGGGGGAGACAGTAGGGTATTTTTTATGAAGTGAGTCCTTTGGGTAGGTCTCTTGTGTAGTGGCCTGCCGTTTCATACGGCGGGCCGTAACCTCGGCGGGGTCGCGACCGCATGCGAAAGCGATTCGCGCGGCCCCGTCGATAGTAGTTTTGTCGAGGAACACCGTGGTAGGTTTCGTCGGTATTCCGGGAGGTACATTGTCATTTCAACATCTTTCTTTTACCCCGGCGAGTCCGACATAATCCCTCCGCCCGCCCCCGCGGAGGGATATGCGCCATAGCATTCCCGCAAGTAAAAAAAAAAAAAAAAAAAAGTTCTCAGGTGTGTGCGCATATACAAGTGCACTCTCTGTTTCCTAACTCTCATGATCCGATGGGACGGCAATCCGACACGACCGGAGAGAGATCACGCGCCGAACCAACGATTTTACCTGCTGTCCAAGGCACGGGGGTGGCTAACACCGCCGACTGCCTAACTCCGGGTTGCTATTGAGATTTCTTAACAGAAAACCCCAATAACTTTTTCTTGGCCTGACCCGGGATTCAAACCCGAGATCTCATGCACAGCAGTCGCATTCACTACCGCTGCGCCACGGAGGCAGTTGAAGTATTGATAACACATTGCCTGACCCGATAACCGAAACCGTGACCTTATTATGTTTTATAAACATAAGCGCAAATAGCAATAGTACACACAGCGACACATCAACCTAGACTGTTTGGACTTTGAACTATTAGAAGTTGAACGCTGCGAATCGTGCGAGGGAATGCGTTATATTTTTGTTACGCTCTATCCTTACCATTACATTGACACCGCTATGCACTGTTCCTTTCAGACAATTTTCTATTTTGTATATAGCGTAGTTATGCGTATATAGAGTGTCTAACTTGATGTGTAGCCGTGTGTACCTACTATGACTATGAGTAGTAACTATGATAATTTTAACATCGCAAACAAGTTCACCCCCCTGATTATAAACAGTTATCGTAGCTTGTAACTTACGGTACTAAGGACCTGTACTACCACCTCCAGATAGCATTTATCTATAAGATAAAAGTCTCACCATCTCTCTTCTTTAACCTAACATGAGTGAGACAGCATGCGATTTATCTTTTACTTGTTAATTGTAGGAGTGTCCGTAAAAGTGTCACTCTAGTGTTACTTAGGCGAAAAGGGAATGACTGTTCCCTGACGCAAAAGACAAAACTACTGGTTTTGAAGCGTTCGTTTTATGAGCTGACCTGCGCAATTTCGTCTGCATCACATAAAAGAATTTTCCTCGTTATTGCACCATTTTTCATTGATGCGCCGCTCCTATTGGTCGTAGCGTGATGTTAAATTGCTTATAGCCTTCCTCGGTAAATTTTATTTATGTATTTATTTAATCAAAACACATTTATAATACCTTTACAGGATATCCTAAACCGATATTATAAGATAATACATAATATAATATAACTATCACAATAAAAATAATTTTGCATATAATACACCTTAAATTTTTGTGTAACTTCTTTAAATTTCGGTAGGCTACAGTGATAAATAAACAATGATAATGATAAATGGGCAACATTAAAAGAATTCCATTCGAACCAGTAGTTCCTGAGATTAGCGCGTTTAACCAAACAAACAAACAAACTCTTTATTTTATAATATTAGCAGAGATATAATTACATAACTCCTAGAGTGATCGTGCATACTGCTTACCATTGAAATTTGACGTTGCCTAAATAACACCTAAAACAATATGCATGATGTTTATTCCCGTTTGGAATAAATACATAAAAGGAAATTTTTACCACTTTTAAAGCATACTGCGCATAAGCGTGCACATATGAATGTGATATTTGGCATAGTTAAAGTTTATACGACTTTTTTTCAAATTTGGGCACTGGGCATCGTAGATAGAATTGCCAACGTTCTGTAAAAGAAATAAAGTATATTACGTTTGAAGAGATATATAAACAGTATTTTATAAAGCATTTATATTTTTACATTTTTCTAGTCTTTTATCTTATATCCAATTCAATAATCTGTTGTATATTTAACAATATTTCGTATATATTTTTAATAGAACGGTAAAGAGTATTTTAAGGCGAAAGTATAATATAAATACTGTTTTTAACAGTATGATTGGTAGTAATCGTAGACCAAAGTCAACATATTAGTAGGGCGATGTCTAAAAGTCAGCTTGATCAACACAAAAAATTGCTAACAAACGGTGAAACGCTCATGAGTTTGATCTTTTAATAGCAATTATTTTGTTGTCCGCCATTCACCGCAGTTGTCATCAACTGCTATGAACACCTGACTGAAATGGAAACAGCCAATCAAATAATTTAACAGCAGTTTACTTTTGAAACGTCGCGACGTGTTTTTAAAGATTAATCACAACGCGTGGTTGATAAGCCTAGTGTAAATGTGTTCAGCAAAACGACACTATGTGACTGAACAAATGGCTTAGTAGTTTATGTGATCGCCTCATCATTGCCACTGCGTCGATTGTTGTGGGTTCGAATCCCACACGGGACAAAAAATTGCGTGATCTACAAATGATTGTTCCGAGTCTGGACGTTCTTTGTGTCCGTTGATTAAATGTTTATAAAGCGATACACGAATTATTCCTAGTACGTTGTCTATTAACAATAAATATAACTCTAATTAGGTGACATTTCATCATATACAAAGCCATTGAAAAAAGCTTGACACTAAATTATTTACGCTAGACAATACTTCAAAAATAAATCTTGAGCCTACTCGAATATGAAATATATAACAATACAAACAACGGATACGAAATAAACTTTATTAATAACACAACACAATACGTCCTTATCTGTAAGCATCTATTATACCATCACGACACATTCCGTTTCCAGGTAAACGCATTCATTGCGCAAAATTATTATATTATACACAATATTCCTCCATGACAATAAATAAAATACGGCATTGAAAAAATAGAGATGTGCATGGAAGCGTCTATCCTTTTGCCTTCGGAACTATGGATAGTCGGAACTGTAAGTAGTGGATTAGTTGAGATTAGGAGTAGTATTGGAACACCGGTAGCGTGCGTATTGTGAGGTAATACCGGATCAATGTTTGTGGGTGTTGCCGAGAATCACCGCGTTAATGAATGCCGAGGTGTGCGACGATTTAAGATGTGAATGATCTTTGGTTAAGGCGAAGTGGGTTTTGGTAAATGGTATATTAGTTTGATGAGCCTACTTCAGCATTAAGTCACAACAAGTTTTGTGGGTTCGATACAGTTTGTGTAATCAACAAATTATTGTCCCGAATGTGTGTTCTTTGTGACTATTGTTTGGATCTTTGTAAGTGTTCTTAATAAAAATATATTAGGTTCCATCGCTGAACTTGTTGCGATTTCTTAATCGAGTAAATAGGGTTCCTATTGATTTTCAATAGCAGCATAGTCTGCCATTCTTATAACTAGAGACTAGCTAGATTAATTATATTAAACATAGATTATAATAAGCTTTTAAAGTAAACATGGGCAAGACAGGTTTATCTTTCTAAGCAATTTTAAACTAGACGTAACTATTATTTGAGTGCAGACCCGCGAGACACATAGCGGTGTCCCAACTACCCTTCCACTTATTCTCATAGCCTAATTTAAATTATTCTTGTGTTATGATGAATATCGTAACAAAAATTTATTAAAGAAACACGATTCCAGTTCTATGAAACATTTTTGTTTTTGCTCTATCGTAAAACCAATACGGACAAACTACGAACTTGAAATAAAAATATAGTCTAAACTCTAACGCAAAACAACAAATAAAAAATATCCGTAATGAGTGCCAGGCACGTGCCTTTGTCAACAGAACCCTCAGAGAGCATATCTTTAAGTTCAATGCTTTTTAAAATTATGTGATTTTTTTTATTTTTGGTAAAGTACCTATATATTTTGTTGTGGGACAGGAAACTTTCCGATCATTTAAACTACCGACACAAAGTACACTCAGGTTCAGTACCACAATTTGTGGATCACTCCGATTATTTTTTTTAATACTACCTCCTAAGATGGCAAACAAGCATACGTTCCACCTGATGGTAAGTGGTCACCGTAGCCTATGGACGCCAGCAACACCAGAGGCATCACTTGCGCGTTGCCAACCCCTTAGGAAAGGAAGTGGGAAGGAGAAGAAGTGGGAAGGGGGCAAGAGAGTGATTAGGCCTCCGGTACTCTCACTCGCCGAACGAAACATAACAGTAAGAATACTGCTATTTCACGTCGATATTCTGTGAGAGGGTAGTCCTTCCCCGGTCGAGCCGGCCCATTCATGCTGAAATCAGCGAGGCTCTACTACTCCAAAATTTTATCCGAATTTGACAGTAGCGACGACTGAACCGCAAAGCAAGCTTCTCCTTAAAAGTATTTAACACTAGCAGACAACGAGGCGGCTCAAACCGGAACCGAACATTGTACAATACACGACAACCACAAAACATGAGGATGTTCCGAAACCTTTCATCTTGAATGATACACCGCAGACTCAGTCCACAGTATACAGTTGAAGGTATCTCTTTGTGTTCAGATTTGCGCATACATTCCCATTTGTATGAAGTGATGAAGCTTAAATGTAATCCGGTCATACATTTAAATGAAGACGTGGAATTTCACGTTTGCTTTTATAGTAGTTGTAATAAGTTATTTAAAACTAGCTTTTTCCTGCGACTTCGCTCGTGTAAAAGTAGGTTAAGTTAATAATAGAACTTCTTAAAAAAATATATGTATAGCCTATGTTATTCGGTGATTGTATAGCTTTCCAATGACGAAGAATTTAATTTAAAATCGGTTGTGTAGTTTTTGGCTTAAATCGTTACAAATATACAAATATAATCTTTCCTTTTTACAATATCAGTATAGACTAGCTGTTGCCCACGACTTCTTACGCGTGTATTAAGGAAATTAATAGTTTTAGTATATATATATATATATTTCTTTGCATTTAAGAAGATGATGATTCTGCACATAATATAGTACTCGACTTCTAAGCGGCGTATCAAGATATAACATGCACCAAATTTTAAGTTAGACAGACTTCTAGCAATATAACTGTGAAAACCGCATTTGATTTCGTGCAGTCGTTTTCACGTGATACGCGCACAAATATACAAACAGACATAAATTACATAAATAATTGTTTTAGCTTCTAGAGCACTTAAATAAACACTTAAATTTATTCTTTCTTAAATATCTGCGATGTACAGTTACAATTTTATTAAACTTTTTAAGTTTAGTCACATTTCATACAACATATTTGTTAACCTCAACTAGGCAGTACAATTAACGATATTAAAAATATTCAACAAATAATACGACTGAATAATTAACTCTATAAAATAAACACGTCGTCGTTTAGGGACACCGCCGCACGTACACTTTCTATCATATGTACCTATAACACCCAAGTTATAAAGAATATAAAACCTATAATATAATATTTATGGCATAGTTGAATTAATTTTAAGATTCAGTGTTATCTTTTGGGATGCCTCTACTAATAAAGAATCCATATTTAACATGCAAAAAAGGTGCATCAGACTAATGTTGGGATTACAGATCAGTCATACTCATATCGACCTTATTTTATTAAATACAAAATGTTACCTTTGCCATATCTATACATATTATATGAGGTTGCTGTTTTTGTCAAAACATTAAATGAAGTTAGCAATCGCAATCGACGTGACAATACATAAATATTACATAATAGTATATTTTGTAAAGCTCCAAAAATATATAATAAAATACCGAAAGCTGTCCGAGATTTAAATGTCACTCTTTTCAAAAAGCGGTTAGAACGTTATTTACCTGAGAAGTGTTTTTATAGTATCTTGGATTTTCTCATTAATGGCTTTAAAACGTCATATTTTCTTTTATGTTTCATATAATTGTACTTAATTGATATTGTTTATTTCTTAATGATTATATGTGTATGATTATACTCGTATATGTATAATGATTATATGGCATTTATTGCTTTTGTTTATTAATAATATATTTTATTTAATTTTCTATGTTATCTGTACATGTAAAGAATATTGATAGACTATTATTGAATGTGCATTTAACTAAATTATCATGTATTTTAAGTTTTTATTATTGTACAACCTATGGGTATGTTGCAGTGACACATGCTAAATTTTACCACCTGTATCTATACTGTACTTGTGAATCAATTCATTTCGTTTTATATTTTTGAATATTGTCTTATGTTTACGCGAATGTTTTCGCATTTAAATTAAATACTTTATACGGATTTTGTCGCGTTGTGTATTTCACTTTAAAACACTTTTATTAGCTAATTTTGCCAAACTAACACTGCTATTATTGCTAGCTGCGATAGCTCAGTGGGGAGACCAACATACTGCAATGCAGATGGTCTCGCGTTCGAACCCACGTCGCGCACATCTGACTTTCGGAAGTTATATGACTTTTTGAAATTATGTGCGTATTGATTGACAATTATCGCATGCTCCGTGCCTCGGAGAGCACGTTAAGCCGTCGGTCCCGGCTGCCATGAACATCTATGGCAGTCGTTATTGGGAAGTCAGTGCCCTATAATATCCTGACACTGGTCTAGCCTTAGAGTATCGTTAGCCTTCGGGTTGCGGCGGTCAGGTGGCAGTCGCTCCGTGTAAAAACTGATATCCAGTCAAATCCGTTTAGACCGACCCTAAGTAACTTAGGAATAATAAAGGTTAAGGGGAAGAAAGAGACTACTATTTAAGCTATTTAATTAAAACTATTTAAGTAAGTTTACACTTTTACTAAAGCTTTTATATTTAAGTTTACACTTTCGTTGGGCAAACGTCGGGGCAAAGTGTAACCTTAAATATAAATAGTTTTAATCATTAAACTCGTTATGGCAACATACATAGATTAGATTATTATACCGGAAGATTCTGCTAACTGAAAATTACAGAGAGAATAACATTGCCCGATCTTGGTATGCAACCCAAAACATTACGACCGACTGCAATCGTCATGACTACAGCCCAGTCAGAGCCAAAGAAAAGTTCATTATCCGTTGCTATGGCAACAAGCAAATAATTTAATCGAATGGCCGATTGGATATCTTTATCGGCGTGTGCCACGGAATTGCTTTTATTTAAACGTTTTAAAATATCGTGGGAATCATCAATAACATCTATATTTTTTAAATAAGCGTTTGTTTAAACCGTTGGTTCTGTAGCATAAGTTTGCGCTTGTGTGTGTTATGGTGGGTCCCGAGTTCGATTCTCGAGCCGAGAAAATTGTAGAAAAGCATGTTTTGATGTTTATTAGGGGGGGTTATGCGTACAATATTATTATATTTTCTTTTTTAATATTATTACTGGAATGCGTGGCCGCATTACATTCAACTATAAGTAATTTGGCCACCATAACAATATTTTTATGCGTCGACCATGACATATATAATTCCCTGGCTATAGCCATAAAATGTCATCGGGTCAACCGGATGCCTGAACTTAGCAACTACCCTAACTGTAGCTTCAGTAACTTAGTAAACGCCTAATCCTCATGTTTTGTTTTAATTACTAAGTATAATATGTATCTTTCGTCAGCATTGTAAATATTAAAAGAGAAAATAAACAATAGTTATTGTTATTAACTCATTAACTACTAGATTTTTACGTTCATAAATGTTACTTTATGACCTAAATGTAGAAATGATTTTTTAATGACTATTCAACTTTATGTTGTCAATGTTGTCATAACTTCGAAAAGTCAGAAGTGCGCGTCATGGAACCAAATTCAAGACCCCTGTGTGGCAATCCAACGGTATCATAGCATAGCATCAAGTCAGTATTAACACATAGTATACAGGCTGTCCGGTAATTAATGGATACCCTTGAAATGTCTTACAGTATAAATGATGGCCGTTCAGAAAAATGAGAAACAAAAATAATAGGAAAAATTTAATTAAGTGCAATAGCTAGTCATACTTTTGACTGTCTATCTATTAGCATAATTAGTGTTTAATAATAAAACAACAAAAAACCGATGGAATTCATTCATTTATGGTCGTAGTGTACAAGAAAGTTAAATAAAGTAATAAAAAAAAAATCATATCTCAGGTAAACGTTAGGATAGATTTTTATTTTCTGAACGGCCATCAGTTCTACTATAAGACATTTCAAGGTTATCCATTAATTACCAGACATCCTGTATACCAGCGATAGCGGGAAACCGTTGGAGTGCCATGCAGAGGTCTCGAGCTCGAACCCAAGGCGCGCATCTCTGACTTATCGATCTTATATGCGTATTAAATAGTTAATTATCGCTTGCTTTAACGGTGAAGGAAAACATCGTGAGGAAACCTGCATGTCTGAAAGTTCTCCATAATGCTCTCGAAGATATGTGAAGTCTGCCAACCCGCACTGGGACGGCGCGGTGGACTATGGCCTAACCCTTCTCACACTGAGAAAAGGCCCGTGCCCAGCAGTGGGACAGTTTAATACAGGGCTGATAATATTATATATGTATGTCTATATATAATTTTCATAGTTACATGCCCTCCCTATGAATTAAAGCGAGCAAAGCCACAGGCAGAAGGTAGTATTTACATACTAAGTATATATATGTATGTATACAGGGTGATTTTGAAATCGTGTAATTCCTTTTTACCTCGCATTCTACTGGTGGTATAGAATAACCCTGACCATATATTTTTTAAATAAGAATTATTTTTTGAAAAATGTATTTATCATGTTTTTCATGAAATGGTGTCAGATAGTCATATGTTTTTTACTAATTAAAATAAAATCTATAATTAATGTCGTAAATAATAACGGGCGGTCTTTTTTATTGCCCCTTGTTATTTACGACATCAGTTATTGTATTGTTATTATTTTTAAATTAGTAAAATGTTAAGATTGTGTCGGGTGGTTAACATATGACTATCTGAAACCATTTCATGAAAAAAATCAGTACATTAATTTTTCCAAAAACATAATTCTAATTAAAAAAAAATTATGATCTTTATCTTCATATCACCAGTAGAATTCGTGGTTAAAAGGAATTACACGATTTCAAATCACTCTGTATATGTGTGTTTCTTGACCCTTGAAAACTCGAGGAAGTAGTTAGTTTACCAAAGGATTTGTAGAACCACCTTGCTCTAAGTGAGTGAACACTTATTTCAATCAATTGTTCAATTCATTTGATAGTAGCGCCCGCATCACACTTACAGTCTAATAGGTTATACCCGCGGCTTTGCTCGCATTAATGTAGGTTAGGTTAGGTCAGTAACAGTACTTTTTTCTGGATAAAAGGTACCCTATGTCCTTTTCTGCAACCCTGACAACGTATATGCGGAATTTCACGATGATCGGTCGAGTAGTTAAGGAGAGAAAGCGTCACAAACTTACATTCGCAGTTATAATATTAGTAAGAAAGTAAAGACGTACAGTCAGCGTCAAAAGTAGATGACCACATCCATATTTCCAAAACTCATTACCACCCTAGCATACGTAACAAGACTAGTGCCAGAATAGGATAGTTGGCTACGAGCCCGTACGCCTCTTGACTTTCGCCCCTTTCATAGAAAGACGGAACCCCGCTTGGCAGGGCTCCTATTTTTGGGTGGATTTTAAGAAGAAACCTAACAAATACCTACTAGGGGGCGAACGGGCTTCTAATTGATAGTTGCCTATAATTGTTTATAATATATGAATCATCGAAAAAAATAAAAAAATCGATAAGTTGAATCGAATACAAGGAGACAACTATCAGGTTAGTCTCACCGTGACCTTGGCTGCTGTAAAGGAACCGAAACGTCGGGGAAAAGTGTAAACTTAAATATAAATAGTTTTAATTAATTTAAATAGCTTAAATTGTAGTAAAGTTCAATAATAGTAGTGTTATAGTTAAAAATTATATAATAAGTGTTTAAAATAAACAACGCGACAAAACTCGTAAAATGTAGTTTAATTTCAAAGTCAATATAGATAGCATATTATCACCTGTAGGAACACTACCAACGAGGCGTGTCCGACACGTGCCCGACAATATCACGGCACGTGTCCGGCACGTCGACGACACAAACTAATTACGTCCCCCTGCTTCCCCCGCCATTATGCGCCGGAAACTTGCAATATAACATGATCGGTAAATATATTGTTATATTTAAGTACCTGTTTTAAATTGGTTGTTATTAAATTGGTAATCGTTCGTTTGATGAGGTGATGGATTGGAGTGCAGAGGTTGGGGTTCAAATCTTGATGGTTTTATTGCTTTTGGTGCAGAAGTGCCGGTCTGTCTAGTGGTAAGTGGTAAGCGTCGCTCATGGACATAGTTTTTTTTTGCGATTACTGAACCATTTCTATGTATAATATGAATGTATTTACAAAAAAACGTGTATATAATACCTATGTATGTTTATCTATTGTCTAGAAGGTACCCATAGCTATGCTTAGTTTGGGCTAGATGGTGTTGTGTGTATGTGATAGAATATTATTATTATAATTAACTTTTCTCTCTCTATAATTTAGGTCTTGATTCCATGCTGCGGATGAAGACGTCTTCACGGAAACACTAAGAACAGTAAGTAGTTACCTACCATCTTAGTCTCCCCGTGAACATGGCTGCTGATAAGCAACCGAAACGTCGGGGCAAGTAAACTAAATTATAAATAGGTTTAATAATCTAATTAGCTTAAAAAGTAGTAACGTTCAATAGCTGTAGTAGGGTAAACAGTTAGAAATATGTAATGAAGTGTTAAATACAACGCGATAAAACCGGTTTAAAGTAGTTTAATTTAATGAATTAAGACGGTATAATAACACTTTTGTACTGAACAAATCGATCCTAAATGCCTATCATGTCCAACAAGAACAATTGAAATATATGGTTCCACTTTTATAGAAGCCAGAATGCATAATTGCATACATTGTATAAGTGTGGAATTATACAAACTAATATATAAAACAAACTGATCTCCTCCCTAGCCTTTATTACTTCCAAGTCACTTAGGGTCGGCTTTTCTAGTCTAACCCACACACGCAACACGAAGGCTAACGATATCTTAAGGATAGACCAGTGTCAGGATATTATAGGGTACTGACATCCCAATAACGACTACCATAGATGTTCATGGCAGCCGGGACCGACGGCTTAACGTGCTCTCCGAGGCACGGAGCAGGCGATAATTTTCAATCAATACGCACATAATTTCGAAAATTCATATAACTTCCGAGAGTCAGAGGTGCGCTACGTGGGTTCAAACTCGAGACCTTCTGCATTGCAGACTGAAAAATTTATCCGTCCGTGAAAAATATAAATTGCTGTCTATAAAACGAACTAATATATTTATAATATTATAAATGCAAAAGTGAGTTTGTTTGTAATGCTTTCAAGCCTTAACTACATCATGAAAATACGCATACACGTTTATAGAGCTATAGAAAAGGACATAGATTACTTTTCATTTAAAAAAAACTACTGCTCTCTGCTAATAAAACTGATTGACATAATCTATATTTACGCGAGCGATGGAATCCGAAATGTACAACATATGTATAGGTTTCTATAAAAAATAGACCATTCGTTTATTTTACGCGGAAAAGCAGCCAATATACGAATAGTCGTGTAAAAAAATATAATATCTCTCTTTGTCCTCAGTCCTTTAAAATCATCCGTGGAGCCTATGGTATGGTACGGTTATATTAATTAACTTGATGTGTTCGCGGTTTCACTCGCGTTTATGGTTACTGTGCCGCCTCCGTATTTAATACGCACATAACTTCGAAATATCATAGCGCCTTGGGTTCGAACTCGAGACCTCTGTGTGGTAATCCAATGATATCCCACAAGCCTATCGCTACTAAAATATAAATACCTACTCATTATGATTACAAATAATAGCATTACGCTTCGTCTACACGGGGTTCGGCAGTACCCCAGCTCAAGTCTACGGCCGGCGGCGATCGCGTCAATATTGACGCAGTGTAATCGGTTTGGGAATACGAGACCGAACCTGCGACATGGGGCACCGGGTCTCTGGTGTATCGCAATACTTCACCATATGTTGAATATGTTTCAATCTATCCAAGGGTGGGCGAAATATTTAGGGGTAGTTTTAAAATGTATGAGGCAGATTTTTGATTGATAATATTGTCTTAACAAACAGCAATATTTGCTTCGCCTACGGGTGAAGTTATGTCCCGGGTGAGATGCTTAGGTTGAGTAAAGATTTTTAGTACCTATATATTTGTTAAAAAACATTTTTAGTATCGGTATCTACGCTGCCTTGTGGGCGGAATATCGTCCTTGATACATGGAAACTAATATATAGTGGGTGAATACATATAATTATATAACTACTACATACTTTTTCCTGCTTTACATATTGCCACGCCTATATAAATCTTAATGAG
The DNA here is from genome assembly GCA_963675205.1 of Catocala nupta. NCBI lineage: Eukaryota > Metazoa > Arthropoda > Insecta > Lepidoptera > Erebidae > Catocala > Catocala nupta. The sequence goes on from OY776104.1 coordinate 18,874,977, forward strand.
TAGCCAGAAAAGTAAATTACCCATATTTTATTACAGCCTCAATAATTTTCTTTGTATTTGGTTTCTGGTTATTTCATGATTTGAAGTCTAGCACTACAACGCATATACATACATATACATACAGGTGTCCGGTAATTAATGGATAACCTTGAAATAAAATAATAAAAAATTAAAAAATATTGAAAAGTGCAAGCTATATTAGCATAGCATACTTTTGACTGTCTATCTATTAGCATAATTAGTGTTTAATAATAAAACAACAAAAAACCGATGAATTTCATTCATTTATGGTCGTAGTATACAAGAAAGTTATACATGGTAATTAAAAAAAACACATATCTCAGGTAGTAGTTAGGATAGATTTTTTTCATATTTTTTTCTGAAAGGCCATCAGTTCCACTATAAGACATTTTCAGATTGTCCATTAATTACCGGACATTCTGTATATCTGATTCGTATGTTTCGATATTTTTAAAATATCATTTAGACTGCTCTGAGCGTAAAATGCGGTTGGACTGAATATGCTCGATATATAAATCGACGCGCGGCCGCCATAGTAGTTGTATGGAGGATTTGAAGTGCTTTTTTTATAAATATGTATCTTTATTGTCAAACAATAACTTAAATATTTGGTACGGACAAATTGTAATATTTATGTTTCGTTTAAGCTGTAAAATAGGATAGATTTCTACTGATATAATATAAAAATCACGTAACACGAGCTTACGTCTTTGCATTTCTCGTGCAAATTTACGTAGTTTTGTAGGCGTAAATATTAATTATTTTAAGTTTTTTACACGGAGTAATTGTACACATTCATTTTTATGGTAAATGTATATTTCATATTTGTATTGAACAAAAAGTGTTGATTTTATCAACTTAACTGTGACCGCCTGTTTTGGCACATTTCGCTCGGCGCAGTCTTAAGTAACAAAACCCAATTTTAGTTTATTGTTTGTGGTAAATAGATCATTTACGTAGATAAAGGAAAATAAATTTTGAATAATAAATGATATCGCGAAAGTATGTCATACACACCTAGTAAAGGGTTTCTAAGAATGCCATATTTTTACTGTAATATTTTCAACTTTTAGCTCAGCGGCTAGCTTAAAAAACATTTGAAAATGCCGGTTATTCCAAACATAATTCTTTGAATAGTCAAATGTAAAATACTAACGTGTATTCTATATACCTACCAAATGCTGTGTGCATTGCATAAAAATAATGCCTGTAACGAAACTTTATTTTTGGGTCGCTAATGTACATTAGGCACTTATCAAAATCAAATACCTACCTAATTAAACTAACCAAACAATTTTAAATATTCCAAACATTTATCTAGAGCATTCATGGCTGACTTTGATTGGTTTTTTGATCGATTACATGTATTAAGCAAAGTAATGTTGATTAAGAGAACATTTCAAAATACATAAATGAGCAGTTAACCACGTCGATACAAGAATATCATCAATACGATTTACTAAGCCTTATCAATCGTGTCATCATCAAATCAAATTTCGCATATCCGATTACGATTCTAATTATAAAATCAATAACAAATATAAATCAACATTCAGATGTGTAATCATACAATTGTCGAATAGGTATCAGAATTACTCTTTTTGTAGGCATTGCAAAGATTTCAAACATATATGTATCTTCGTCGTACTTAGATCAAACTAAAATATCCACACGTAAGAATGGTAACTATAATATCATATGTTTTTCAGTACTAGCTTCTTATTCATGTAATTTATTCAAGTCACCTAGCTTAGTACCGAGAAATGTAGCTTGGATGCTTTAAGAAGAATTAGCCCAAACATTAGATAGAGAACGATGGTGTACGATTTTCAATATAAGTGAGCGTGATAATACTATATTTATAAATCATGTTGGCAGAGTGTATCAGATGACACACAATTCTAGCACAAAGGTGACCTTAGAACGTAGAAGGGCGTACCTATGATTTAAATCTTTAAGTAATTTCAAGTCGCTTCAATTAATAGTTATGTTAGCGTAAAATACAAATTAAAAGATTACGAACATAGACGCATGTGATTCCCGGCGGGGTAAGCAAAGATTAAGTAACTATATAGTAAGTAGTAATATACCACAAACACATTATAACAAGTATAAAATAAAAATAAATAGATTCAAAAATTACGATTTTTGATTTGCTACGATCCTGATATAACTCTCTTCTTCATACACTCGTATTAAATTCTTAAAGGTCAATCAACTATGTTAAAAAAACACGCAATATTCGTCTTTTTGTCGACAGCGTCGGTGGTGCGGCGGTGAATACGACTGCTATGCAGTCTTGAGTTCGATTCCCGGTTGTGCAAAGTGTTATTTCATTCTTCTGCCAAAAATCTTAGCAGCAGCTCGTAGTCTGCAACTGCAATAGACTAGCCCCCTATTACATGAGACCTCAAACCATAAGTGCTGAAATGTGGCTGCAATACACTGCTAACTACCCCATTTTGCAATTGGAGGATTAACGTAATCCCAACATAACAGTAACTTATCATGCCAATTTGATTAATTCCACCGCAGTTGATTTTTAATTAGTATGAAATACTAATTATATTCCAATTATATATCAGCATACTCTTCGTAATACATGACTATATAATATAATCCTGAAGGGGTTGTCAGAGGTTTATTACGCTCTGCTGATGTAATTGAAGTAGTTTCAGATCCAGCGACGTATCTACCGTTCACGGCAGGAGTGTGCACAGCGACCGGGGCATCTTTCTTGTCTGCGTCGGGCATTGCTGGGTGGATCGCTGATATAGTTTCAGTTCCAGCGACTCACCCACCATTCAAGGCAGGAGTAGGCACACTAGGTAGGTTTAGTTGGTAAGGCCTGGAACTTTCCTTTTTTCCCGGGATGATCCTTTTTTAACCTCTCTGCTCCTCATTCCCCGCGTAGAGAAAAAGTGTAGGTATTACGCTTTACATTTCATTAGCCATGTTCTAAATCCCATGTAATGAGGGCAGGGCAGGCCTTTTGTCGCAAATTTTCTGCTGCGGATAATTACCTGACAGTAGGTAAGCTTAATGCCATTTTGCCACACCCAGGGATCCAACTCAAAACCTCATATCAGTGGGTTTCAAACTTATGACATAGGACCAACTTTATACTGTAATCTATCTTTATATATATATATATATATATATATATATATATTCTGTGCGTGTGTTTGTAATTAAACTCCTCCTAAACGGCTGGACCGATTCTGATGAAATTTTTTGTGTGTGTTCAAGTAGATTCGAGAATGGTATAGGTAGATTTGTTTATTCTCAATTTTTTTTTTGATACCTCTCCGGTAATGAGTTCTCAATGGAGAGACTTGTGGTGCAGGACCGCATAGAAGGCAAGAGAGGCCGCAGTCGGTCTCCAACGCGCCAGGTCGACCTTATCACCAAAGTTACGCAATCAACCGCCATACAGTGTGCTCGCAATGCCAGTAGCCGCCAGGGATGGAGGGACATCGCTCGACGTGCGCAAATGACGTCAGTGCGCTGCAACCCTGTCCATCAATGATAGCCACGACCACTCTGACAAGAATGCCCGACTAAAAACGACTTTTTTTCATGTGTACAGTACAACGTCTCTCGGGTCCGCTAGTATATAGTATAAAAGTCTTTGACATAAGTTTGAGACCTACCAACACGTGACCATGCCATAGCTAACCGGTATAAAATTGTACTCATAAAATGTTTTTACATATATAAGTAAATGCTCTATTTTACCTTTCAGTTAGGCAAAATAGCGGTATTATTGCTTCTATGTTAGTTTTATTTCTTGTTTTAGTAGCACGTCGTAATGGCTGCAACGCATAAATATACAAAAATTGCCTCGTCGATGCTGTGCTATTAAATTACGCTTGTATTTCCCTCAAATATGAGGACGCAAGTTCTATTCTAAGGCTCTATTAGGATTATCTGTGAAATTCTCAGTTTCAGCTGAACAGAGTTTAGAAAGTGCTCGGCAGACGGCAATAGACTCACCTCTTATTACGAGTGACATTGAACAGCCCGAAAAGAGGCTGTACCTATACCTCTGTCTGCCTGCGGCCTCTGCCTGCTGTAGGCTTGCGTAGATATACCAGAGCGACGTCAATAACTTTAATGTATCATTCAAAAAATACATTTCTGAAACATAAGTATTAATATTAATTAAAAATTCTACCACATACACACAACACTATCTAGCTCAAACTAAGCAGAGCTTGTACTATGGGTACTAGACAATGGATAAACATACATATATACTTTTTTTTTTGTAGATACATACATATTATACTTAGAAACACCCAGACCAAGACAAACATCCATGTTCATGCACACAAATATTTGTCTTGTGCGGGAATCGAAACCTCAGGTGTGGCAGTCGGTTACACTAACCACAACGCCATCGAGGCTATAGGTATTCTAACTAATATTAAAAATGAGTTTGCTTGTAACGGTTTCACGCCACTCTACCGATCATCATGCAATTTCGCACACACGGTGTCAGTAGCGGAGAGCTAAAATGTTATTTTTTGTTATACTGTTAAATGCGAATGTTAAATAAAAATTTGCATGTTATTTAAAGTGCTAATTCTTATAACATGTTAAATAGTTAAACATACGTAATACGTTGATTTAACTGTTGAGTTAAATAAATGTGTTATACCTATTACAATTTAACTATTAGTCATGTTAGCATATTAGCTTGTGACTTACCTACATGATGTTAAAATTGTGAATGTTAACATGTTTCTCTTTCGTGATTTTGTTGAAGTGCTTATATAAATTTAACATGCGACATAATTAGTTAGATCAATTAAATTTCCTTCATACTTTTACAGGCTTAGGACTGTCTGAATATTTTAAATACATCTAAGAAATCAAATTAAAATGTTTAAAATGAAGTAAAAACATGAGTTTATGTTAAAAATAACATTTTGGTGTCATTTATTTTAACATGTTTAATTATTAATTATAACTTTTAACACCCATCTTTAGTTGTCAGAGGAACAGAACAGGATATAGGGTAGGTACCTTACATCTGGAAAATGGTACTGTTTCCGTATAGTATATATTATATAGATATACTATTGTATAGAAATTGACTGTCGAAATCTAGATTAAAGCGATCAAGCCGGTGACAAAATCTAGTATTACAAAATATTTGCTGACATATCAATATGTTTACGTAAGCGTTCGAGAAAACCTACAACAATGTTCATGAACCCTTATAAGCGTGAAATAGCATGGTAAATAAAGTATATAGCGTAAAATTTCCGCTATATGCTATATGCGGCGTTACATAAAGAGCAAACTTGTTTCAAAATCGATGTGTACCCAGGCTTTAAGGCAACGCGAAAGGGCGGTCGCGACTAAATTATTCACTATCCAAGCAACACTGAGCACCTATACCCCTCTCTCTTAAACTCACGGTATGCGTATAACAGCGTCTCATTCCCGTTTTGTATAGTAGGTATTGCGCTTTCGGCCGCCATATACAGTCGTCTCTGTTTAACTTGCGGTGTGGTTGTATGTTTGTCTCGTTCGCTCTCATTAGGTTAGTCTCGTGGATGTTTGCTCGACGCTTGCCAGTCGCATTTTGTATGTGGCGGTATAGAGTAGGTAAAATAAGTAGAGATTTAGGATATAAATATTATTTGTAGAGTTAAATACAACAACAGTTTTAAAATGTCTACTCGCAACCGGAATAATTTCTATGCCGTCAGGGTACTAACCATAATACCTACACTTTTGCATTGGGTTTTACAAACATTAGTGGTTAAAGTTGTAGACCAATAGTCCAAAATAAAATGCTTGCCTTTGTCTTGGTTCTATTTGATTTTTTATGTAATAACACATATCTACCTACCTATATACCATCTACTCATAATCTGCAAATAAACAAATTGAATTAAAATTTTATTGTAAAGGTTACATTTCTATACTTAGGTACTCTGAAATGTACCAGTAAAGATATTTTCATAACATTTCATATGTAATTTATATCGAGCGTCAATATAATTGTAGTATTGGAAATAAAACTTGAATTAAATATACGTAACGTGCTTGTTAGAACAGGTGCTAAATCTCAAGATGATATAGTTATTTATTTTTGAATAAACAGGCAGAAATGTAACGCGGCTGAATTCGGTAGGTACCTATAACTGTTCGTAAGTAGCACGATCGGATCTATAATTGATGCATAGAGCTTTAAGATTATGAACTGTATAACATATATAATATTGTCTCACGCTGAAGCGAGGAGGGAAGGAGACTAAAAAAGGAAAGTGTCCATGTGAACATGGCTGCTGCAAAGCAACCGAAACGTCGGTGAAAGTGAAAATATAGATAGTTTAAACAGCTTAAATAGTAGTAAAGCTTCATAATAGCAGTGTCACTGTTTAAAAAATATATAACAAAAGTGTTTTAAAATAAACAACGCGTAAAAATCCGTGTAAAGTAATATATTGCCACTGTATTACATTGTGAAAAGTGAGAAAGAATTAAGTTTTGACTTTTGCACGCGGGTACGGTAATAAAGGAAACACTTTCAGACTCCTGGTTGCTACTGAGCATTTCTTGACAAAAACTCGATAACAGTAAGGCCCACTTGGATATAAAGCCGAGGTCTCACCTCATGCCAAAATGCCAGACTCCGGGAATCTACAAGGCATTTCTAAGCAAAAAATCATGATTATTTTTTGACCGAAGACAATATAAAAATTTGCCTGACTCGGCAATAAAACTTCTCATACCAAAGTGCCAGATTTGGATGTGCTACTGAGCATTTCATTTCTTTTTTTTACGGATTAGGAGCCTAACGAGCAGGCGGATCGCCTGATGGGAAGCGATTACCGCCACCCATGGACGCCCACAACACCAAAAGAGTCACAAGTGCTTCGCCGGCCTTTTAAAAAGGAGTACGATCTTTTTTTAAAGTGTTGAAGGTCGTATTGGTCCGGAAATACCGCAGGCAACAGCTCATTGCACAGTTTTATTGTGCGAGGCAGAAAATTTCTGGAGAAACGCACAGTTGTGGACTGCCAATAATCTAAATGATGGGGATGAAAATGCTGTCGCGTAGGACGATGGCGAAAAGAGCCGGCAGTGATCAGTCCGAACAATTGCTCAGAGCACTCCCCATAGTAAAAGCGATGGAAGATGCATAGCGAGGCCACATCTCTACGCAACGCCAAGAGTCTAGCCGATTTGAAACATCCTGGCAGTCGATGATTTCAGTCTTAGCAAAAAATACGTAACAACACTTTATCCGGCCTGGTAATAGAACCGACAACCTCATGCCGCACTACTACCGCACTACCAAGGCAAAATTACATCATAAAGAATTCTGTTTATACAAAGTCAAATATCAAAAGTCGCCACTTAAAAATGTTTATCTTCCTTTCAACCACTGTTTTAAATATCAATCAAAATAATTACACAAATATGTTCACCCCTGTACAAATGAGTGGTGGGGTGGGCAGAGAGCTCAATATAAAGGTAGTTGTGGATCAAAGAGAGTGGTAAGTAACGAGGGCATCGAGTGTGCTCAGCCCCCTTCATTCGTTGTCGTGAACATACGCAATAAACAGCGTTTTTGTAAGAAACGCGGATGCGTTTGTGTGTGCTATTGTCTTTAATTACTGCTGGATTTATTGTACTGTTGGTACAGTGGTTTAAATGGTCACTGCCAATGCGTTAAGTGTTGTAGATTCAATCCCTATATTGTGTAATCCATAAATCATTGCGCCGATTGTTGTCTCCTTAGTAAAAGTAAACTGTTTGTAAGTCCTCTGCGAGAAAGAGGCTACATCAAGTGCACCGAATAAAGAATGACAATAAATTTATAGTTACATACTGTTAACTATAAATTTATTATTAACAGTACATACGCGAGCAGCGATAGCTCAGTGGGGAGACCAACAGACTGCAATGCAGAGGGTCTCGAGTTCGAACCCACGTGGCGCACCTCTGACTTCCGAAAGTTATATGACTTTTCGAAATTATGTACGTATTGATTGACAATTATCGCCTGCTCCGTGCCTCGGAGAGCACGTTAAGCCGTCGGTCCCGACTGCCATAAACATCTATGGCAGTTGTTATTAGGGAAATTGGCACCAAAGATCCCATCCCTGGGTCGAAGTGTCGGCGGTCTGTATTGACTGGCCCCCACACAAGATAAGATAACAGTACATACTCTCTCTATATAACACAATTTAAATAAATAGTTTACTATCATTTTCTTACATGATATTTGATAATTAATGAATAATACCTACGACTCCTTTGAAGTTAAAGTTATCTGTGTAAAAGTGTGTTAATTACATTATATTATCAAGCGGGGTCTAGGCGACTCCGCTTTATAATATTAGATTGCCAATTGTTGGAATGCCAAACATAATTGAATACCTATGGTGTCTGGCCGCCGGCGTGCTGCTACGACTCAGTAAGTTAAGGTATATATTTATCGACACGTTCTCGCTTCAGTTTTATAATAAATATAATAATAATGTCCTCCAGACCGAGTTTCGGCCACGGCGGCCAGTCTTAACGGAGACTGGCCATCTACGCAGGAGAGTAATAGTGCACAAGTGTGTGCGTAAACACAGGTGCACTCTCTGTTCCCTAACTCTCATGATCCGATGGGACGGTAATCGGACGGACGGTAAACGATCCGACACGACCGGAGAGAGATCGGTTCCAGGACCAACGGCTTAACGTGCTTTCCGAGGCACGGGGGTGTCTAACACCGCCAACTTTCTAACTCCGGGCTGCTATTGAGATTTCTTAACAGAAAAACCCAATAACTTTTTGTTGGTCCGACCCGGGATTCGAACCCGAGGCCTCATGCACAGCAGTCGCATTCACTAACGCTGCGCCACGGAGGCATATATATATATATATATATATATATATATATATATATATATATATATATATATACATATATAGTCCTGCTCATCGATTTCGATGACGGTGACCATAGAAATCATGGACCTTTTCTTTGATGAGCCCTTATAGGTATGGCTTGCTAGATCAAACTTGGTCTTACAAATCCTACGACAGGTATGGCAGTAGAGTTGGCCTGCGCTGTTGTAAGTGTACCTACGTGTAGGAAGGTTTAGGTCTTTCTTTGAGTATTTGGCATTTTACCTCAATTGTTTGGAGACAGTTTTCCTCAAACGTCTTAATCTTATTAAAGATGGTCGATAATAAAATGTAAAGATAACATTGTTAAATATCTAACCCAAATTATCTTTAAAATACTATTTAATTTATGCGATGCTTCTCAGAGGGGGCGTTGAGCGCTGTTTATTCTGAACTCTACGTTTATCATAATCAAAGGAATGTCCCTCCGCCACCTGCCTTCGTTTGCATATAAAAGCCTCCTCCAGAGCTGGAGGGCGTCAGGTGACTCAACTTCGTAATTTATGTCGGTTATTTTAATGCAATGCATTATTTATGAGAGGCTTGAAGAAGCTCCAATGTTGACTACAAAAGGGCTCTGTAATATCTCAGTTTATATGCTATAGATAATTACCATATATAGTTACTGAATATGAAGAATGTTCATCGCATAACACCTTTTGAATCGACGTTGTATAATATCTCTTTGTTGAACACGAGCTTCTGTCTGTGATTTGTATGCGTAAAATTTGGAAGTAGGTCCTTTATTTATTGATTTTCAGATAAATATGGTAAAAATAGCTTAAATTGCTCTCTCCGACTCCAACTATTTCTTGTTTGTAAAGCTTTTTGGTGAACGCATCAATCACTGCATACTAATAAACTGAAGTGACCTCGTGGTTTTAAAATATACATGCACCAGACTCTTGATTGCAGATTCAGATTAATTCCGAAATGTTAGAGAAGGATGAACATAAACTCATGCCTTTATGTCCCTGTAGATAGAGGTGTAAGCCCCTATATTTCGCCAAGTATAGTTATAGGCCTCAAAGATAATAGGGCTCGAGATTATCGCCGTATACCGGGCAGATTTCTAGACTCCATGCTGAGAATTTTACATGCACACATAACTACTTGACAACGCAGTAAAAAATAATTGAAATCGATCAAAGAGATCAAAAGAGAAAGAAGAGTTGTCACTCAGACGTTCGTTCAATGTGCGCGTGACACTCTTAATAAAATAAAAATAATGGTGGCGGCTTCCTGTCCGCCACCACACAAAGACTCGATTCAATTAAGTAAATCCTTTAATAAGCAAATAAGCAGAACCGAGAGCCGATGAGATCAAAGTCCTCTCGATGGCACTCCGACGACCCTCCCGCCGATACACGAGAGCATGTAACACGCCTACATCGGATGGGACACTCGAGTGTATTAAATAAATGAATTAAATCCTTTAAATATGAAACTGCCGTCTTTTGCTCACATTTGATTTTGGGACAGTCGATAATCTAGGTATGAATGAATAAGAGTTTCATGTTAGGTAGTTTAGTGTCTTGCTAATTTCGTTACTTCCATTCACTATATTGCAATTTTAAGACATAATTACTAGGTATATGGCGTGAAGTCAACTTCATCGAATGGAAAATTACCAATGCCGAATTCGATGTAGTACTTATATAAATAATTGATAGAATACAATGTTATTAATTTTCTAAATACAAAACTGCAAATACATAATATACATGTAAAGATTACTTGTACTAACATTTTAGCGACGGCTATCTAAAATCATAAGATGCTGCTATACTTATATATTGGAAACTAGATGTGCCCGCGGTTTCACTCGCGTTTATTGTTACTGCGCCGCCCCCGTGGGTCGTAGCGTGATGTTATATAGCCTATAGCCTTCCTCGATAAATAGGCTATCCAACACTGAAATAATTTTTTAATTCATACCAGTAGTTCCTGAGATTAGCGCGTTCAAGCAAACAAACAAACAAACTCTTCAGCTTTATAATATTAGTATAGATACGTTATTTATACGTATGTTGGCATACCTATAGACGCAAAGTTTAAATAAATATTATTTAAACTTTTAATGCATCATTTTTTATGTTCATTAGATCGTAATAATGAAATAACGATATCAGGATTGATTAGGCTTTAATAAGAAAACCACAACTTCGTTGTATACAAAACACGGTCCATGGATAACGATTACTATGGAAATAATTTGATTAGATAATAGCCTGTGTTTTGATTTTCTAGACGGTTACAACGCCAGAATGTTTCTTTCTTACAAGAGTTGCAGTTGAGAGTTGCAAGAGTCACTATTCTTACTGTAGAGTAAAGTTATTAAATCCTGCATATCAGATGCCAATGACCGTGCCAGTGAAATTAATTGTGCGCCCCATCTCTAGCGACTTCATACTCTAGTTTCCACGTGGAATTTCACAAAAATGACTCCGTGGCTGGATTATCATTTTGTCTGGTTTACAGACTATTTGGCCGCTCTTACGCACGGCCTCCAAGCTTTCAAAGCCGGCGGTGAACGTACCCTATTTGCAGTAGTAATGTTATAGCTGTCAAGTGTGTCGGAGGGAGCGATATCTACATCAGAAGTCTTGGGCGGCGGCTGACAGCGAGACTGACTCCCCGCCCGCCCCCGCCGGTGCCGCCCGCCCTTGACGCGTATCACCGCCTAATCGAGATCTGATCGCGCTTTCAAAGCGATGGAACGACAGATATGGGAGCAATGTGTGATAATCATATTGTACTAGTAATTTTTTGTAACTATAGTGCATAGTGTATTAATTATGACTGTTTATCTTTGAGTGCATAGCGCCATGTTAGATTTAAGGATAACGATGTCCTATGCGGAAAATGTTGTAACTAGATAGGTACATGTTTAAAATTAATAAAGCAGCGACAGTATATTGGGAGAACGTTGGACTGCTACGCAGAGGCCCCGAGTTTGATTTTAACAGATTACCTGTCGAATGAATCACATATGATACTTACATAATAATAGATTTTCTATTGTGTCTATCACAGGACAGCGAAAGGGTTAAGGCGCGCATCACTGACCTTTCCAGAATATGGTGGTATTAGATTATTGACTACACGCACGGCGTAGTGTTTTAAGTTGTTGCCTCGCAACTGCCTCTGCCCAGAAAGTTAACACGGTATAAAAAAAATTGTGTTCCACAAATGGTTGTTCCGAGTCTGGGTGTTCCTTGTGTCCGATATTTGAATGTTTGTAAAGTCACCCGCGATATGGAATTATTCCTAGTGCAGGAATTGTGTTTTTATAAAAAGAAAAAAAGAATTAATAAAGCAGCGATAGCGTACCGGAAGACCGTTAGAAGGCCAAGCAGTGCACTAAAAAAATGCTGCACCGATTCTCTGCTGCCAGAGGATCCCTAATAAAGAATTCTTTGCGTATCACCTGATTTCGTTGAATTAGAACATCTTAGCCAATCGGCCGATTATACCGCAATAAATAAATACCTGAGCCTGATTAATTTCCATTCTGAACTTATTCTTGCTCTAAATTTTCTGAAGTTATAAATATTCATACGCACGAACAAAATCTAGATCGTATTTGCGTATGACCAATACGTAGATAACTAATCTATCTATATCAAACATTAAACTCTCAACCAATCCAGTTATCAAAAATACGAAAATACAAAAAAGCTTTTCAAAGCAAAGAAGACATATCATACCAAAATTTACGTTTTAATTAGTCTGGTTAAGCTCGGATGCTAGCGTCCTAGCGTTGTTTAAGGGGTTAATTAATTTGAATAATTATTAACGATTCCAATATTTACACATCACACATGACTTCTATTGACAACATCTACGTACTTATAGTAACGCCATCTTTGAATCATATTGCACGTTATAAAGGTTTTGAACCGTGTTCGGTACCTCTCAGTAGGGAATAGGTACTGTGGTGTAGAGTGGTACAATCTATTGAGCAGAATTTTTTTTAGAAATTTCTCGCTGTAAAAGATGGCGCTGTAACAAATTTTAACGAATCTGAAAGCTGTAAAGGCATGTTAAATTAGATCGGGCTCTTGCTCGCTATGACAGTGTGGGAAGTACGCAACGGGGCGTTAACGAAATCAGTATATCGACTTTTTAAATAAAATCTCTATAAATTAATTATGTTTGCAATTCTACCTGCTTGTTTTTTTATATTTTACTAGCTTTTATTCGCGGCATCGCTTGCGTAAATGTACCTACGTTTCTCGCTGATAATATATAAAGGTACATACATAATTACATACATAGATTCACGCCTGTTTCCCAGAGGGGTAGGCAGAGACTACGGATTTCCATTTGCTACGATCCCGACACACTTCTCTAGCTTCATTCACTTTCATAACATACCTCATACACGCTCGCCGGTTTAAGGTGCTCTTAACCTGGCCTTTATCCAGTACGTCTCCGATCTGATCAAGAAACGTTCGCCTAGGTCTTTCCCTTGCGATTGTTCCATTCACACTAGCCTTATAAACTTTCTTAGTCAGTCTTTTCTCGTCCATTCTTTCTACATGCCCAAATGATAATATATACACACTCTAATATATGTATGTAATAATCTTAAATTTAAGGAAAGAAATGATATAGTAAATCTTTCTATCGAGCGCACTGTTGAATTATCTTGTGTGGAGCTGGAGCAACATGTCATACTTTGCGTGTACCGACCACCGCGGAGTGACTTTAGTGTATTCGAAACAGTAATGGAGGATATTTTAAAACGCTTAAGTTATGGTAATAGGCATATAGTAGTATGTGGTGATTTTAATATTAATTTACTTCAGCGATCAGTTCTTTCTGTAAGACTTATTAGTTTATTTAGATCATTTAATTTAAATAATTTATTTTAGAACCAACCAGAATTACATCACACTCTGCTACGTGCTTAGACAATATATTTTGCGAATGCCAATTTCTAAATAGGGCCATATTGAGTGATTTGACATCCGACCACTGTGGGCAAAAGGTTGTATTTCCTATAAATACAATTAAAAAAGAAACTATCATCACATGTAGACCAATGACATCTAATCGCATCAAGGAATTTAATAATAACATTAATGTCAAGGTTGTCAATATGGACCTAGATTGCAATAGTCCAGACGAACTATACGAGTCTTTGCTTAACGTCATTACACTGGAATAAAACAAAATTTTTAAAATGAAGACATTTTACAAAAAATTAAAAGTTAAGTTTTGTGATTGGGCAACACCTGGGATATATACAAGTAGAGCTAAGTTATATGAATTATATGGAATAAAAAAATATAATTTTGATCCAAATTTTATTAAATATGTTAGAAATTATTCAAAATTATTTAAAAAGGCTTGTGCTACAGCCACGTCCCTTTATTTAAAAAACAAAATTCGAAATGCCGACGATAAAATTAAAGCTACTTGGAACATTATTAATAATGAAACTGGACGTACCAAGCAGCGTGATAATACTATTAAACTTAATGTAAATAATAAGATAATTTCAAATAACTTGCAAGTAGCTGAAACATTTAATAACTACTTTGCAAAGATACCTGTTAATACAACTAGTTCCTTAAGGTCTTGCCCAGTAAAAGCAGAATCCTTGGTTAGGGATAGCGTGGTGGAGTGTAAAGTCCTGTTTAGTTTTAAATATGTACATCCGCATGACATAATAAAAGTATTTAAGTCACTTAATTCAAAAAAATCAGCTGACTTGTGGGGTATTTCTATGAAATTAATTACAAGTATTATTGATAACGTAGCGCCACACCTAGCTGCAATATTCAACGGATGCATTGATGTGGGCATTTTTCCAAATTTAATGAAATGTAGCAAAATAATACCATTATTTAAAAATGGATGTAAAAGTGATCCATGTAATTTCAGACCGATATCTATATTACCTGCTATAAGTAAAATATTTGAGAAAATTATATTACAGCAATTAGAGAGCCACTTTAACGTAAACAACTTATTTCATACTCAACAATATGGTTTTAGAAAGGGTCGATCTACAATAGATGCGGGTGTTACACTTTTAAAACATATTTTTGCTGCTTGGGAAAATTCGCAAGATGCCATTGGCGTATTCTGTGATCTCTCAAAAGCCTTTGACTGCGTTGAACATCAAACGTTATTGCGAAAGCTCAGGCATTATGGAATTTGAAATGCTGCACTCAACCTCGTTGGTTCTTACCTAAGCGATAGATTACAACACGTTGAAATCAATGGAAGTAGATCTTCTGGATTACCAGTCGCAATGGGCGTGCCACAGGGCTCAATTTTAGGACCCTTTCTGTTTCTAGCGTACGTGAATGATTTGCCGTTCTTCGTACAGAATTTGTGCGACATTGTATTATTTGCTGATGACACATCACTTATTTTTAAAGTAGACCGTAGTAAGGCACCAAATTTACAGGGTGTTAATTCTTCACTCGCGCAAGTCCTGGATTGGTTCACGGCGAATAATTTACGACTCAATTAAAAAAAAACAAAATGTATTAAGTTTACATTGCCTAATATAAGGAGTCCTAGCAAAAACGTTAATTTAAATAATGAAACAGTAACATTTGTACAATCCACAGTTTTCTTAGGCATTACTTTAGATGATAAAGTTCAGTGGGGCGCTCAAATATCGTGTCTTACAGGGAGACTTAGTTCAGCAGCATTCGCGGTTAGGAAAGTAAGACAGCTTACTGATATAGATACTGCGAGACTAGTATATTTTAGTTATTTTCACAGCGTTATGTCCTATGGCATACTATTGTGGGGTAAGGCAGCTGATATTGAAACAATTTTCATTCTTCAAAAGCGTGCAGTACGTAGCATTTATAATTTAGGCCCACGAGTTTCCGTGAAAGAGCGTTTTAAAGAAATTGGTATACTTACTGTTGCGTCGCAATATATATTTACGAATATTATGTTTATAAAACATAATATTCACTTATATAATAAGAATAGTGATATTCACAACTTAAACACTAGAAATAAGCATAAGTTGGTAGGTCCGTATCATCGTTTACATAAAGTTCACAATTCATTTGCGGGACTCAGTATACGCTTTTTTAATAAACTACCGATTGATATTATAAATTTACCTTTACTAAAATTTAAAAGTGCTGTTAAAAGTCAGCTTATCCGGAAGGGCTATTATTCAATCAATGATTACTTAAATGATAAAAACTCATGGAACTAGTTGCTTGTTTCATACAGGATTCAAACAATGTATGTATTATATAAGTCAATTTAGTTATGTGAAGGTACTTCGTGTTTATTTGGTGGTGTTAAAGTATCTTTCTTTTCTTTTAAACAAACTTTATAAGTATTAACGTAAATTTTGTTTTAACTACATTTAGTCACGAACTACCTTTTCATGTCACAAAGTGTAGGGGACGATGGGGTGAATACGGACGCGGGGTAAATTCGGACACTGAGGTCTCTGGTTAGTTACCACTCCCTGCGACCCGCGAATCAGGTGTTTCGGTCACGTCGGCCATCTTTAGGCCGCGCACGCTCTTCACGGTAAGTGTTTTTTAAGTTTTTCGTCTGTTTTCTTATAAATTTTTACAATTTTTAATGTTGTGTATTTGTAGTATTATATATATTACCGAAATGTTACTTTGAGATCAAGGTCTTGTAGGGTATAACATACAAATAATGACGTCAAAAAAATCACATGTGCTGAAGATAACCCACAAAAAAAAATATTTCTAAATAAATACGATTGGGTTAATTGCGGACGATAACGGCGGGGTGAATCCGAACGTCCGAAATTACCCCATTATGCATGTTTAGGTATGGGTGTCTCGGTGTCGGTGTCGGTGTCGGCGTTGACGTCGGTTTTAGTGTCTGTTATGGTGTGCCAGAGTAGATGTCGGTATGGTGGTGGTAAATGTTATTACATAAATAATATATCTTTGTTCGTGTACTACTGTTATTGCAGATGCCTCGCACATACAAAAGAAAAACAGAACGAAAATACACAATTGAAACACTGAAGCTAGCTATACGGGAAATAAAAGAAAAAAGATAAGTTTCAGAAAAGCGGAAGAAATATATAATATACCAAGAGCTACACTTTAAGACCAAATAAAAAAAAATGAAGAAGATAATCTGGCTGATCCTAAACGTGGTGCGAAGCCTGTATTTAATGAGTCACAGGAACAAGAACTAATCACTTACATTCTTAAATCTTCTAGAAAGTTTTATGGGCTCACTATACCGACGCTACGAAAAATTGCATTTGATTTTGCTGAGGCAAACAAATTGAAACATAGATTTGATAAAACAACAAAAATGGCTGGAATGGACTGGTATTATTGTTTTATGGCAAGACATCCGGAAATATCTCTTCGAAAACCTGAAGCGACCTCATTGCACAGAATTTTAGCATTTAACAAAGAAGAGACTGATATATTTTTTGACAACTTGACCCAGTTGATGTTAAAATATCGTTTTGAGTCAAATGCTATATACAATGTTGATGAAACTGGCATCAGTACAGTTCAAAGAAATTCTAAAATACTAGCCCCCAGAGGTATGAAACAGGTGGGCAAATGCACGAGTGGTGAACGTGGTAGCTTAACAACTGTTATTAATGCAAGTAATGCTGCTGGCAGTTATGTTCCACCGTTCTTTATTTTTAAGAGAAAAAGGATGAATCCATTGTTAATGAAACAAAGTAATAGTAACATGGTGGCTTCTGTATCCGACTCTGGGTGGATTTCCGAACAGCTATTTATAGATTGGCTTCATCATTTTAAAAGTTTCGCCCGACCCGCTGAGGATAATATTATTTTACTAATTTTGGACAATCATGAGAGCCACATTAGCTTAGCAGCATACGAATTTTGTAAAAAGAACTATATACACGTATTGACACTGCCTCCACACGCTTCCCACCGCATGCAGCCTCTTGATTTGACTTTCCACGGCCCTCTAAAGACTGCTTATAACAAAGAGTGTGAATCATTCATGGTTAACAAACCAGGAGCTAAAATAACAACATTTGATGTTGTTGGTCTGTATACGAAGGCATTTAATCGGACAACAAATATAGAAAAAGCCATGAACGGCTTCAAAGCTGCAGGCATTTATCCCCTGGACAAAGACAAGTTTAAGTCAACATTTGAGACTCTTGCTGATACAACAGACCCTAGCACAATATCTGTTGCACCAAGATCAGTTGTTTCTCAAGATCCAAATCAATCGACAATTGATCTACCAACGCCAGTCACACAAGATGTGTCTATTACAATTGCTAATAGAAACCTAGGCGATCAATCTGATACATCCTGTGAATCTCTAGATGGAAATGAATCTCCAACACTTTTAGTGCCTTCTGATTTGAACGAGACTGATATTCAGGCTGGAAAGAGTAACGATTTAACATTACCTGTTCTGGAAGTCACCGCCCAGCCTACCATTGCAAACCTGAATACATCAATTCCATTGTCTGATATTATAAACATGCCTTCTCTTCAATCTCCTCTTAAAAATAAAACACGATCACTAAAAACGAAGCATTCCATAATATTAACTAGTACTCCAGAAAAAGAGGAATTGGAGAAGAAACAGAAGAGAAAAATAGAAAGAACAAAGACAAAGACTGATAGAATAAAAAAAAGTATAAAGAAGTGTAAAAATACTAAAACAAAATCGAAAAAAGGAGTTAAAAATTTGAAGAATTTTGAAGATAGCGCCAATGAGGAAGAATATTATTGTATTATTTGTTCTGAGAAGTATATTTCACCCCCCACCGAAGACTGGATTATGTGCATTACATGCCAAAAATGGGCACATGAGAATTGTACGGGACCTAGCACCTCCAGAGGGTACATTTGTGATTGTAAAGTTTAATTTTGTTATTCGTAATTACCCCTTATAGTTCGTAATTACCCCAAGCGGTGTCCGGGTAATTACGGACACGAATGTTTTTGATTATTGCATTTATTTTATACTAAATGATTACAAGAGGTTAAATTGTTATGTTAATTTTGTAAGGTAATAACCAAAGCTTAATTTAAATAAAACAGAGACTGATTACTACTAATGGTCTGGTTTATATTATTGTTTGAAGTTAAGTGTCCGCAATTCCCCCTCTCTCCCCTAAGTGTATGCGTCCTCATGCCATACTACTGTCTATTACAAATGGCTACGTACTGATAATTATGATTTCAAATCTCAAATGCTTTTTACATAATATTACCAACTTTTCTTTATTTTAGAATTTAGTTTTATATGGACAGTGACATATGGCATAATGACTGCAACACCTGGTACATAAATGAGTTGTAAAATACTGAAATTATAAGTTGATGGCGATTTAAAAGAGTGGCCTTGAGTTTCTTGCAGGTATCTTCTCATAGGCTCAACCTTTTGCCTGAACCTTACAACTAACATAAATGTAAATTCAGTAAATATAATAAACTCACTAACCCATTTGACGTTCATAAGTGTTACTTTGTGACCTAAGTGAATAAATTATTTTTGACTTTGACTTTGACTTATATGTAGGTTACTAATACCGAAAAAAAGTTTAAAATCGGTTGAGTAGTTAATAGTAACAAAACATCAAATTTTTATTCTCTGTAATATAAGTAGGTACCTATAGATATGGCGGTCAAACGCATATTAACTGCTGTGATTGGCTAACTGAATTAGCAAGAGCCAATAAAATCACTTGATATGAGTTTGATTTTGATATCGTTGATTAGCCGTCTAGAAACCGCCATAAGATTATTATATTCTATACGTATATTTTTGAACCGTGCAACAATCTGAAAAGCATAGCACGTGTACAGCATTGCAATGACCGCAAGCAGACATTTTTGTGTGCAAATGAGCAAAAAATGGAAAGAAGTTTGTTGAAATCGCCATAGCCTTTTACAACGATACAAGACTTGGTTGCAGCAGAAAATATGGTTGCCACATTGTCTAATAGCTGATACAGTGGACCATGAACAGCCTGGCCCTAGTCGTCCACGTGGTCGGCCAAGCTGTTTGGAGAAGCATCTTTTAAAACAAAGAAAAGGCGTTTAGCTGAATTCGCATCTAGTAGAACATCCGATGAGCTACGTTTTGCTGCGGAGATGGTTGACAATACGACTATGCTAGATCTAGATCGATCAAGCGCTGGCTTTGTATTTAGATTTAGATTTATCGGAACATAAGTATAAAGTTTTAAGATCAGTGGTGATTACTGAGCATCCGAACCGCTTTCCGAGTCTGCATTACTTGAATCAAATTAAAAGTACTCTCCTCCCTTCATCACTTACAGTTACTGAAACTTCAGCTAAAACTAACCTACAAGAACTTCTTTAGCTAACAGATCACAGTATCCTTAATATCGCCGATTTAGAGGAAGACAGTACTTAATCGATTCGAACTGATTTGCAAATGAGGCTTCGACGGCAGTTCTGGTCACAGCCAATACAAACATAAATTTACGGATGCTACGAACACTGGTGAATTTTTGCTCCTGATCGCTTTAGTGCCCTTGAGACTTAGAGATTTAAACAGTGGTAAAGTTGCATGGATCAATTCTACGCCATCATCAACACTTTATTGCAGACCTATAAAATAAATTTTCCAAAAAGAAATTGCAGCGCTAGTACGAAATGAAGAGAGAGATGAATGGAAAAATCAGCCAAATTCACATGACCTTAGAACATAGAGTGGGCAAGAATGTCAAGTTAGCTACGAGACACTTTTCACAATGATAGATGGCAGTGTGACCAATATACTATCAGGCACTAACGCCACATCTAAGTGTATTATTTGTGGTGCAACTCCAACGCAGATGAACACTCAATCTGTGTTAAATCGGTCGCCTAATGTGGAGCACTTTAACTTCGGTTTGTCTACATTACACTGTTGGATTAGATTATTTAAAATGTGTTTTGCACATAGCCTACCGACTACCCATAAAAACTTGGCAAGTTAGAGGAAATGAGCATAAAGAGATAGTCGAAAATAAAAAGAAGAAAATTTAATCGTAATTTAAATCTAAAATGGGTCTATTAGTTGATAAACCGAAGCACCATAAACAATGGTGACACAGCTAGACGTTTCTTTATAAATCCTGATACATCCTCTGAGATCACGGGAATTAATAAAGAGCTGATTATCAAATTTTCTGTCATATTAAGAGGCCTAGCAAGTGGATATAACATCGACATAGATAAATTTAGAACACTTTTAGACGAGACTAGGCAATTTTACTTAAGTCTGTATGAATGGTATTATATGCCTAGCAGTGTTCACAAGGTGCTGTGGTTCATGGGTGTGACATAATCGGTGCGTTTACATTGCCAATCGGCCATTTATCTGAGGAAGCACTTAAAGCGAGATACAAGCAGGTAAGAAAACACTGCTTATCACACACTCGAAAATGCTCGAGAGTAAACTCGAATAAAGACCTTTTGCGGATATTTCTGATGACTTCTAAACCTCGTATATCAAGCAAAAGTAAAATCATCACAAAAAGACAGGCCATAAATGATAGCTACATACAGAGGTTCTAAAATAAGTATGTCATCTTAACAGATGCGGCATCCATTTCCTACATCTTGGATGTCCATTTACCTTTTGGTCAAGAATCTTCAGATTCTTCAGATTCAGACTAACTCCAAATCGTTTTTTATGTTTTTTCCATTATAGATATGTAATACTTAGATTCTTTTTTAATAATAAATATTTATTTTTACTACATATAGAGATATGATTTTTGACCGACTTTGCGTTTCCTATACATTCAATGCACTGTGCGGCGGACCGACCAATTCTACTACTGTACGACCAATTTCTACTAATTCACTACGTAAACAGATTTCCAGTTTGCGATGGTGGCTGTGCCAAGATGAGGCATACGAGACTAACACATGTTCGGCACTAAATAAGTGCGCAAACTGACACAGACAATAATTTACATGAGTAACGTAGGTACTTATAAAGCTCGTTTGACTATACGCTGTCATCCTTTAATTCTGATCAATCAAACTGACTAACTAGGTACCTAGTTGGCTTAAATATAGTCGATGAAAAGTTTTTCTAACCTGGATTAAAGTGGAGAGGCTGACCATGCAGACTCGTATTCGAATATAATTCGAATGCATTAAGTAATCGGCCGAAATTGTCGGATTTGTTGGGTATTTGAGCCTACCATTTATCTCTGCCTAATTTGTGACTTAATTGCACCTATACTGTGATCGAAAATAGAAAGGGCACAAATAAAATGCAGTAATTTTTGTAATTTCTTTATTTTTTCACCATTTATCGTAAAACTTTCCTACGGCACACCGCGCGTCGCAGTCGCGCACCAATATTCCGCCTTGTGTATGTCGAGCGATTCCCTCGTCGGGCCGGCGGCGCGGCGTCGCCTCGTGCGCGTCCCGCCGCGACACGCCGCGACGTCGCGCCGCGTCACGCGTCACGCGTCACTCACGTCACGACGGCTGTCGCACAACACGTCCACACTGGACCACACGTCACTAAACCTTATCGACACATGAACGTGTTGCGCTCACAAAGATTGAGAGAACTAAGACATGGACAAACTGACAAATTAATTTTGATTTAAATTTAACAATTTCAGTTTCACTTATACAAAATAAATAGGCGTTTAATTTTAGTTGTTAAATAGAAATAATATGATATCCATCGTAAGTACACACAAGCACCATATAACTGCAGTTTGACTGCCCTCTCTTCACATACGATATTCAACTCTCCGCGCCGCGACCTTAGATACAACATTGCTTGGCAATCTTTCAAGTGTAAAGCTTGCGTCGCGACGCGGAATACCAATCCCTTCCACAAAATACATACAAATATATAAACCAATGTTACAGACACTGCAATTATCCATCGAATTTTGAATTTACATCTGCCTTGCCAGTTTACTGACATACAAAATTACAAGCAAACATTTTATTTCTTTCACATTCCAAATTCGATCGGGAGATCTGTCAATGTTCCAAACATTACCGTTACATCATCTAGTGTCAAACAATAGAAAAATAACAAGTATATAAAATACTAGTATAATAATAAACCTATAGGAAGTTATACATCACACTATACAATCTTTGGATACAAAATCTCACTGGCGCCCGCGTTGTGTTGCCTTTAGCTGTTATTCCTTAATAGTTGAGCGTTGGGTCACGAGATGTCGTTCGCGTCGCAGTGGCGCATGCGCGGGACACAGCGCGGGCGCCTCGGTGCGCAGGCGCCGGCGCCGCCGCGCGCCGCACGCTCCCAGCGTCGAGTCGCGCGACGGTTGGCTCGCGCCCGCACACCGACACACATCAAACCAGTCTCAATTGAAGCAAGCCGTGTCTTACACGAACTGAGAAATTTAGAAAATATGAAAATAAATCAATACAATTTTATCCTCATCACATGAGCCATGTCAGTCCCACTTTTCCACACGATACGATATCAACATTACCGACTAATCCATTGCATATTGGGTGTCTTAAGTTTTAATAAGAAAATCGTCAATACACCTTACAGGTGTCACGTTATATAAAAATTAAATTTAAACATGCAAATTATAGTAATAATATTTGTCCGTCTGGGACGAATTTTATCGAGCATCGTTTTCCGCCGATATCTAGCCTCGCTAGTCTCTCCCCTCTTCATACACAACACCCAATATGCCGTCACCATTTTTTAACCTAACAACCACATTTATATTGCAATCTATTTTTTTACAACTTAGCTTCATCCGCGATCGCAGTCGCGTTTATTAGCGGCGCGAGTGCATGCGCGCACGCACGCCACTCGCTCGTGCGTGCGGGCAAGTGCGCGCGCGCGCTCGCGTCAAGTGCAAACCTATCTAGACAACGCCCTGTCGCTCGGTACACTACAGAACACAGTTTGTATCCATCGTCCTCACCCTAAGGAAAACATTTACATGGTGGCCGATTATGTCCAAACACTCGATCGTATCAAACAAGGGTGTGGCAAGTGCGGGTAGCTGTTGTCGTGAGTGCGAGAAGCACCGACGGAACTGAACCTCGCGAAGCAGCGGCCGACGACCCGACAGGCGAGCGCGTGAATATTTGAACAACACCGAACCACCAAATGTATCGATACTATACATAAAATATTTAGGACACAATATTTCGAAATTGTAATTTTTTTTCCATTTATGTCTACAAATCATTTACCATTATTAAATATAAACTACAATCAATTGGCAGTATCATTGTTTATCTCCCACCTTCACTCTCATGATATCTTAGCTCGTGTCACTCGTGACGCGTCGCGACTCTCAGTCGAGCCGTGTCGAGTGCGCAGGCGACGCGCACGGGCTCGCCCGTCGCGGCGCCTTCACAGAGCACGTCGACCAAATCTTTAGCTCTCTTATCATACCATCCGCCAGTGGTACGTGGCCGCCAAGCCGGCTCCGTACCACTGTCGGGTCACACTTATCGTACGAGAAACTGAAATTTTTAAATAATGTCGCCGACCATCCTCTGTAACAGTACAATGAAGTGAAACTGAAGCTGTCTCCTCCTCCACATGGACGTAAATACAAAGGGTACCCTAATACATACATGTGATGAAACCGCGTGCGCGGCGGACGCGTGCGTGCACGTACGGATGTATACGTTCGTCGCCGGCCGCGTACGCGCACTATGATGACCGCAAACGTGTTATGGCACGTCCTAAGCATACATTAAACAAACCCGTCTGGTGTGTGTGGACCGTGAAAATAGTCAGGATGTATAGTGAACTTCATTAGCCGCAGTGAGATGTAATTCCACACACGCCACGCAGGCTGGCTTATCCCCTACGCCTAAATCAACTCCTATCACTCGCATGTGATCCCTTCAACCGTTTACACTAACTGGGGACAGTAGTGTGTCTGTACATGTGTCCCCGACCGAGTCGTACTGTAGCTGCCCGCACGAGTGCGCGCTAGCCGTCGCATCGCTTCGCTGCAAACAGTCCTGTCCCGACGCCGTGTGCTCTAGCCGACCGCCCGAAATTATAACACATACGTAACTAAATCCACAATATGGAGTTGCAAACCTATCCTGTTTTGTAACTGCTCATCAAGACCGCCGATTACTTTGTAATGTGTACAACCGCTATTTTCATACTATTACATTTTTTCTTATATTTTTTTTTTCAATATTTCAATCTCAGGTACTGTGGTATTGCTTACATGTAATTATAAAATGATTTCATTTGTACATTGGCGGTATAAGGCGGTAATCGGTGTGGAAGGGCCGGGTCAGAGGTGGAACTTCGACTAGCGTCTACGTGTCTATTTCGCGTGGTCGTTCGACCCTGGCCCGGCCCGCATCGTCGAGCGATGTATACTGCAGTGTTAACGGGAACAGTAAAACAATTAATGGTGTGTGTCTCTGTGAGTGTCGCAGTAAAACAAAGGGTTCGACGAGCGCCGTGCGTTGGACGCGTCGCACTACCGCCACATCGAACCATATAAATTATCTTTTAGCAAAACATCAATTAATATCAGAAATATAATTAAAACTAACGTACTATTATAACTCTGATTTTTTAAATTTTATAGTTTAGCGGTTTGAATCGTTCCGTATCTATAGTGACCTAGTTAACATTTAGGTAGCGGGGTGCGGCGCGAGGGTCGTCGGCGTCACACGGGGTCACGGCGTCGAGTCTCACGAGTCTCGAGACCGCGCCGAGACTCGACTCGCCCGTGTGCCGGGGTGTCTCGCCGACGGTGCGTCGCGCGTAATGAATATTATAATAATTGACTATCACCTCAGACTGCACACGCGAAATATCAAACTTGATCAAACACAGCAGTGAACAAACGGACATACGTTCGGTGATATGGGACTCTGGGACAACGGAGCGCATGAGCAGACGTGTGGGTGTTAGTGGAATACGTCACAGGACATGATGCACAAGGTTCGGTTTCGACGATACACTGAGTGTTTGACAGTTCCAAAGCAAAAGCTGAGCGGAGAGTCCTCTATGGACAGACAAGTGTTGACAATCACGAACGTATGCCACTATTGCCATCTTAATAAACCTAAGTTAACGAGTAGTAATGACTGGCAAGCGGGTGTGGGGCGGACGCGGACAGGCGGGGGTGCGGGGGTGCGGTGCGCGGTGCGCGGGGCGCGGGGCGGGGGCGCGGTATCACAGGGGGCAGCACTGACACTCGGCCGCTCTGCCGACGTGTAACCCACGCGATAGCTGGCTCCACAACAATAAACTATTTTATCATTACATATATCTTCATTATACATATAGCATTAATTTAATTATATTTTTTTTATTGACTGAGCGCCGGAGCGTATATAATCACCTCTTTAATCAAGTCTAAATATAAATCTCTGTAGATCTTAAACGTCTATGGAACTAAAATTACATTTTGTACCATAAAGTTGTTTGATTTAAAATTAAGCCACTAGACGCGGGGCGGGGCAGCGAGCGGCCCCGCCCTGCGCGACCTCACGCATGCGCATTCGCGTCTACCGACCGACACTCGCTCACTTCGTAGTCCTCGACTCGACAGATCCTCATGACGTCGTGAACTGGCTTCGACTGGAGGAATCTAGAATGAGTGGTCTAAGGGAGTGCCAGTACGTCGTCACGCGGTCGTGTCGGTGGGCGCGGCGCGCACGCGCACACACAAGCGGTTCGGGTCACCGGAGAAGTTCGCGCGGCCCCCCGCGCCCCGCGCGTGACGTCACGCTCGTCGCGGCGGCCCCCACTAAAACGAAACTATCCTAACTTATGTTACAACGACAACTCCGCGCCGCGCCCGCTGACAATTATATGTCTATATTTATTCGTATAGAGAAGTGATTTTTTTATATAGGTATTTTTTATTTTTTTCTTCTATATGTAACACTTTATCGGACGTCACCAACTTATGTCACTCTATATAGATAATGGTCTCCAGAGGAAAATGTACTGTAAATTAACCTACGTAGAGATCGCATTCGACTACGGCTGGAACGCCGACGAGTTCCGGACGCAGTCGGACGTGTCCGACCGACTATTTCTATGTAATCTTAGAGGGTGAAAAATACACTATTTCTTATGTCGTGTAGGACGCGCGCCCCGCAGATCTGAGGAGGTCTGAGGGACTGGCGTGTGACTAACACTAACCACATACTTGTATTCTGTTTAAAACTTCACAGTTCATTAAATAATAATGTCAGAATAAGTCTCCGTGTGTACCAATATCGACTCAAGTACAGTTACATATAGAGACAGAAACGATTATTCGTTGAACAAACCGCCTACCCACTCCGATGAACAACTCAACGACGAACCAAGACGTGGGTTAGCGGCTTTACATTCGGTTCATTCATGGCGAAGCTGTTTCCCTATTACAATGGCATTTTGAAACTTAATTTTTAACATACATTACAATATTGAAAAAATATACAATTATTGTTCAATACATATACTGCCGTAATAATCAATATATCAGTCAAAGACGTTGAAGTTTCGGAACGCACTCACGTAACAAAAACTATCTGTTCAACGAGAATTGACATGTATTATGAAACTCGCACACAAAAGCGACTGTCGCTATTGCTAAGACAGAATCCGCGTAAAACTATCGTTAATGCGTCAACACGAATATCGTGGTACAGGGGTTGATTGTAGGACTGTCGCTTGGGATGTCAAGTCTCGCTGTATAGACGCAATATTGAAAATAATATTAGCACAAGACATTGTGATGAGAATCGTTTTCGACATACTGTCATATATGCATACACATCGAGATACATACATTATAGACTAAGGTATACGTCATATAATGTGATCACAGTAGTCAAATTACAATACCAATGTTCAGTATCACAGACTGAACTAAAAATATCGCGATACCTAAGGGACCAAATGACGTAAGTGACGTTTGTTTATAGATTTTTGTATTGCTGACGAATGTTTATTTCTCTCTTAAGTCGTACTTCTGAAGAAGAATGTCCCTTACGTCCTTTAAGCCCTAATTCGGTGGAAATATCTTTAAACTATGCTATGATTATTCCTCAATTTTCAAGTTTAATTAATAAAATAACATAGAATTTACCCAACGCGACGTTAAATTGTTTTCAGCTAAAGTGACGTTAAATTTTACACCGGTGTGACCAGAGTTGGATATAAAGAACAGAAAAGGGAGCTTTAATACCGGGTCACCGCATAAAATTGACCAAACCGTCAACGGTAGGCATCCAGCCCTTAAAAAAAAAGTGTCCTCAAAGACTCCAATTATGACTTCCTAATGTCATGGGTTTGCAATACACAGTAAAAATATATTCCCACCGAATAGCACATCAATATAAGACGAAAAATTTCATTACATCTGGGCACAAGATAAAAACATTTGATTGTTATAAAAACGCCAAGCTAAAAGTTAATTAATTTAAGTCCATAGTTAGTTAACAATTTCAGTAATCGATACTTAATATAAATGTAGTTTAAATACCAAACATCATTGGAACTTGCGGGTGAAATATATATTTTCACGAACATATAAATAATACTTCTGTATGTATGTCACTACACTCCTAAACGGCTGAACCAATTTCGATGAAATTTTTTTGTGTGTTTCAGGATGGTTTTTATTCATAATTGGACCCGGTAGGGGGCGCTGCAGGCAAGCCAAGGTTTAGACAGGACATCGTCTGTCGAGTCCATTAGTTCACATACATATTTACATGCGAAAAGACTAAGACACGTTTTGAAGTGTAATTCATATTTCGTAGATGGTTCGTCTAATTAATTTATAAGCATACTGGTATCGTTTAACCGTTTGCAGTTATATATGGTATAATTAAGAAGTTTATTAGAAGACTTAATATATATATTTATAAGTAAACATTGGTCTTGTATTTCAATCCAACTTTTAAGAAAATATAAACTCGTAAATGATCATCCCGCTAGTACAAATGAGGTTTGGCAGTGTTTTAAAGCAACAGCGGTTGATGCGACGTCCGCATGCACGTATTTGACAAAAGCTACCAATAAAGGGTGAAACTCCGGGGTGTTGTAATCATAATAAAAAAAAATGATAATAATGAAAAACAAAAAAAAATGCATAAATACATTAGTAAAGTAAGTTGAAGGCACGCCCGACGCCTGATGTAGTGCTGACCTTAAGCTACTGCGTCCCGCGCACTCATATACATACTTACATACATATATACACACGCACGCACACACACACACACACTAAACCCCGCGGCACGTGCCCACGCGCAACTGATATACGTACAACACTGTTTTTCTTTTTTAAGGTCTTTACAAGTCTTTCAGACTAAGTTCATCTAGTGTATTGTGTGGCATCTCTAGGATTCGACTGATCTTCAGATTTTCCACAGAACGATTGCTTTTTGACCTGTGAAAGCCAGAGGAATATCGCTATGTCAAGATTAGGCCAGTTGTCTGATTACTTGGCGGTAGGCTGTTGTTGTTCATAACAACTAAACCCAAGAATTTCTGGTCTCTGAGGTGCAGTTAGAGATTTTGGTGATTGCTTATTTGCTAGTGGCGCCGCCTGGTGAGCACAAATAGCCTTTATTGCAGTGGCAAGGTGACCGAAATGATCGTTACTACTATTTTATCATCAGGTATATTGCTGTCCTGTTTTAATATCAGTGTTCCGAAAAGTACAGAGATAGGTGTGTAAGAAATCCCGTATTGTACGCATATTAGTGGTGCAGTAGGCTTCGGCGCGGGTCGCTCATAACACAGGGTGCTTACATAACCAAACTTAACCTATCCTCATGCACCCGGCCGCGTCCGGCACATATAGGCGGAAATAACGATACAAACAACATATATTCACGTGTCTAATTAAAGATGGCGCTGGTTTGAGAACTTCGAATTTTCGGATTTTGATTTTAATGGCAATTGTATGTGGAATAGACCGGTTCTATACAATGCGTTTAAACATGTTTTATGAAGCCAGTAATTTGGATTGAACAGATTATGGAATAGCCAATTCTTCACGTGGAAAATTTTGAAACTGTATATTAAATTATTACGGTGATGATTCTCAAACCTCTTTTTCTACACGATAAACAATTATAAGCGTTGTCTTACGTACCAAATTTTATAGCCAATTACATTTTTTATATATTTCTACACCAATTTTGACCGTTAAACGTCCAAAAACAATTTACGAACGAAAAATGACGAAATTTTGTTTTACTTCAATTTAGAATCGAAATGCGTCTAATGACGCAACATATAAAATCCTACCAAAAAATAGGACGTGGACCGCGGCCGCGTCCATCACATGAAATAACATTTTAAATCCGTCGGATCGTACGCCTACAAGTATATCACAGCAGTGCGTCACTTATCTAATGATTCGAGTAACCGACGCATGCGCCGGTTTAATACGAGCCCTGTAAACACCCGGTGCCTTAATGTTATATTGTGGGCGTCAGCTGTGAACCGTCCCTAACGGCGTTGTGGTGGCGAAAATAATCAAGTGTAATATTCGAATCATGCTATGATAACCCTTCAACCGTGACTATGGAAAATTATGTGATTGACGTGTAATTATATCAATGTAAGGAGGCAAGTGTTGCAAGGGACGGTACACGACACAGAACACCCTACGCACACACCCGTGCCTGTCGTATCTCAGTGTAAACAGACAAAAAAACACTATAATTAAATAATCAATATTAAAAAAAACACATACACCTACAAACTAGATAAGTGGGCATTTTAACTTTTTTTAATCCTTTCATTGAAATTTTTATTATGTTGTTATAATATGACCGAACCAGGGATGTAACTTTTCCATCTATTTCCCGTGTAATACCAAATATATCGACACATCGCCTGGCTATTTAATATCATATAACTTAACAAAAATAATATGACTTATATTCTGGAATTACAACTCCATCTCGTTATATGAACCATCATTCGTTCCATTTCATTCTCGTCACCATGTGCCGAAAACTATTTACACAAAATTAGACAAAAAACAGAAGAAAAGAAATGATAATTTAAAAATAAAGCTCAAAGCCGTTTATAGTTAGTTATTTGTTTCCGAAACAATAAGCGCGAGCCCACTCGGGGCGCACATGTAATAATTTAGATTAAAAGGCCACGAACATGTTTTTGTATTGAAAAAGCCCGCGGGTCCCGACTACAGCCGCCGACATTCCTATCCCGTACAACGCATACCTATCACAATAATAATCATCAACAAGAAATAAAATTGTCAAAGTGCAAACATCATTTAGTACCATGCTGAGAACGGCTGACGGCGGGGGACGTCGCGCGACGCCCTTATACGTCGCAGCGTCAAATATACATAACTACATAATAATCATATAAAATACTATATACACATAATAATAAAGCATCAGTTGTAGTCGTATGTTGAACGTACGGAGACCGGAACGGAGCAGAGTGAGGTGTACGTACAGCAAGTACCAACAGGTACACAGTTATTATGATGTGTTGTAACCGCTAGAGTGTGGCGGGTCGCCCGCAGGTGTCGGCATCGTCGGCGAGCTCAGTAATACGCGCTGCTGCCCTCGCATCAAATCCGGTTCGGCGCGCTGCCCGTGAATGTGTCCTGCGCACAAAACCACATAATCATTACCCAAAACGTCGCATATGCACAACACACGACTCACACTGTTCCCAGTTTTAACTTTAAAAACTGCTACTTATATAAAGCTTGATTCCATTTTCGCCCGGTTCCTATTTCAAAAAACGAGTCGTTTTGGCTACGAATAGTTTAATTTTGACATATTTTTCATAGCAGTCCTTAGGTAAAACGACTAGTTTCTTAATATAGAAACTTAGCCTTAAAATATTTGTACAGAATACCCTGTTAAATTAAAAAAATATTAGGACTTAAAATAAACAACTTAGTTAGCCCGATGAATCGTTACAACAATTTTATGCATACAGAAAGCTCGATCATTATTTAGTATTTTAGCAAGAATATATTATTGTACACATTTGCTATTTGTACCCTCAGGGTAATTATAGAATGGATGACATTTTTATAGTGAAGTATATTTGATAGTCACTTTTGGACAAGTGAGGCAATATTATGCAAATATACCTTATAATTTCACACTAATGTAAATTCCTGATAATATATTTGTATTTTGAAACTTTAGGCACAAAAAGAAAAAGCGCATAGACGAATGTAATACCAAATGTTTATTTGTAGAAAATCTACCAAGAAACTCTTAGATGATGCAGACACAAATGACATTTGTGCATTAAATAGCAAAATGTAGTATTTATAAAAAAAAAATATTTAAGTACAACGTGTGTTGTTACGATCACACACATATGCAAAATTTTAATAGGTAAAAGGAATTTGGTTGCATTCGCTATGGTCACTGATTAGTCTGCCTATGACCACAGCCACTTCAACCTTGACCGTAAAATCAAGCGTTTTGAAAATACATAAAAATATATAATCAGGATCGCGTTAATTAACTGTTACAAAAATCATTTACCGCAAATATACAAAAAATATTAGCACATTTCAAACATATTTGTTGCAAAGCGTCTCCAGTCTATAATTACTCTGAAGCGCAAACTTGGCGCATTATGACGCAAATAGCAAACCTTCCTTAAGCTACTTTTACATTGCGGTTTACAAAGGCTCTTTAAACCTTCATATTCCGGAAAGCATATACGCGCAAGGTAAGATGCTATTATATTATGTCTGAGTTTATGTAGCCGAGAGGTTACGAATGTATATAATAATGTAAGCCTTAATATTATAGCACAAGCGAGACGATGCGATGACGATGACGTAGTTTAGTATAAAATAATCATTGTTCAACAGAGAAATTAAAAAGTATAAAGTATAATATGAGTTTGTCTTTGAAAAAAAAGTAGAAAGGCGGGAAAGATTCTTAACTGTCAAATATATAAAGAGTGAAACTTGTCAAAGCGATGATGGTAGTCAGCGTCATAAGTTAATATACATACATAGATTTTATAGATAAAGTGCTCTATCATGTAAAGTAATGGTAATTGCTAATTTTATACTGCAGTTTTTTAATCACTGGTACAGATTTGTTAAATGTTCAGCTCCTTATGATGAGATCATCGAGATAGGCT
Organism: Catocala nupta; assembly: GCA_963675205.1. Taxonomy (NCBI): domain Eukaryota; kingdom Metazoa; phylum Arthropoda; class Insecta; order Lepidoptera; family Erebidae; genus Catocala; species Catocala nupta. The sequence goes on from OY776104.1 coordinate 18,908,019, forward strand.
AGGTAAGCTCTCTGATGATTAAAAAACCAATCCTTAATATTGTCCTTTCAAATGTACTGACAATGGAGTGACAGATAACAATTAAAACTAAAATATGTTGAACAACGATTAATAAATTGTAATGTTAGTAGCGAATGTGATTATTATTATTATGTATAGTTTACAAGCAGAGTCCGCTTTGTAACGAGGGACTGTTTTACAGCTAATTTAACTTATTTAGCAAGGACCGACTTTCTATAGCTAGATAGTGATAATAAGAAACCAATGCTATTCAAATTGATTAAAACTATTTCCTTACTTACTTATACTACTATATACGGATTTTATTGCGTTGTTTATTTATCTATCTATATACTATATACTATTACATAGTTTTGAAACTGTTACACTGCTACTACTATAGAATTTAACTCATTTATAAGCTAACAAAATTATTTAAACTTCATCGGCAGAGCCGGCTGGTGCAGGTGTTGTCAGGGCGCGGCTTGGCAAATACTTGTACAAGGTCGCTAGGAGGGAACCGAATCCCATCTGCCACCACTGTGAGTGTGAGAAGGACACGGCGCAGCACACGCTCGAGAAATGTCCTGCTTGGGCGGTGCAGCGCCGTGAACTGCAGGACGTTATGGGTGAAGACCTCTCGCTGCCGGCCGTGATCAAAGCCATGGTCGACAGCGAGAGGAAGTGGGTAGCGGTCGCATCCTTATGCGAGGACGTCATCTCGCAAAAGGAGGCGGCGGAGCGGATCCGTGAGGAAAATATCCTGGTGGATCCGGGCCGCCGCCGGCGAACCGGGTGGCGCAGGCGCGCTTATGCTCGCCTTATGCCGCCGTAGTGAAGGCCACGGGTAGGAGAACGGGGATCTCCCGTCCGTCAGGCATCGAGTTGGAGCGACGCCCTTAGTCATTTCGGAGCGTCGCCCAGGAGTCGTCGCCCACAGATCTTCCTGTCTGTATTAGGTACTGCTGGGTGGGTCGCTGATGCAGTTTCAGTTCCAGCGACCCACCCATCATACAAAGCAGCGAGTTGGCAGACCGTGGGGTTTTAGTCGGTAGGCCCGAAGTTTCTTGAGAGCCCGACATGTTGACATGTGACATGTTCATGATAGGTCGAAGATAGGTCGTGATAGGCCGAAGCCTTCAAAGCCTCCAGTCATAGTTGAGACATTTTGATAGCTTGATATCATCATCATCATTAGTATGATGACGGCAGCGACATTGGCTAATCTCGCAGATCAAATGATCTGCATGGTTACCAACAAGCAGCCGCGTATAACATAAATAAAGCAGATCCGATTCTTTGATAAATATTAATTCTTTACTAAAAGTAAGTATAGGTTTGGATCTTTTCGATCCCTGTTACAAGACGTCACCGCTTACTATACGAATATAAAATACTATTAAAGATACATTTATAATTAATAGCCCCAAGCGAATTAATGTAAAATTAATTGACATCGCATCATCTTTTTAATAATGATACGATGTCATTGTATTAGTAAAAATAATTATAATTAGCATTAATCAATGTTAAACTAATTAATTATTATCGGTTAGTATGTTTTTAGCGGTTAGAGGTAATTTTTGTGTTAAGTGAGTTAGAAGCCGCCACGCGAAATAAAAATAGCATAAATTATATTTAATAAATATATGCGTGTCTGTACCCTAAATAAACTGCGGCTTCAAAAATATATGCGCTATTGAAAATGGTTACAAATTTTGTCTTACATCATGTTGTTGGATATTTATAAATACATTTTTTTTAACTATCAATATACCTTCTGACAATTTTATACAATATGTCTAAAACTTACAACACGCTTTTTATATTCATGATTATTAATTTATTTTTTAGTAATGTTAAATTGTTTTGATTGGATAGGTATTCTTTTAACATATTTATCTATATGATCACCAAAATTATTACTGATGGACATTATCAAACAACGTTGAAAATTTGATATGTTTTTTGCTATCATAATGACACCACTTTTATTTGTGCTGACTTTGACTTTGGCTCATAAACAGTGGGGTTAGCAACACTAACGATATTCCTTTAGTATATTGCCAACGTATCGACGCAATATTACAACAATTAACATGATAAACTCCAAATTCGCGATAATTCTAATGAGACCGACTAAAGTGAATTGGCCGATAAGTTCAGTCAAACGTCATCGAGTGAATTAAAATATTTTGTCCTAATTTGTATTTGATAGGGAGGGGTTAATTTTCTACTATTCTTGAACATGACCAAACACACTTTATTTTTTCATGTGAGAGTTAAAAGCGAGTTATCAAGCGCTGCAGGCGTATTCGTGTGCGTGTATGTGTGTGTGTGTAGAGCGTACGTACGAGAGGAGGTATAGTAGTGTTCGTACGTACTAAGTCGAGTGAGCGCGGCGCGGCGCGGTCGGCAGCCCCGCCCCCCGCAGTCGCGGCCCCGCCCCCCGGCGTCCCGCCCCCCGCGCCGGCGCTGCCCCCCGCGGGCCCCGCACTGCCCGCGCCACCCTGCGTGTACACGGGAGGTGATCACACTCATCATCTTAGTCATCTAATCATCTCGCTTGCGAATACTCCTATCTAGTAAGAGTAACAACTACACAATTACACATCAAACATTACAAAAGTCTTTCTAAAATATATTTTGACATCTGCAACGCCATCTATATGCGATTTTGACAGACAATGTCATTTTAAAACACGTCTACTCACAGGCACTTATACAGAGATTGACAAAAACCTAAAAAAATTGCACTTTATGAAATCAGAATAGATATTTGAAAGAACCAGCCTTTCTCTCTCAAGCAGACCGAAGAATAAGTGGACAGGCATTGCAAGAACATTTATATATTCTCAAATCCGCTTGGTAGTGAAAAAATTTGTAATGACATGTTTGTAGTATATAGAAAGAAAAAAAGAAAGTCATTCATTCATAGATAAATAATTGCGTGTGCTTAGTACTAAATTCATATAAAAAAAACGTTAAATTACAATGGTGAGGCTCAACCTAGATCAGACATTAACATCGGTTCGTTTATGCGCCATACAGTGCGTAAGACGCATACGCACGCATCCAAAAAACGAAGCAATTGCTTTATCTAATAACTTTTAAACTTTCGCGTTGCATGATGTATATATAATACGTAACGGGTATTAACGTGATCATGCATAATGTTTACCTTTTTTATGTTTGACGTTTCGACCAGGTTACACCGGCCGTGGTCACAAGCTGACTGGTGCTGCGATGTCATGTCTCCGACTGTGAGGCAGAAGAATCTTGATTCACCCTCACTTATGGCATATTTTTGTTTGTCCATGTACCGTCACAAACTACACTCGCGGTATCCCTGTTACGTATGCTAGCCGTCGTGTCCATATTCTGTGAATTACCTGACTGTGCAAAACAGCGAAGTTGCGTATTATTAATCACGGGATTCCACGTCGCGGATAATTTGAAACCATCTTCCCAATTGAAATTTCTATGTTTTTTCATTTTAATAGCTTCTCGGACTCGAACTACTCTTGGATAAAAGTGGCGATCGGTGGAGAGGACTTCCCGACGATGATATTCTATCCAATGATTAGTACTCGATTTCATTATATGTTCTGCAATTGCTGATTTGCTAGTCTGCCGGTTCTTCACAGCGGCGATGCGTTCTTTGACCCTCTCAGCAATAGTACGCTTGGTTTTGTCCTATGTAGGAACTCCCGCAGCTGCAATTTATTTTGTAGACACCTGGCGTTTGTAAAGGCAAAACGTGGTGCACACCAAAGGACGTTTTGCTTTTACAAACGCCAAAAAAAGGTCGAGCATAAAAAAGGTAAACTACACTATGCATAATCGCGTTAATACCCGTTACATATTATAATTAATTATAGAAATATAACGTTATTAAAAAAAATAGTTATGTCTCGTGTGTGTGCTTGTGTGTGTTATGTGTGCACGGCGGTTACCTGATGTGAGTCGGTAGGCTGGTGCGCGCGACACATCTTGTCGCAGTAGTCGGCGAGGATGTCACGGAACCGTGTCCAGCACTTCTCAGGCACCGTGATCGCCGTACGGAAGTTGCTCTTTACCTGTAACACCAGATGTAGGATACTTCACTCCCTCGCTAGTACATCACACGCCGTCTTCGATTGCCCAAACATAACCTAGCACTTCAATCGTGCCACCTATGACTTGCCCAACAAACCACCTATGCCTTGTCCAAACGTGCCACCTATGCCTTGCTAAAACGAGCTACCTATGCTTTGCCCAAACGTGTTACCTATGACTAGCCCAAGCGTGCCCATGACTTGCCCAAACGTGCCACCTATGCCTTGCTAAAACGAGCTACCTATGCCTTGCCCAAACGTGTTACCTATGACTAGCCCAAGCGTGCCCATGACCTGCCCAAACGTGCCACCTATGCCTTGCTATAACGTGCTACCTATGCCTTGCCCAAACGTGTTACCTATGACTAGCCCAAACGTGCCCATGACTTGCCTAAATGTGCCACCTATGCCTTGCTAAAACGTGCTACCTATGCCTTGCCCAAACGTGTTACTTATGACTAGCCCAAAAGTGCCCATGACTTGCCTAAACTTGTCACACATGACTTGCCTAAATGTGCCACCTATGCCTTGCTAAAACGTGCTACCTATGCCTTGCCCAAACGTGTTACCTATGACTAGCCCAAACGTGCCCATGACTTACCTAAACTTGTCACCCATGACTTGCCTAAATGTGCCACCTATGCCTTGCTAAAACGTGCTATCTATGCCTTGCCCAAACGTGTTACCTATGACTAGCCCAAACGTGCCCATGACTTGCCTAAACTTGTCACCCATGACTTGCCTAAATGTGCCACCTATGCCTTGCTAAAACGTGCTACCTATGCCTTGCCCACACGTGTTACCTATGACTAGCCTAAACGTGCCCATGACTTGCCTAAACTTGTCACCCATGACTTGCCTAAATGTGCCACCTATGCCTTGCTAAAACGTGCTACCTATGCCTTGCCTAAACGTGTTACCTATGACTAGCCCAAACGTGCCCATGACTTGCCTAAACTTGTCACCCATGACTTGCCTAAATGTGCCACCTATGCCTTGCTAAAACGTGCTACCTATGCCTTGCCCAAACGTGTTATCTATGACTAGCCCAAACGTGCCCATGACTTGCCTAAACTTGTCACCCATGACTTGCCTAAATGTGCCACCTATGCCTTGCTAAAACGTGCTACCTATGCCTTGCCCAAACGTGTTACCTATGACTAGCCCAAACGTGCCCATGACTTGCCTAAATGTGCCACCTATGACTTGCTAAAACGTGCTACCTATGCCTTGCCCAAACGTGTTACCTATGACTAGCCCAAACGTGCCTATGACTTGCCTAAACTTGTCACCCATGCCTTGCCTAAATGTGCCACCTATGCCTTGCTAAAACGTGCTACCTATGCCTTGCCCAAACGTGTTACCTATGACTGTCCCAAACGTGCCTATGACTTGCCTAAACTTGTCACCCATGCCTTGCCTAAATGTGCCACCTATGACTTGCTCGATTTTAACATAATGATTTATATGGTCGACTCGTCAAATGGAACAGTCATGCTGGTTGTTCAGAGTCTACGTGTTCTTTCTGTGGATTATTTGAATGTTTGTAAAGTCCGCGACACTGTTTTTATTACTTAGGCTTTGTTAATTAATCTGTCATGTTTTAGAATACGAGAAAATTAAAATCTATTGGCCACTGATGTGCGCCGTGTCTCATATATGACTCAATACGTTTAAAACAAAAAGCAATTATAAGCGAAGAAAAGTTGCAGGAGCGGGATTTGGACCTGCGATCTCAACAAACCATGTCGTCGATATGCCAACTAACCTATTCATGTTATTTTTAAAATGCACGCCGCATACTCATATGCAATCTTGTATACCCTTCGGATATGTGTAGCTTGAGTCTACAAAAATTATTATAAGCTCTTTATAAAAGTTTTAGTTCTTACATATTATATAAATAGTGGTAAACCATAATGGCTCTATCTATCAATGGTCAAATGTAGCAAGCGATTAAAAACTTATACTAAGTTCGTGTTGCATTATATTCTCACCTCGCTAACTTTCATGTAAATACCACGGTTGTTCTGTCCGATGTCGAAATAGAAGTTCTTGTTGTCGACACGCAAGTGCCGGCCCTCTGGCAGCTCCCCTTTGAAACTGTAACACAAAAACAATCATATAACACCCATAGTAAACTTAGATGAAGGAAAATAGTAAGAAATTTGTTAGCATATTGAAATTAAAAAAACTACTTTTACGGATTTTATCAAGTCTTTACAATTTGTGTTACGTGCCGATTGAGTTAAAATGTTTTTCGTGTTATAGTAAACAACTTAACTAGAGTTTGTAACACGCGTTAGAGGTCATGCTTTTGAACTCACTTAAACTTAATCTGAGCCATGCACTTAAAATATACCTTTATGTGTATTGCGAAATTGATTATTTTTTGCACTCAAACGTATCATTGCAATATACACCTGGCTTAAACAAAGTGAGTTTAAGTGCATGTGCTCTAACGCGTATTATAGACCATCTAAATGAGTTATCTCCACTAGTATTACATTTTAAGACATTTTTGAGCAGCAATACTAGAAAACAGTCACTTGAAGCTTGACATTAATTGTAAACAACTTTAAAATAAGTGATAAAAATCGTAAACAGTTGTTTAATTTCAATGTGTAACGATCGCGTAAACGTAAGACAGTACTAAGCCCTCAGAAATTAATTAAAATTAATAATTAATTATAAAATGTTAATAGAAAATATCCCCAATTTATATTCCTAAATAGAAAAGTCAATTTGTCGCGAATCATACCAAGTTTCAGCCTCCGCCGGGACCCATCTAACGGCGTCAGAGGCAAGAATCAGAAAAGAGAAAGAAATCCATTAAAATCAAAAATTTTACTAATTTCCAATAATAATAATAATATATGGGAAACATTTACATTTATGTTCTTCTATATTGAATATGTAAGTTACGATTTCGACGGCAAAAGTACTTATTTAGTTAGAACGACTTAGTAATAAAAATGTACAGACTTTTAAAAAGATCGTTAACTAGTACTTAGCTATTCCACTGCTGAATAGCTCACAAGTCCTTGATTGATCGTTAACATTTGATCAATGGCCCGCCATTGCTATTTAACTATTATTCAATGTCGGCCTCGATGGCGTAGTGGTTAGTGTAACCGACTGCCACGCCTGCACAAGTCAAACATTTGTGTGCATGAACATGGATGTTTGTCTTTGTCTGGGTATTTCTATGTATAATATGTAAGTATTTACAAAAATAATATATATGTATGTTTATCCTCTTCTTAGTTTGGGCTAGATGGTGTTGTGTGTATGTGATAGAATATTATTATATTATAATTAACACAGAACGTTGAGTAATATAAAGATAATGTTGTTTTTTCTGATTAGTTGCTAGTCAACACTTAGCTACATCTTAAATATTTGAGTTTGGTTGACCTTTTGAAGTTATGTGGGTAAGTTTATTATCGCTCGCTATAACGGTGTAGGCAAATAAAAAACCTGCAAGCCTGAGAGCCCTAAATAATGTAGGGCTCTCAGACTTGCGTTCAGGAAAATGTGTGAGGTCTACTAACCAGTTAGCCAGCGTGATGGGCCATAGGAGGACTAAGGCATACCTTAGTCCTTCTTAAATCAAGCTCGTGCCCAACAATGGGACAGACCCTTCCTCTACAGGCTACTCAAGTTTTATGTTATAGCGTTCCCACTCACCAACCTTTCGGTATATATTGAGACCCGCTGTACCTTCCAGTGCCCGAAAGCACCTTCAGGGACCAGTTATAGACAGATCTTGTCCCCAAATCCAAAAGAACCTGAGACCTTGTCCCCAATGCTGAGACCCGGTTCTCGTAAGCGAGCTACCTTGTGCCCAAGTGGCACTTCCTGTTGTCCAGATAGGTGGCGGAGCAATAAAGCCGCTCACCACTCGCGAACTTTGGGAGTTGCTAACGATATCCTCGCCGAGGCCGACGGATAAGCCGTCTCCCATATCTCAAGTATGGTGCCGGAGCTATATAAGTCACGCTTACTTCTCTACGTACATCCTTACGTCTACCACACTGCCACCACCAGTGAAACCACACTGCCACTTCGCTAAAGACAACTCCGTGCCTCGCGCGATCGACTGGTTCGCATTAGCCACGCATGAGTCCGACGCTCGAACGCCACCTGCTTGCCGAGCAACAAACATGCCGTCCTCTGCGGCTACCTACATAGCCACTACAAGTCCAACCTTAATGTCAGGCACCGCGCACAATAATCAGCGACCGATAGAGCACGCCTTTCGAGGCGCAGTGAGCTAGCCTGACCCCGTAGTACCCTGATCCTAAGGGGGAGACCCGTAGTTCTTCCCACGAAACCGTATCTATTCGGGTCCTGTAGATATGGACGACAATGGGACAGTTTACATACAGGGCTGATATTATAAGATACGACCAGAAGTTGATCTGACTGCACGGATGACGTTGTGGTTTAAGTGGTGGCTTCGCCATTGGCACTGCGTCGAGTGTTGTGGGTTCGAATAATCCACAAAACAACAAAGGACACAAAAAAAAACCAGGCTCGGAACAACCACCCAGCCTGGATGCTCTGTGTCCGTTGTTTAAATGTTTATCAAGATACCTTTTTTTTTTCTTTTTTTTATGGCATTTGGCGGCAAACGAGCATACGGATCGCCTGATGGTAAGCGGTTACCGCCGCCCATGGACACTCGCAACCCCAAAGGAGCGACAAGTGCGTTGCCAGCCCTTTAAAAATGAATGAAGGAGGGAAAGGACAAAGGAAAGGATAGGAAAAGGATCGGGGTAACTGGGCCTCCGGCTCTCTCACTCACCAATACGAAACACAACAGTACGGGTACCGTTACTTCACACCGGTATTCTGTGTGAGGGTAGTACTACCCATTCATTAGTCCTAGTGCAAAAGGTGTTCTTTTAAAATAGTTTAGTATAATAAATATAGCAAAAACTGTTGGTGCTACTGTTGACTTATGCCACGGAAGTGCTTCACCTACCGTGGCACAACTCCAGGCAGATCAATAGCAGATAGACTAACGAGCGAGCTCGTTCAAAATAACATTAACTACGAACATTACTCAACGTTGAGTTTCCGTTTCAGATCGGTCTATGTGGAAAACCTTGGGTGAGGCCTATGTCCAGCAGTTGACGTCTTTCGGCTGAGATGATGATGATGAGTTTCAGTTGAGTAATGGTTAAATAAAAGTTATTATTTAACATGAGCTTGAAAGACATTCACCAGCTTCCTCTCTTAGTTAAGATTTAAAAGCTTTTTATTTATTTCTTTATTTGAAGTATTTTTATATTAAAAATTATTATTTTACAATTTTCAGTGACATTTACCAAGGTCAGAAGCCAAGGTGACCCGGTGGTTCTCGTAAACTACCTAATGCAGGTGGCATGCAGTAGCCCACTGGTTATTAATTAAAAACAGTTTCCTTATGTATTTTTAAAGTTCATGGTCAAATATTTTATATGGGTATTACCTTGAACCTATACTGAACCCAACGCAAAAAGAACAAGATGGGTGTAAAAACCCAGGATTCAATCTCTTTTTTTTCTCATCAGCGTTTTGTAATGTCTCACTGCTGGGCAAAAGCCTCTCCCTTGGACTTCCAAATCACTCTGTTGGTAGATATCCCCTGACCTTATGACCTTGTGATCCCTATATCTCGGGGGTCTTTTGACCCACAGGTCCCATATTCAGACTCGACCGTGGGGAGCCCAAGGTGTCTGCACACCAAGTTACAAGTCAATCGGTCCAGTGGTTCCGGAGCTATGCCTGTCACTAACAAACTGTCATTAACAGACAGACACAAACAATAAAAAATTACTAAAATATAACGCATTAAAGTTCGGGAGTGGGGGCTTGCTTGTCATTTTTTTGTAAAATGTCTACAGGACCTACAAGTGACGTAACACGAAATTTAAACGCGCTGTATCTTCTTCGTTGTTATTAGTTTGTGGAACAAAAGAAAAATACGTGCCCAATATATTTTGTTAATCTATAAGACGGACAAAATTTTTTCTTTTAGTTTTCATATTATTGTGTCTAAATCACTAAAATTCTCAGTTTTATAATAAGAAACACCAAGAACTTTGAAAACAATATCACTATTATAAGAGTAGACGAGAGTCTGATCAGGTCTCTTCTTGAAAACTGTTGTGTAGTTTGGCATCCGCATTATGAAGTTCATTCTAATTAAATTGAACGCGTCCAAAAAAGATTTATGTACCACTTAGCATATAAATCCAACTTGTCAAAGAAGCTAACTAGTTACACAAACCGATTAACTCATTTCAATATAACATCACCTAAAAAACGCCGTGAAATTATAAATTTATCATTTTTCATAAATTAGTCAATGGTAATATAAATTGTCCTCATCTGGTACAGAAACTTAATATTACAATCACTCATAAACTTCCACGGCTGTCTAAATACTCCTTGTTTACATCTAAGCGATCCAAAACTAACCTAAGCTTTTTCTGTCCTATAAATAGGCTCCAAGCGGAATATAATTCTGTTAGTAAAAATAAGGATAATGATATATTTAGTCTAAGTTTACCAACTTTTAAAAAGAAAATATTATCACTAAGCTGTGATACAATCGTATAAAGTTTTGTTCTTTTATTATATACTAATTATGTAAGAAATTGTTGATCTAAGTTTTTAATTTTAAGTTCTGGGAAGCCTTATGTTCCCAACTATCGTTTGTATTTTGTTTTCCGTAGTAACCTAAAATTAAGGCAGCACCAATACTTGTATACCCATGACTTTGTAACTTAGCTTTTATGTATGTTCTTGTTGGCTGTCCAAATAAATAATAAATCATGCCTATTATACAGTCGGCCAGGAAAGTGGTCTACCAGTTTTGAAAAAGTTTCTATTAGATCCTGTACGTAGTGCGGAAGTCGTCTCTTATAACGGATAAATTAAAAAAATATGGCATCTATCTTTAAATTCGCGCAAATAATGATAACGGTAAGCAAGTGTGTAAACAGTGTAAGTTCGGTTCCATTAATGAGTTCAGCAATCATTTCCTGCGATAATGTTTGTGTGAAAGTAGGTAGTATTTACGCAATATCAATCAAAACGTACACGCGATAAGACACGGTTATTCCATCCTCGATTGTACAAAGTTTACATAAACCATTTTAATCCATGCCAATCGGTGTATGACCACGCCTTATAGTTACATACATATGTACACAGTCTCACGCCTTTTAGATAGGCAAAGTTATATATAATACCTACCTCTAACATATAAATGAGAAATAGATATAAAACACCTAAATTTCTCTGCCTATGGTTTTAGGTCCTACGTAATAGGTGATGAGCTCATTAATGTTAACTGGTCACAGTTCCAGACTCCGTGCTATTACTAAGAATGGCTTGACTCAATAAAATTGCCATATATACCAGAAATCCGGGACCTCGTGCACAGCATTCATTACCGCTGTGCCGCCGAGGCATACATAAACTATCAAAAAACCGTAATTTGACAATATATGTTAGTTAAATGTTGTACAAAGTTTTATAATAACGCAGTGGTTTAATTGATCGCTACTATAGAATTAAGTGTCCGATATTCGTACCTACGGTAGAAAAATATTGAAAATTGTTCACAGGGACAATAGGGTCCAGTCTGTATCTTCTTTGTGTCCGTTATTTGAATGTTTGTAAAAGCCCCGTGATAAAGGGATTACCAATTAGTAGGGGCCTAACCTTAAAAAAAGTCTAACCTTTTAATAATCTGCTCGTTATCCTAAATAGAGTACCTCGATGGCGCAATGGTGATAACTGCGACTGCTGTAATAAGTATCGTTCTAGGTATATCTAGGTACTATCGTATATGTACTAGGTACTCTTTGTCAAGAGTGTGTGAGAGTGCACTCGTGTTTACACTATAATATCGCCTACACAGACGGCCAATCTTTAAAATTGGCCGTCATTTAAATTATATGACGAAGTATTACTAATTTTATATGTAGTTTACTAAGTATTTCTTATTTTCAGATTAGTCTTACTAATATATAAAAAAATAAAGTTCTTGTAAATACTTGTTTCAATATTAACTACGGACTTTTAAACGGGGCAATATTGTACGACAATATGTGGCTGCAATGTTCTACTAATAGCCCGGCCAGCTCAAAAACATTTGAATGCATCGACTATTGCAAGGTTCTTTACAAGGTCAAGGCCACAACGCGCATTTATGTATGGCGATTGCGCACATCGATATTTTCTAAGGTAACTATACCTTATATACTTCGAGAAAGAGATACTTTAGTTTAATAATATCAGCCCTGTATATGAACTATCCTAGTGCTAGGCACAGGCGTCTTCTCAATCTGAGAAGAATTAGGTTATGACCACGCTGGTTTAGTGCAGGTTGGCTGACTTCACATATTTTCGAGAACGTCATGGAGAATTCTCAGATAGGTTTTCCTCGCGACTAATTTTGAAGGAAATTTGACGTATATAACTTCGAAAAGTTAAAGATGCGTGACGTGGGATCAAACACGAGACCTCTACGTGGCAGCCCAACAGTTAGCTATATATCAACTAATTTTAGTTTCTAATACAGACAGCACGACTATTTCATTGGTCCCGTGGTATAAGATGCGCTTAGGTTTACGGACAATGGTGAGGTCACGGCCTCGATTACAGTGGCTACATCGATGTACTTCTGGTACCCCTTATTACGTAACCAAAATATATGAAACCTTTATTTATTTGTTCAAAGATATATCAGTAGTACATCGATGCTGTATGTACACACATCATAGACGGATTGCAAGCTGTCCGAAGTCTATCAAGGATAAAACAAAATCCAGAGCTAAAATAAAGAAGGACTTATTAAAATTGTTGTTTTGTTTTTTGTTATTTTATTTTAATTGAGTTATGTATGTTACTGCCTTCATGCACCGGTGTCATGCAGGCTCTGCGAGAATACCAGCGTTGTGTATATACTGCAACATTGCTGACGCCGGACCTTATTTGTTCTTAAAGGTTGTGTTTCCTGTTACATTATGAGAGTGCAACTAATAGAATTATTTTTCTTCCTTTCTTTCTTTCTTTCCCCACTATATGAGATACTTAACCAGGAAGAGAGAGATATATTTCAAGGTAATTTATTTTTAATTTAAATTTTAATATTTTCAGACGATAGATGTAATACTGCCTACATTCAGGAAGAACAATAACACTAGTGACTTATGTCCTCCAGACAACATTAGCGACTAATGTCCTCCAGACCGAATTCCGGGCGCGGCCGTTACGCGCCATATTATTATGCACCGCATAGGTGCATAAGCGCCAAGAGCACGCTTTAACTTATTGACGTGGCGGTCAAAGGATTAATGGACACTGGCGATCTGCGCATGAGATATTATAGTGAATGGTGTGCGCAAACACAAGTGCATTCTCTGTTCCCTAACTCTCATGATCCGATAGTACGGTAATTCGTCACGACCGAAGAGAGATCAGGCGCAGGACCAACGGCTTTACGTGCTTTCCGAGGCACGGGGGTGTCTACCACCGCTAACTTCCAAACTCCGGGCTGCCACTGAGATTACTTAGCTGAAAAAAATTATTCAATTTTTGTTGGCTCGACCCGGGATTCGAACCCGAGACCTCATTCACTATCGCGCCACGGAGGCGTCTCTAAAACATAGCAAGTCAACAGCGAACGGTCTAAATTGTCTAGTAAAATGGTTATAATTGTGACGGATCGATAGTAGCGCATGCATTTTACATTGGTGTAACAATCGTAGTGTTTCAGTACTACGGGGTGCAATACGATCGATGGCTTACAGCTGGAGAGTCGCACACAACGTTATTAAATTAAACACGTACTGCAAGATCAAGGCGTTTTGGCCTTCACTTATAATAGTATAATATTGATTTAATTTGCTAGATCCTGACCGCGGCCTCGTGCCCTTTTTACCTAGAAAGCGTACCCGGTTAAATTAATCTTAACTAATATTTAAAATGCGAATGTGAGGATGTTTATTTGTTACACTTACACGCCTAAACTACTCGACCGACCATCATGAAATTTCACAGAATTGGTCATATGGTTTTTTACAACTAAGGTGGCAAACAAGCATACGTCCCACCTGATGGTAAGTGGTCATTGTAGCCTATGGACGCCTGCAACACCAGAGGCATCACTTGCGCTTTGCCGAACCTTTAGGAAAGGAAGTGGGAAGGAGAAGAAGCGGGAAAGGGGAAAGAGGGTGATTGGGCCTCCGGCACTCTCACTCACCGAACGAAACACAACAGTAGGAAATACTGCTATGTCACGTCGATATTCTGTGAAAGGGTAGTAGTCCTTACCCGGTCGAGCCGGCGGCCCATTCATGCTGAAATCAGCTAGGCTCCACTACTCACCTTCATTCCGGCAAAAAGGACGGTTTCTGAGGGATAGGAATTTCTAGACAAAACCTAGATTAGCTAAGCGAAGCCGCGAGAAAAATCTAGTTATTAATAAAGCTACCGGTGTTTCAAATCTACGGTTGATTAAGGTCGTCTTGCCATTGCTACTGCGCCAAAAGCTGTGGGTTCGATCCCCACACGAGATAAAAATTGTGTGACCCACCAATTGCTGTTACGAGTCTGGCTGTTCTTTGTGTCCGTTGTTTAAATTTGAATGTTCGTTAAGATCCCCGCGACAAAGGATTAATTACAAACTGCCTTTAAAAAAAAAATATTTTCTTATATTATACTAGATTCTGGCCGCGGCTTCGCCAGCACATATCAGAACGAGATGGGTGTAAAAACCCAGAATTCAACCTCTTCGCCTTCATATGACTTTTTTTTATCGGGATTTTGTAATGCAGTGCAGTGGGACTGCTGGACAAAAGCCTCTCCCTTGGTCTTCCAAATGACCCCAAAGTGTCTGCACACCAAGTTACAAGTCAATCGGGCCAGTGGTTCCGGAGCTATGCCTGTTACTAACAAACTGTCACTAACAGACAGACACACAGACCCACATAGTGTTTTCATTAACCTATTTGAAGAAGACTCAGAGGTTCATAAAATGTTTGTCTTAATGAACGGCATGGTATGTGTGTCAAATTATGTACATCCAAATTCCTTCAGCAATTCACTTGTGGTTGACTAGCAGACGTCGCTATGATATTCAATGTTTAACCGACGATTAAAATTAGTCACTCGTTTTAGGCCTCATATAGTAGAGGGAATATTAATATTTCTGATCGTACCTACACATCGCTTTGTGACTTTCACTTGAAATATTCTATAGTTGTAAAAGAGAAGCAATGGAAAACGGGCATGTGAGATTATAGCAACCGTAAATGAATTATGTAGTACATACAATATCAATCAATAGACGAGATAAGAGTGCAGTTTTAATTACCAAAACGACATACTAGTTTTACAGTAAGTTGGTTAAATTTTTATAGTTTTTTATTGGTATTGGTGGCATACAAGCCAAGAGCCCATATTATGGTAAAGGGTAGCAAAGAAATACCGAGAAAACATAACCAAGCCATTGCCATAAAACACTAAAACATTCGAATGCCGTTGAGCGTTGTCCTTTAAATCGACATTCAAATGACAATCGAATATTCGAATTAAAGTTGTTGACACATTAATACCTAATACTGGGTGTTTCTTAGTATAGCGAAAACTTCTCAGGGGGTGATTATACTTGTTATTATGAACAACTTTTGTTTTGGGACATTGCCGAAATCGCGATCCATTTTTGTATGGAACAGCTGTTTTTTTTTCGCGATTTCGACAATGTCCCAAAACAAAAGTTGTTCATAATAACAAGTATAATAACTCCCTGAGAGGTTTTCACTATACTAAGAAATACCCAGTATGAGTACACATTTATAATTCATAAAGGAGTATATTACGTCAATATATTCAATACGTTAACATTAGTATTTTATACGATAACTAACTGAGTATCGCGCAACGCTTCGTATATTAGGTGTACACGTATATGCAAGCACTCAATTGTTCATGTGTGAGTGCTTTATAGAAGCGTATGTGTGCACGCAGGAATAGATGTGAATAGATTTATGTTTTATCTTGTTTTTATTTTTTAAGTTTCTTTGAACACAATTGTATTCTTAATTAATACATTATTTCATGATAATATACGTAATTACGGAGTTTTGTATATGCAGTTAGATGTACGTGTTGATATTGAGATATGCGTGCAGATGTGTGTATTATCTTTTTGACATTAGTTTACTAGCTCGGTGTATACATGTGAGTGTTTGGTAATAAATAATAATATATGCAAGCACTGAACTTTGTATGCGCAGTTATAAATGCGTATACGTGTACGTACACGCACGCAGTTACGTATATCTACGTAATGTGCGCAGTATCAACTGTCGATAACTTGCTCTGTGAGTATGTGTGAGTGTTTAGTCATAAAAACATAATAATATACATAATTATACAGGCACGGAGTTTTGTATATTCTAACTAATATTATTTAATAATTTAATAATCATTTTTATTCAATAATAATTATACACATTTTTGTTATTAGTCTAAAATAATATTATACTACAATAAATTATAATTATCCTGAATTAAAAATCCTTAATCCTTGGTACATGTTTTACTTACACTTAATTCGGCCGACATTGGTTTATTAAATGATTGCCTGAACAAGGTTAAAACGTGTGTTTCAGGTTATTTCTCTACTTACAAAAAATATATGCCAAGTAATATTAGGGTTTAGGTCAATGTGCATAAACTTAAAATAAATATGTATATTAATACAATACAAATAACTTATATTACATATTATTACATATTACTGATGACTTAAGGCTATTTTACAACTATAAGCAAATTCTCCGTATCAGAGTAGGTCAGTGTTTGCAGGTGTTTGGTAACAATAACATTACATTGTTTATAACTTAGACTATATACGTCTAAAATTCTATTTAATCTATTACATAAAAATGGTCTTAGGAATAAGAATAATTTATTTACAAAGGCATGTTTGGCATTTTGGCATGAAGCTTAGTACATACTAAATCTTTTCGTCTCTTGTCTGGAGGAAGTGGGTCTGAATGGAAGTAGTGCATGTTGTTTAAACACGGTGTGCAGAATAAGCAATTGGCGAACAGTTAGGACATTAGTGGATTGGTACAACTCATAGGTAGGAAACATGAAAGGTCGAAACTACCACTTTTAGAATAGCCCGTTGAGCTCGTTCCAGTGGCAATAAAATCGTTTTCGATGTTCCACCCCATGAGGTAATGCAGTAAGATATGATTGACTGACATAGTGACAGGTATACTTGTCTGAGTAATTTAAAGTAAGCGGATCCACGAATAGTTTTAAACATAAATATTATCTTTCTCACTCTCTTAAATAATAACTCAATGTGATTGCGAAAATTTAGATTAGCGACAAGCGTTATGCCGAGGTATTTTATAAAGTATGTTGATTCTAAAGTAGGACAAGTATATGCGGCGTCAGCGTGTGAATGACATTTATTATTGTGAGCAAATAATATGTTGTTAGGTGAATCATGTGTGTTGAGAAATGAATATATTTTGTTTTCTGGGTATTTAGGGTTAGTACATTATCAAAAAGCCATTTACTAACTGTATTGAAGACATGCTGAGCGTGTGTAGTCGCTTTAGTCCGAGTTTTGCCTGTGAATAATAGGGCTGTATCATCTGCACAAGACACTTTGATACCATTTTGGAGTTTTAGGTTGCATAAGTCATTTATGTAGATCAGGAATAGCGTAACTCCAAGTATACTGCCTTGAGGAACCCCAAAAGAAGCATTGGGGATATCTGAGCTAAAGCATTTACCAATTTTTACGCATTGATATCTGTCCCTAAGATAATCTGTAAATAATTCTAATTGTGTACCTCTTACTCCCACATATTCAAGCTTTTTTAGTAGTATAGGAACTGAAACAGAGGCAAAAGCTTTTGCAAGGTCTACAAAGATCCCAATAGCATGCATATCGTTGTCCGTTTTAGTCACTACGTGATCAGTCAACATGTGAACTGCTTGACTTGTTGATCTTTTGGGTCTAAAACCGAACTGCCTGTCTGAAAGTATATTATTAGACTTAAATATTTAACTAAACTGTAATATTTTATTTATTCTAAAACTTTCGACAACGTTGGCAAAATTGAAATTGGCCTGTAATTATTTACACATTTTTTGACGCCAGATTTGTGCACTAGGATAATAATAGCTTTTTCAAAGACTTAGGAAATATCCTTTCAAACGGATTTGAAAAATATGCGTTAAAGGAGGCGCAAGGAAGTGTTTAAACCTTTTGACCATGGTCGTAGGTATATTATCCCATCCTACCGCATAAGTGTCCTTCAGACCCGTTATTACTTGGACCACTTCGTCAACATCAGTATCTAATAAAACAAAAGATTTAAGGCTTGAGGTAGGCGATATGATGGAGGTATGATGTGATGAAATGTTGCTCTGAGATGTAATTTTTCGCTTAGTACGTTACCGACATTATCGGAAAAATGATTAAATTTATTCAACGCCAGAGTTGGATTTGATTCTGATTGAAGCAGATCTACAGCTGGTTCTTGAAGTTTTGTGATATAAGCGCAGGATTTTATAAATTTCCAAAGAAGCTTATTATTAGAGCCCGCCTTTTCCAGTTCTGTCTTGTTATATTGATGTTTTAATTTTTAAGAAGTTTGTTACAGAAATTTCGGTACCTTTTGTGAGTCACAGACATAATCTCATTATCAGGTTTTTTTTTGCTAACGAATGTAGTTTATCTCTATGCTTAATGCATCGCAAAAGACCTTGTGAAATCCAAGGCTTTGTTATTTTATGTTTGTTAGATAATTTTATAATTTATGTATTTTTGTGAATAACATGTTGCAATGCATTTATGAGGTAATCGAGTGAAATGTTGGGGTCAGCACATGAGTAAACGCGGGCAAAATCTATGTTAGGTATATCACATACGAGGTTTTCTATGTTTAGTTTAGTATAGCTATATGTGTGCATTTACTTTTATAATGTGATAGTTTTATTATTAGTAAGACAACGTGATGCTCTGTAATTGTTGAGTTAGTAAGAAGAGTACATGACGGTTGGCTTGTTTTAATAATGAAGTGATCTAAGCAAGATCCACTTTGATGAGTAGGAAACGTATGGGCTGGCAAGAGATCGTGAAAAGAGCATATTTCGATCACACCCTCGGATGTCATTTCTCCCTGATATAATATTTATATTTATGTCACCCGTTATAATAATATTTTTATATGATGATAGATTGTTTAGTGTGAGATTGATAGTTGTTTAGTGAGTTCAGGAACTTATCTACATTAAGCGATGGTGGAGTGTATACTGACAAGATGGCAGTCTCATTATTAATTTTAACGAGCAGACTGTTACAATCGTGAATACTTGGTTTTTCTATTTCAGCATTTAAGTAATTTTTAATGTATACTACTAGGCCATCGCGTTGGTTGATTATATTTTAGTTACAAAACGATCTATATCCAGCTATTGTTGGTAGTGCAATGGATCTTTTAGATACCCAGTATTCAGATAACACTATTATCTCACAATTTATTGCCATAGTATGCAACAGTATTTCAAGTGCCTGAAAATTCTTATAATACTACGAATATTTTGCGTCATAATCGTCACTTTTGTCATATAATAGAAGTAAGCTTTGACAATCTTCAATTTTAGAGACCTTAGTGTCTGAAATTGAAACTTCGTCAAGATTATCAATTCGTCTATTAGCCATGATTAGGTGCGGTTACAGGTGTTACCTACTTGTACTATGTGCTTCTTTCATGTTATCGGCACTCCTAGACGCCTTCATAGTCAACTGAGTTTAAATACCTGCCTTCAGCATACTTTCGAGCTGGGCAGTTCTCGTGTCCGGTTCGGTGGTCATTGAACTTCTTAAATCTTTTGCAAGTTGCGTAGGCCGACGGCGATGTTTTTTTCATTCTTTAATTGTATGACCAGCTTCACCAGTGTCCACAAGTAGGTGTTGTTTCGCGGCAGAATTTCACAGCATGGCCAATTGTAGCACCTTGTCACGAGAGTAAAGTCTCTTACTGGGCATGATGTCCAGTTTATAAAAACTCTCTCCAGGTTAACAAGCGCTTCTCTGGTGGCAGATGGTACTTCTATAATGTAGTTACACGTAGAAGTATTCTTCTTTCCAGACTTGTGGGACAATTTGGTAGAGCCTAGAAATGACTCCCGTGTCTTATCTGGGAATTTCTGAGCCAGGTTTTGCTCAAAGATACAATCAAAGACCTCTTTTTCACTGAGTGCAGTAGGAACATTAATAACTCTTGCATGCTCTTCAACAGAAAGGCCTGAAGCAATGAGTTTACTCGAGCTTTTAGCTTCTCAACGTCGTCTCTATTTTCTGTGCTGATGACAACACCGCCATTTTCTATTTTTCTGATGCCACGCACATGTAATTTCATTTCCTCGGAAGAAATTATGATCTGAATCAAAGCCTTTGTGTCGTCAATGCTTTTACTTTTGTCCGTTGGATATAGCGCTGATGTTATTAGGGCGGACAAAAGTATTGCTTGAAATTAAACTACTATATACGGATTTTATCGCGTTGTTTATTTAACACTCTATTACATAATTTAGAAACTGTTACACTACTATACTGTACTATTAAACTTTACTAATTTTAAGCTAATTAAATTATTAAAACTATCAAATCTATTTGTTTTTAAGTTTACACTTTCCCCGACGTTTCGGTTGCTTTTCAGCAGCCATGGTCACGGGGAGACTAAGATGGTAGTTGTCTCAATGTTCCAGTGTAGTTATTTCAAAGTACCCGAACATAATTTAGTTATTGGTGTTTCTATTTACGCAGAATGAGCTCAAAGTATCATGAAGTCTAGCTGTGGTTTGTTTCTTCTTGGGTTTGACTATTTGAAGTACTGGATCCCAAGCTGGTGGTACATTCCAACCATCTTCTCTATTGAAATTTGGATGTTTTTTGATCTCAATAGCCTCGCGAAGCATCCTTGGTAGGAATCGGTGTTCTTTAGCGAGAATCTGTGGTTTGTCAAATCTCAGGTAGTGGTTGGTCCCCTGTTGTACATGTTCACACACAGCAGACTTCAACGAGCGTTTGTGTTTAACGTCAGCTATGTGTTCTTTTATGCGGGTGCCTATGCTTCTCTTGGTTTGACCAATGTATGAGAGTCCGCAGTCACAATCTATTTTATAGACCCCTGCATCTTGTAAAGGTAATTGGCACTTGACGGATGGTAAAAATTGACTTATCTTCGTTGGCGGCTTGAAGTATGTGTTGATTGAAGCTCGCTTCAAGATGTAGCCAATCTTGTCAGTGACACCCCTTACATAAGGCAGTATAGCAGGCTGGCGCTCGACTGTGGCTGGCTTTTCTCGGGATCTGTGACAGCGGCGCGGCTGTTGGAGCTTGTTGTCTTGCAGTACTTGCTTGACATGTTGAAGCTCGGCGTCCAGGTGTTTCTTGTCACAGATCCCGTGGGCTCTCTGAAACAAAGACATTCCCACAGTAGCTAACTGTTTAGGATGGTGGTGAGATTCACCGTTTAAGTACCTATTTGTATGGGTCTTTTTCCTATACACAGTGTGGCTCAAAGTATGATCAGGATTCCTGATGACAAGTACATCTAAGAATGCTAATGAATTATTTGCCTCTAATTCCATAGTAAATTGGATGTTGTTATTAATGGAATTAAGATGTTCTAGGAATACACTAACACTATCTGTTGGTAATATTGATCATACTTTGAGCCACACTGTGTATAGGAAAAAGACCCATACAAATAGGTACTTAAACGGTGAATCTCACCACCATCCTAAACAGTTAGCTACTGTGGGAATGTCTTTGTTTCAGAGAGCCCACGGGATCTGTGACAAGAAACACCTGGACGCCGAGCTTCAACATGTCAAGCAAGTACTGCAAGACAACAAGCTCCAACAGCCGCGCCGCTGTCACAGATCCCGAGAAAAGCCAGCCACAGTCGAGCGCCAGCCTGCTATACTGCCTTATGTAAGGGGTGTCACTGACAAGATTGGCTACATCTTGAAGCGAGCTTCAATCAACACATACTTCAAGCCGCCAACGAAGATAAGTCAATTTTTACCATCCGTCAAGTGCCAATTACCTTTACAAGATGCAGGGGTCTATAAAATAGATTGTGACTGCGGACTCTCATACATTGGTCAAACCAAGAGAAGCATAGGCACCCGCATAAAAGAACACATAGCTGACGTTAAACACAAACGCTCGTTGAAGTCTGCTGTGTGTGAACATGTACAACAGGGGACCAACCACTACCTGAGATTTGACAAACCACAGATTCTCGCTAAAGAACACCGATTCCTACCAAGGATGCTTCGCGAGGCTATTGAGATCAAAAAACATCCAAATTTCAATAGAGAAGATGGTTGGAATGTACCACCAGCTTGGGATCCAGTACTTCAAATAGTCAAACCCAAGAAGAAACAAACCACAGCTAGACTTCATGATACTTTGAGCTCATTCTGCGTAAATAGAAACACCAATAACTAAATTATGTTCGGGTACTTTGAAATAACTACACTGGAACATTGAGACAACTACCATCTTAGTCTCCCCGTGACCATGGCTGCTGAAAAGCAACCGAAACGTCGGGGAAAGTGTAAACTTAAAAACAAATAGATTTGATAGTTTTAATAATTTAATTAGCTTAAAATTAGTAAAGTTTAATAGTACAGTATAGTAGTGTAACAGTTTCTAAATTATGTAATAGAGTGTTAAATAAACAACGCGATAAAATCCGTATATAGTAGTTTAATTTCAATGAATAACATTCGCGTAAACAGAAGACAAAAGTATTGCTGCTTTTCTTGACCATGTCGGGAAAGGAATTCTTATCGGTCTGGCTGCAGTTTCCTTTTACTACTTTTCTAATATCCTCGAGTGTGATCGAGGTATTCTGCGTTTCCTGTAGGTGCTGAATTGTGGTTTGTGCTATAAGCTACTGATAATGTACAACCATTTCAGATGAGGCATTGTTTACTTTGCGGCACAAATTTGTAACTCGTAGTTTAAGTTCCGAGTTTTATTTGCTTTCTGCAGCAATTGTAGAGATCTCACTCAAATAGGTATCTATAACCTTCATCCATCTCTGTATATGCGCTGTAGGGATTACATCAAATAGTTTAGCAGCGGCAGCAGGCAGCTTTACTTCCTGACGAGGAAACGGTAAGGGCAATGGCGACGGCGGAGGAGTTCTTCCTTTTAGTTGGCTGCGCCCAAATGGGCTGGAGCTTGCCATTTTTCAGTACTTGAACTCAGACAAAACCAATAAGCATTTTTTGTTATACACGTATAAAACTGCAATCACTCGATATAGTCGTGACACACTTAATTATTCACCAAGTCTAAAATTTAATATTTATAATATATGTATATTGCGCTACAATATACAAGAATTACGTCCGAACCGAGCGAGCCGATGTCCAAAAAATGAATATATATAAATGCGAGTTGTAAGTTTGTTTGTTATTGTTTTTTACACGTTCACGCCTTTGGTACTCGATCAATAATCAAGAAATTACGCATACACGTTGTCAGGGTACAGAAAAGGTCATAGGGTACCTGCCGTCCAAAAAGAACTACTGCCTCCGAGGATAGAAATTTATTGAAAATCTAGATTAACGCGTGCGAAGCCGCGGGCTTCAATGCGTGTACGTACACGCATGCAGTTACTTGCACGTGTCGACATTATGGTATACGTACAGATGTGTGCATTATCAACTGTCGATTACTAGCTCTATGTCTATGTGTAAGTGTTTAGAAATGAATACATAATATGCAAGCTCGGAGTTTCTACGTGTACGTATACGCAAGCAGTTACGTGTATGTCGAGGGATCCTACTGGACGGAGCCTTCCAAATAAATCCCCTAGGAGATCCATGTGGATAGAAATTCCAAATAGATCCCCCAGGGGATCTATGTGGACAAAAATTCCAAATAAATCCCCCAGGGGACCAAAGCAGGGGATCTTACTGGACGGAGCCTGTCAACATCCTACGTAGGTACTTATGTATACTAGTATGTATTATCAATGTGACGCGTTGGCCAGACTAAGGATGGGTCTGATGGGTTTGGCATATCCGAACCCTGAAGACTTCAGGCTTCTCCCTCTGAAGTGTACGCTGCGACTGATGCAGTACATTCATAGGGAGATAGCTCAGGGATAAACCTCGGGGCTGACACAAAAGATCCCAGTGGATCGAAGTGTCGCCGGTCTACAATGACTGGCCCCCGGATCAAGATAAGATAAGATAAGATGTATTATCAACATTTAACCATATATGTGAGTGTTTGGTATTGAAAATATATGCAAGGTGCTTTGTACGTACAATTATAAATGCGTATACGCGTACGTATACGCACGCAGTAACGTGATACGGATGTGTGCATTTTAACATTTTATTCCTTATGTGTGTGTAGATGATACATACCCTCCATCATCAGTGCCAAAGTCATCGAGCAGGTCAGTGAGTGCGTCGCGGAACTCGATCATGCCCTGCGCCGGCAGCGCCACCTGCGAGCGCGGCCCGCCGCGCGTTATGGTCTGTGACACGCGCAGAAAGCGCCCGCGTGAGTTCTCCTTCAGATCCAGGTAGTACCGCCGATTATCCTGCCGGTAATAACGAGTGATTGAATGACAAGACCAAAAAATAATTAAGTAGAACATGAAGAACCTGGTGGTACATAAGGTGTCGATTTCATATGTGAAGTCTCAAAAAGTAATTTTATACACGGATGAAACATCCGTGGTTGTTAATTAGATTGTCGTGGTGGTGTTTAACAGATTAAGCGCCTTGCCGTTCTTAAATGAACATGACCAATACATTTGCTACAGTGTCTGCTACATGATCGGCCTCGATGGCGTAGTGGTTAGTGTAACCGATTGCCACGCCTGAGGTCGCAGGTTCGATTCCCGCACAAGTCAAACATTTGTGTGCATGAACATGGATGTTTGTCTTGGTCTGGGTGTTTCTATGTATAATATGTATGTACTTACAAAAAAAAAGTATATATGTATATTTATTCATTGTCTAGTACCCAGAGTACAAGCTCTGCTTAGTTTGGGATAGACGGTGTTGTGTGTATGTGGTAGAATACTATAAAAAAAAAAAAAATGTGTTTGATCCCAAATGGGATAATCATTTGTGTGATCTACAAGTAGTTCTTAGTCTGAGTATTCTTTGGATACAACATTTGTAGTAAAAGTTCATAGCGACATATTTGTAAAAATATAGACACCAGTGCGCGCGAATATATATGAATTAAATCTGACGAATATTTTCGACAGATTTTGATTCGCTGTGCGCGTGCGCATCCAGATTCATACATCGCCCCATACGCACAGCGAACTAAAATGAGACGAATGCAAGCACATCTGTTTAGTTGAAGTTGTTCGGGCTCATATTTGCCGTCACATTCTTATCGGAAGTAATGATCTATTGGCTCAAGGGTTGTCCTCCAGACTTAGTCGTAATTCTTTATTGAATTATATAATTATATTGTTATGAAAGTGAATGAAGCCAGAGAACTGTGTCTGTCAGGATCGTAGCAAATGGAAATCCGTAGTCTCTGCCTACCCCTCTGGGAAACAGGCGCGAATCTACATAGATTCGCGCCATTGTCTTATATACATACATACATAGGTACATACCTATGTATGTATGTATATAAGACAATCAATATAGTCACTACTATACAACAATTCTTTAACCTTTTGAGTCGCAACGGCACAGCGGTGGCCGGACACAATAGATTTTTAATTGAGTCTGATATTCTAAGATTTGAGAGATTAAACTATTGAGTCGATGCGGCACACCGGCTTCCCGACAGAATAGATTTTTAATCATGTCTGGCATTCCAACAATTGACAGTTTAATGAGAACACATTATAATATATTAATCGGTTGTATAACCTTTTAAGGCAGCCAATGCACCCACAAATTAAGTAACAATTAATAAAGTAGCACAAATTTAGAATTTAAAAAGAAATCTTATACAAAGCCTTTACAAGATGTTGCAACTATTAAAATCGATAAAATATGATAATTAAATTATATATATAATAAAAATAAATTAATAATGTATTGAATACAATGGCGTGAGATTTTGTATGTAAATTAGAGTTATTATTTACATACAAAATCTCACACTTTATCAGCTTAACCATATTAAGATTTAAAGATAAAAGCAGTTTGTCTGGACGTCAGCATCGGAACGATAATTATTAATTTAACGATAAAACACAAATAAAAGTAAAAAAGAAATTGTGATGATTGACTAAGAAAACCTAGTAACAAAAATATATATGTAGTAGAATTATAGAACAACAAATTAAGCACACAATCACAACAATATTAATTATAGTAATCACATAGAACGACTCATACGACTCGAACTATTAATTAATCTACAGAGTCGCAGCGGCACACCGACGGCCGGACACAATAGATTTTCTATTATCTCTGCCATTCAACAATTGACAAGTTAAAAGAAACGTCCACAATTCCAACCATCGAATACAATTGAACACTCGATTATTTTGAGTAAATCGTAAAACAAAGCCAAGTTTTCCGAGTTCATCACCGCGAAGAAAACTTTTTCCTTTCAACTTTCATTCAGCAAGAGTTCTAAAGATTAAGAAGCCTTAGTATTCTAGGACAACAAGTTTGTTAGAATTAAGCAGATTTGCACCAAGTTCAGCCTGTTATAGTCGCATTGAGTACGAGGACTATTTATTCCTATCTTGCCGATTACAAACTCGTGGTACAAACTATTTATCTTGTATGAGTTTTGTGGCAGGAAAATACAATAGCGTTATGTCTAACCATAAGACAGAAGCTGCGATCTATTGATCAGCAATCATTCAACAGCAAAATATGCCCTTTGAACCAACAGAACGACAAGTAAAAGCACAGCTATCGAAATAATTCCCGTGTCGCGGGAGATGTTTTTCTAACAACAGAAACAAATAACACTTAAGAGCCGGGACAACAATTTGTAAATGACACAACTTTTTGGCGAACCCACACGCTTGGCGCAGAGGCAGTGGCGAGGCGACTCGTGCCAGAGGAGCCAGCGATCCACCTTGTGGTTAACGGCAGCTGTTCATAGATTTAGCTGTAGCGGCAGAAGCAATACCAACGAAATAACCATTGCTTAAAGTAAAGCAAGAACGCAAGCAGTACCTACGCAAATATGCTTAACGACTGAAGAAGACATAATGATGGTAGATACCAGTGCAACCTCTGGCCAGCAGCTTAAAGTGACACACAGGACTCTGTCACTAATGAATAATAAAAAAAAAATCCTATCTTTTCTTCTCATAGTTTCTACGCTCTTGCTTTGCTGAACATGACAACAAGTTAATCTAAGTTCACATTGATAAG
The DNA here is from genome assembly GCA_963675205.1 of Catocala nupta. Classification (NCBI taxonomy): domain Eukaryota; kingdom Metazoa; phylum Arthropoda; class Insecta; order Lepidoptera; family Erebidae; genus Catocala; species Catocala nupta. The sequence goes on from OY776104.1 coordinate 18,935,573, forward strand.
TGTCACTTTGACGTTCAAATGGGGTCGTCCAAATAATAAACAAGTATAAATGGAGGCGCAGCAATTTGTGGTCATGGTGGACGGAGATGGGTTTGAATCTGAATTGGTAATTTGAATTCGTAGATTCTGAATTGAACGTACTTACATGATTGTATGACAATCCTACTTGTCTATGCTCGAAAGCGGAAACGATGTGAGGGGATTTACCGCTATACCGCTCAAGTAAGCATACTAACTTACTAATACGAACACCAGAACGGTCCCTAAGCGTTACTTTGTAATACGACTAAATGTATCTTTGATTTTTAGGGCCATTTGATTTACAGGGTATTACAACATAGGTGAGGTCGAGCCGTCTCATCAAGTCACAACGGGAATAAATTACGGACCGTATTCGAACAACAAATTTCTCTTTTCTAGAACAATCTATCCGTTTTATTTAATCTTAATAATTCCCAATGCAATATAGAGACTTGCACACTCTTAAAGAAGAACATAAACTAACAATAACAACACCAGCATGGCACTGCTACTCAGAACGGGATTATAGGGGATAACGCAAAACTTCTGATAAAAATTCTTATCGCTTTAACATTTTTACGTTGCATGATTTATATATAAAGGTATATACAACTAAAACGGGCATTAACGTGATCACTCTTAGTATTTACATAATTTTTGAAAGAATTAATGTTTCGACAAGTTTCACTGGCCGTGGTCGCAAATGTGGTGTACTTGTGACCACGGCCAGTGCAAAATGGTCGAAACGTCTTCGTAAGAAATAAGTAGGTATATAAATATTAATTATGATCCCACTAATACCCTCTTTCTAGACTATCATTATGAAGAGAAAAGATTATCTTATGTTTGTAATGAATAAACTCAAAAACTACAGCACCGATTCGAAAATTTATTTCACCATTAGAAAGCTATTGTACCTAGAAGTAACATAGTCTACAACACATCACGCTACGAGCCACGACAGCGGCGCAGTAATCATAAAACGTGGGTGGTAATCCAAGGGGACAGCTAATCAGCTCAGTCTTATACAAAAGTTCTTATCTCGTAACGTGTAAAACTTTTCGCAATGAAAAGATTAAAATTCCAAGGACTTTATCTCATCGCTGCATAAATAAACTACAAGAATTTAGTTCTAATATCATGCTATGAGCTATTTAAAGCGAAAAGCTCAAACAAGCCACCGATTCTAATCGTTAGTGTTGATTTTTTAAACTAAAACCTTTTCATGTTTCTGTTACCACACGCGACTGTGGATGGTCATGCGACCTTTAAAGATAAACCTTATTAACATATATATGTTCACGCCAGTTTCCCAGAGGGGAAGGCAGAGACTATGTCTAAATCCTGACATACTTTATTCACTCATGATTTAGAAAAGGAATGCCTTAGGGGCGCCGCGGGATTGTTTGCGTATGACGTGCTTGAGGTCTTTCGGGTTAGATTGCTTGGTTGGTCAAAGAGTTATTAGATATTTCGGTCAAAAAATTGTCAGTGCCAGTACGGAGTCTGGATCTGCGCTCGGCAATCGACAATATAGGGGCACGCCCCCTACCCTTTTACGTGGTACCTAAAACCTTAGCTGGTGAAATATATGTGTAACACAACTCTATCTATCCCTTTAAGGAGATAAGCGTATTTATGTTCTAAAGGTTATACCACAAAGACAAAACTCTACCGGCATAGCTTGCAGATAAGTTATCATACAAGGGAAAATATGTAACAAATGATATAGAAAATCTAGGTCCTGATACACTACACAGCAAGGGTATACCAGCGATTCAATTAATTTTATTCAAAATTTCGAGTTATTCGATTAATATCGATTATTATTATCATGATTCGAATATTCGATTATTATTATTCGAGTTACTTGAAAGTCTCAGTAACAGCCCGGCGTCAGAAAGCTGGCGATGGTCCCGTATCGATCTCTCTCTAGTTGCATCGGACTGCGCTCTCAGACTACAAGAGTGAGTAGGAAGGTGCACTATACGACCTGCGCAGCTGTCTAATCACTGGTAAGATAGCCGCCATAACCAAAACTCAGTCTGGAGTAAAGATGTTGTAAAGGAATTATTATATTCGAATGTGATGGTGAACGGCACAGTTGCAATAAGTGAGCTGCATCCTTGACCTTACACCATAATTACCATGACCTTCAGAAAAAAGTGTCTACAAGCATTGTACCTATTTTTTAATTTATAAGCCATAGATTTACTTTATGATGCTGTCCGAGCTAACAATGAATGTTAAATAATTATGTCGCGTCTGGTACCCACAGGACAGGCTTGCCTAGTGTGGGGCCACAGGATATTGTATTTGACATCGTTAATATTTTTTGGCAATAAACAAATTTTTATTTTTTTATTTTATAGGAATACAATGTTGTGTAAAAACTACAAGTCAATCGAACACAAACGTACAGAACAGGGATGCTGCAGATGCAGATTTTTTGATATCCGCGGATGCGAATGCGGATACGGATATTTGAAGACTCACATCCGCGGATGCGGATGTTGATGAAAACTGTTCATTTTATTTAATAATAAGTATCTAATATCACCGTCTTCGCAGGTTCAAGCCTGTTTTCCAAAAGTTCATAAATTAAATACGAACTACTGAACAACTGATTTCTATCTTATCGTAACCTACGCTATATCTGGACCCGAATTAACATCCGCGTTGATTATTGCGGATGCGAATGCGGATGCAAATGTCCAAATCGATGCGGAAGCTCCGCAATTGCGGATGCGGATGCGAATATTCGCAACATCCCTGGTACAGAAGCATAATTTTTGAATATAAAGATTATTATGCTCGGCAAATGTAATCCTGCCCAAACGAACCGATCACAGAGCCACCTACCGGCTCCAATTGTGAATCTACCCCAACCAGGGACCCACTCTAACACACACAAGAAATGACATCAAACTGGGTGTAGCACTTTGGAGTTGAGTGACACATATGTACGTATAGAAGAATTATATACAGGGTTAAATTAAAAATACTAATAACCTTTTACCTGTGTCTCTCTTACATCATACTTAACATCTTTCGTTTTACAACTTTCTATAAAACTTAATACGTTTACCAATAATCATATTATTTTAACAAGTTTAAAATTGCAAGCGTCCTACACGACGCCTTCCACTCGCGGTGTATTGTTTGTTTACACCGGTGCTTTCTTTTGCGACGCGTATCGTCGTAATGCGATTAGAGAAACCAACTTTATTATTTGTATTTTTTAAATAAAAATATCGAATAACGCTATCCAAAAATAAAGATTATTCTAAATCTGTTAAAAAATAAATAAGATACAATCGTTTCAAACAGTAAGGGTAATTATCAAATGTCAGAAAAAGGATGCATGATACAAAGTATGACGTACTCACTATTTAACCGCACTTATGCGTCTGTCAGTCATCCCCACTAAGTCCTCATGTTTTCTTATATCTATGTATATCTAAAATATTACATACTATATTCTGAACCAATTTTGATTATTTTAACAAAAAGATTGCTTTTAATAGCATTTGTGTTTAAATAATATTTAAATAATATACAAAATCAAACAAAGGCACACTATTATGAGTAATAGTAGAAGAAAAGTTAGTATTTTACTATTAACGATGTCACTTCATATTATTATAAAACAAAGTCCCCCATCGCGTCTGTCGGTCCGCGATAAACTCAAAAACTACTGAACAGATTTTTATACGATTTTCACCAGTAAACAGAGTGATTCATGAGGAAGGTTGTACTACCCGTGCGAAGCCGGGGCGGGTCGCTAGTCTATACAAATACTATAAAGCTGAAGAGTTTGTTTGTTTGTTTGGTTGAACGCGTAATCTAAGGAACCGGTTCGAATTGAAAAATTCTTTTAGTTTTGGATAGCCCATTTTTCGAGGAAGGCTACGACCAATAGGTGCGAACCATCAATAATTTCTTTTGCAAAAACGTGAAATATTCTCTTATTTGAAGCAGACGAAGCAGCCAGTATATAATAATTAGTAAAGAAGTAAAGCTAATGTATGTTTTACCACGGACCTTGAGCATCATTTCTGACTTGAGTTTCCCATCGTCGGGAACATTGTCTGGGTTGGGAGGGCCAAGCGATGAGTAGAAGTCGCTGAAACTCGAGAGGTGGTCACGAAACTCTGCTGCCGTCGACATCGCCAGGAAGATCTGACTGCGCCGGCCATCTGCACCGATCTGTACAAAATATACATCATTTTAAAATAACAAAATAATTTCAACTAATATTATAAATGAAGTGTTTCTTTTTTTTTTCGTAAAAGACAACTCACGCTCATGGAATAATTCCTGTGTTGCGACTGCTTTACAAACGTTCAAACAACAGGCACAAAAATCACAAAGACTCGGTACAAAAATTTTTTGTCCTGGGACTTAAGCCATTACGCCTTCCGTGCAGTTTGTTTATTTGTTACGCTTTCATGCCTTAACTACTCGACCGACCATCATGAAATCTCGCATACACGTAGTCAGAGGTACGGAAAAGGACATACAATACCTTGTATGCAGAAAATAAAATACTGTTCGTAAACGAGCGAAGCCGCTGGCAAAAGCTATTAATATAGACAGCCTATTTAATCACTTACAATACCAATATGGTGTAGTACGGTGTTAATCATTTTATTTATTTTATATAGCCATCTCTCGCTCTTCAAACCATTCCCGTATCGCGGAAGACTTTACAAACATTTAAACAACGGATACAAAGACTCGAAACAGCTATGGTTGATTGTGGATCACACATATTGTTATCACGCGTGTGTCTATTAACGCACTAGTGGCAGTAGCGAGACGATTTATTAATAATTTTATTGCTTCAACACACGAAATATTACAATAGGCATGTTGACTAAAAAAATAGTATAAAATAGACTAGCAAAATATAACGGATACGTATTTTTTCTTTTGTCACACAAACTAATAATAACAAAGATACAACGGGTTTAAATTTCGTGTAACGTCACTTGTTGGTACAAATTATATAGGACAGTGACGTCACAAGCCCCCACTCCCGAACTTTAATGCGTTATATCTTAGTAAATATTCCATGTTTTATTAAAACATACAATAGTTGTCCAATATTTTTTCCTAATCTAAAAGATGGACTAATTAGAATCACTTATTTTTAACCCTGTCAACATGGCTATTATGATTCATCTCAAACCGATACAGATAAGATGCGCACCAGATGCATCGTACCTGTGCCTCTTGACCGGACGTGAGCTACCGCATAATCGGCGCCCGCGCATTACCGGGATTATTCGCGTATTAGACATTTAATGAACATTTTGATGATAAAAATAGGCTTTTTGCCGATGTCGATAGTAAATCATGATTTGATTCACAGGTGATTTAGTCGATACCATGTATATTGCCCAAAATAAATTTATTTAGTTTAATTTGACCTATTGAGTTGCAGCGGCACACCGGTGGCCAGATACAAAACGCTCTCAATTATCTGTCATTCCAACAGTTGACATGCTAACCCACTACACGCTTATAATACTAACTAAACATGAGGATATAATAAGATTTACAAGAATAAAAATAACCGGATAAGAAAACCGAGTATAAATCTTCTTTAGTAAACCACAAACAGATCAATAGTTGGGTTTGAACCCAGGTTTTGATCAATAAGTGCAGTGAGTTCGCTTGGTAACGGCGTTTCGTCATTAGCAATAGTAGGTATAGCAGATAGACACGGCTACTAATAAACTAGTTTAACATGGATTTGCTTGCGTGAATCCATCGGGATCACATACTAAGATAAAAAAGATAGCCTGTGTCCTTTCCCAGAATACGATCTATGTCTTTGCCAAATTTCGTCAAATTGGTTTAACAGTTTAGCCTTGAAAGTTTAACAGATAGACAGACAGACCTATCTTCGCATAAGGCCGTCCGCTGCGTTAAGCGGGTACACGCAGCGGTCGCCCGCGCGGCGTGCTGTTTTCTATTATCATCCTTAGGCGATTATCACACTGCACCGCGCACTGTCGCGTAGCGCGGGGCCGCAGATTTTAACATTGTATGCAAGTATTTCAATTTATATAGAAAACACGCCTAGGACAACATAGTGCCGACGCGTCAATGCGCGGATGGGCGTCCCGCGCGCAGATTCTGTCATACTGCGCGTGAGCGCGGGGCGTGCCGCGGGGTATAATACACTGGCTCCACAGTCCCGCGCGAGATTTTATGCTCCTAGGACGTTTTCGACAGCGCAGTGAACATTTGCCTTTATTTGGCGCGGGGCCGTCGTACACTGCCACCCCGCGCGGAGTAGCAGATTACACCGCTAAGTGAAGCAGATCTGCGCCTCCGTCGTCGCGTGCGTGATATGTCGCTCCGCGCACCACGGCGGGATGCTTCGCTAGTGGGAGAATCGCCTTAGAGCAGCGCTACATGAGGGGGGTCTCCCGTCGCACGCGGAATATAAAAAACAGCATGGCCGCGCGGGCGCCCGCTCCGTGCACTCGCTTATCGCAGCGGACGGCCTTTATAATATTAGAGTACAAACAACGCAGTTACTGTGATTGGTTCGGTGAGAAAGACTCACATTCCGTTCGTCGCATTTTTATTGCTTTTCCTTAAAATCGGCTACGCGTGTCATATACCAGGTACAGTGATATACCAGGTATTACAAGCTAATGAAGGTTACAGCAACCGCTTATCGTATCATGTATCGCAAGCTCGTTTACCAGTATAGGTATATGGTAAAAAAAATATTAACACATTTTGTCAGCAAAAACCGCAACGAATCAGATAAAAGACTGTCACACAGAAATCTGAAGTTTTAGCTCACAGTACCCAGCTCTGACTGTTCAAAATTATCTGCAAAGGAAAATATGGTAAAGAAGTCTGTATAAGAGTTATCCACAATGGTACATATGTTTGAGACCATTGTGGATAACTCTATGCCATTTCCGCTATTTAAAATGTTTTGCTAGAAAAACCAATAACATTTTGCCTGACTCGGAAAGCAATGGCATGCACTACCGTTACGTCGCATTTCTATAAATCGAGTCTCATATCAGAATTTTCTGATTTGGTACCTACATGAAACGAATGTTGTACATTCGCTTCATGTAGGTACCAAATCAGAAAATTCTATAAATCTGAAATGGATTCCAGTCATTAAAAGTTTGGTTTTAAATTTTGATCAACATTTTTATACGTAAAAGATAACGTAGTATATCTGTATTACGTTACGTAACGTTAAAATAATAATGCCTTTGTATAAAGCCATTTCCATTGAAAACTTGTTTTTGGCTTTGGACATTATTAAATCCTCCAATCCACTCTAGACGGAGCCAAGTGGTGTCAGACTGGTACTGACTAAATTCACACCCATGTTTTTCCATTGCCCGTTTGAATTTCGTTGTTGTTTTGGATTATATTGCCCCGGGATTCCTTTCGGGTAGCTAGTAGAGTAGAGAGTGGTAGTAGATAGTTCTAGCAGACGCCTGCCATGTGCCCTAGCTCCGACTAGCTCTAGTATTAATGCTGACAAATACAGGAGAGGCGCGAGAGAAAAGCGCACCATCGTCTCAGGTCTGTTTCTGGTAGGACGAATGCTCATAGCTCGCCACCCGCAAGCCCGATGACCAGCCACCATCACCCCTCCTGCAATCCGGGCGTTTTAGGGCGTTAGAGTATTTACTACTTCACGATCTGTATTTTAACCCGTGGATTTACTTTACATAGCAACTCGACATGGTACATCGTACATTGTCTAAAAGCGCCGCAAACTAAACTGGACACTGCCACACAGCGTCTACTACTGTGGAAATCTCTCGACTCTTTTGGGACTCCCCAAAGCGGTGGACTTAAAATTGCTGTAACTGTGTTTTAGCAACTAACATACCTAAATTTAAATTTAGTAAACATACTAACCGATAACCTTTGACGTTTGTAAGTGTTACTTTGTGACCTAGATAGACAATATTTTTAACTGTATCTATACATGATAAAGCCGCATTATCCTACCAGTCTGCCAGAATGTTTTTTTGGATAGCAGCAGCCGTTTCATGCATTCTTTACCGCTAGGCCAACGAGGTAGTCCCTTAACTGTCACATTTAATTATTATTTTTACAAAATTAAATCGCTGTTGGCGACATATCTATCGATATTGCTTATAACAGTACGAAAACACAGCAGGTATGTGTTAACGGTAAGTTACAAAACGCTCGGTCCATTAACGCGTCGTACGTTGTATTGGACGCAGCAGCGTCAATCGCAGCTTGCGACAAAAAGGATTAGATTTCGTTCGTCGCTTCTGCGTCGCTCGCACGCTGCGATTAACGCTGCGTTTAATGCAACGTATGACGCGTAATGAACCAAGCACTTTATAATTTACGGTTAACACATACCGGCTGTTGTTTCCGTACGGTTATAAGCAATTTCAGCCACTGCATAAATCAATAATGCCAAGGACTATCGATTTTTACAAACAGACTACACTTTGCATAAGGAAAATCTAGGGTTTCTATACCACTAAGTAGGCAAACTAGTATTTGGCCATATGGTCGGCGGTTATCGTTACCTCTTTACGCTTACAACCCCGGAGGTATCTCTTGTACGTAATTAGGAAGAGAAAGAGATTATTGGTAAACAGAATTTTTTTACGCAGCACAGCAAATCATTAAAATATTACTAAAATTATGCGTTATGATTGTAAACACGTCAAAAAAAGTCTGCGTTCACTTGTAAAAGTCGAGATATTTTTCTCGTGTCAAAATATAATTAATGCTCTTTTTTTGATGTGTGTATGTTACACCGTAGCGCCAAAACTACTGAGCCCATTTTAATAAAGGAGGCTTCCTTCGATTGCTACCTATTGCTATTATGGCCCAGGTAACAAAAGCTACATGTCATTTACGACCATAATGTGAAAATGCCAAAAGACTTAAACAGAACTTTCTAATCAGGAATATCTAACATTTATGTATTTATACACCTTTACAATATATTTACAGGATATCCCAAAACGTTTTAAGCTATACATAATATATAACTAAAACACAATATTAATTATATACAATATTACAAATTTTACAAATTAAATACTATCTATTTCTGTAATAAGTATCAAGTTCTGTGACAATTAAATTTATGAGCTGTATTACGCGCGACTAAGGGAAATATTGGAGCAAGTTAATCCTTGCCAATGGGTGAACATATCGAAAGACTTGTCTCTTACTTTTTAATGTATTTATCACTATATTTTGCCAGCCGTGCCTCGGAGAGCACGTTAAGCCGTCGGTCCCAGCTGCCATGAACATCTATGACAGTCGTTATTGGGAAGTCAGTGCCCTACAATATCCTGACACTGGTCTATCCCTAGGGTATCGTTAGCCTTCGGGATGCGGTGGTCAGGTTGCAGCCGCTCCGTGTAAAAGCTGATATCCAGTAAAATCCGGTTAGACTAGAAAAGCCGACCCCAAAAGACTTGGGAATAATAAAGGCTAGGGAGAAGACTAGATTTTGCCTGCGGCTTCGCTTGCGTAAATGTTGGTTAGATTAGTAACAATACTTTTTTTCTGGATGAAGGGTGTGTCCTTTTCTGTACCCCGGACAATGTGTATGCGAAATTCCATGCTGATTGGTCGAGTAGTTAAGGCATAAAAGCGCAACAAACAAACTTACTTTCGCATTTATAATATAAGTTATAATTGCCCTACACCCTGCGGTAATCAAACACGCAACGCTCAAACAATTGATAGCACTAGGGTGTTTGCAAATGCCTGCAACCGCGATCGTTAATATTACAGCTAATCCTGATGGCCGTGGCACCCTTGTATTTGCGTTTGCGTATTTTATTCTTCTGAGTTTAATACTGTTTCATTGCTAATGACTGATATGTTGCCTGAAAACAACTCGTGTGTGCTTCTGTTAACAAATACATATATAATGTGTAAGGAAGATGTGGTTATAAGTTAAAGTATAGGCTAATGTAAAGGCAACATTTTATTAAAGTGACAGTCTTATAGAGAATGACTATTTTTAAATAAGAATATGAAGCCAGACAGTGCTTATTCAGCTTATTTTTTATGTTTCTAAATATATTTTAAACGACATCGTCAACGTTGACAACCTCTTGTAGGCACGTTTACTATATTCAGAAATGAGTTAGTTTTCCTAAGGACAGTTAATTTTTAAACATATTTTATGAAAAATATGTCGAAATTTTGCTGCCCACATCTAAAACGACGCGTTTCTGGATATTATAAGAACCAGGTAAGGTCTCACAAAGTAGACATTTTTATGTAAGAACACAAAAATTACTACTTTGTGAGAATTATCCCCCCTGGCTTTGCCTGCCCATGTCATGTCCGAATTTGTCCGACAATGTCAGCGTAAAAAGATTAAATCATAAATTTCTGCACGGACGAGGTAGTGGTTTAAATTGTCGTCTCTCCACTGCAACTGCATCGAGAGCTGTGGGATCGATACCTATTTGGATTTATTCAAAAAATAAAGCTTTGGGTTTCAAATTACTGGTATTCTTGTTAACCCCCCAGCTAATCTAGAATGCTAGTGTTAGGAGTGGGTTCACATCGGTAGTGCAATAGGTAGGATTCGAACCAGCGACCTCTCGATCGCAAGTCCAATGCCTTATCTTATCTTGTGTGGGGGGCCAGTCAGTACAGAGCGGCGACACTTCGACCCAGTGGGATCTTTAGTGTCGACTTTTCCAATAACGACTGCCATAGATGTTCATGGCAGCCGGGACCGACGGCTTATTGTGCTCTCCGAAGCACAGAGCAGGCGATAATTGTCAATCAATACGCACATCATTGCGAAAAGTCATATAACTTCCGAAAGTCAGAGGTGCGCGACGTGGGTTCGAACCCGATTCTCTCTGCATTGCAGTCTCTTGGTCTCCGCACTGAGCTATCGCCAATGCCTTATCAATTGTTTGTTATTTGTGTGTTTGTAAAGACCATTGCGACAGGAATTAGGCGGGAGTTGTGTTTAAAGAAGTAAAAAAGAATAAAAGTGCATAGTTGGCATGTATTGAATCGAATTAGGCGTTACTTAGCGGAAATCCATTGTACTAAAATAATTGGAAAGAGAGAATGGATTACTGGACATGTATATAAAATCTACAAGCAGCTATCAAAATCTGACACTGGATAAATGTACGATATAAACACTATAATGCTTTCAGACATACGGACGTCCACCTTATATAAATGGTTCTGGATTCCAGCCAGGCCTTACTTATATCAAGTTTTTGTTAGAAGACTTTATACTGCACAACTTAGTGGATAACACAGTTGGCTATGTATATTATATTATTTCCTATGTATTTATGTAACATGTGATTTACATAAACGGTCATCCTAACTAATATGTTAGTTTGTTACGCTTTTGCGTCTGAACTACTTGACCGATCATCAGAAAATTATCGCGTACACGTTGTCAGGGGTACAGAACAGGACATATACCTTTTATTCAGAAAATAGGAACTATTCCCAAGGGGTAGAAATTTATAGACGAAATCGATTAACGCGAGCTCAGCTACGGACAAAATCTAGTACTTAATTATCCTGAAGTAAGCTTACTGTTTCATATACAAAGATTAAAATCATAGATGATTTTCGTCGGCCTCAATGGCGTAGTGGTTAGGGTTAGGTATGTTGCGAATAATCGCATCCGCATCCATAATTGCGGAGCTGCCGTATCGGTGTGGATATGTGCATCCGCATCCGTATCCGCAATAATCAACGCGGATGTTAATGCGGATCCAGATATAGCGCAAATTGCGACAAGAAAGAAAATGGGCCGATGAACGGCGCAATGACTCTTCAAGTGAAGGTGAGAATCAAGTAACACTAGAAAATGGTATTGCAAAATTTATGAACCTTTGCAAAACAGGCTTGAACCTGCAGAGGTGATATTAGATACTTTTATTAAATAAGATGCACAATTTTTATCAACATCCACATCCGCAATTGCGGAGCTTCCGTATCGATTTGGAAATCCGCCCCTGCATCTGCATTCGCGGATGTCAAAAAATCTGTATCTGCAACATCCCTGGTTAGTGTACGCACAAGTCAAACATTTATGGACATGGATGTTTGTCTTGGTCTGGGTGTTTCTATGTATAATATGTAGGTATGTATTTACAAAAAAAAGTATATATGTATGTTTATCCATTGTCTAGTACCCATAGTACAAGCTCTGCTTAGTTTGGGCCAGATGGTTTTGTGTGTATGTGATAGAATATTATATTATTATTATTAATAATAATAATACTATTCTACCACATTATTATAGATGCATTACGTTAAAATGTTATCACCTTTCTGGACATTAATTAATTATGTAACACAATGCCAACATGACATCTGAATTATAAATAAGGTATTATCACGCTCACTCATATTGAAAATTATATCGTCCTCTATTATATAAATGTGTTGTGTGAGTTCACTCTTCATAATGTGGACACTTTTTGTGTGATGTAAGTACGGTGGGGACACATTTATAATTTGAATATTGGACTTTATATACAGTAAGTTAACTTCAGCTTTAACGAAATGGCATTCCCTTAAACCTTTTAATCTACATCATTAATAGAATAAAAAATACATATCATAAAAAATAATATAGAAAATACAAAAAACTAAAAAATAAAACAAGATAAATAAAAATAACAACCTAATATATTAACGCTTAGAAAACGTAAAAATACAAAGCGTATGCACATAAGCGAACTACGCTTAATAGTGTGCATACGCTATTTAGTAACTACGTATGGTCGTTAGAATATTACTAGTTAGAAGCCTATTAATTTAGTAATTGTTTTCCCCGCGGTTTCACGTGCGTAAGTCCCGTTTCCGTGGGAATATCGGGATAAAAAGTAGCCTATATGTGAATACAGGTCTCCAGCTATCATACCAAGTCAATACTCATCGCAATCGCACCAGTAGTTTTTGCGTGAAAGAGTAACAAATATCCACACATCCATACATACATACATTCTCACAAACTTTCACATTTATAATATTATTAATATTAAGTATATAACGATCAAAGAACAAAAATGCTTATTAGGCGAAAAAATAGTCTATAACGTGTTGTGGTTTCGTTAAACCTCCACAATACGAAATTCTTGTTATGGCACTTAAAATATTAGACATACAATTTTCTTACTTGACTTCGTTTGTCAACATACATATATAGCGTACAGATAGCTAAGGAAAACATATATAGGTATATATAATATATCAGCCCTGTATTAAACTGTTCAAATTCGACCAAAATTCCTAAGCTGGCTACTTTGTTTTCTGTTTTTCTCTATTACATATAAATAAGGTATAGGTAACCATAGTTACAAAGAATTGTACGAAGTCAGACGAACAATGTCGAAATACTACGAACGCGTTTCGACTGCGTGCGTCAAATGCATGGTTGTGTGCGTGTAGTGTTTTCATTAATTTAATATTAATGCTTATATTATAAAAATATTAGGATTCGCCGCTCCATCTCCATATAAACTTTAACTGTGCCAAATTTCATACTCCTCCGTCCGCGCAATTTTCGTAAAAAGGGATACAAAGCTTTTGCTTCACATATTAATTAATATAAAGATAATCTGAAATCCGTAATCCAATGGGTTTATAATAACTTTCTTTGCATAGGTACCAAACCACCAATGTCTTGTTGGCTATAGAAAAGCTTCTAATGTATTGCCTGCAGTAAATGTGACTGCTGTGCATGAGGAAGAACCCAAGAGGGTTCGATGACCGAGTAAAGTATTTTTTGATTTTTCTGTCAGGATGTGATATTTCTCCTACGTAGCACGCACATAAAACGCTTTAAGTCTAAATATACACCACTTCATTTACCTAATACACGCCTTTATCGATTAAATTAATATTCTTCTTTTTTCTTTTCGTGTGCTTAGTGGCCAACCTCTTGTCAAGAGTTGTTCAAGCCGCCCGTAGGCCTCTAACGTGGCTTAACGACTGCTGTCAATTTGGCAACAACCGGGACCGACATTTTACGTGCCCTCCGAAGCACGGAGACGCTCAGATGAAATACCACTAAGCGGTCACCCATCTATAGACTTACCGCCCCCAACGTTGCTTAATCTCGCTAAACGTTTACCGATCAGTGAGTGCAACTGGCTATGAGCTACAATATATACTCATGAAAATAAGCATATTTTAACACAAAATCCTTACCAGATAAAGTTTTAATTCATATAAAACAACAATTTAATAATTAAGGTTACAAAGTTACACAAACTTTCATCCGTCAATGTCAAAGTTACGGTAACGATTGTCAAAGTTACGCATAGCAACGAGTGAAAAGAGTTTTACGCATTTTTGACGGCAAACGCACACCCTTTTTATCGTCTAAAAGTTTTCTTTCAAAAGTTAACGTAAAGTTGAAAAGCGAATTACTCTCATTCCTGGCCGTTTTAATTAAGAAACCGTTTTAAATGTTTACTTAGAAAAAAGGTCTTTAAACGAACCTATTTTAACATCTTTTCTTTAATAATAACTGTCGTACTGTTGGGCATGGGCGTCTCCTCTGTAAGAGAAAGGTTTAGGCTATAGTGAACTACGCTGGCCCAGTGCGGGTTAGCAGACTTCACATACCTTCGGGAACATTATGAAGTCTACCAGAAATGCAGGTTTCCGTAGGATATCTTTTAACATTTAAGCGAGCGTTAATTAACTATTTGAAGACACACATAACTATCGGAAACTTGGAGGAGTGCCTTAGAATTGAGCTCAAGACCTCTGCGCCGCTGTCAACTCAACGGTCTCTCACTAGGATATCAATGCTATACATATTATATTTATATATATATTTTATATTATATTCATTTCCTTATATCTATATATATAAAAATCAATGCCACTTTTCGTTGTAATTAAACTCCTAAACGGCTGGACCGGTTTGAATGAATTTTTTTGTGTGTGTTATGTGGATTCGAGGATGGTTTAGATATAGTTTTTTTTTTATTTTTTTTTTCAGGACAACCTTTGTCGGGACAGCTAGTATTATTATAAAACAATGTCTGTCCGTTTGTACGATTATAACTCAAGGACCATACGACTGTTTTTAGTATATAAATGTGATATCTAACCTATTAATACGTCTATGCAAGGTTGAATTCACGGAGCGCGGAGTTGTTTATATAGTCGCCGCTACCACAACGGCGAACGTAGTGGGTACGAATGCCACAAAGGACGAAAAATGTGTTTTCTACAAAATAAAATGGTTGTCTTGAGTGTTTTTTGTCTCTGTTATCTAAATGTCAGTGTCAAGTCTCCCACGACGTAGGAATCATTACTTGCGCGGGAGTTGTTTTTTAAGAATTACCTAACTAATTACTAACTTATTCTTATAGAGAATGGCTGCAGAACCTTGTTGATATGAGTTGTAAAATACTAAACCTCCTCGATGGCGTAGTGGTTAATGTAACCGGCTGCCACGCCTGAGGTTGCAGGTTCGATTCAGCACAAGTCAAACATTTGTGTGCATGAACCTGGATGTTTGTCTTGGTCTGGGTGTTTCTATGTATAATATGTATGAATTTCCAAAAAAAAAAATATATATGTATGTTTATCCATTGTCTAGTACCTACCCATAGTACAAGCTCTGCTTAGTTTGGGCTAGATGTTGTGTGTATGTGATAGAATATTATTATATCATTATTATTATAATTGGCGTTTTATAAGACTTACCGCGAGTTACTTGAAAGTATCTCATAGACTTAACCCTTTGCCTGAACATAGCAACTAATTTAAATGTAGCATTTATTTTTCACTTAGTAAACTAACTAAACAATAGGTTTTGACGTTCACAGATGCTGCTTTTGATATAAATGAATAATCTTTTTAACTTGGACGTTGTATACATGGCAAATTGCTTGACTATAAAATCTTGTTACAAGACTGTTGCATGTTCATGTACCTACCAACTGTAATTTCAATAGCATACCACACATTTACTCACGACAACTTGACTGATACGAAGAGATACGAGCCCATCCATCAAATATTTGCGCGACGCGCGTTTTCTCCCAAACAACTATATTTTTTGTCTGTAGAGAACGGAATGTTGGACGATAATAAAAGTTCAATTAATAGTTTTGATGCGTGTTTGGTTGATGGACAGTTTGTTATCGTGTTTGTGCGTTGTCTCTTTGTTTTACGAATTCAAATATTGAATAGCGCCTGTACCATCCTCAAGACAGACGAGATTCAGGCCTATTGTAGCAACCCGTGACGTAACAAGATGGCTTGTTTTTGTGGCAATAGTCAACTGCACTGTTACGTCACGATCTAGAAGCCGTACAGTCGTCTTGCTCCTGTCATAAATCATAGTTGTGTCTCGTTTGCAACCTTGGTCATTTTAAAGACAGAATAGGGATTCGAACTTTTAGTTGCCGGACGAAATGCCATAGGTCTACTACTCTTAAGCCGGTTACCCGTATGAGACGGTGGTAGTTTCCTGGGCGAAGTCATTAATACCGTTATTACATTTGCTAATGGCAGGCTCTATCAATCCAAAATCGGCCTACTTCGACAAAATAAAATTTTGGCTTATTAAAGTAAATAATTTCAATTATTATAATAGGTACTTAGCTAAAATACATTTTTTCAATATTTCGCTCATATTATTTTCCAAATCCAATCTCTAAAATATAACGTATATTTCAAATATATATATTAAATAAGTTACAAGCATTTCAAATCTGATAGTATGGCTAATTGTCAAATGACAGAATCAGGTTGGACGATATAGTTGTGACGTAACCGCTATATTAAAGCAGCTGACCGAGGGAGATAACGAGATATCCCCACTACACTCCACTTAATTACTTCCTTATTTCGCAAGTCATTTTGATACAATTTTCACACAAAGATTTCTATTAATATTTTTTTGCTTTTGTGTGTAAAATAATGTTCAATACAAACATAGACAACTACCCAATTAGAATAGATATCCAAGTATTTACTGATACAAACATCAGCTGTTTGTCAACACTATCTTTAGATAATATTATGTATTATCGATTACACAACAAAAAAATAAAAAACTTGAAAAACCATGAGGTATGCGAACGATTGAATACCTAAATCAAGCGAATCAGTCAATTCATCATTAGTCATTATTCGCATTTGTAACAAAAACCTACATTATCTTGTATTTACATCGATAAATATCTTGGCGGGAATCGATTGCATAACATCGCGCCTTTAAGTTCGAGAGTCTAGGCAGAAAGGTATGTTTGCAGAAGCGAGGCGAAGATATAGTAACAGTAGCCGACCGGACTGGGTAAGGCTTTGGATTTGCGATCGACAAAGTCTTTGGTTGAATCCGGCTATTGCATTACTGACGTGAACCCATTCCTAATACTGGCATTCTAGCTCAGCTGGTGAGATTAACAAGAATACTAGTAATTTATAATCCAAGTATTCATCGTATCATTTAACAGATGTTGCTAAACAATCTATAAATGAGATCTCTGAACCTTCGAGACCTCAACAGCACCACAACTCTTAATCAGCGGCTGATAAAATATACCTTTCGAGGCGCAATGGGCTAGCCAGACTCACAGCGCCCTTGTTCTAAGTTCCGCCTGAAATCCTATCTTCTTGGGTACTTCTACTTACAGGTAGTAATTGAGTTAGGATTAATTGGGTAACAGATTACACAACTATTCAAATAAACATTTTAGGAACTGCCCAACTGGATGCAGCCGCGGTCTCGCAATAGTCGCAATCGCGTCGCATAAATTTTCTAGATCTATGAAATCACAAGAGTTGTGAGTTTAGGTCATTTTATATCCGTGAATTGTGTGTTTGTAAAGTCCGACACATGGCACGACGTGTAATGCGACATATGTCTTAAATAATATGTAAATTGCAAAAGTTGTCGCAAAATATATCTTTTCAATTTGGTCGAAGGACAGTAAAGTGTGGTGTTCTTACCTCTGCGACCTTGATGAATCTGCCGCGGCGATTCTGCTTCACGTCCAGGTAGAACCGCTTGGACTGGATCTGGAGCATCTTCGTCGCCAACTCCTGCTCCTGTGGCTGCTGACCTGGACATCAAATACAACAGCGTTAGTGATATCATACAGAGTTACACCCAATTTTCGGAAGGCAGGTGCTATGGATTACTGGTTCGCGCATTGCATTTAAATGGTAAAGGCTACAGCAACATTTCCTAAAGAATTGCTGCTAACTGTAATACTGCTAATGGCAATCTTAGCAACATTTTTTGTACCAGATGCCAGAATCAATATTTTAAGCTTATATATATATTGGCTGCAATATTTTAAGGATTATCCCACTTTAGTCACCCAGGTGATATCACTTGTCATTTCAATTTAATTATTATGTTTCTGCAAATGTCATAATAAATAGGTAGGTGATTTTAGGACACAAAAATGTGGAATTTGATGATGTGATAACACCTGGGTGACCAAAGTGGAATAATCCTATTTTAAGTACAGACCGGAAATCTCTAGAACATTTTAATGCGTCGGCCATGTTAATTACCTGGCTAAGTAGCCGGACCATATGCAAAATATTGCAGTAGCCTGGCTTTTACTGCCAGCAATGTCGTCGATCGAAATTATTAAAAATGAAAATAAAAACTGAAGTTGTTTATATTTTTGGGATTGGCACATTAAAGGGCTTTACTTGCATATTTTAAAATAAAATTTCTTCACGCTGCATAGTTTTAAATTAAGGATGAAGTGTGTAACGTCACCACAAAACTCATTAGGTACCGAAGTTTACAAAAAAAATTACATAATTAGAATTGATGGAAGTTTATATAAAGATAACGAAAAAATAAATACTTATCACAGTATACATAGGCATTCAGCAAATATTAAATACAGACAAATCCAAGTGGGGAGTCAGGCGATGCGAACTGACAAATTTAAGTAAACCCTTTATACGATCGCAGTAACGCACTGGTAGTGAACGCGACTGCTATACATGAAGTTTTGGTGTCGATTACCGAGACGGGCAGTGTATGAATTTTCTATCAAAGAAATTCTGAGTAGCAAGCTCGGGTACTACAAGGGATTTAAAACAATAGCAGACGGCATCAGACTTTAATTTTTACAAATTTGTTACTAACACTTTATGGACCCTGGTCTGCAATAAATATCTATTATCATTATTTATACATCTCTGCCTACCACTTTTAAGATGCTGACGTCAGACTATGTATATAATATTAATATGTAACTGTGTATGTTTTCTTCTAAAGTACTGAACCCCGGGTTAGCGAGACCGACTCACACTTGACAGTATTTATTAATAGGCTTAATCTTTATTAAGCATACACACTACCGCCTATACATAATATGCCTATGTATATGCAGCCTAATGAATAAATTAATCAAATTTAATGTATAATATAATTATGTAAACAAACCGCTCATACATTTTCATGTTTACACAAACATAATTTAAATTTACTGTAGCCGTGTCACGGCATTTTGGTATTTAACTTGCAATTGATTTCACAACATTAAAATTACGATAGAATTTTAATTATTTTAATTTGCTTAATTCCGAAATTTGTGTAGCCAGGCTTAATAGCGGTAAACAACGGCAATACAGAATTAACAACTTTTCAAAATTACAAGACTTCTTAGTATTGAATAGAAAAATATCATATTTATTTATACATACATATGTACTTGAAACAGGTTTAAAGTTATATTTACCATGCATGATTACAAAAAGAATAATAACTATTAATAAAGCAGCTATAATGGGAGACCATCGAACTACCAGAGGGCTGAGTTTGATCCTGAGGCATGCACCCATGGCTTTTCAAAGTCATATGCAAAATAAATAGTTAATTATCGCTTGCTTTTACGGTGAAAGATCGTTAGTAAACTTGTGTCTGAGAGTTTTGCATTATGTACTCAAAAATATGTGAAGTCTTTCAACCCGTATTGGGCCAGCAAGGAGGATTATTAATCTTTTCATAGTGAGAAAACGCTCATGCTTATAAATGGGACAGTTTATTTATAAGATTGATATTACTTTTTTATTATTAATAACTGTTACTATGTCAAGAAGCGCACAATAAACTTAGCTATACGATGATCACCCACACACACATACACATGCACTTGTGTGGACAGGCCGATGTTTTATTAGTATCAGTCTTCTTCTCCCCTAGCCTATATTATTCCCAAGTCACTTGGGGTCGGCTTTTCTAGTCTAGCCGGATTTGACTGGATATCAGTTTTTACACGAAACGGCTGCCACCTGACCTCCGCAACCCGAAGGCTAACGATACCCTAAGGCTAGACCAGTGTCAGAATATTATAGAGCACTGACTTCCCAATAACGACTACCATAGATGTTCATGGCAGCCGGGACCGACGGCTTAACGTGCTCTCCGAGGCACGGAGCAGGCGAGATAATTGTCAATCAATACGCGCATAATTTCGAAAAGTCATATAACTTCCGAAAGTCAGAGGTGCGCGACGTAGGTTCGAACCCGAGACCCTCTGCATTGCAGTCTGTCGGTCTCCCCACTGAGCTATCGCTGCTATCTTTTCCTTCTATTTTCTTAGTATTAGTAGATATTGAAATCAGTTAACTTCTATGAAATATCTTTTAAATAGTAAGTAGTTGTCTTGACTACAAATGTAAGCTAGAACATATAAAGTTTTCAGGGATGGTATTTCGTACTACCCGTGCGAAGCCGGGGCGGGTCGCCAGTAGGCTATAGATATAGCATTACGCTACGAGCCACGGGAGACGGCTAGATTATTATACAGTCAATTAGCATAATGTCGGAGCAAACACGTTATCTTTTATACAACGAAATGGGTGTAAAAACCCAGGATTCGATCTCTTCGTCTTCATGTGACCTTTTTCTTCCCCATCAGCTTTATGTAATGTCCTACTGCTGGGCAAACTCTCCCTTGGACTTCCAAATCCCAATGGTGGATATCCCCTGACCTTATGACCTTGTGAGCCCTATATCTCAGGGGTCTTTTGACACACAGGGCCCATATTTAAACTCGACCGAGGGATGACCCCAAGGTGTCTGTACATTAAGTTACAAGCCAATCAGTCCAGTGGTTCTGGAGCTATGCCGACTAACAAACTGACACTAACAGACATACCCACATAGTGTTTTCATTAACCTCTTCGAAGAAAACTCAGAGGTTAATAAAAATAATAGGTAAACCGAAATTAGAAATAAAAAGGACCTCCACCGGCAAGCATATAAAAACCGCGGGTTTCTGGTACAATACACGTGTCACATACAAAAATAAACTTCTGCATGATATAACATATTATTTCGTTGCCATGTGTCAATTTAATTAATTAAAGTTTGAGTTTGGTGCCTAGGTCACAAAATAAAGCTGTACAGAAGGCCAGTACAATTCATGTTAACAACTCACATAGTCTTTACGCCGGTATCTCAGAAGGAATAGACAGTCATCACTGTCTATTATTATATTATACTACACTATTATATTACAGTTATATTTCGTCAGTTCTATATTACGTGCAGCTCCTGAGAATTTAATTTTTCTTAAGACCTGAGACTTTATGCACCGCATTTACTATCGCTGTGCCGTTGAATCACATTAACTTATATCTACAATCATAAGTCGTAACATAAAACTGTAACAAAGCTGTCTTTTCATGAGAGACGTTTTCAAAATCTACTCGGTATTTAACAGAGCGTTCAAACCAAAATTCTAGCTGTTTTAATGTTGGTATGTTTTATTACCGTCACCTATAAAGTACTGGACATATTTTAATGCGATTTAGCAAAGGTTTCAATTTAAAACCCAAGCACTTTTTATCTAATTGCATTCACTAGAGTCAGCAACTATAACACGCGGACGCAGTTGCAATGCTTACTACGCGTATATGTGTGTGCATGTGTCGTAATGAGTTGCGCATCTGTATTTATGTAATCCATATCTTAGTTGTTTGGATTATGGAATCAAATGCCCACTTCTATTTTAATACGAGAAATGCGAAAGGTTTAAATGGAAAAAACTCCGCCAATTATTTATTGAAGATACGAAAGAGTCGATATGCCCGATGAAGTAGGTATCTTATCTTGTCTCAAGAAGAAAATATATCAAGTTCACAAAGTCTGAACTTTTCCTGTGTCATAATCATAACTTAGCCTACGTATAGTACTAAGCGTAAAATTTATATAATCATATTATACGATTTACTATTTTAAGCCTATTTGTAAGCGCACAGATTCATCACCAAGACGTATCAGTTCCAAGAAAAATAATTAAAACAAATGGTCTCATTTACGAACTACCGAGAATGCTACATTGTTTACATGTATAGTAAAGCGATCGATTTGCTTATGCGTAATACGCTGCGTTGATCGCATTATTTTAATTAACAATAGATTTTGACGACTTCGTTCGCGTAAATGTAGGTTAGGTTAGATTAGGCTGTTACAATACTTTTTCCTGTATGAAAAGTACTCTATGACCTTTTCTGTTCCCCTGACACAAGTGTATGCGAAATTTCAAGTAAAGAAGTTAAATCGTGAAAGCATAATACAAATAAACCTACATTCGCATTTATGATATCAGTAAGGATAAAGCGATTGCTACGGTTTGGTGTTGGCGTTCAGCGCAGCATCAATCGCCGCGTGAGACGCGTGTCTTATTGGGCGACGCAAGAAAGGGCGTGCGTTTGCCGCATTCGTCTTACGCATAAATGAACAGACCTCTTTACTGTAAAAATCAGCTGTGCTCAATAACGTAATTCTGGCTCTGGAATCTTGTTTTAATTGAGTCTATTGTCACAAAACATACACACCACCTGTGCAAATTTTGTACAATCTAGTACAATAACAATTTGACCTAGTTCGCTTTTATTTAGCAGGCCGTGTGATCAAAATCCGTTCCGAAGTTTAACTGTGCCAAACAGACAACTTAATTTCGCATTACATTTGGTTTCAATAAAGCAGATTATCATGATTTGTTAAACGACGGTCAAAGCATGTCAACTGTTATGATTGGCTGACTGAATTGGCAAGAACCAAACAAATCCATTAACATGAGTTTCATTCTGACTCCGCAATGAAGAAAATAAGGTGATAATCTTACTCCTATATTCCTAATGAGGCAAGCAGAGATGCGTTACACACACATTTCGAAGAAATTTTGAAAGTGTTACGTTGTGATCAAAATAATTTTAGACTTGACTTTGAATATAATATTAGTATGAAAATCATAGTAGGCGCAGAGAAAAGTCATAGATGTGCTCTCTCCGTACTTACTTATAGGAAAAGAGAGTGATCTCGCACATTAAATAGCAAACGATAAATGTCGCGTGTCACGAGAGACTTTACATACATTCAAACAACTGACACGAAGAACACATCGGGACAATCATTTGTGGATCACACAAAGTTTTGTCCCGTGTGGGATTCGAACCCACTACACTCGGCGAGGCAACCACTTAAACCATTACGCCATCCATCCGTGCAGTCTGTTGACATGTCACGTTGACATGTCATGTTGACATTGTGTGTCGTATGACAACTTAACCTCCAGAAATGTGACCATATTTAAATGTAGTAGGACGCATCATGATTTAGCAGAGAACAACGTCATAAATTATATTTACAAAGGCAACGCCCAAGTTCTATTGAGCAGAGCTACCGAGTAAGCACAGTTAGAATCGATGTTCGACAGATTACGTTCGATGCACGCAATAGGATGGGCGTATGCACTGCGACGCCCCACCCCTCCAATCCCCATCACCTACCCAACTCCCTTCTAATTACCCAAGTACCAAATTAAAAGCATAAATAACTTGTTTAGTAACACTAGATTATAAGCCTCTTAGATCTAATGTTAATAAGTTTCTACTAAAACGCTGATTACTATTGATTAATCTGCCAGCTCTTAGAACACCAGATATAATTATACATCTATTATTTCTGGTCACCGGTGTGCCGGTGCAAATCAATTGATCAAATTTGACTATATTTGGTTAATGTCTAAGTGCGCCTAGTGTTCGATCCATATACCTACAGGACAAAACTGTGTAATGTAAAATTGGTTCCTTTGTCGAGACTATTAACTCCAAAGCTTGTCTCAATTTTTTTTAATAATCTTCGAGTATCCATGTGTATTGATTTGTCACAGTTTGTTTCGTGTATTCTCTATCATTTAACAAATAATAATTACTACAACCAGATATAAAACGTTTGTATCTTATTTATTGTTGAGTTAGAATTTGGATAAGGCAACAATCTGCTTTAATAATAAAAAAAATCTGAGTCAGCTCACCACCCTATTTTGTACATTTTCAGATTTCTAACAGAAAAACCGAATAACAATATTTCCGACCAATCCAACTCGGGTTTGTGATCAGGCATAAAAATCAGCGCAAAATCTACTAAGCATCGATTTGAATGTAGCACGCCTGGCGCTAAGCCTAGATGAATATGCAGACTGTAAAAGGATAGCTAAAGGGCGCGGCCCGGCGTTTCCAACGTCAAATTACGATTTTACTCGTTATCCATTAGTATTAAGGCTTTGTTGCGAATATCGGCGCCATTAAAAGTATTTCTTTTTGTTGTCTGCTCTCGCAAATGCAATCGATTTTGTAGGTACCTTTATAAACTTCGCAACGACTAGATACGAGAGGATAGGGGATTTAAAATATGAGGCGCTGGAACTTATTAAAAGAAATTACTGATCATCATTATCACTCGCCACATACAAAAACATCGTCAGTATTATCGCGAATGACTCAAACGTGTCCTCATCGAAACAACTCTTGGATTTTCGATTACTTTTCGAATTTTAATCAGTAACAACGAATCGACATTCGAATACAATTTTCAATAATAAGAATCACTTCTTTTCGTAGCAATCGCACGTCGCTACTTATTATAAACCCGATTACTTCTGTACTAATGTTATCTCTACGTCGCAGGCAAATTAACAAATATTAAAACAAATGATATAAAGATAAATTCTGAATAAAAATTTGCGAGTCACACAAATTATATATTAATAAATAAATAAATAAATAAATAAATAAATAAATAAATAAATATATATATATATACATAAATAGTGGTCGCCAGATCATTTGCCACTGCAGCACCGGTTATGACGGATTGCCGTCCTTTCAAATTGTAAGTGAACGAACAGAGTGCACTTATGTGACGTGACTGAAATTTGGTCTGAAGGACAAAATTATATCTACGCCTTAATTTATTTTTATTGTATGTGTTATCCTTAAAATTAAATAACTTTACAAAATACGTATGTAGAATGCGGTATTATTGTACAAAATTCAATGAGTTGTTTTCTTTATATATAAAAATTCTTTTTTGTGTTTTGGGACACAAATATACGAAATATTTGTCCTCTAAAACTCGAAAAACGCACTAGATTGCATTTCTATAAAAGTGTTTATTATACCTACTCTTTATCCTAGTTCCTAAGGGAACGGGAAATCAAAATATCGAATTTAAAATTAAAATTGCTGCAGCAAAGTATGGCCGGGTTAAGCTAGTTATTGTATAGAACTTAATAAGTCGTTTAAAATATCTAAGTATACTAGCTTTTGCCCGCGGCTTCACTCGCGTAAAAGTAGGTTAGGTTATGTTAGTAACACACATTTTATTAAATAAAATATAGCCGGTGTTACTCAAAGAAATAATTTCTTTCCTCTTTAAAATATTAGTATGAAAGCACTAAAAATTAGCAGTAACATCAACAATGACCACAGCATACAGGGCTGTCCGGTAATTAATGGATAACCTGGAAATGTCTTATAGTGGAACTGATGGCCATTCAGAAAAAAATATGGAAAACAGTCTATCCTAACTACTTACCTGAGACATGTGTTTTTTTTTAATTACCATGTATAACTTTCTTGTATACTACGACCATAAATGAATCATTTCCATCGGTTATTTGTTGTTTTATTATTAAACACTAATTATGCTAATAGATAGACAGTCAAAAGTATGCTATGCTAATATAGCTTGCACTTCTTAATATATTTTCTATTTAAATTTTTTTCTTAACGGCGTTCAGTTCTACTATAAGACATTTCAAGGTTATCCATTAATTACCGGACACCCTGTATAACAATCTGTTTATTGCACCAATAAAATAACCGTCAAAGTGAAAGTCCAATAACAATATTTCGCCATAGTTCAAACTGTACCAAACTAACTTAAACTTCAGCCGGTTATGGTTATGGACCATAACCGGCTGAAGTTAAGCGATTGAAGGTACTGTTATCTATGACGTCATTTTGACAATTGTCAAAATAGTGCCGTAAAATCCGATCCGAACGGCAATGTTGTAAATAATTGTCATATTTAGCGGTTTATAAATGTAACTAATTTCGTGAATCCCATGGGATCTATACTGGAATAAAGAGTATAGTGAAGTGCAGGACGCTAAAATATTCTTTACGCCTTGTGGCTTGTTCCGAACGGCAACATCGCAAATAAGTGTCATATTTTGCGGTAATGTAAAATTTGTTTTCAAAATGTTTCAACGCACTCTATAGAATACGGGAAAAGCGTATCATGGATGGAATATAATTATCTTTACAGTGTACCATGCAGAATACGCATCGAAAATTTTCGAGCCAATATTTACATAGTGAAAGGACTTCTAATATAATTATATTCAATCTATGATACACTTTTAACTTTTTTATTTTTTAAGACAACTTCTGCACTAGGCACAATTCCTGCGCCGCGGAGGAATTTACAAACATTCAAACAACGGACGCAACCAATATCCAGACTCAGAACAACCAAAACACAAATTATTGTCTCGTGTGGGATTCGAACCCCCAACACTCAGCGCAGTGGCATTGGCGAGGCGACCACTTAGACAGGTATCCGTGCAGTAAAAAAAGAATATAGTAAAAACATTTCAAAATTAAGGGCGTTTAAATTAATTACATTTAATTACCGCAAAATATGACAATTATTTGTGACGTTGCCACTTTGAATTGGCCACAAGGCGTATACGCTATTAACCGCTGATTTGACAGCTCCGATGTCATTGGTTATCGTTATAGTTAATTTGTGTAATTACAATCGGTTTCTGAATTTAAAAATAGTAGCAAATATCAACTGACTCATCACAAATATTTTGTACAAAATCGAATTTTATGCGAGAATAAAAATAGCGGTTTCATAAAATTCGATTCTGAAGTATATGATGTTCAGTTACCTAGTCAAAATTTGATTACAGTTTAAGGACAATTGATGAAATGTTATGTAATACTTGAGTAAAGTTTGAGTCATTCTCAACATCTTATTATACATTCAGAAAACGGGGTTTCAGAAAACTCTTTTAGTATTTGCTATTTTAATAATTCTGATTAGACATACCCCGTGGTTAGCGCCTAATTATAATTAAAAATATCAACACGCAATTACGAAACACTTTTCAAATTTTGACATTAAAAGACGGACATAGCGTAATAAAATTAGATACGGTCGTTGTTTAATTAATTGTGATTATATTTTTTCAAAAGCGTTGGCTTTGGATTTCGTTTCTTTTTTACAATTTCGATATTTACAACGCCAGCTCGGCTAACCCAAGGCCGATTTTTATTATCTTTTGTTAATCTTCTGACTTTATAAATCGAATGGCCTAACCCTTTTCACACTGTGAAGATGTCCATGCACAGCAGTAGGACAGTTTATATACAAAGATGATACTATATTATTATTATAAATATTTATTTAGATAGAGCACGAACAGAAGGCGTCTTGCACCCCCTACATTTTAGCATTTTGTACAGATCAGATCAACAGATTCCTATGAAATTACTAGCAATATGTGTTTAATTCAAGTACTCTTGTTTACTCCTCCAGCTAAGCTAGAATGCTTGAGATCGAAATAGGTTGACGTCGGTAGCGCAACGGCAATAATTCGGATCCAAAACCAACACCAGACCAGAGATCTTAACGCCGCTTCAAAAATTAGCATGTGGTCTCCTAGCTAAAAAGCTTCAAAAACTTGTGCTACAGATAGATGTGTGTCCGTTATAAGACATTTATCAAAGTAGGATTGTTAATAATCATCACTCGATTTCTGCCTACCCTCAAGAGAGATTAGAGGTGAAACGTACATTTTAGCAGCACGACGCTAGGTGATTGATTGTTACCATGATGGACGACGTCTAACAGAACGAAGGATAAACTTACCTAAAGAAATCTTCCTTACCTAAATTCCTTTGTTCAAGTATTTTTCCTTAATGCGTTGTACTTTTTTGTTTCTTTATGCATATATGAATATTTTTGCCTGTGTTTTAATGCAATTATTTGTATACATGATACCTAAAGAGGGTAGGCAGAGGTGTACTACACGGCTCATTTCATCAGCAACATTTAAGGTCCCATGTAAGCTACAAGTGTAGACTTTTTATACTCGACTGGTTTTAAATGTCTACACAGACATAGACTCACGACTGTATTTCCTCGAAGCGGTAGAAAGACGTACCTACATTACACACTCACATTTTGACATTTATGTTTAAATCCTACATAATAGAGAGCTATCTTAAGGTCATAGCACACATATCAACTCGGAAAGGGATCGTCACCGTATTGCTTTTCGCCTCGCCGTCAAACAGGCGTGAACCTAACGTAACCAAAGCGGATCAGCAGCTACCGAAGCTGCTGATCCGCGTCGACTCGGCTACGGCTAGGCGACGCCGCGCTTACGCCACGCTCACTTAAATCATACTAATATGGATACGTTACTATTTCGATTAGTGTGCGTTGCAGTAGGGAGAATACTGCACGCCTCGAGTTGATACGGTGACGATCCCTTTTCGAGTTTTTATGTATGCTATGACCTTTATTCCTGTCTGGGGATCACGTCTCCTGATTTAGAACAGCTACTGAGAATTTTCTGACAAAATACCCAACACTTTATTCGACTTTAGGAATTAAACCTAAAGCATCACGAACGCTTGTAACCGTAAGCACAAACCTCATCTGGCAACTGCTAAAATTATTTAGACAAAATAATATTTATTGGCATCCAGCGAATTAAATAGAATATTTAAACTAACAGCGATAGCTCAGTGGGTAGACCAATAAACTGCAATGCAGAGGGTCTCGGATTCGAACCCACGTCGCGCACCTCTGACTTTCGGAAGTTATATGACTTTTCGAAGTATGAGCATAATATTGATTGACAATTATCGCCTGCTCCGTGCCTCGGCGAGCACCTTAAGCCGTCGGTCCCGGCTGCCATGAACATCTATGGCAGTCGTTATTAGGAAGTCAGTGCCTTAATAATATCCTGACTTTGGTCTAGTCTTAGGGTATCGTTAGCCTTCGGGTTGCGGAGGTCAGGTGGCAGCCGCTCCGTGTAAAAACTGATATCCAGTCAAATCCGGTTAGACTAAAGCCGACCCTAAGTGACTTGGGCATAATAAAGGCTAGGGAGAAGATTTAAATTAACAGAATTGTGTTATAACGAATTTCCAGTATCTAATTTAGTAAGAAAAATGATTAAACCATTTCCGGCGGAAACGTGCCTATTTACTCACGGTTGAGTGAACGCCGCGGCCCATAGACTCGACGAAGCTTTCATAATATCTCCAAACCAGTTGTGTAAAAACTAAGGTTTTTAATTTCCTAGCCCTTTTTCCTTTTCGGAGAAACTCTTTATTTTTACAAATTGCCTGGGTGAACTCGTGGTGTAAGACTGCTGGCCAATCATGAGATCCTGGCTTCGATTCTAGGTTACAGGAAAGTGTTATTTGGCTTTCAGTTAAAAATTATTCATAGTAGCAAGTACTCTGTCCACAAGTGTGAAGCACTGGCTCACCTGCCACAATGTGAATTAAGTTCTACAGCTGGCTGAATGTAAGCATGATACTCCTCTATGTACCCTTATAGGCATACAACATTTTACATTTCTTCCCTTTTTTATCTCAATACGACAAATTTTTCTATGTTGTCTCACTGCAGAGTATAGCTGCTCGCTTAGGCCAGGCACCCCTAACGCTGTTTAATTCTTAGTATCGTTGTACTATGAGGTTTTAATCCTACTATGAAGGCGCTGTGCTTTTACCAAAGACCAGTTTTCCATTCATAAGCAGCTCACGAGTTACTTTTAAGGTCATAAAAACGCGATTGTGACTTCAGACTTGCATTAATCCTTAAGATAATCATACAAGCCATACACTTGACTCCCATTACAATTGTAAAAGTACAACAAACAAAATCTTAAAAAAAAAATACAAAGTTTGTTTCAAAACACTTAAAAGCATTATGCTTTATTCTTAACTAAACTCCCTAGCAAACTAAACGTGGAGTCGGTCACAAAATAATGTATTTGTTGCATCTAACTATTGCTGTTTTCATTTAGTTATATCGTGTTAAAATAATGCATTATATTTGTTGACTGCTTATATAGAACTTAGATTAAATTGGTGTGATTCAAATGAAAACATGTTAAGATTAAAAAAACTATTATATAACGAAAAAAAAACATGGCTTTCATACAAAAGAACATGGCCGCCATACAAACGTTGACCTCTAATATTTCCGAAACGGTAAGAGATAGGCGGGGTATGTTCGAACAAATGTCATAGAGGTAGACGAGATGTTCCAGAAAAGATCATTTTTAAAGTCACCGGGGGTCATCGGTGACTCCCAATGGTCCTAGGGCACTTAATTTTTGGCTTCGGGGGTTTTCAAGGTCCCTGAAACCGAATCTAAAATTAGTTTTTCTATTCCTTTCCCCCTCGCTGTACAGCTCCCCTCACAACCACGCGAAAACCTAGTTTTTTAATAAATCTTATTAAGACCACATTATTTTTTTGAAAATATTCTATTATATACTTTTAAGTGACGTTTACCAAAGTTCAAAACTTGACCGCTAACTAGCACTACAACTAACATGAAAACCACTATTTTTAAGTTTATTAATCAAACTAATGGTATTCATTAGTAAAATATTAACGCAAGATAGACTCGGTAGACGATACCGAGTCACAGTCAAGTATCTATAAACAAGCGTAATATCACGGAAACATACATATTAACAGTAGCTTACACTGTTAAAATACATTTTGTAGCTAATTTATTATCTACTCTTGAGCAGTTTCATTAATTAAATCTAAAACCCATTATCAAGTCTTAACCAAATTAATATGCCATTGCAAGTATAACCCTTTCAAATAAATTAACTGTCCAAATTTAACTAAGGTTTATCCGTAGCTGGAAAAGCAGTGACCAATCATACAATATTAAAAACAAAATAATTGATGATTAGATTATCTTTGTTAACTGCTTGTTGGGAGCATTCTTCTTAAGTCTTTCGGGTTTATAGTCTATTTATTGTGAAAACTTACAGTATCTAACATCATCCCAAGACCCATAGGAGAGGGAGGCATCTATGCTGCTCTGCAAAATATTATTTTGTCGCTGTACGTAACGAAAAGCTCGTCATCGAAACAGCTAGGGCAGCTTAGAACGACCAAGACCGCAGCGCTGATTTTAATGATATACACTAACGCATTTATGCTCGTATATGAACTCGAGGTTCACAAGCCAAATTTTTTTTTCGTGTTATATCGACTCATAATTATTCTAACCGATTGAAAAAAAATTCAATATTGAGCTTAGTTTATCTATTTCAGAAAATGTATAAGGAAACGTTAATTTGCCCATCAGTTAGTAGTTCTGCCTCACGGCCGTCGTACCCTAGAGCGCTGGTGTAGCATATGTGTAGCATATTGCAGCTAAGTAAATACCAGCGTGAAGTAATCTGATCTTTCGTCGCTGCGACAGCGCCGTACGGAAGGTTATATTATAATATAACTAAATAGCATTGCAGGTGAAATCGCGAGACACAGATACAAGAGTTAATCTTTACTTAATAATAATCAAGTATAAGAATTTATTTATTTGAACGCGCTAATTTCTGAAACGGAGACATATTCGAAAAAGCCTTTACCGTTTGATGGCCTCCTTCTTGAGGAAGGTATAGGCTATATAACATCATGCTTCAAGCCCCGGGAATGAAGCAGGCGTTATAAACGTGGGTCGAACCGCGGGGGACAACTAGTAAAGTATTAAATATCTGTGTACTTACCGGAGTCAAAATTGTTCCCGCCCGCGTCCATGCCTTGACCATGATATTCTGAAACATACCAAATATCAATCACTAAACGATCAAGTTTTTGCATAGCATCACACAAGTATCCAATGAGAGGGTGGTTAAAAATATTTCCTTAAAACTAGTTTTATTCCCTGTGCCCTAGAACATCAAAAACATCCAGACTGCGAACCTATTTCGTTCACCTAAGCTTTTGTCCAATGAGATCGAACCCACAGGACTCGGCTCTTTACCAGGCAACTATTAAAGTTTCAGTTCCATCCCTGTAGTCAATTCCACTCCATCCACAGTCATACATAATTGTTCACGTCTGCTATACCAAAAATCTTCAAGGCAAATTAGAACAGGTTATACTAGACGTAATTTATTAAGCCCGCCATTTGGCAGTCTTTCACCTTGGCCGTCTAGCAGATGACCTCCCCACACGATTACAATCATTACATTACCATAGGGTCGAATAAATTAAACGTCATTACATTTTCATGTCTTTATTGGCGAATTTTATATTATATACATCACTCGAGATCATTTTGGGTACTGTACGTGTTGATAATTGTGGCTAAAGTCCTGTCTATATATTTCTGAGGATATTGGCAGATATGTATTTCTTGGTCATATTGGCGAGCTATGTGTTTGGTTACACGTAATATAGTATGGACTTCCCGTGACCATGGCTGCTAAAAAGCAGTGGAAACGTCGAGAAAACAGTCAATATAAATACATAGATTCAATATAATAATGTTATTCTATAAACGATGATAAAATCAATAAAAGCCTTTGAATACCGCTTTTAAAGGGTAGTGTTCGAATACTTAAACACATCAGAAATCTTTACTAATTCAGCTAAACTAAAGGCCAATCGATCACAGATATTGTAACGCATGCACATACAATTTAATTTGACTGAAGGTGGCAAACACACATAATTATGCCCAATGGCAAGTGATGTATGAACACTTAAAACATTGAGAGTGTCACAGCGGGTCGCCAGCGCTTTAAAGGCACCGGCAATTACCACATAAACCCTCAACCAACAGCATAACAACTCCATAAACACAACACACACAACTGAAATCCCTACCACGTCACAAATCTGGTTAAGTTTGGTTGCTAGGTTGGGCAATCTTCAAGTCTTTTCTATGTAACGATAAAGTGCTTTACGAAAAGAAAATAACTGCACCAAAGCATTTCCAAAATCTATATAGTTCCATCAAGAAAATTCCCTAGACCAGCAATTAGCCGGCGAGGTACTAAGCGAACAGCACGCCAGGAGAGGTTGGGAAACTAGGGCAGCCTGTGTTCGTACTTCTAATAAATTCGAACAACAATTACCGTCGGTGCAGTTGGGCAACGAGCACGCAACGCACGCTTCATTTAATTATTCGAACTGCGCTCCATTAGCGATATAATAACTGCAGGTGTAGCCGGTAACATCCTTCCAAGTTCGATAACTTTGCATAGCAATATGGCTGATGATGCGTGGAGTAATCCTATTGAAACCGTAGGCGTAGCCATTGCATAAGGTACAACAACGTGCTAATATTTAAATTATAGGACGTGAAAAATGGGATTATGACGGCTTATCATTCCACTGCATTACTACTACTTAACATTCACATAATGCATTCGTAATATCAGTTCAAAACCTGTAATGCTTGAATTAAAACTAGTGGGTAGATTTAATTGAATTAAAACTACCCACTAATTTTAATTCAAGCATTAATTTCAGTTTCATAATCTTTAAGTCTAAATAAAATGGGCATTATAATTAAGTGTTTCTGATTGCACGTTAACTTAAACCCAAATAGCCTAATTTGATACCGTTCAACAACAAATGCTCTTACTTAAAGACAAAGAAATAAGACTAGATACAGCTTTCCATCTTTTACTGCTCGTAACAAAAACTATTCGTTTTCAGTAGGTATATAGGAAACTGGCACAAGTCTAGACAGATAAGAATTCGCGTGGGATGCTCTATCACTAACGGATAAAGAAAGATAAATGTAGCGAAGGACTGGATCGATTAACATTAGGACACATGGCCGTCTCGGCACGGAACAAAAGTGAAGCTTACGCTAAGACTAAGCGTGCTGATTAATGTTCTACTCAATATATGCCATGTAACGCCTTTTCCTCTCCAAATTTGGTGCTGGAGCTCAGAATTGCATGGATATATTGCAATGCAGGATGACCATCAAGAAGTGGAAGAGTTTGATGGCAATAGAAGAATAGATATGTTGTAAGTAGTATGAGGAAAAGAAAGCTTTCGTATATCAAGACCTCAAAGAAATATATCTATTTAAGTTATAGTTTACTATTAAATCGACAAAGCGAAGATCCAAGAAAATGGTGTAACTTTTCAAACAAATTCCTTTGAAATATTACTAGTCAAACCAACCAGCGCTGACTATGTTTTTCACGAATAGCCCGCCATTTGATGCTACACTGCAACTCATAGTGGTAACCATATTCGATAGTGGAGTATATGACTGTTATCTTATCAAAATTATGGAACATCTCGAATATGAATTAAAATCATATTGGCAATTACAATGAAAAGTTTATTCAGTCTGTGTCGTATGCATAAGTGAGCACGTATTAAATTCTACTGTACATGTACTTATGCTTCTATCGCGCATAAATTATTTTAATTTATTTCGCCCTAAATGGGTATGCAAATCGTACCGCCACATTAATTTCTCGATACATCACTAAATTCCCATACGCTCACGTGAGTGTATTGGAAACTCCGTATCTTTGACCAGCCTACGTGGGTAAAGCCTTCTTAAATCGAATTTGCTATTTCGATTATCTCAGAAGTGTATCATGGCTTCCTCGGTTACCATTAATATTTACGTCAGAAGTGTCCAACATGACAGATGACGCAGCGAGACGTCATATAATATTAGTCTCAGCTGAAGATTGACTAATGACCACACCGACGCGCCTACTAAACGCCTCCGGGAAGCTGCCTAGACAATAGATCGCTCGGATCCATCTGATTTGGGTGCCCGTGCTAAAGATCCGCTCCGAACAGCGCCAAACGCAAACCGTTGCGAAATAACTGCTGACATTTTTGTATAGTTTGAGGATAATTGGTTAGTAAATATGTAAAGTGGGTATATTATGTATGTGTTCCGAGTCACAGGCGAGTAGGCAGAGGAGGTCGTGCCGCACGCGGCTAGTGTTACGACGAACACTGACACCGGTGCGACAACTGTTGCCCAAGCTTCACTCGACCGGCAAGTGCTAAATGTGCACTGATTAGCAACCAACGCTGTATCTACGTGCGAAATGTTTCCCACAGCTACCATAGCGTAATCTAATGTAACAGTACGGTAAAAATTAATATGGCTAAGTGAACGATAAATACGAACGTAGGATTTAAATCTGAAGTATCGTGGAGTATCGTATGCTTGAAATCAACGACAAATTGATAATATATGCCGTTTAGACCAGACATCGAAATGAATCATTATTTAAACAGCAATTATGAATAACAAATTTTACAAACGTGCTAGACACGAGTAAATGCCGCAGACTCGGTATTCACCAGGGTCCTTGAAAACGTACAGCGCTGTTTTATTTGCCGTATATACTAATTTGGTATCCTCTCACTTTTATATTTGAAGCGGGTAGACTATTTTTCCCTAGTTGACTATCTGTCAAGCCAAACCAAACAGGCTTATCGCCTATACATTTGATCGATCACGGATAAGGGTACATGTTTCGGAACGGCCGGAAAAACTTTCATAAAAATCCATTCAGGCCATTTTTGATGGTAAGTATGGCGGAAATATCGCGTGTTGAATAGCTGACAACGTTACAATTATGATAACGAGCTAGCCCGAGTATCATAGTGGATTAGACGGTTAATGGCCTGTCTTGCTGGGTTACGACACGACATAACTTTGCAAATTATAAATCTGTAGGAAAGCATTCATCAGCCGTTATGTCATACGTTATCCCTAAAAATAATCAATCGACACAAATCGGACAGTATTTGTAGGGCAATTAGTGCAGCACATGTCTGAGGTAAAATATCGAACAAACAAACCTACAACGGAAACCGATATTATACTTGTACATAGATTATTCAAACTCTATTTTTCTATGCTAGAAAATCCCTGTATTGCATGTTGAAATAACGAACACAAAAACAATCAAATTCCGGACAACTAATGAAAGATAAATCAATGATACACTTATTAGTATTAGTCCTCTAGCCAGGCTATATCCTACCTAATTTCCAGAATAGTGCCCGCGTGGTACATTGTTTACAGAAACGACTTTATCGCCCCATACAACCGCTTCATGAGAGCAGCTCTTACAAATATAAAGATTCGTCCCAAATTCTAGGTTGATATGAAGTCTAAACATAGACACGTTCCAAAAAAATGAGAGAGACGATATCTAGGCCATCATCATAAAATTGAGAGTGAGCCGGCCGCGATAGCGCTAAACGCTAATATACATATTTTTATCTCGAATCTTATCCTTTGTTTCTAATATATTAGCTAGCATTAATATCTACCGCGTCACATTCACGTGTCGTATTAATAACTAGCATACACGAGCGTCGTCGCACGACGCGTATGTATTCCCGACCATTCACTCCCAATTCGCATTTATTATTACATTTTTTTTTTCAAGTTTACGCACAACCTAAATTATATCATAGACCGTGTCCACAGACGCGATGACGACGAAATTCAAAACGTATTCGTTATAAAAAAAACTATCAAAACCACTAGACGATTAATTGTTAAGTCGTAAAAACTTTAATAAAAAGATAACATCCATTTTTAAAGTCGGCTAAATAAGTGAGGCGGACGTGCGGGGCCCGATCTAGGGTGACTACTACAAAGTTAAGCGCTACCAATAAGGCATAAGAGTGTGTGCCAAGAGACACTTAAAGTCGTTATGTAAGTAGTTCAAGGCGGGTCATTGGCAGCAGACGATATTGTTGCAGACATAAGCCAGACGAGCAAAAAAGTGAAACCTGTGTTTTCATTAAAAAAAAACCGCAGCCGCAAGACGGTTGGTAATGATTAATGAATGAAGAAACGAAACGACATTAGTGTTATAAACCATTGTTACAAATGTGCGCTGAAATACGTCAAATAGTTAAACACTCATTAGATAATTAGTGAATTTCGTTAAAATTTTCAACTTTGCAGACAGATTACATCATTGCGATTTGTAATGTTACAATCTGAATGTGAGAGACAAAGGCTTCTTTTGTGCAAATGATCAAAGTTTATTGAGAGGGGGCTGACGTAATCACCGAGCCTGTCGCGTTAGCGTCTCCGGAGCAAGACCCTAACGACCAACAGCGTTCACCTGCGGTCTGTCTCTCCAAAACTATGGCCCATAGACTAATTTCGCATTTGTACCGAATGTATGAGGGCCGTTTATTTCGTTATTACATAAAAGCTTCGGATGTCCTAATAGATTTCACCTAAGCGTCGCGCCGCGCCAAACAAGAATTGAATTCGAGCAGTCCGTTTTCAACACACCCAACGTTTCCAATCAAATTTAATTATACTGATTTATTAAAACAGACGAAAGGACAGCAAATATTAGGCTTGTCATTCACCTATTCATTCGTTTTTAATTAGCAAACGATGGCGTATAGAATTTTGATCAGCTAATATGAATCGCTAATTACATTATATTTATGTAAGTTGACCAGCCGCTCGGATCCGTCACAAGTTGTTATTAAACAACTTCACTTCTGTTGATGTTTAACCTGTCTGCGAATACAACTAATTTCCATAAAAATAACCAGTATTCAATTGGATACGAATAGACGAGTTTATTTGAAAACGAATATAGGATATCAGGAGGGTCTTTTATTACTCTATGGCTAAATTGAGGCACACAAATTGATTAATTTGTTTTTGGACATCTATAGGTATGTAGATATATTAATAGATTATAATTGCAGCCATAGATCTAGTATTCATTTATCTGTAACAGCAATACGCTAATCGAACCTTAACTAGGATTACTTGTACTTTGTCTCCCTGTACCTTTCATGAGTTATAGAAAAGAAAATCTACACCTATGACATATTGTAAAGAATTAGGAAATTAAAACGGCAATAGATACGATGTAAAATTAGAGATACTCTAAATGTATGAAGGACCCAAATAATCAGGTTGTAACTGGTTCCAGCCGATTAACCATTGCTTGTGCTGGATAACAGCCAAGATGAAGAAAGACTACAACCAGCAGAGTTAATGGTACTCTTGTGCTGACAATGTAGTATGTAATATAATGCATAGCCAAAACTGAGAATCTTGACTACATTATCCTTTACACAAACTCTATTACCGTGTTAAACTATGCATAATTGAAGTTCAACATTAAATTAAGATAATGAACAAAGATCTTAAACCAATATCAATAATATTCAACACACAATAAAATAAATATGTGCCGAAAAGGGATTATCGGCATATCTAAACTAAAATTCACGTCAAAATAAATTTGAAACCATGCCAATTCCAAATGAAACATTCTTTGCCAATTTTATAATGTGTTTTAAGCAAGCGCCGCACTGGTTTACATTATAATGTCATATATTTATTTGTTTCATAATAAAAACAAAGATGTGTTGTTAAACCCGCAAGATAGTTGAATACAACATATTATACTAAAATCTAGTAGACTGCAAATAATAAAACTAAAGAATATCAATGTGAATTAGGATCATAACACAGTTGACACACTCCTCAACATTCCAACGCAGAGCATTTAACAAGTCAAAATAGTAAACATTCAACCACTATTATAAAACTACATTTTAATGCAAAATCATGTGATTATAAAGTGAACTGTCTGAAATATAGCAAAATAATTAAGTTCACGCTGCAATGCTTGAACTCGGTCATGTATGAA
The DNA here is from genome assembly GCA_963675205.1 of Catocala nupta. NCBI lineage: Eukaryota > Metazoa > Arthropoda > Insecta > Lepidoptera > Erebidae > Catocala > Catocala nupta. Next base: position 18,974,683 of record OY776104.1, read on the forward strand.
TCCGTTTCACTTGCATGCAGCCCAACAGACAGGCAATTTCCTGACAAAAAGTACATTATTGCATTGCAGCATTAACACACAAAATGTGAATATTAAATCTGCTACAATCAATTGCACAATTATGAAAGTTACTGGTGGTGAAACAATTGACTGGCCTGAAAGAGAATATAGTATCACTAATTGATCGTGCTAGCTTTCTATGCCTATTGGCTTGCAAGCCCCATGGTACAGCTCCTGTACTGATTTTTAGGAATGTAAAATATTACATTATACGTCTGTCGAAATGCTGCACATCTAATAAAACTCCTAAATTCGCCCTTCACAGATATCTAATAACAAAATGTAACCTAATCTAGTCTCTACATTTTTATTTTCAGTCTTCAATCAAACTGCAACCAGTCAGTCAGTCAGCACACATTACCCACCTTTCTACATTTGTAATAGAGACTGATGCTATGTCAACACAGTCTTAACTTTTAGTTTTGTAACAGATTATATTGGGTCTGCTTTAATCTATTTAGATCAATAAAAGATACTGTTGCTATGGCACATTTTACCAGCCAAACTTCTCTTAGACCTAGCCAATTCCATTAGAGTAGTCTTATCTGTCTAATTAGCTAATTTTTACAGATAATAGCTCTCATTATAACTCATTTTCAGAATCTATTACGGTAGTAAAAAAACATTAAATAAATTCAACAGAATGGAATCATTCAATTGATACAATCATGATCTAATCAGAATCTTATACAGACTACTACGAAATATATAATTTGCTTGTGTGTTGTATGACAAAAGTGAATGCAAATTGTGGTAATGTGATTTGGTAATATAGAATGTGATTTGCTGTGTGTACATAGACAAGCTTGTGAAGTCAATTTTATAAATCTATTCTAGTGTTCTGAATGGTGTAATACAGATGGTAGACAATTGCTACAGATGGGTCTGAATGTTTGTAGCAGCTGTACCATTAGGTAGCACTAATAACCTAATCAAACCAATACATAGATGAACCATGAAACTGCTGTAGTTTCCAGCACTAATAGCCACAATGATCAACTCTTATATTTAGAAACTTCATACTAAATGGTATCACATATGACTCTTCAATATGGGCCTGGTTTTTTGAGGATTACCAGTTACCAGAGACTTCTAAATTGGATAGTTCAGTGACTTTCTTCTAGGTAGCTCCTGTAAGTGATGATACAGTTCTAATACACCACTGACAGCATTCACTTTAGGCACACTTAACATCAACTTCACTGCACCTTGAAGTGTTTCCATCACACCATGACCACATACTGTTCATATATCTTCATAATTCATCACAAATCTTACAAACAGTTTGGAGCACTGATTTCTTTGTTCAGTAACACACTTTGAGTGAATACATAACATCAAGTCTTTGTTCAATGCAAGTGTACAGACAGTCCAGAGAGCACAGGTAACACTTTCACTATTGCACAATTAAACACAGGGATATCGCGATTGAAGAAATGATCACCGAGGGGTAACCTCGCCGGCGAGAACAAAGAACCTTCGACTAAATGTAGGATAATTGTAGGCGCGTCTGTCGATGTGGACCAAACCGCACCGATTCTAATAAGATTAGCGAGGTCAGTGGGTAAAGTATGGAGAGACGAGAGCCAGACGGAGGCGCGGCCACTGACCTGCCATGGTGCCGCGGCGCTCAGCTGACCACGGGCGGCGGAGCACAAAGCGCGGCGCGACGCGGTGCGGCGACGCTGCGGCGCGCGGCTAGCAGCCCGCCGGAGCCGAGCCGTGAGCGTCTCGGCCGCCTCGGCCGCCGACACCGGCCCGCCCGACGACGAGAGGTCGCAGACAAAAAAATCGATAGGTCGTCAACCTCGCCGGCGGTCGGCCGGAGCCGGTCCCGGGCGGGCCGTCGCGCCGCCACCCGCTTGACGAGGGACCGTCCCGCGCGAGGATCCTTCGGAGGCCTCAGCGTCGGAGATATAACAGACCCGAATTCGCCATTTTGAAACGGGAACAATGAGATATTTACTTTTGAACGTTAGGATAGTCGGAGACGTCGACAGTGACGGTTGACGGACGCGGCGCGAAACGCTAGACGTCCCAGATTTTACACCGCTGTAAATAAATACGTACTCTGACTAGAAATCCCCTCGTCACCGCTGCCAATATCCGACATCGCAATCCACACCGAAATCTACAGGCGATCCACCGATCTTTTCGGAGACTCTCGGACAGCTCGAATTGTCTATGGATTCGAAGCCATCAAAATTGAGTTTTGTGTAATGTCGCGAAAGTGACACTCAGATTAAATAAAGTAAAAGTTATATTAAAAAATAATCTCATAGGTATTTATTAAACAACTAGAAAATAAAATATTATCGCTAAGTAAGGTAAAGATTTTCTTTTACAATTACTTATATTTTACTTTGAAATTAATCAATATTTTTACTGTAATCGTGACACTATAAAGACCCCAATTGTTTGTAATTGTCTATGATTATGACATTCTTTGTCAGTTACGGTCACTGCGGTTATGATAATGCTAGCAGTTTACTAGCGAGCATGTTGTCTGTCATAAGTAAAATCATCTGTGCTGTTGGCCAACATTAAGACAAAAGCAAAATTCTGCGCGTCCTTCGCCTTGCTGATGATTTATTTGATGACCCGAGTCGAATATCAAATCAATCATGTAATTGTAACTAGATTTCAACACATATTTATACAAAAGATTTTAAATTAAACTGTACGCATAGTGTGGCGCGTTAACGATCGAATTACTGCTATCACCACGCTAAATATTGTGTGAACCACCACAGACGCTTATGTCTGTGTGAACCACGAATAATTGTGCTGAGTCTGAGTGTACCAGGATATATTTTATATCTGTGACTTTGTGTAGGTTTAAACGTTAGTTCACGTTTTTCAAACAAAGAGTTTGAACCCAACGGCAAGACAGTGTTCTTTTTTTTAAATATTTAGGCATACAAAGTACAGTTTCATATTTGTATAAATTTTTGCATGTGTTATTTTCTCCGATGTTTTCGTTGTAGGTTGTCATTCTCTATATTCTTACAGACAAGGAACATGAACAATATCGATAATGTAATGATCCTTTAAAATAAAAATGGTCAGATATTATGTAATTAATTATTATAATTATAATTTTTGAAGTGTTAATCTTTTACAGTTTTGCCTATTGGTACAACATTAACTATGTGAAATGTGTATCGCTTCTATCAATAAGTAATATCTCGTCTTTAGTTTCCCTTACTAAATAGTGGAGAGTAATACTTATGGTAATACCTACTTATTTTAAATTTGCCGCTCATATTAGCCGCAGCTTCAGCTGTCTTTGATAAAAATATGATGTTGATGTTCTGTTCCTTTTGAATGTAATGAAAAAACAATCTTTAGCATGTCAAAGTTAAGAATAATTATTATTTTTATTATACTTACAATTAAATATTGTTTACAGAGCGGTCACATTTGTAGCTATTTTAGATATGGAATAATAGTATAACGGTTTGGTACATTTAGCGACATCTAGTATTTTCTAAAGGTACCAGCATTCTCTTTTTATTACACAGCTTAGCTCTATCGCCCCAGGGCGGACGCCGCGCCGTCCAGCTTGGGCTCGAGCTGTCGGAAGTGCTCGTCGAAGAGCCATCGTCCATCCAACACCAGGCCCAGTGAGCTTTACGCTAAGCCATATTTGCACAATCGTTTACTGGCCATGACCCACCCGGACGCAGTTTCAAGATAATCATCTCATCTGATCTTCGAGAGATGACGATGCACAAGTGAGCTTTTGTTCCGACCTTTAAACCGTTATGGTTATGGGACATTTTAAGGCCCATTTTTCTTGTACCTACAATATTAAAATCATTATGATGTTTGCTCGCCAATAATTTGGTACATAGAGAAAATTAAAGAAAGCAATGCGGAATTGCTACAGTCACATGTATCACAACATGTATATGTATTGTTTACACAATTCCAAATTGTTTTTTGGAGTCGATTTACCAACAGTTGATTGGTCCATGAACTGTTGATCAACATTATCTTTAAACCATTAACTTTTCATCCAAAGGACTTTTCACTCACGAACGTTCTCTCTTTTACTCCATGAACTTGTTGCCCAATGTATATTTCAACCACGAAATTTTACAAAAACATTCCTTCTTAAATATAATATTCACTGGTTTGTTAAATAATGCTACTTAGTTTATGTTTCATTGTATTATTGTTGTGTTACTTAATGATCAATAAGTACACAATTGTCAGTTTAATACTAGGCTGTATGAGATGTATATACGAACAAAAATAATATACTAAGGGCCGGTTTTTCAATCGTCAGAAAACTTTTATCTGAAGAATAAATAACGCCAACGTCAGTGCATTGCAACGCAACCATAAAGCCCGTCACAGACGTAGCTATAATATATATTAATATGAATCATAGCAAGGCATATTACGGCATATTTTCTATATAAATTTTCGAGTGTATATGTCGACATATATATCTCGATATATTTTGGCATATTAATATATATTTTGGTATATTTTGAGGATAGGTGTGTTCCATTTGAACGCCTGCCCGACGACCGTGCTCGATGCGCACGAGCTTAAATTACGTATCTACTTTATTTAATTAAAATACAAGTGTTGCAATTATAATAAATGATTCAAATATGATTTGTTTTTACTTCTTTCCTCAAGCATACTGCAAGACGTTCTTCAGTACTAGTTCTACTAATGCTTTTGCACATAACCGTATCGCATTTTATTAAATTATTTTTTAGGTTCCCTATCCATTAGCATAAAATTTTAAGACCTAATATAACTTAGCATAATGTTGTTTGGCATAATTATATTTTCGCATAATATAATTACGCATAACAGCTTACGCATAATTTTTTAAGCATAATTTCTCTAACCATAATAATGATTAAGCATAATATTGTAAAGCATAAATTTATTAAGCATAAAGTTCTAAACCATAACTTTTTTAAGCATAATATCCTAAAGCATAAATTGATGATGTGTTGAATGAGTTTCTGTCACGGCTCCGGCGCTGCGGGCCTCCGGCGGCCCCACGCCTACGCGATTTTAAATAACACTCTAGGGGTAGGACAAACAAGACTACGTGAAGTCGGTTTTGAAAATATACACCTAAAATAAATAATTAAGGACTACTATTTCAATCAGTTAACTTCTATCTGAGTTAACTTCTATTATGCTAAAAGTCTTTAGGCCTACTAACGTTATGCTAATAGTCATTAGGCCTACTAACGTTATGGGAATCAAATTTATGCCAAAACAAATTAGTCTTTAACATGATTATGCCAACATAAAATGTATGCCTAAAAAAAGTATGCCAAAGTATTATTATGCCAAAACAAATTGTGCCAAAATCGTTATGCCGAAGTATATTAGGACAAAAAACATTATGCGAAAAGGAGGGATCCCAAATTTTAATCATGATACAAATTAAATTCGCCACGAGTTCTCTTTTGTTTTATATGCGACTCAACCCAGATGGTTCTATTTTTCGTTCCTGACAAGGCAACATGCATATCAAATTCAGCATTGGAATCATCCTCTGAGGTATTTTCATTTAGATCTAAAAGAAGTGCTCTTGTCGAATTCATTTAGGTACCTAGATTGATTACAGTGTTATTTCAATATTTGAACTTCCTGTACAGAAATTAAGCTTTAAAATCGTGCGCTTGCAAGGACGACCGCAGACCGAGTGAGGGCAAAATATATATTATAGTATAGCTCCCGTGTGTGATAGCTTGCTATACTATAATATATATCTCCATATATTAATATATATTATAGCTACGTCTGTGACGGGCTTAATATTTAGATAGATTGATAAGTGTAGGTACTTACCTATTGTTCATATGTCTAAAAAATTATGATTACATTTCTGTTTTTTGTTTCAGTATTATTTTCTTTTGTAAAATGACTAATAATTTCTTTGTTAATTGTCGTTTTAACGACCTGAGAGATTCTGTTGGTTAAACACTCACCGATATACCTACCGTTCTGTTAGGGAATAGTCCATGCGCCAAATGTTCTTTGGGTGAAAAGTTATTGGTCAAAACATTCTGTTGTTTAAGCATTCACCGACGTAAAATCATGTTGGCGACACGTTCGTGGGTGAAAAGTCCTTTGGATGAAAAGTTAATGGTTTAAAGATAATGTTGACCAACAGTTCATGGACCAATCGAATGTTGGTAAATCGTTTCAGACTCTGGTTTTTGATAGCATTTAATTGTAGGTACCTATAAGGGTATGTGCAACAGACTGTTAAACCCAACAAGGTATACACAAAAAGCTAATAACAAAATTATTTATATATTCAGACAAATAAAATCAGTATTCGAACTTCAGATTCACTAAAAACCGAGAAATAATCAAAAAAGGATACTAACTTCAAAAATGAATATTCTACTTAAAACAAAAAATGCACTAAAAGGTTAAAATATACATGCGTATTCTTGTGAATAATTAAATTATTGTTATTTTTGGAGTCGGTCTCAGCCGCCCGCGCCGCGTGCTGCGTCTATGTGTGTAATTGTGCATGCCAATGTTAATTTTTGAATGTTATGATTGTAGGAAGACAACTCATGTTTAAGTTGTTAGAAATGTACCTTGGCTGACACCAACTCCATTAATAAAAATAATTTAATTATTCACAAGAATACGCATTTATTTTTTATCTTTTTAGTGCATTTTTTTGTTTTAGAATATTCATTTTTGAAGACGGATTTATTTTGTTAAATTTTTTTTTATCGTCTATGTCATTGGTAGTCAATAATTCTTGATCTTCCCAGTGGTAGATAAGGGAACTCCTGCAACACTTATCTAACTAGTTTTTAAGCTTATATTACACTCAGTTCTTTACCTACATCTACCTACTGCTTTATAACTAAGCATTTTTATTATAAATGCTAATGTAACGCAGACTGCTACGTCTCGGCGGTAAAAATACCGAAATTATTTCGATATCACTTACATACGTACTTATATCTAGAGATGGAGATATCGTTTTAAGTAAGAAATAATACCTGTGTTAGGATACCCCTTACCTACACCGCTGAATTGATTCTGATGATAATTGGAATGGTGACGTAAATGCAGTTGGTCATAGTAATTTAATTTGGCGTTATATAGGTTGTCAATTAAAACAATTACAAAAGTTAACGGTAACAATGAACAGTATTGCTCTTTTGCAGAAAACCACAAAATGCAAAACATGGTGCCTATCCATCTTGTACTGCATTTTGCGCAGTAGGTCCAATATATCTCTTTAATTTCAATTTTACTTTTAAAGTTTTACTTTTCTAGTAGGTATAATGAAAACAATTGAAAATAAACTTTTGCAAAACTCTATGACATTGTTGATTATTTTATAAATTTGTGACACTACAAATTCATGGCGATGAACATGAATCGTTGCCGTAGATACTAGAAGGTATAGTAATTTATTATCTGTGTCGTAGAGCACTTTACTTTGACGGGGACTACGAAGGACGTAGAGATTTTGTGGCCTAGCAAAAAAACATAGAAAGGGATATCACAGTAAAGGGATAAATAATTACGGTGTCTAGTAGATACCAATTAATTATTTGTTTTTAAATTTTCTGCATAATCGCTTTCGTCTTCAGGGGTAAAAAGACTATGCCACTCGCCGACGCATAAGAGAAGGACAAACGAAACATATTTTACTTAACTATATAATTAGTTTAAAAGATTTTACGACATAAAAACGGGTATTCCAAATTTAAATTTCCCGCCACATTTTTCTCTTTGACAGTTCGTACTGCTAGTGCTGGCAGAAAAAGAAAAAGTATAATACTATTCAATGGAGCCATTCGACACCGAGACAAGTTGAAGTTTAATACAGGATAGTTGGCGAATTACCTGTAAAAATATATATGTAGGTACATAATGCAAATAGAAAAGGAATGTTTGCACGAGACTCTAGTGACCTCGCATGTGGAGGCTAGATTCACTTTCAGTATTACAAAGTAGTCTGTGAGATTAACGCTGGGTCACGCATAATATTTTGTAGCAGGCTTGTCTCGGTGCGTTAGGAATTGTTACGTTGTACAAAACATTAACAAAATTATTGGCCTAAACCTTCTTCGTGAATCACTCTGTCTTTTGGTGAAAACCGCATGAAAATCTGTTCAGTAGTTTTTGTGTTTATTGCGAACAGACGCGGCGGGAGGTCTTTGTTTTATAATATGATGAATTAATGAATGAAAGTAATTACGTAGATATGTTGTACTCGCCCCATAAGAACTAAAATTTACCCAATAGTAGCAATTTATTATGAACGTCAAGATGACGGGGGACAACGCCATTTAATACAATATTTCTACTATTTTATACTTTCATAGAAAAATTCTACACTCATAAATTGCCAAAATATTCTATAGAAAGTGATAAGTAAAGATTTGTAGAGCGCATAGGAATAAGCCACTATTGGCTTATTCCCGTGCGCTCCACAAATCTATTGTTAAGCATTGAAAAAAAAAAAGAACATACAATAGGGTTTTTTTGTATCGCACAATTTAACAATACATTTGTGGAGCGCATGGGAATAAGCCATTCAAACGTAGTAGTACTACCTATATCGTATTAAAATTTGATGCGTTCAGTTAAAGATCACGCCATGTGTTTTTCATTAGGTAACTGCTTTATAATAGTGGGCTTAATAAGCGCACGGGAAAACCTTCAAACGGGCTTATTCCCATGCGCTCCACAAATCTATTGTTAAATTGTGCTATACAAAAAAACCCTTTTGTTTGTTCTTTTTTTTTCAATGCTTATCAATAGATTTGTTAGATAATTCTCAAAAAGCAGAAAATAATGTAATAAAAGCTTAAAAATAAGACTTGTAACTTCTCGGCAACCCCGGGAGCGAATATTTTTTATTAGTATTTATTACTTTAAGGAAAAAAATAAAAGTATTCCCATTTCTGGGCAACACTTGGGTCAGACCCGGTCAGTCTCCTTTATTAAATTATTTAATTGCAGTTATATTCGAATCAATTTATATTATTTCAATGGGGTAATAAATATTGGGCCATTGTAATAATATAAGTTAAAGATAGGTATAGGTACTTGAAACATGAGTTTGATAATAGGCATAAGTAGTAACAGTACCTACTTTCTGCGTATTAACAAATTAATAATTATTAACCCTCTGGAAACTGGTTTCCGTCAGCACCGTAGTACGCTTTCAACGTTCATGTCTTACATGGCTTTGAAATGAATTACGGACTGCTTCTAAAATAAGTTACCTTTTAGGAGCACTCCGTCCCGCACTAGGATTAATTCCAGTATAGCGGGAGATTTTACAATCATTCAAACAACAGACCCAAAGAACACCTAAACTCGGAACAACTACCTATCTACATATTTGCGCATCTCACAAATGTTTGCCCCGTGTGGGGATTGAACCCACAACATTCAGCGCAGTAGGAGTGGCGAGGCGATAACTTAAACAACTACGCCAACTGTGCATCTTCTTCACATCTTGCAGCTGCTCTCCTTTACATGACGTTTAAGAAGATTTATTTGTTACAACAAGCGAGCGCTGGGCCGTTTGTTCAGTAGTGTATAAAGCGACAGTGACTGCTAATCCTCAGGTCGAATAGCTCGTCTGCTAGAAGCAAATAAAAAGAAATTAAGATTTCAAAAGAATAATTTGCCCATAATATGTAGGTACTTAAGATTATTCGACTGTCCTTTGTGAAACCCTTCTGCGTAAAGCCGCCTCATTGAATCCTTGACATAAGCTTGCACTTATTTAATGGTGATCTTGAAGTTCTGATTTCAATCCTACGATCAGCCAAAGAGGTTTGTTCTGTGAAAAATTTGTCAATAGCAATTAAGAATCTAGAAAATTGTCCGAAGACTGTGCAAACTGCGAAACCTCATGCACAGTCTTCGGACAATTCGGGTTTGAATCGAGTCAGACAGTGTTACTTGAACTTTCGATCAAGAATTTCTCAGTTTGGGCATGTAGAAAGAATGGACGAGAAAAGACTGACTAAGAAAGTTTATAAGGCTAGTGTGAATGGAACAGTCGCAAAGGGAAGACCTAGGCGAATGTTTCGATCGGAGACGTTCTGGACAAAGGCCAGGTTAAGAGCACCTTAAACCGGCGAGCGTGTATGAGGAATGTAATGAAAGTGAATGAAACCAGAGAAGTGTGTCAGGATTGTAGCAAATGGAAATCCGTAGTCTCTCCTACCCCTCTGGGAAACAGGCGTGAATCTATGTATATAGGCAATTCTCTGTAATAGCAGTTTAAAACTTTGCCCGGTAGACGGCAGTAGGCTTCTATTACGTTTGATCTAAAACCATAGCGAAACGAGCTGTTATACTTACTCTTGTATATCTAGTAGAGATCTACTACTTACCCTTAAAGGAAATAAGCGAGATACTATATATATATGTATACTTACAAACATGATCCCGCCGGTGTCGACGATGATAGGCATTTTAAGGGCATGAAATTTAAACGCACAGGATTTAAATCAATTAGTTTTGGTATGTACACACGGCTACACATCAAGTTAGACACCCTATATACGCATAACTACGCTGCATACAAAATAGAGAATTGTCGAAAAGGGACAGTGCATAGTGGTGTCGATGTAATGGTAAGGATAGAGCGTAAGAAAAATATAACGCACTCTCTCGCACGATTCGCAGCGTTCAACTTCTAATAGTTCAAAGTCCAAACAGTCTAGGTTGATGGGTCGCTGTGTGTACAACTATAGTACTAACGCAACGATAGTACGAATAGGATTACGGTCTCTTGGTTTAACTGCTTACTATCGGTCATTCATTGTATTAGCCGAAATAAGCATCGGGGTCTTCTTGCTTTCCATCCATCTCAAGAGACTTCCATACTCTCCTATTCATCATTCAGCGTAGTAAAAGATGACAACAGCATACTTTACTACTAAACAACTGATGTGATTAGCCATGAGCGATTACTCGGCTAATCATTCTAATAAATCTTTTAAAAGTAACCATTCTATAAGTTGATTGATTGAACAAACACTCAGCAAAGTACCCTACGCTCTTATCAACATGACAGCATCTAATTGAACTTCAAATATTCAATTGTGATTCGAATAATTATTAAACGATATCGAATTACATTAAAATGAATCATGCAAGTTTAGAATCATTCGATATTTTGTCGTAGTCGCACTTATCTAGGTCTGATGCAGGTGGCTAGATCTTCGGGGAAATGATGTATGGTGAATAAAACAACACTATAATATTACAAATGACTATAATTTTTGTCACAATTTTTCCATACAATGTTAATAATAACTTTTTACCTTAAATCTATTTATAATACATTACTTATTTATTATTAATGTTGTATTTCAATATTTAAAATTCTTCCTGTTTAATTTCTAATTACATACCACGGAGCCGAGTTTCAGACAAGACATTACGATTATTTTAGTTGAAACAAAATAATTTCCGTGAGGACCGCGCATAAGTTTAAAAAAACGAAATTTTGAAAAAATCCTCGAATATTTTTTTATTATGTTACACTATGATGTAATTCGATTAGATCTTATTATACTAAAAATATTTTTTGCTTAGTCACTACGAAAAGTAGTTTTTATCATTAAGAACTGTACAAACGTATCAACTTTAGTGTTACCGCTAGCGTTTATGTTAAAAACGGACACAAACCAATCACGATCAGGTGTGAACATACGACATCGCTCAACAGTCACTAAACTGTATAAACACGTTTAATTAATGCAATAGAGGTTAGGGTAAATTGTACTTCATAATGTAGAACATTGGAGACGCGTTGCGGTAGGTACTATTCTTTTCCATAAATAATTGACTAAACGAATTGCAACTAAATATAGTTCCATTATTTCCGTACTTATGTAGTACCTTTTTAAGACCTCTAAACGCTAACATTTCAAATAAAAGTTACAGAAAGGTACTATATACGCACGCTGTTATTTGTATTATAAACCTGCGGAACACACGCTTAGCTCGTGCCAACTTGAAACTGTTTTATACCTAACTATACAGTGACAATTTTTTTTATTCTAGGTCTGTTGAACGGACATGTGTGGTGGTAAACGATCTTCCAAAGCAATAACCGAAATAACCCATTAATCTAATACATAATCTCCATACTGAAAACATCATGTGATTGGTCTAAACTATACCGATATGCTGTCATTTTGAATCTTTTTTATAATTCTTACTTCTTAATAAATTAATGGAACGTTTAAATATTTCTACCATTTTGAGATTGCATTCAGTAAAATAGTGTGTGTGTATAAGGCTCTATACGTAGTCACATCCATGAGCAGACTTTATGTATTGATTGACAGATTAATTAGGCCGTATTTGGATGGAGCCCTAACTTATGAGGGCTCCAAACTGTTGTCCATTTATCACTGTATAGTCCCTATGTTTAATGAGAATATCAAACCCGCGTCGCGTCTTTCTTAACTATCATAAACAACCAACCGTAATAAAAAATGCGAGTTGTTTGAGTAATGCTGGCTGTGGAATAACCCTTGGCTGTCCCCGCATTGGGATCACGACACCATTATGATATGCGATTATATTTATTTTCTATGTACTCATAACATCAACGGTTTATTTCATTGGAGCCATTAGGCAGCCAAGGTTGAAAATAACGATATTTCAACGACGAATAACAAGCAAGTATAATTATAATAATTAATAAAATTGAGCTAGGAAATACTCCGCCCTCTGAGTAAGACGACCCCTGCATCAAAAATCATATTGATGGACAAACAGCGAAGTGACTCAAACGCCATTTTTTATGACTGGTGTAAGTTGTTTCCAATTCCAAATATATTTTCATATTTGAAATTGGAATACAATGCTCATTTTAAATGTGGAAATTAAACATTATTTATCAGCAACAGTTTTTATATTTAGAATTGAACGTATACAGCACTTTTGAACATTCATAAGCCACGTAAAGTTGGTATTACTGTATTTATAAAGTGTGCAACATGAGAAAAGCAATTTATCTGTCGCAACAATAAAATATTTTTAGAATTGGTCAGAATTTGAACGAGAAAAAGGCGTTTGATACACCTGCTCTTTACCAATCAATCATCTATTAGATTTTTAAATCTTATGGCTGGAATTTCACATCATGGTTAGAGAAAAATTGACAAGGAGATTTATTAGTCAGCAAAAACTGTCGTTTAGTCACTTATACCTATCTACACATAATTAAATATGGCATTTAAAATGTAAAACGGTACAATTATCATTTACTCTAAATGCAAGCACGCTGATAATGGAATTCAGCACCAAATTATATCGAACAATATTACTAGGAAGGTTAACAGTTGTAAAATTCTGCTATTATGTTGATCAACGACCGAAATTAATAAACAATCTATTTCATATATAGAGATTCATAAATATTTTTATGGTATAACATATTTTATATAAATACAGTAATATGTGGCTTATGAACGTTCCAATTATAGTGCTGTGTTTGTCTAACAACAAATCTAAAAACCAAAGGTATTACAAAACTAATTTTTCTAAACTATTCATTCTAAAGTAACAATAAATTCTAATGATCATATTCAAAGTACTGGGCATTAAATTAATTATTAAGATTTAATTATTATAACATTGTTTATTAATATCGGCCATTACATCACAAGATTAATGATACAGGGGATTTATATTTCGTATATAATAAATGCTATTATTTGAACGCAACTATACTGACACTATTATAAATGAATATTTATATATATTTAGAGAGAGAGGCGAAGATAACTGCGAAGTTCACTCGCTGGTTTTATTGCTTTTAATTCGAGACTATTTTATTATTAATATTGCTTTGTCACTCCTGCATTTACTTATGTTTGGCACAACAATACTGTGTTTAAGCAACATTGCGGTACAACATAGTGTCACGGGCAGCAGACGGAGTTGGGAGGGGGGTTAAGCGATACTAAGTCACAACCAAGCGGCGCGCGAGGCGCATTATCATACATAAAAGACCGGTAGACCGGCAGACATCTGCTAGCCAACCCTGAATTGTATAGACCGCTTTTTTCTAGCTCATATTTACTAATGTCTGTAGTAATGAGTTCGGGTCTTGAAGAAATTATGTCAGAAGGCCTAAGGCTTAAGTGACTGAGTGACAGTCACTTAAGGTTTGCCACCTGATGTCATATTAAGACTTCGTCTGTATAAATGATGAGCCACATTATATTAGAATGTAGTCGAAACTCATATGTTTAATACAACATGTTATAGTAAGTGGTCACATTTTAGAGGTCGTAATGAACAATAGTTGTAAAAAAAATGTAACCATGTAGATATCAAAATGCTAATAGATTAGGTACGTTGATGTTTTTACATAGTTTGCCGGACTTATAATCAACTTTAACCCTTTCGCTGTTCCGTGATAGACACAATAGAAAATGTAATGTTATGTATCATATGTGATTCATCGGACAGGGAATCTGTTAAAATATTATTAAATTTAACAATCTAAATATGTAGGTGTTATTTTCCCTGATCGTGAGCAGTTAAGTATTTATATGCTAATGTAATGTCACGAGTACAAGAAAAAAAAAAAAATTAATTCAATTGATAAATCTATAAAACAAATAATTATTCGATAATACTGTCATATAATATCTTCTAGTTAAAATATTTATTTGATGTTTTGTTTGCTTTAACAAGATAACTTTATCCACCCCGATTCGGTACAATCATTTGCAGATCACACAAATATTTGTGCCATTTTAAAATTTGCTAGTGTAAGACTGGCAAAACTTAAAATTGTTTAAACGATCCTAAAATCTGACCACTGTTTTTATACGCTATTTATAAATAGTATTACTGAATAATTAATTTATAGTAAAGGGACGATACATGTTGGTTCATTCGAGATTCTACTAGTATTCAAAGTTTACCATTCAAAGAGGTAATAGTGCGGCCTGCATTTAGTAAAATGAAGTAGTTTAAAAAAACCATTGAGGTTGAGGGCAACATTTATTACACACACAAAACATTTTAATAGTTATGTTTGTGTTTTTAGAGTGCCATGGCAAAATGTTATTATAATTCATTAACAATCAATTATATATTTTATTAATTAATTCATATATATAAAAAAAATGGTAATGAAACTTCATTGAGTTGTGCGTGAAGGTTTCATACAAATCAAAAACAGTCAGTCTATAACCAATCTTCCTTGAACTGTGGACTCACTTCCATAAGTGTTGAGACCAAGCTATTATAGGGAATACATTTCAGGGATGGGTGGCAGACGTATTCGCGGTCCAGATCTTCGACATCAGTGCGAGCTTGTGAGTCGTGCAACTATAGTCAAGGTCGAGATTATACAGACACTACATCGGTTCCGTCAAATGTAATCATAATTTAAAAAAATGAATTTCATCATAAAATTTTTCTATCACGGAGATATCACCCAAGCCTAATATTGCTATCTGCGGATAACGTAAGTATTTTAAGAGTGACGTAATGCCAGTGTCGCCTGTACATCTCTCCCTGGAACGTGGATGTTGATGCTCACGTGTTAAGTTTCAATGATATTATAATAATGAGTTAACATAATTGTAAGATAATGATGTATAACAATTGTATTAAGATTTAATATTATAGATAAATTTTAAAATTTCATAATATTGCCACGAGTTAGAATTGAATTTTACAAAAATATACATATTGTACAAATAGTTGAGCGACTCAATGCATACACTGGTCAACCCTAACAAATACAGGCGGCGGGCTAGTGCGCGGCGGCGCTTAGCCGCGACAACCTTAAGTACAATGATTTATATATAAGCGTCGCCGCGTACTGCGCCGGCGCTACATCTAGAGAGATAAAATAGCGGCGGAGCGGTGCGTGTCACGCGTCACGCGGTCACGTGACGCGTGACACTCACCGCCCCGCCCCGCGGTGTGTACAACACTAACACTAACTCGTTGATAGAGACTTACATTAACAACTACGGTTTAGTCCAGCACGACCTGAATCCACTCGCCTCTACGTCTATCGTACAAATCTAATCTTTATGCACCTGATAGGAAAGTCGAAAGTCACTCGTGTTAGCCGAACGGTTCAGTGCGAGCGGCCGTCGTTCACGACACTTATACACGACGTAAGTACGATTAATCATAAAAAAATATAATAATAACAATAGAGACGAATAATTACGAGACAGAACACTTAATCTCTCGACATTGCACTCCGTTGTGGGAAGGAATATTGGCCGATAAGTCTTATTCGAGAGATGAGAAAAACTAAGAGATATACAATTAATGTATTAACGTACGCGGTAGATATAACACATCATTCGACGTTGAGACGGGCAACAAGCACACAAACTGCCTGATGATACATTGTTTCTGTAGCTTATAGAAGGCGCTTGCTATCTTATGCAACGACCAGCGTAAAAAGAACTATCTTTCTACTGAAATTACAAAGTAATATGTGGCTCGGGACATTACTCACCGAAGGTACACAACATAAGGATTTGGCAGCAATGATCTATATAAGTCTGGGATTACACTCACAAAGTGCTGAAGCAGTTCTATACTTCTATTGGGAATGTATTACAGCCTACAAGACCGCAGCCAAACGCCCGTGCGTTGTGTTTCTGCAATGCGTCGTATTCTGGCTCCATAAACACACTGTCATCAGTATAGCAATGTGATCTTCTTGTTCAGTGCTCAGTTGATTGACTCCTATTTTAAAGGGTCGGCAATGCGCGATTATCTCTGGTATTGCAAACGTCTACAAGCCATAGAAGACTTACCATTAGGCAGACCATATGCATGTTAGCTAGCTTGATGGTATAAAACGGCTACTCCCAGTTGAATCGGAATAAATATAATGTCTTACAATCAATCGCATACATTAAACATTAAAATGGTTCTATAGCGAATGAGGCATGCCATACCCCCAGGGTAGGACACGTCCCGCGTGCGCTAAGACTACAGTGGCAGCGTGTGTGTAGGCCTTTATTACATCCAATCGCATCACGACTACCAATCAAGAAATGCGTCACAAAAATAGACAAAAAAATCTAGTTATAAAAACAAAGCTAACTTTCCCGTATAGCTTGTAATTAGCAAATTACACGCGAAGGTGACTTTAGGACATTATATACGAGTGGCTGGTAGTCGTGACACAAATAACGTCATCACAGTATCGCTGCGAGTGCCGCGTGACACTGATGCGAATGTCACGTGACACCCACAACGCGATACGACACAATCCAATTACATACAGTATACACATAATACACGACCTCGTTAATGTACAAAATAAAAGCAAAAATATAGAAATAGTTATTGTAATATTTTTAAATAAAAAATATAATATCAAAAAAGCGTAATAAAGCACTCATTATGTACAAAGGCATGTTATTGTGAACGTAAGAGTGTTGCCGCTCAGAGATGTCACACGCGGTCCGCATCGCAAGCACATCGACATACAAACATACACGAGTCTTACAAGCCAGAAACCTAGCATGAGCTAGTGACAAAAAACAAATTCGGTAACAACACTATCATATATCTCTTATCGCGTCCAGCACATGCTAGGTTTGTGTTGTAAGACATTCATTTGAGATTACTGGTAAGTGTCGTCATCATCACGGTGACGTCACAACTGTGACGTTTGCGCTGATACGCGTGCGGTGCCGACAGCAGAAATAAAAAAAAACATCAGTAACACTAAACACAATGGCGCAGCAAGCACGCATTGCGCGTTAATAAGTAATAATAATAAATATAAAATAATATATCTTAAGCAATCTTAAATACCCTGTTGATTTCATTTTTTTTTAAATTATCATGATTCCCCATTTGAAATTACGAAAAAAAAAACAATTAAAAGACGCATTGCAGTAGCGCCGCGGTACGAACGCGACTTAACACAATTAAAAACCTAATCCTAAGCCAGACCAGAACAATACTAGAGATCATCTAAAACATTTAACTCGACACTCTCACCTTGTTTTAATTCGCCTATAATATGTTCAACGAGAATTGACACCTACTATGAAACTGTCGCATGACTGTCGTTGTTGCTATGGTAACGTATGTACAAAACGATCGTTATCGTTTTCCGAGTCTCTTGGTATGGGATATAACTTTTGACGACTGAATTGGCTAGACTAATAATTGAAGGCTTTTGGACGACTGTAGCAGTTGGTAGAGATTAGAAACTGCATCTAAACTTATCCTTGATAGTATTAATTCACCGTTTTATTAGGTACGGCGAGCAAAAGCGAGTGAGCGTCTTTGTTTGCGTTCGCACAAAGTTTACTGGATAAAGAACTGGTAAATATCAATAGTCCTTCTTTACGATTTAACTGACTGTCTGCTTTGCTGATTCCGTGCCATTAATTTGTCCTTAAGATTTTTTCTGTAGCAACACTGATTTCAATATATCATGTTTCCATCAACAAACATCGCCGTCTCTTAGTCGAAATCAGCGTAGATTTGATTGTGAAATAGGAGTTTAATATGTATAAATCATCAATTCTCATTGTACATAACCATTGTATATAAAATACGTACTAAAATTACTAAGTACAGATCGGCGAGAGTGTGTCGCCGTGTGAATAGTTCGGTGATACATTCCGTAGGTCGTACCGCGGCAGTACCGGCACATACGCGGTAATACGCACGCAACATTGAGCACTATCCGACCGACCGATCTACGAGACCAAACCCCCGCGGTGACTACTCACGCATCAATAATTATCATATAAATTCTTCCAAGTAACCTATCATTAACGTATATGTCTTTATTACGTATGTTATTTCGTTTTTTAGCTTATATTTAAAGACTTTAAGACTTTTATCATTTGTGCAAAGAAAAGACTTTACTAATTTTAAGATTTTTTGTACAAGATTGTTTTCATTTTTTTTTATCCTTCGTTTGTATTACTCCCCCGATGTATACCTGCTATATACAGACAACAGTCCGCCTGCACACCGATGCGCTTATAAAATAGAATGCGGAAGGACTTAAATGTCGACTACTAGAATAGGACCCCTATCATGTTCTATACACGACCCGGCACATAATACACCATCAAAATGTCAAAAGAAAACTTCAACAACATACTTAAAAAAAGACTTAAATAATACGGACCTATCGCGTTGTAAAGAGCCGTACTCACTTGTAAACGAGGGAAACAATTGAACCCATCAGCACCCTATGTAAACATTATGCATCGTTTTAACTTTAAATTAATCCTACTAGAAGGGCATAACCAGTCATACGGTACAACAAGTCCCGTCGCACTGAGCGGTGCGTCTAACTAGGATGGAACCGCTTAAGTGTTAAAATTCTAGTGTAAAAATGTTCGTATCAACATTGGATACTTTACTTTTACGTGGTAACAACGTCAGTACACATATACAAATATAAAGAACATCGAAGGCGTCGACACACCGCTCAGTATCACGAAGTATAGCCTTACAATAAAATGGCGTGTATAATAAAATATAGGTGTACAATATTATGTAAAATTATGCTATTCACTAGCGATCCGAAGCTAATGTAACTGTTCGGGTAACGTTTAGTAAAATGCACGATGTCCATGGCAACACGCGGCCGTTGACCCCGCACGCGGTGTGTGTATGTACTCGTCACTCACACTTAGCGATAGTTACACGTGCCATGGTAAAGGTCAACGACCGCTCACATTAATGGCCGCCCACTCGCGACTGTAAAATATACGTTATCAAATGCTAAACTTGAATTATAAATAGCGTCACACAATGCGACGTCAAACTAAAATCTAAATAAAAAGTATACAATTATATATCTCATAGGCCGTTCTTGTGACTTAGATAAAACATATTTTTATTCGAGCAATTTGTTTGGGAGCGAGGATATGCGACCGGTACGACGTTTTTATCAATTTGACTAGCCGACACGAATTAGTAAGTGACTAGAACGCGAAACACATCATTGGCAAGACTTCGTATAGCGGGCGTGACGCGCGTCCCGCGTGACGCGTGACATAGGACGTGACACGCCCGCGCTAATTCCGAACCGTTGTTCCAGTATGGCAATATCGATGGCCATTATTGTTAGACATCACTGAAGATCACAGACATTCCGAATAAATTAAGTACGATCTGTCGCGCTCGCTCGCCCCCGTCAAATCACAGCGCGCTCCTACATTATACCAACTAAACATCACTCGACACAACAGAACGATACATAAATATAGCATAAACTGTGATGTACCTAGCGATCGGTTAAATAAAATACATAAAACAAAAATGTGATGGACCGAAACGAAAATACATACAATATTTACAAATAAACCCTACAAATTAAGCTCATCATTGAAAAGGATTAAATTACATCACTAACGATTGCTTTACAAAAACATTGTCTATTCAGAAACGTCCATTCGAGTCGATAGCTCAGTCCAATTTGCTACTTACACTAGGAAAGTATATCGCCCGGAGTCGTCCACGCACAATACTGTCGACCGCTTACAAAAATTAAAAATACCTACCTCGTACGAACGATAGGACACGTCAGGCGAGGCGGGCACACGTCGCGGGCGGAACGCTCGCGCGCGCGCGCACTAACAGAAGCCGCCGAAGCCCACGGAGGGCACGGAGGGCACGGAGGGCACGGCCGGCACGCCCGCCGCGTGCTCGCCGTTCTTGTGCAGGTCGATCAGCGGCGGCGCCGACAGGTAGTGCGCCTGCAACACGGCACGTGCGCTTTAAGTCGCCGCTGGTGCAACTGGCACGGACAGTTCGGTTTGTGAGTGTGACGTCATAACGACGTCGCCCGCAGACCGCTCTGAAGCAGCTTTGCGACCATAACCCGGTATCCACCAAAGCGAAGAGATGTGTTTAATGTGTAATCGCACACAAATACTTGCTTCTCTGCTTTGGTGAAAACCAGGTCTAAAGTAGTTCGATTAACAGTCCAGATTCCTTAGTTCTCAATCAGAATTTTATGCTCCAATTTGACCTACCTTATGTTTAAAGGTTTAGATAGATCCATGTTCAACGATATTGTCCTGTTGATTACTTCTTGAAATAAACGGATTTTCTTTGGTTAACACGCCGGCCGGGTAGCCGTACTGCCACTCCGACAGGTAGCCCGGCGTGGGCCGCGTCACGTATGACGTAGAGTTATGTAAGCGGTACCTGCTGGTGGTGCGCGGGCGGCGGGCCCGCGTACCCGTTGTAGTAGGGCGCGTTGTAGGGCGCGTAGCCGGGCGGCACGCCGGCCGGGTAGCCGTACTGCCACTCCGACAGGTAGCCCGGCGTGGGCCGCGTCACGTATGACGTAGAGTTATGTAAGCGGTACCTGCTGGTGGTGCGCGGGCGGCGGGCCCGCGTACCCGTTGTAGTAGGGCGCGTTGTAGGGCGCGTAGCCGGGCGGCACGCCGGCCGGGTAGCCGTACTGCCACTCCGACAGGTAGCCCGGCGTGGGCCGCGTCACGTATGACGTAGAGTTATGTAAGCGGTACCTGCTGGTGGTGCGCGGGCGGCGGGCCCGCGTACCCGTTGTAGTAGGGCGCGTTGTAGGGCGCGTAGCCGGGCGGCACGCCGGCCGGGTAGCCGTACTGCCACTCCGACAGGTAGCCCGGCGTGGGCCGCGTCACGTATGACGTAGAGTTATGTAAGCGGTACCTGCTGGTGGTGCGCGGGCGGCGGGCCCGCGTACCCGTTGTAGTAGGGCGCGTTGTAGGGCGCGTAGCCGGGCGGCACGCCGGCCGGGTAGCCGTACTGCCACTCCGACAGGTAGCCCGGCGTGGGCCGCGTCACGTATGACGTAGAGTTATGTAAGCGGTACCTGCTGGTGGTGCGCGGGCGGCGGGCCCGCGTACCCGTTGTAGTAGGGCGCGTTGTAGGGCGCGTAGCCGGGCGGCACGCCGGCCGGGTAGCCGTACTGCCACTCCGACAGGTAGCCCGGCGTGGGCCGCGTCACGTATGACGTAGAGTTATGTAAGCGGTACCTGCTGGTGGTGCGCGGGCGGCGGGCCCGCGTACCCGTTGTAGTAGGGCGCGTTGTAGGGCGCGTAGCCGGGCGGCACGCCGGCCGGGTAGCCGTACTGCCACTCCGACAGGTAGCCCGGCGTGGGCCGCGTCACGTATGACGTAGAGTTATGTAAGCGGTACCTGCTGGTGGTGCGCGGGCGGCGGGCCCGCGTACCCGTTGTAGTAGGGCGCGTTGTAGGGCGCGTAGCCGGGCGGCACGCCGGCCGGGTAGCCGTACTGCCACTCCGACAGGTAGCCCGGCGTGGGCCGCGTCACGTATGACGTAGAGTTATGTAAGCGGTACCTGCTGGTGGTGCGCGGGCGGCGGGCCCGCGTACCCGTTGTAGTAGGGCGCGTTGTAGGGCGCGTAGCCGGGCGGCACGCCGGCCGGGTAGCCGTACTGCCACTCCGACAGGTAGCCCGGCGTGGGCCGCGTCACGTATGACGTAGAGTTATGTAAGCGGTACCTGCTGGTGGTGCGCGGGCGGCGGGCCCGCGTACCCGTTGTAGTAGGGCGCGTTGTAGGGCGCGTAGCCGGGCGGCACGCCGGCCGGGTAGCCGTACTGCCACTCCGACAGGTAGCCCGGCGTGGGCCGCGTCACGTATGACGTAGAGTTATGTAAGCGGTACCTGCTGGTGGTGCGCGGGCGGCGGGCCCGCGTACCCGTTGTAGTAGGGCGCGTTGTAGGGCGCGTAGCCGGGCGGCACGCCGGCCGGGTAGCCGTACTGCCACTCCGACAGGTAGCCCGGCGTGGGCCGCGTCACGTATGACGTAGAGTTATGTAAGCGGTACCTGCTGGTGGTGCGCGGGCGGCGGGCCCGCGTACCCGTTGTAGTAGGGCGCGTTGTAGGGCGCGTAGCCGGGCGGCACGCCGGCCGGGTAGCCGTACTGCCACTCCGACAGGTAGCCCGGCGTGGGCCGCGTCACGTATGACGTAGAGTTATGTAAGCGGTACCTGCTGGTGGTGCGCGGGCGGCGGGCCCGCGTACCCGTTGTAGTAGGGCGCGTTGTAGGGCGCGTAGCCGGGCGGCACGCCGGCCGGGTAGCCGTACTGCCACTCCGACAGGTAGCCCGGCGTGGGCCGCGTCACGTATGACGTAGAGTTATGTAAGCGGTACCTGCTGGTGGTGCGCGGGCGGCGGGCCCGCGTACCCGTTGTAGTAGGGCGCGTTGTAGGGCGCGTAGCCGGGCGGCACGCCGGCCGGGTAGCCGTACTGCCACTCCGACAGGTAGCCCGGCGTGGGCCGCGTCACGTATGACGTAGAGTTATGTAAGCGGTACCTGCTGGTGGTGCGCGGGCGGCGGGCCCGCGTACCCGTTGTAGTAGGGCGCGTTGTAGGGCGCGTAGCCGGGCGGCACGCCGGCCGGGTAGCCGTACTGCCACTCCGACAGGTAGCCCGGCGTGGGCCGCGTCACGTATGACGTAGAGTTATGTAAGCGGTACCTGCTGGTGGTGCGCGGGCGGCGGGCCCGCGTACCCGTTGTAGTAGGGCGCGTTGTAGGGCGCGTAGCCGGGCGGCACGCCGGCCGGGTAGCCGTACTGCCACTCCGACAGGTAGCCCGGCGTGGGCCGCGTCACGTATGACGTAGAGTTATGTAAGCGGTACCTGCTGGTGGTGCGCGGGCGGCGGGCCCGCGTACCCGTTGTAGTAGGGCGCGTTGTAGGGCGCGTAGCCGGGCGGCACGCCGGCCGGGTAGCCGTACTGCCACTCCGACAGGTAGCCCGGCGTGGGCCGCGTCACGTATGACGTAGAGTTATGTAAGCGGTACCTGCTGGTGGTGCGCGGGCGGCGGGCCCGCGTACCCGTTGTAGTAGGGCGCGTTGTAGGGCGCGTAGCCGGGCGGCACGCCGGCCGGGTAGCCGTACTGCCACTCCGACAGGTAGCCCGGCGTGGGCCGCGTCACGTATGACGTAGAGTTATGTAAGCGGTACCTGCTGGTGGTGCGCGGGCGGCGGGCCCGCGTACCCGTTGTAGTAGGGCGCGTTGTAGGGCGCGTAGCCGGGCGGCACGCCGGCCGGGTAGCCGTACTGCCACTCCGACAGGTAGCCCGGCGTGGGCCGCATCACGGCCGTGCCCCAGCCTCCGCCGTAGCCCACGAACGGCGCTCCGTATCTGATACAATAACACACATCATTATTTACTAGTCCTCCTAAACATAACTCAAATAACAGACTAGCATCTATTATAGTGTCTGTGTATGGATGACGTAGTGTCGGTGGTGGTAAAAAATTGTGTGATCCACAAATAATTGCTTCAAACTCTGGATGTCCTTTGTGTCCGTTGTTTGAAGTCCTCCGCGACACAGGAATTATTCCTAGCGAGAGAGTTTATTAAAAAAAAGAAAATCTTGTAATGGCATACCCATTGTTGCCGTAGGCGGCGCCACCGTAGGCGCCGTAGGGCGGGTAGAGCGCGCTGGCGTAGTCCGGCAGCGCGGTGACGGCGGCGGGCGCCTGGTCGGCGGGCGGCGCGCTGGCCCCGGGCGCCGCGCCCCCCGCGCCCGCGCCCGCGCCCCCCACGCCTCCCACGCCGCCCGCGCCCGGACCCTCCGCGATGGACGGGATCTGGTCCACCAGCGACTCCAGCCCCGAGAGTGATTTTGACGCCACGTCCTGTGGTTTTGGTTTCACTGCGCCCGCGTATTCGCCTGGTGAACCTGGTCAGATAAATTATCGATTGTACAATATGTAACATGTGAACATATTTAATAGTCGTATAATGCAATAAATAGTATAATGTCTGGATAAAAAAAATGTTTACAGTCAGATACTAATTCATTATCATAAATAACAGAAATATAGTCTCATCCGAAATAAATAAAACAATATAACATCATTGCGCGCCTGTTACGATTCACGCAAATTTGGTAAATTATTTCAATAGCCATTATAGCGTTTAAAAGTGCCAAAAAAAATAATAATAATAATAAGTTTATTTTCCACCAAACATAATTTTACAATTTCGCACAATGTGACATTTCAACTAGGTAGCAAAGTAAAGTAGCGTATTATGAGGGGTGGACAGGAGCCTAAACTAGGGAAACCCTGTATTTCAGGTCTCCCGGACACTAACCCGTGGCTTTGTGAGTGTCTGTTCTACTTCATAAGTTTTATGATATCTGTGCGAGCGTGTGTCAGTGTGTGTGCGTGCGTTTGTGTGTGAGTGGTTTGTGTGTGTGTGTGTGTGTGTGTGTGTGTGATTGTATGAGTTTATGTGTGTGTATGTATGTGTCATACAGCCTGA
The DNA here is from genome assembly GCA_963675205.1 of Catocala nupta. NCBI lineage: Eukaryota > Metazoa > Arthropoda > Insecta > Lepidoptera > Erebidae > Catocala > Catocala nupta. The sequence continues at coordinate 19,000,030 of OY776104.1, forward strand.
TATAATTATAATAAAATTAATTTATTTCACTATAGATATTAAGGCTTCTGTGTTGTCGTAGTTTAAATTCAGTAAATAATTTCTAATAACATTTTTACATTCGTGTGTAGTTTTAGGATATATGTTTAACAAAGCGTTGAGTTTATTATACAGATAATTTTCCAGAAAACAAGGTTGTCGTCTGAAGAAAACAGTATGGTGTCTTATGGGATCGCATATCCTATTTCTTCTTCGGCCAAGTGCTGCCATAATTGGGTCATATGTTAGAGCTTTGTGTTTCCGGAGTGTGGTGTGCAAGACAAATAATTGTCTAACTGTAAGCACTTCACTGTCTTTGTAGAGAGCTGCGGTGGGATAGCGATAAGGCTTTTTATAGAGTACCTTTAATAGAGATCGTTGTGCACGCTCAACAACTACTATTTTTGTCTTGCACGCCCCTCCCCACGCCGGTACACAATAAGTTAAGAGTGACCTAGCCAAAGCAAAATAGACAGTCTTTAATTGTGAAGGTTTGAGGATGTTTCTTAGTTTTTTAAAGATCCATATTAGCTTTCTCGTTCTTGCTGCTAAGAGATCGAGTTGCAAATGCCATGACAAAGTTTGGTCAAGTTGGACACCCAGATATCTAACGTTATCTGTTCTTTCTAGTGGCAAACAGGAGCATGGTACAGAACAAATATTGTTACCTGTATGAACTTTGAGATTAATATCGTCACGAGCCGGCTGTGTAGATTTATTAATAGTGAAAGTTATGTATTTAGATTTATTTACATTAAGAGTTAGAAGATTTTTATTCAACCACTGAGAAATCTCCTGTAGACCTTTCTCTGCGTGATGCTGCGCCTCGGCCCAAGTCTCTCCCTGGAATAAAAGCGCTGTATCGTCTGCATACGCAAATATTTTGCCATTTGTAGGAATGTAATTAGAGAGTTCGTTTACATAAATCAGGAAGAGACTCGGGCCTAGGACACTTCCCTGGGGAATACCGCAAGTAACAGGAAGAGGACTACTGACATGATCACCTATCTTCACCATTTGTTTACGATTTGTTAAGAAATCTTTAAAAAGTTGAAGGGGCAACCCACGTACACCTACTACATCTAACTTCTCAAGTAACAGCTTTGTAGAGACTGTCGAACGCTTTGGCCAGGTCTAGGAAAATGCCAATGCATTTCCGGCCATTATCTAAACGACTTGACAAGTGATTTGTGAGTTGTATTACAGCGTCCTCTGTGGATTTGTTAGACTGAAAGCCAAATTGTGAATCAGAGAGGATATTTTCTTGTAGTAAATATTTCTTTAGGCGTTTGTTAATAAGCTTTTCAAGTAATTTGGACATCGCAGTCAGCACTGATATAGGGCGATAGTTTTCGACACAGTCTCTCTCACCGTTTTTATGAATGGGTTGTATAATAGATTGCTTAAAGCTATCGGGGAATGTACCTTTATTAATGCAGAGGTTGAATATGTGTGTTAATATGGCAGTCCCATATGGTGGTTTTGATGCGTTTTAAGAATGAGGTGGGTATGCCGTCCCATCCGGTAGCAGATCTGTTCTTAAGATTAGCTATTAGTTCTTCAACTTCAGCTATGTCTGTATCTAGTAGCACAAATGATTTTAAGTGGGGATAACTTTTGATGTCGCAAGCTAAGTTATGGTTATTAGAAGTAAGGTGAATATTGTCAATAAGTTTCTGGCCCATTTTAGTGAAATATTGGTTTATAAAATTAATTGATTGTGAAGGATCATTTCCACTATTTAAGAGTTCTTCAGCAGGGTTTTTATTATTTGAGGTATTTGTTATTTTGCGTATAGTGTCCCAGGTTTGCTTCGGATTTTTACATTTATCAATTTCGGTACTTTCATATTTTTCTTTAAGTTTATTCAGAAGTTCATTATAGAAATTTCTATATCGGCAATAGGTTATCTTAAGCACATCATTTGGTGTTTTCTTATACTTTTTATGTAAAGCGTCGCGATGTTTTATGCACCTAAGTAGGCCTGTTGTTATCCACGGTTTTAGAATGTTTTTTCTATTTGGAACTTTCCTCAGCTTAGTGTTAGTATCTAAAACGGATTTTATTCGTTCTGTAAGAACATCAATGGCGCAATTAGGATCGCTAATCTCAAATACATCAGATAGATTATCTTTAAGGGAGTTTGCGACTTTTTCATAGTCTGTAACTTGTTTGAATTTTGATAAATGCAATTTCTTAGCAGGTATTAAATTTAATAAGACTGGGAAATGGTCGGTTACAAAAGTTTTAATCACGAATGTTTGAGCTTTAAGATTTGTTTTGATATTTACGTGATCCAAACAGTTATAATCACGCGTCGGTATGACGAGTGATGGGAGAAGACCATATTCTGCTATCAGATTTAAATATTCATGGCTTTTGCGATCTTCGTTCAATGGTTTGATATCTATGTTAATATCACCAATGACAACAACTGTTTTAAACTCTTTGATTGACTTTAATATATTGTCCAGTGATGTGAGGAAATGCTCTATTAATTTGTAAGATGGTGACCTGTATATGCTAACAATGGCAATATCTGATAATTTCAATAGGAGACAATTTGCTTCACAGAAGACGGGTTCGGTCACAATATGGTGTATGTCGATTTTTACATATATAACGATCCCATCATTCTGGTTGTGAGAAAGAGAAGAAAAATGCAGTTTGTAATTTTCAAGTTGTGCAGGAGGTTTGTGTACAGACAGCCAGCATTCTGTGAAGATTAGAATGTCGCATTCGGTATCTAAATGCTTTAAAAATACTAGAAACTGATCAAGATTTTTGTAAATGCTTCTAATATTGTGAGAAACTATTTTAATGCTTTTATTTGCAAAACAAAGCCTACCAGGACAGTCGCTAGGCTCTATCAATGCAGATTCGGCAACTGTTAAGTTGTCTAAGTCGGTATGTATATCCGGAATATTATTCGTAGTCATGGTTGAGCGGAGTTAAAATATGAGAAAAGCTGGATGTAACCTTGGGTATCGAGCTTGACAGACTGTGAATTCGGATGGCAATAATATACATGTATAAATACAGAATGCATCTGAAAATGTTCAATTATTATCGGAATACGACAGGCGTGTTTCAAATTAAGTACTGTAGTGCTTTGTTTAATAATGGTAATTTTTGAGAATGAGTATAGTGTTTAATTTTGTGTGGTTGTTTGATATGTGATTATATGGAAAATATATTTATGCATGCAAACCAGTATACAGAGTGTGACTAGTCATTCTTCAGAAGACAATTTGTTGAGGTCCTCCTCACAGTAAAGGTAAATGGCTTTTCTCCCTTCTTCTTTCCGCAGGTACACGTTGCCATGTGAAGTCCAGCAAAATCTGTAGCCATTATCATTTGCAAATTTACGGGCTAAGGCGAATATCTTCTTACCCTGCACGTTGAGGCTGTCGGATATGTAGATAGTCTCTGCTGGGCCATCTATATTGATCTGAGTGGTGGTAAGATTCATTTTAGAGACTTGTTTGTATTTCTTAAATGAGTTTAACATTGCTTCTTTTTTCAACACCGTCGTGAACTCGACAATAATAGGCATTTTCGGCGTAGACTTCGTGCTATAGCGAAAAATATCTTTGATATCATTATCCATGATCTCGCATTTAATTGTGGAGCCGATTTTCTTTAGCGTATTTACTAAATGTTCCTTATTTTCTGTTTTGTTCTTAGGTATGTTTCTGATTTCCATACTGCTGTTTCGATTATGACGTTCTAGCAGTTCGATCTTGTACTCCAGGGATTTTATGTGTGCTAACTGCTGCTTTCTTTCCTCTTCACCTTTGTCCAGTTTCGTCTTAAACTCATCATATTTTGCTGACATGAAGTCCAACGCTTTCGTGATCTCATCATTTTGCTTTTTGACATCCTCAATATATCAATATAGGGCAAATTTTTGATTTTGTGCATCTGTAGCTGACTTCAACAGGCTTCTCATTTCATGCATAAAAGATTTCATCTCTTCCTCTTGTACATCTCCCCTCTTACGTTTATCTTGCCTGAGTGTAATGTTGTTCGAAGACTCTTCACAAGCATCATAGTGAGCACTGTGCAGATTGGGAACGGAACCACTTATCTCCTTTGGCGGCGTACGTTGAACTGACATAGTTAATTTTATTAGGATAATAAAATTAAAATGCAAATAATATCTTTTATATATTATAAAAGACGGACACGATAAAAGGCCCCCGTACAAATATAATTATAGCGCGCCCTGTTTTTTAACTGCCGGCGCACACTAATAAATGCCCACAGTCCCACCGATCGCTGATCATCGTGAGCAAAAGGTCGTAAGTGCGCGTCAAACGGCGTCGCTTACGCGTTTACACCAAATTATCTAGTACAGTTTGTTATGTCGGTAAGTCAATATAATGTTTTGGTTATCACTTTATTGATTGCCTAATTTAGGCTTAAATCACGATAGAATTGTTGAGATTAAACTGTTCACAGATAGAATATCACTCTTACTATGACTTTTACACTAGTTTCGCACTGCTATTTAGGATTAGGCCACGGAAAACTTTTTTATTAACGGAGCGTTTTAAAAATAACTTTTTTGACCACGGCTTGATAATGTGTGTGTGAAAAATAAATTACAGTTTAACTCATCTCATAAATGAATTGAAATTAAGCTACTATATACGGATTTTATCGCGTTGTTTATTTAACACTGTCTCTATTACATAATTTTGAACACTATTACACTACTACTATTGAATTTTACTAATTTATAAGGTAATGAAATTATTAAAACTATTTGTATTTAGGTTTACACTTTCCCCGACGTTTCGGTTGCTTTTCAGCAGCCATGGTCACGGGGAGATGTTTCTTACAAAGCTCAAATCAGTAATACAAATCTTAAAATGTGTGATTGTTGCAAAAATACGTGATTTTCATGCAAGAATCAATAATGAACTGCACGTAACCAATCGACATCAATGATTAAAGCAGACGAATTCAGTTTTTGTCAATTCGAATCAAAATTGTTTCAAATATTTAGATTTACTTCACGATTCGAATTATTCTATTTTTTATCAGTACCATTGGAACTTATTTCAAAAGTTATTTTTATATAATGTGTCTTCAGATTGAGCGTTCTAGTGTCCCGATCTAAAGTACTAACCAGGTTGATGGTGATGCGGCGTGTGGTCACCGTGCGGCGTGTGCGGCGTGTGCGGCGTGTGCGGCGTGTGCGTGTCGGGCGGGCGGAAGGACGCGCCCGGCAGCGGGGAGAACGCCTCGCCCGGCCCCCCACCCGGGGGGGTCGATCTGCTGGAACAACACGCACAAATATAATAATATGATTAAATTAAATTACAATTAAATTAAAATTGAAAATTGTTTATAATTTTCTTATATGCTATTTTATAATCACTAGTTGGGGTACTCGTTTTAAGGGGCCATTCTAAACTAAGTAAACATTACCTGTGTAAGGAGACCCCACTCTTTACATTATTATTTTAACATCTCTTATTTCATCACTCGAAAAACATGCGGGTATCTGTTGGCACGTTAAACGGCAATAGACAAGTTTTCTTACTTGTCTTATAAACAAATATTGGGTACTGGTAGCTAACACCAAGTCATCAAGTCAAAGAGTGCTTTCTACTAGGCGCCCACAACGCTCACTCTCACTGTTGTCAGTCGCACGAGCCGAGCTTGTGAGCGTTCCAATTATAAATTCAAATAGAATAGACTTTAGGGCGTTTTGAGCGATAAGTTAAATATTACAAATGGCGAGTTTAAAATAAGTCGAAAACAAGCAAAAAAAATATAATGTTTTTTTAGTCATCTTTATTTATTACAGTCTATTTTGACGGTTATTTTAACAGCTTACCAATATTCATATTTTACCCGCTGGCGTGTACCTTGAATTTGTTTATCTAAGTTGAACGATGCGATGAATCGGAATGTAGAATGGGATGAACGAAAGATAACAGACACTTCTTAACAAGGGATTGATTTGTGATAATTGAGGTCGCCGTCGGTCAAAATTAGATCGTGAACACTCTTTTGCACTCCTAACATTTTAACTACGCCAAAACACACACTCCGCTCGTACAATATGCTTCAAAAGGGGTACAAAAGTTTCTCTTTTTGCGTATCAATAGTCATGCATACAAATAACATAGTAACTTACCTATTAAAATTGCTAGGGTACATGGAGGGATGTTGGTGTAGCTGATCTAATCGAGGGCTGTCCGCTACGCCGGCACCTGGAACGTGCATACAAAACGTTTATAAATACAATTCTGATCAGGGCATTATGTTGTTCGCTTACCTGTACATATCGCTGGTGAACCTCTGCGCTGTTGCTAGGGGAGGTTCCATAATTAAAAGTACGATTTTTATCAAATTAAAGCAATTTTAGATTAATTAATTGTGCATATTATTGTTGGGTAGCAATAAAGGCAAATTTAAAAAAGATAAGGTTCGGCAATACTTTTTGTGTCTTAAGCCGAATCCTCTGCCAATATTTGACATTCCTAATTAAAAGTAAAACACCATTGCCCAAATTTAAATTATGTTTGGTAATTACTGAATAGCCATCAATAAATTTAAAATGGCTTAATTAAAAAGTCGCTTGCTCGACGATAATTTGACAAAGTAAAAGCTGTTAAAAGCTGGGGCAAATTCGGATCCCTTGGAACCCCATAAGAATGTTCCAACATTTAACAATGGATATCAAACAAACAAATGTTTATTTATTGTTGTAAAATAGCGACCTGCTTCGACTTCTTAAGTATCGTCTCACAGAAAAATTATTAATTTGTGTCGAATAATTTCTAACGCGATATCTTTTAATTAATTGATTGATCAAATTATATGTAGTAGAAGACAATTTAATCTACGTTAAATGACCCAGGTACCTACCAAATTTAATTCAGTAAGAACTGTTAACATATCGGTCACATTATGTTAGCTAATAACTTTTTATTCATATGTACAAAATAAAAAATTGTTACTGTGGATGAAGCATACTATCGCAAACATTTCTGCACGCCATTGCAAAACCAAAAATTTTTAAGTACCTACATTAATTTTTACGAGGACATTATTATTTATTTAGACAGCGTAAGACCAAATAATTTTTGACAATTTGGTTACAAAACATAATAATTATTATTTATTTATTTGCTTGAAATGTGGTAAGTACACAAATATGCTACATAATTAAATTAGACCAATACACATTTCACCTGTAATACAGGTATGACACAAAACATATGTGTGTCAGTTAAACTACAAAATTACATGTCTATTAACCAAATTGCATGTTAATATTGAATTTGAGATTAATTAATTCATTTCAATAAATCATATAATACCTATGTTTTTAATCAAATTAAATGTAATTCTCGTTTTTGTTTATATGTCAGAATTAAATTAAATTAATTATTAAAAAAATAATAACATTAAATTAGACATTTTAACCCAGTTTTTAGTAATGATAGCCGTAATAAGTACAGAAACGACAAGAACTATAACTTAAAAATCCTTGATAGAATAAAAAAATTTCCTGTATAAACCATTCCCGCAAAATGCAACAAAAGTTCTTATTCGGTAAGTTCACTATCCACTTGGGCAAGGAGTTGAAAATGAGTGGTGCCATATACACACAACTTTTTCTAAATAATTCCAACTTGGGCACAGGCATTCTTATAGACAAGTGGGTGACATGTCGCATATTCGTATTGTCGTTGTTTTCAAAAAGGTAATTGTTAGATTTCATAAATATAGATGCTAGGAACAGTAGCTTATTCGATTTCAAAATTGGTTTACGGGATTCGGACCATTTTATGCCGAACATTGCGCGAAAGTATTTTTTATGCGCTATAAAAACTTTTAAAATTTCCCACGAGTTGCCCAAACAACTATGTCATAACGTATTATAGATCAAATGGATGTGTATGAGTAAAGGTTAATCATTATAGTAGTTTGCCTGGATGTTGTTTCTTTAACTTTCAGTATAGCAAAAACGAACTTATTTACTTTTGTGTATATCTTGTCAATATGTTCCTTCCATGTAAAATGAGCGTCTGAAGTTATTCCTAAGAATGTTGAGCTATGTATTTGCTGGACTTGTGTATTTTTATAACTGATATTTAATTGAATATGTTTACTTTTGTGCGTTTTAAATTGTAAAGGTTTAGTTTATCAATATTAATTTTCAATTTATTTGCATCATGCCATTTTATGACATATTTTAATGTTCTATTAATTTCAGACTCATAGCTATTTATATTTTTATAATTCATGATGATTGATATGTCATCAGCAAACAAGACACATTCGTAAGAAAGTGTGTGTAGTGAATAATTGACATAAATAAGGAATAACAAGGGCCCCAAAATGCTGCCCTGGGGTACACCAAAATAATTAGTTCTAAGCTCAGAATCGTGATTTTCTACGCTGTTAGTAATGTTGTTAAATTTAGTTACTCTTGTAAACTGTCTTGTTGTTTAAACCATAATAAAGCTGAGCCTCTTATACCAGATATGTCTAATTTCTTAATAAGTATCAAATGCTGTACAATATCAAATGCTTTACTAAGATACAATAATAGAGCAGATGTAGTGATTTTTGCGTTTATATTATTAATTATAGATTTTACGAATTTGAACAATTGATTTACCGTATTATATTTTATATGACTTCGTGTCATACTATTTAGTAATAAACTTACATTTGACTACAATCTCAACCGATATTAACCGATGACGCAGTCGAAGAGAAAGCAACTCTAGATAGGAACTATTCATTCGCGATTTGAGACCATCCACTAGAATTGTATTTAATATGTAGGTAAGGGGAATTAACGCAATAATGTATAATGTTTACCTTTTAATGCCTGACGTTTCGACCAAGTTACACCGGCCGTGATCACAAACCGACTTGTGACCACGGCCGGTGTAAAAAGTTATTAAGAGTATATTTATTAGGAAACTTAGACATAGGTAAAGAGTTCCACTCCTTGATTGTACATTTGCATAATAATATAGCTAAGCAAAAAAAGCAATAGTAGTTAAGAACTCTTGCAGTCTGCCAATGCGTTGAGTTATGTATCTTTGATCCACACGCGAGGCTAAAATGTGTGTTAAAACAAATACTTGTTCCGAGTCTGCGTATTCTTTTTTTGAATGCTAGTTAAGTCCCCAGCGACATAGGAGTGATTCCTTATGGGGGAGTGGTCTTCTAAAAAGGGTACTGACCCTGGTCCTGCGGGTAGTGGTAGTGGTCCTGCTTGTCGTGCGTGGGGCTGATGGCGTGGTGCAGGTGCGGGTACTGCAGGCGCGCCTCGCCCTCGTACAGCGCGGCGCCGAACGAGCTGCCGCCCACGCCCGCCGGCGACATCTCGCTGCCCGCTGACGTCTGCCAACAAACGTTATCTCCTTATTATATCGTGTATTATAATAAATATTAATTTAACTTAATTCGTTAACAAACATTTTCACAATTATATAAGAATATGACAAGTATTATGTTGTAGTACAAAGTTGACACCTGTTCTAATGCGAGCATTGTGTCACAGGTGCCAGCGTCTTTCATAGATTTGAGATCACTTTAAATTGATTTAAATGACAGTGAGATAATCTTGACATAACAATTTAAATTGAAACATATTGCACAAAAAGATTTAAAATTAAAGATTAAAAATAAATTCTCTTTTATTTCGTACTAATGTTATCTGTTTTTATCGTAAAAGCAACAGCCGTGATTTAAATCAGTCACTTCAGGCCATTAAATTTTAATAAAAAAGTAATACTGTTTGTAAGGGTCGGCGTGCCGAAAACTTTTGCAAGACGGCTTTCTTTCATAAAAATGCAAGATTCAGATTTTATATTAATTATCATTATTACGTGGTACGAAATGGCGCAAAGACCTCAATGCTCCGCGCGCATAAACAGCTGATTTGTTTAAATCACGACGATTTACTTACATTGCTGTACCTTAGTAAACGGTGATATTCTTTGGTTTTATTTAATAAAATGGATGGTTTATGCATTATGTTATGAATTATGATTCACAGTGAGAAAAATAAAAGTAAATAGAAGAGTAGGACATACCTTATTATAGTCGGAGAGCGAGGAGTTACTATTGGAGCCGGGATGCATGTCGGTGCTGCCCATGGGGCTGGCGTCGCGCTCGGGGTCGCGCGGCGCGTCGCGGCGCTCGTCGCGCGGCGGCTCGAAGTCCAGCGCCGCCATGCCGGGCGACACGGGCCCGGGCGACGAGATGGCGGCGCCGATGTCGCTGGACAGCTCGCCGCCGAAGCTGCCGCCCGCGAAGTGGTGCGGCTCCGTGTACGTGGGCGTGCGCGGCGCCGGCGCCGGCGACGAGTGCTGGCTGTACGGCGTGTGCGCCGGCGACGGCGTGTAGCTGTGCAGCCCGCCCGCCGGCGACGCCGCGGGGAACGGCGTCGTGCCGCCCACCACGCCCACGCCCACGCCGCCCACTCCCCCCACTCCCCCCACGCTGCCCACTGGCGCCGGCGACCGCGAGAATGGCCGACCTTGCGACTGTGCACAAACATTCGGTTACAGAGATACTGTAAATGTCTCTTTAGAAATAACTAGAAACATATTTAATTAAAATTAACGAAATATATTATTGACATTTTCATATTAATTCATACATACAGTGGTGGACATATAATTAGAAAGAGTACATAAAACTTAGGTAAACACAGAATGAGCTATCGTTATGAGTAAAAAATATATAGATTAAATCAATATTAACTATGCCACAATATAGCCAATGAGATAAAAACCTCATAAAATATAAAAAAAGAAATCTGTTCTATCTTTAATTATTAAAAGAGTTTAAATATGAATGATCGTTGAATTTTTATTACTTGGACAACTAATTAGAAAAAGGATCCATGGTTCGTCCCATTCCTGAAATTTAAAGAAAACCTGTTTCTACGCTTTTTCTGTAGTTTCGGCGGCAATTAAACGTCAATTTGGAATTACGTGAATAATAAGTTTAGTTAAAAATGGGTAAAAATAAGAGTTGTGACGAGTCAACTAGGCAATTAATTGTTAAACTACATTTCGATCGAAAGTGGACTTATAGAAGAATTGCAAGGAAGCTTTTCCTCGAAACTGGTAGGCCGCAGATTAGTGGAAGCTAAATTATTCGGGTTTCTCGAAAGGTACCGCTTCTTACCAAGCAACACCGAGAGAAGCGATTATTATTTGCAAAGAAATATCTTAACTGGACCGTACGAGAATGGAAAAAAGTGTTATTCTCGGATGAAACAAAAATAAATATGGTAAATTCGGACGGCAAATGCTACGTTAGACTTCAAATAAACCATACTTTTGATTATAAATACACGAGGAGCATAGTCAAACACGGCGGTGGTAACATTAAAGTATGGGGATGTTTTTCTGGTTGCGGAGTTGGACCCGTCCGTAAGATTGAAGGTATAATGGATCAATTTAATTACAAAAACGTCTTAGAAGAGATAATGATTCCCTACACCGACGACCATTTGCCTGTGACCTGGATCTTTCAGCACGATAACGATCCAAAACACACAGCCCGCAGTGTTAAATCCTTTCTTAGTGAGCAACTTGTTACCAGGTTAGACTGGCCTGCAAATAGTCCCGATTTAAATCCTATTGAAAATTTATGGTACGTCGTTAAAAAATAAGTCTCCCTTAGACGTAATTCCAGTCAAAATGAACTTTACGAAGCCTTTGTTGAAGCATGGAACTCGATCCCACTCGATAAATGTATGAAATTACTTGAATCAACGCCACGTCGTTGCAGGGCCGTCATTAATAACAAAGGCTATGCAACCAAATATTATTTTTTAAGAAATTTAGTAAATCAAACAATTTTACATAATTTGAAATGGATGACGTTAACACGTTAATAACTTTGATTTTTACCTAATTTCTTTATTGTTTCTAATTACTTGTCCATGACGGATGGTACTGCAAATGTCGTTTAGTTGTTTGTACGTAACTAAATATTTAAATGGTAGTTGTAAACTCGGATATTTATTTGTTTTTAATGAATTATAAGTTGTTGAACGTACTCTATGCATTTTGTTAAAACAACAAAATGCATAGAGTACGTTTTTCGAAAAACAAAAGTTTTATGTCAATGTGCCTTGTATAATGTGAAACGTTTAGTTGTTTGTACGTAACTAAATATTTAAATGGTAGTTGTAAACTCGGATATTTATTTGTTTTTAATGAATTATAAGTTGTTGAACGTACTCTATGCATTTTGTTAAAACAACAAAATGCATAGAGTACGTTTTTCGAAAAACAAAAGTTTTATGTCAATGTGCCTTGTATAATGTGAAACGTTTAGTTGTTTGTACGTAACTAAATATTTAAATGGTAGTTGTAAACTCGGATATTTATTTGTTTTTAATGAATTATAAGTTGTTGAACGTACTCTATGCATTTTGTTAAAACAACAAAATGCATAGAGTACGTTTTTCGAAAAACAAAAGTTTTATGTCAATGTGCCTTGTATAATGTGAAATACGTCGCAAGTGTTTCTTATTATATGTCCACCACTGTATGTCACTTAATGATTCCAACACTTTTTATTTTTGAACCTTTTGAGAAAATACGTGGCACTTCTAGCCCAAGTGTATGTTTAGTAATTTATGACAAAGGGTTAGGACCTAAGCATCAAACTACGTGAGATTAGATAATGTAATGTTCAAACAAAGGTGTACGTGGTGTCGGCAAGGTCTTTGTTTAGCCTCCCATAAAAGGTGTTTTGTTTGGGATACAGATGTGTTTTTATGTTGTTTTAAAGATTATAATATAGCGATTAACGTCGATACATACGTATCGTATATAAATATTGTACGGAAATCAATTATGCTGTAAAATGTTCCTTAGTTTTATGTCACCTGCATTTTTTGGGTGTGAATAGTATTGCGTCGGTATTGCCTACATATTCAATATTATTATAGCTTCTGTTTCAACACGATTAACCACCTAGTTCAAAAGTTACAAAGTTATCTTTTTTTTTTTCTACCTTGTGGAATGCTTTTGACGCATATCCCTCCGCGGGAGCGGGCGGAGGGATTATGTCGGACTCGCCGGGGTAAAAAAAAGATGGAATAAGAATAATGTACCTCCCGGAATACCGACTAAACCTACCACGGTGTTCCTCGACAAAACGTTACAACGTCAAAAGTTACGTTTTCTTGGTACAAGAACCATAATTACTAAAAAAAAATGTAAACGGGTTTAAATCGAAGAATATTTTTTTAGATTTTTTTTTTCTACCGATAAAATTATGTCTTGTTTCGCTTATTTTCATATGTGCACTTTATGAAAACTCACACTGTATACATAGACACATGCCCATATAAAATAATACACACAGTTCGTAAAATTTATTTTAGATTCCACGTAGTATATGTACGTATACCATATGACCAGTCTCGAACTGTACATGTTTTGCTGACCATCGTCACGAAATGCTTGTCGCACTTGAAAGTTTTTTTTATTTTTTATTATTTAGTTGGCAAACGAGCAGACGGATTGCCTGATGGTAAGTGATTACCGCCGCCCATGGACACCCGCAACACCAGAGGAGTTACAAATGCGTTGCCCGCCTTTTAAAAAGGAGTACGCTCTTTTTTTGAAGGTTTGTAGGTAGTATTGGTCCGGAAATACCGCAGGCGATAGTTCATTCCACAGTTTAGTTGGGCGAGGCAGAAAATTTCTGGAAAAGCGCACAGTTGTGGAATGCCAACCATCTAAATGAAGGGAATGGAAATTCTGTCGCGTAGGACGATGGCGAAAAGAGGCGGCAGGGATCAGTCCGAACAATTCCTCGGAGCACTCCCCATAGTAAAAGCGATAGAAGATGCATAGCGAGGCCACATCTCTACGCAGCGCCAAGGGGTCTAGCCGATTTGAAACAACCGGGCAGTCGACGATTCGAGTCGCTCTCCGTTGAATGCGGTCTAGAGGGAGAAGCTAGTACTGGGGTGCCACTGCCCAAAGATGAGAACAGTATTCCATGTGAGGCCGAACCTGCGCATTGTAAAGTAGTAGGCGGTGGCTCGGCGTGAAATACTGTCTCGATCTGTTGAGCACGCCAAGCTTTTTCGAAGCTAATTTAGCCTTACCCTCTAAATAGCCGCGGAACTGGACTTCACTCCATATGTCAACACCAAGTATTCCAATATTGGCTGAGGCAGTTATGGGGATGTGCTCAAAACGAGGAGATACGACCAACGGAAGTTTTTTAGCGGTGAACGCGCAGACTTGTGTCTTTGTGGGGTTAAATCGGACCAAATTAAGTTTGCCCCAATCTGACACTTTCTTTAAAGATAATTTCAGACACAAGTTTGTTTCGGCTCTCAATGACAACTTTCCCAAGAGATGTTAGCGCGGCCGGTATAGAGAGCATCGCTCGTGCTGTCGTCCGCATAACAATGAATGTTGCTTATTTGCAACATGTCATTGATATGGAGGAGGAACAGAGTAGGCGATAGCACACAGCCTTGCGGGACACCAGCATTTACAGGCATGGAGTTAGAACATTCACCGTCGACTGCGACCTTAATGCTTCTGTCTGCTAAAAAGCTAGTGACCCATTCGCATAATCTCTCGGGAAGCCCATAGGAAGGAAGCTTCGAAAGAAGCGCTTTGTGCCAGACACGATCAAAGGCCTTCGCTATGTCCAAACTTACCGCAAAGCCCTCTTTGTCTCGATCGCCTGTGCCCAACGATGTGTTAGGTATGCTAGAAGATCAGAAGCCGACCGACCCTTACGGAAACCGTACTGCTGGTCACTAAGCAGCTGATGACCCTCTAGGTACCGTAAGAGCTGACAGTTGATAACGGATGCCATTATCTTCGAGAAAAGTTGGGTTATGGCTATCGGTCTGTAGTTGGACGGATTTGAGCGGTCGCCTTTTTTTGGCATCGGGTGGACCAATGCTGACTTCCATGATGACGGGACTACGCCAGAAGAGTAAGAGAGCCGAAATAGTCGCGTTAAAACCGGCGCCAACTCAGGAGCGCACATCTTTAACACGATAGGAGGGATTCTATCAGGCCCACTCGACTTATGGATATCAAGGGATAGAAGTACTAAGCACACTGAGCGTTGGTAGAACTTGATATCCGGCATACAACCGTCACACCGCGGTATAGTAGGCGGTTTTTGTCCCCCGTCATCCAAAGTCGAGTTGAACGCAAAAAGTTTGCCCAGAAGATCGGCTTTCTCTTTTGCGTCGTGGGCCAACGAATCATTTCCCATGTGTAGGGGTGGCAAGGATGGCTTGCAGAAATTTCCTTCGACAGCTTTGGCAAGAGACCAGAATGCACGAGTTCCCAAAGGAAGACGCTCAAGCTTCTCGCCAATTCTACCAATGTGCTCCGATTTCGCCCTTGCAATGTCTTTTTTGAAGGACCTGGTAGCAATTATATTCCTTTTTTAATGCGCTGGTATTTACATCACATGTCGTCACCGAATCAGCCCAGGCTTGGTAAGCTTCCTGCTTCCTGCAAGAAGCGTTTTTGGAAGATGGACCAAACCAAGGCTGAAATTTGCCACCAATGGGGACCACAGAGGACGGAATAAAAAGCTCCATACCATGTAGCACCACATCAGCAACAGAGTCAGCAACGGCATTGGGATCATCCGGCGAGAAGCATTGTCCCCAAGGGTAGGACGCAAAGAAGGACCGCATCCCATCCCAATCTGCTGACTTGTAGTGCCACACATGGCGGCTGCGTGTGACACGCGATTGCGGCGGGCACGTGAGAGGCACTGTACTCCGGACAAGGTATCGTATAACTCAGCATACCGGCAGTAAATCTTTTGTTAACAATCGTTACGTACAACTTATCCCACATGTTCTCCTAGGTTTCGAAGGCAGAGCTCATATAACTGAGTGGATAGTATAGTTACCTGCGGCGCCGGCGAGTGCGAGTAGGGGTGCGGGTGGTGCGGGTGCGGCGACTGTGAGAAGCGCGCCTGCGGGGCGGGGGACTTCTGTCGACAACGGAGACAGTTAGCAAGGTGGACACGATAGCGTCGTGGCATAATCTCCAAAGCCAAGAATTATTCTCTAAGTAAATACGAGTAATGTTTAAGAGAGGTAGAGATTTTGCTTAAGTCTGGGATTCCTTTTAAAATAGCGCAGACCGGCGAAAGTACTCGCCAGCTGATCCGCATCCGATATGCAAAATCCAGTATAAAGAAAGTAGTTGCTAAATAATTGTGTTCCTGCAGTAAGTATGCTCCTTATTGAGTACGATTATGCGCAGAAATAGGATTGTCGATATTTTCCATCCTTTGTATTGCAGCACAGCTATCCCCTTTTGAGAGCAGCGATAGCTCAGTGGGGAGACCAACAGACTGCAATGCAGAGGGTCTCGGGTTCGAACCCACGTCGCGCACCTGCGGCTTTCGGAAGTTTTATGACTTTTCAAAATTATGTGCGTATTGATTGACAATTATCGCCTGCTCTGTGCCTCGGAGAGCACGTTAAGCCATCGGTCCCGGCTGCCATGAACATCTATGGCAGTCGTTATTGGGCTAAGTCGACACAAAAGACTGACCCCCACACAAAATAAGATAAGATCCCCTTTTGAGAAGTCAACATCGCGCGCATTACAATACCTACAGGTATTGTTACATATACGCGCTTACATTCCCGCTTTACAAAGGTGCGGTTTGTTATTTGGTACCGCCGCTGCTTTCATTGCGACCGCGTGTCTTACGTCTTAGTCTCAGGATTAGAGCAACCAATTTCAATATTTGTAGTTTGTATGAAAGAATCGAATAATTAATTATAGATGTCAACTAAAGTATAAATAAGTAACACGTAAAACATTATTAGTAAGTATTTTCAACGGAAAAAGAATATTGGGTCTCCTTCGCCTATTTGATTATCACATGATTAAAGCACGACCCATTATATTGCAAATCATTTCTGTGTTCTACTACTTTTGAATGTGTGTAGAGTGTGTAACGGTTACAATGCCTACCTGTGCCTGTTGGTGTTGGTAGGGCGCAGGGCTGTGCGCATACAGGGGGCTGCGGCCACTGAACGTGGCGGGGCGCGGCGCCGGCGAGCCGTAGCCGCCGCCACCGCCACCGCCGCGCGGAGGCGAAGGCGCTGAAAACGCCGCCGGACTCGACGGGAACTGCACAAAACATTCAATCAGTTAATACACTACTTCGGAACATTAAATAGATGAAATGAATTATATTTAGATATGTAAATTGATAAATTTAGATAAAAAACATATACACCAGCAATTCAAAAATACTTTTATATATTTATGTAAGGTTTATGACCAGAGGTCGGAGTAGGTAGATTGATTTAAGGTCGTTGACGTCAAACTTAGAGGATAATATGGATATACCTCTAAAATACCGGAACTTCATATTTATTGTGATATTTGTTCCGGAATTTTGAAATTAGCACGAATTTGTGTTTAAGGTGAAAAACGTATTAATAATATCAATCTACGCTGCCAGTGTTAGCTAATGGTAAAAGAAATCAGTATTTTATTTTATACAAAAATACCTTGGAATAGTTACACCGTATTTTATCTCTTACTGTTGAATTAGAAATGACGCTTGACAGTATGAGACAAAACTTAGACAGGGCCTTTTGTTTCTTTATATATTTTATTTTATTCCATAATTCCAATCCCGGAACTTTTTCCGGTACTTCCCGCACATTGTGGATAAAATAGCATGTCCATATTATGATATCTTGACGCAAGTACATAAAATCAATCTACCTACTCCGACCTCTGCTTATGACACAGTCGACCATAACAATTCGTAGCTGAAAATAAACCTATTAACATTATGTGGCGTAGTACATAATAACGTTCTTTAGTCACACCTATTAACAGGCATCAGATAATCGAGTGGGTAGAGTTAGATACTTATATCGGATTATATTATTGTTTGAGTTTGGTGTTCCACAAGGATCGGTAGTAGGCTCCGTCCTCTTCTTAGCGACGATCCAACACATTAAACTTAAAATGCTGTCAATAAAATGTTTTCTTTGTGCTGACATTACCCAGGCAATGCAACAATGCGAGGTATATATGTCACATCTAATTTCAAGTATCAAGTAGTGAGTAGTGAGTAGTGAGTACCTGCGGCTGCGGCGTGCCGGCGGGGCGCGCGGGGCTGGGCGAGTAGCCCTGGCTGCGCGGCGACGCGTACACGCCGCGCGGGGACGCCGCGTAGCCGCCGCCGCCCGGCGACGCGTAGCCGCGCGCCATGCCCGCCAGCGGGTTCGACACGTCCAGCGGCGACTCCATACCTGGGGGGGGGGGCGCACACATTCATATTTATACACGAGCTACTTCAATTTAGGTTTACATATACATAACACGGATATGTACAAGACTATCACACAAATTTATAATACACAAATTGTTTTTTATTATATTATATTTGTCTGCATAAGTCGAAAAGTTGTCGATGGATTGGCTTGCAATTTCACACAGCATTGTAAAACAAGCGAGATCTTATATAGATTTTAAGTCAAGGTCCTACGTGAATGGAAAATTCTAAGCGTATCGAAAATATAAAATCAGACTGAGTCATAGCGAAACGTTGCACAGTATAGCTAATATTTTGATATATGTTGAATGATATGTCCACGTTTGACATTGGTACAGACTCGACTCTTTCACTGCATCGACCATACAATTATATTGACTTATTTTCTTTCACTGATATTATGATAAATTCTATTGGTAATATACACACAATGGCATTCGAATTGTATTCGATAGTATTACCAACATTACACCATATGCGTGCGCTGTTTGACGTTACAAAGTATCACTTTGTAAAGTCAGTACATTCGAATATCATTAAAATGTTATCAGAATGAATATACCATAGGCATTACTAATCTTCAATTCGAAGACAATACAAACCTTGATTAGGCGGTTGTTGTTGAAAGTAGTTAGGTGCGTCATTGGTTAACTGTTGATGTTGTTGGTGTGGGTACAACAAGCTTCCCTGCGACAGCGGGGAAGGGAGCTGCGGTGGGAAGTCACCCGCCGCGCCGTGGGGCAGGTACCCGCCCTCGTGCCCGTGCGAGTGAGCGTGTATCGGCTGTAGGGAGTTGATCGTGTTGCCTTGCTGGACTAATGCATTTGTTTGCTGTAAACACAAATATGTAATATTGAAATAATATTTTTTGTGAGTTATTTTCTTACCCAGTTTTAAGTGATGAAGATAGAGCTGGTTATGAATTAGCTGGTATCTATTTCAATTGCGGAGATGGTCGTTTAAAAGAAATATTCTATATCATTTTCTCCTTTTTTACGACAACAGCTAAAGCAGGTAGCAAATATTTATGTGTGGGTCTTTATAAACATGCAAACCATAGATATATAGAACACGCAGACTCGGAACAACTATATGTAGTTCACACAAATCTTTGTCTCGTGTGGGGTTCGAACCCACAACACTCGACGCGGCGGTAGAGACTAGGCGACCACATAAACAACTACGCTATCTATACATATATTTATAGCAGTCAAATAATGCATTTAGTCAATAGAAGACAATGCACGCTCACCTGCTGCTGTTGATGTTGTTGATGCTGCAACAAGAACTGTTGCTCCTCAGGGCGGATTTTCTTGGGTCTCCCTCTCTTCTTCTTGGGCGGCACTTCACCTCCGGAGGGGTCTAGTTGTGGAGGTGGCCGCGGGGCTCGTGGCGCTCGTGGGGTCGCCGGCGCCGTCTCTCCATTCTCCAGCTTGACTTTCTTAGGCCGGCCGCGCTTCTTCTTTAGAGGCACCTCGGTGCCGTCCTCCAGAATGATGGTGTCTCCCGGCTCCGGCTCCATGGTCAGTCTGCAACGAGCCTCGCTCACTGCGTCTGCCTTTGCTTGCCGGCTTTGCCGGTTGAGTGTTGTTGGGTCGAAGGAGCGATAAGCGCTTTCAGCTATATTTCTCAAACTCACCTATTTCTTAACTCAAAGCCCACTGTGGTAGAGTGATATGTTTTCGGCCACGGACTTGGACAATCCTAGACAGGGGACTCGAGCCTTCGACCCATAATTTATAAGATAAATACAAAGTTGATATATGTATATTTGTCACCAAACTCAATCCCAGAAACTGTAGAATCGCATCGAATAGATTCGCAAAATGTTCCAAGCGAATTGCTTAAGATATGCAAACATGGAGTTGAACTGAGCTAAGCTATCATCACAACGGTCTAGCCTTTTTATGTGCAGAGAGCAAAATCTTGCCCTATTCCTAATTGGCTGTATTTTACTAGTCGTAGGGCAATATTATATATTAGGTACAAAAGAACATTTTAATCTATGTAGTTCCTTTACAAAAGGAACTAAAGAGAGAAAAGGTTTTATTTAAAAGAACTGCTAAAGCAACTATTGGGTATTACCGGTTACGAATGAAGATTTTTAGATAGCTAAGAGAATAAAGTCCCTAGTAAACCTTTGTAATCTCAGTTCCGAATGCCGAACACCTACCTCACAAAATTTAATTACTAATGCGAATCTACACGTGCGAATCTAAATCAAGTGTAAGCTATATTCTGACCAGAATTGAAACAAATATGCACGGGGCATGCCTAAATCAATCAGTAGTCCTGAGTACCAGTATTCATAGTTTGACTACGTTGAACGTCAACGAGTGCTTCTATACATCATAATTATTAATTTAAGACGACTCCCGCATTAAGAATAACTTTAAGGAGAACTTTACTAAAATCAAGAATGAAAAACATTGCGGACAATTCACTCATAACTTAACTTTTACAACTAGGCACTGTATACTAGCGAGGTGTCAATTAAACAATATCGCAATCCGAGCAGATATTTCGTTGCTTTTTCAGAACAATTTTTTTTTTTTTTTTCTTCGACACACTAGACTTATCATATTCTGGGTGCCTAGTATGAGTTGATTTTACCTTAACGCGATCGAAACCTTTACTGCGTTTGCCTCTTTCATTGGTTAAGAGCTTGGAGCGGGCCAATTGAAGCGCCGAACGTCATAAACGTGTCGATCGCGTTAACTTAAAACAAACTTACACTAGGCACTCTCCAGGTATTAGTGACACTCACATAATCAAACTGCACTCGGAAGGAATATTACTAATAATTGTGTTTATGAAAAGCGCATATAAAACTAAGCCACGCCGACGACGTTCATCGCATAACCCATGAAATCTAGTACTACGGGTGCAAAACGAAAAAGATTCAATAATAATAGCATCTACATTTCGTTTTCATAAAATATACGTCTCAAACTCGCTATAGCTTCAAAATTCATTGTGATACTATTAAATATAATGTTTTTGGCAGTGAAGTAATATTACCTCTTGGTTTGGCTGAAACAATTGGAGAATTTGAAAATAAATGGACTATACGTTCAATGGATATAAAAAAAAAATAAACTCTTTACTAAACTGGACATGCTAGCAACTTTTCAGATAGTAAAGCGAACTAATACTCTAGTTTTTTTTTTAAATTAAGCTATTACTAATTAGCTAATAGTTGTGTTTAATAAAACTTCGACGCGTTTAGTTATTTTCCAGCATTGTAGACCTAGTGTCACATTTGCTTATTCTGGGTTATTATACCATAGATTATATTGTCTGGTGATCACAATTTGGTGACAAATTTATCATAGATATACCTAGCTATGTTAAAAGTACTTTAACCCCCAATTTCTGAGAGGCAGATCAATGCAAAAATTAGTTCACCGACATTCAAACACAAGTCAATTGCTGTGGCTGGCTGACTGAGTTATCAACAGCCAATCAGATCGCTTGACATGGGTTTCACTTTGACAAGTCATTGACTAACCTTTCAAAAATCGGGTGTTAGTCTGTTAAAATATATCTGAGACAGATAAATGGAAATTCAGAAGAAGAATACTAGAGAACCTACTATAATAATAAGCAAAAGGTTGATATGTCATCACAATATGACGCCCATGTTTTCCTTAGGGGGTTAGGCAGACTTGTGTATCAGCCACATTCGGCCAGTTATGCTTTAGACCCAAGTCATAACCGGAGTATCCATGCTGCTATGAGAATGACAACAAAGTATCCAAACCTTCATATCTGGTCCGGGATTTGAACCCAAAATCTCAAGATTGGTAGTCAAAGGTTCTATAAACTGAAATAATCGCGGTAACATTTTAACTTACAGCATATAATAAGCGTCTATAAACTAAATTATTACTAAAGCAAATATTTTCGATAATGTTTCGAATAATCTAGTTACATTAGTACCCTGACTATTGTAGCGAGATTATTCTAGAATCAGGATAACTCCCTAATTATCCTGATTGTAACCTATCTGGTTGCAATAAAGCTGGCTCGGGTATGCGACCTTGTTTCATCAGTAAATTAGTTGCCTTACACCAAAGAATGAGTGGCCAATGAATTTGCTTCAAGTAGCGTTGCAATGACAAAAAGCTGTCTACCGGGGTGAAGCGGTAGGGGTTTACTATAGCAACTTCAGAACGAACTAGTACCAGCAAGGTATATCCTATTCTTTCAACCTAAACTATGCTTCCTATTACTGATGGTAAGGTTCTGCATTTAATTACCCCTTAGGGTTTACCCCAACAGGATAGTACAACTATTCATAGTATTTCATTCGCCTGATTGGCTTACTGTCTGGAGCATAGTAGTGACCAGCACAATTCCATGCAAATTATATTCCAATCTATTAAAAAGACTATGCATTTCGTGAGCCTTAAGTATGCGAAGCAGATAACGCCTTGTGCAAACTGTATTCGAATATAAATATACCGCATATCAGAATAAACTATACTATTCCCCTTTACAAGAGACTGCGGCTCGGTTGGGATTCCCTGGAAGTGCTGAAGCGACATCAAGAAAACACGGCCATGCTACTAAGCTGCTGCGTATTGAGTGATACACTTTAGTGTAGCAATCCTACATTTAAATCAAATGTAATTAATGTACATTTGGGTTGCCATCGCTGTAAATACTTTTCATTAGTAACTTTGTTTATTTCTTATTTCACCCTGATATTGTCAGAATCATTGGTAAAGGATAGATTAATTACAAAATGAAAAATATGAAGAATTTTACATAAAATTTTCTGTGTTGTATGTGTAATAAATCAATATACGAATGAAGGAACTGAACACAATACATTTTCAGAAGGAATAGGACATTTACCAAAACTGGCAAAGATAAATAGTCCCTTTAACATATTATTTATATAATATAACAAGCAGCTATGTACCTAAAAACATATGTTTTAAATTTATTTATATTGTTCTTTAGCCCGAACCCAGCACTATAACAAACGCATTGTGTCTGGGCCCCCGAAATGGCGCATCGGCCAAGAATTTAACAACAATTTGTTATTATATAAATCTAATAAATTGGATTCGGTTCAAGTATATTGAAAGCGTGTAACAATAATGTGTGGTCATATTAAGAGTCGTAACTTGCACATGGCAAATTTAATGGTTGTGTCTGCATAAACAGTACTTCGTCCTTTTATTCTTACTTTGTTTTATTGCTGATAGCCACCGTTCATGGACATAATATTTTAAATATGTGAATTAATTTGTGGTTCAAGCAGCGATGGCCTGGTGACGTGGAGACCGCCACTCAGAGACCTCAGGTTCGATCCCACGGCACGCACCTCTGACTTTACGAAGATATGTGCGTATTAAATAGTTAATCGTAAGGACATATGCATGCTTAAGAGTTCTAGGTGACATTCTTTAAGGTAAATTGAAGTCTATCAACCCGCACTAGGCCAACATTCTGAGAATGAGGCCCATGCCCAGCAGTGGGACAGTATATAAACAGGGCTATTATATACTGTCTCACAGTTGGGCACAAGCCTCAAAGCACCAGCACGAATCTTCTTACTATCAGAAAGGTCACGCCCTAACACTTAACTATTATTAGAAGGAAAATTATATTTACAAAAATAAATATTATTTTTCCTAATATAGAAAAAATGTGGCCTCGATGGCGTAGTGGTTAGTGTAACCGACTGCCACGCCTGAGGTCGCGGGTTCGATTCCCGCACGAGTCAAACATTTGTGTGTATAAACATGGATATTTGTCTTGGTCTGGGTGTTTCTATATATAATATGTAAGTATTTAAAAAAATACAAGTATATATGTATGTTTATCCATTGTCTAGTACCAATAGTACAAGCTCTGTTTAGTTTGGGCTAGATGGTGTTGTGTGTATGTGATAGAATATTTATTTAATTTTATTTATTTATTGACAATTATCGCCTGCTCCGTGCCTCGGAAGCACGTTAAGCCGTCGGTCCCGGCTGCCATGAACATCTATGGCAGTCGTTATTGGGAAGTCAGTGCCCTATAATATCCTGACACTGGTCTAGCCTTAGGGTATCGTTAACCTTCGGTTTGCGGAGGCCAGGTGGCAGCCGCTCCGTGTAAAAACTGATATCCAGTCAAATCCGGTCAGACCGGAAAAGCCTACCTCAAGTAACTTGGGAATAATAAAGGCTAGGAAGAAGAAATTTACTCTTTGGAATAGCCTTTAGTTGTTATGAGCTTTTTGTCCTATGTCCAAAAATTCTGCAAACGGTACTGACAACCAAAAATCCGAAATGCCATTGTTATGTATTCAGACTACCCTAAATAACTGACCCAATTTGTTTTTAAAAATATCTTCACCGTAATATAAACACAAAACTGATACAGCTATAGTACAGATGAACAATGAAAAACAAAAAACTGAATTATTACGTGCTTGCCGGCATTTACTAAATTTAGAATAGTTCTATATACATATAGTTTGAGCTACAATCGGGCTTTATTAATACTTATATAATAAAACTGAAGAGTTTGTTCCAGCGCTAATCTCTGGAGCAAGAAGAAGGCTTTAAAAAAATAACTCTCTGAATCTATGATAGCCGTATTCTTGAGGAAAGTTATAGGCTATAATATGATATATCATCATTCGGCATTAAATACCGCGAATGCAACATTCACAATATCTTTAAGGAGACATCAAAAACTTTATAATTGTTACTGCACATAATATTGTCTTCTGTTTACGCGAATGTTATTCATTGAAATTAAACTAGTCTCCCCGTGACCATGGCTGCTGAAAAGCAACCGAAACGTCGGGGAAAGTGTAAACTTAAATATAAATATTTTTAACAGTTTTTATAATTTAATTAGCTTAAAATTGTAAAGTTTTTTAGTAGTAGTATGTAGTGTAACAGTTTTCTAAATGATGTTATAAAGTATCAAATAAACAACGCGATAAAATCCGTATATAGTAGTTTAATTTCAATGATACTGTAAACCTAAAAATATTTAAGTTCACCGTTTTGCAAAACGACTCAAAAAATAACAGGATAAGATTAACTTTGGGCCAAAACTTATTTATAGGATCGCGTATTTTAACGTATAGAACAACATAAAATAAAATTCAGATTTTTTAACAAACATATTCGTGGTTTTGAACGATGATATGATATTACGCGACGAGTTACAGGACCGGAGTAATAATCATAAACTCCGACAGACTGCTAGTATTGTATACTCTATTACTCTATGATTGCACTTGTTTTGTAATAACAAATTGCCACAATCACTCTCAAATATGACCACAATTTATAGTCACACGCTGAACACATTAGTCTTACACCTCAAACGACCAGCTTTACAACATAACAACAGTCACAATACTCCCTAAACACATATACAGTAGGACAAACATGAAACATAAATGACTGAACTTTCATGCCAGTGTCTAGCGTGAAAAACATTTACTCAGAAATTCGTACTTAATTTTGGTACGTTACCTCTGATTACAACTGAGTAACTTTAATTGTATGTTTTTTCCGTTGTGCCCGAAGTTTTAGATAGCCATTTTCATGGTAGTCCAATAGGTGTTCTATTAAACTGTTCTCACCTCCGTATCTCCATTTCCTCCTGTGGCCTCCGGCTGGTGTTGTCAGGGAAGACCAGCTCTCCCTCCTCCACGTGTGGGACGAGACCGTTGAGGTAGTCACGGAACTTCTTCAGCGCCGCGTAGAACGGGACCTTGTCGGCCGCGCGGGGGAGTTGGGCACATCGCGCCGATGATGACGGCATCACCCACATGTACTGTAGGGGTAACAATATATAGTTATTTTTCTATCTTGAGTTATTTAGTTAATAAATATAGTATACTGCTAGCTAGACACAGACATGACATTTTATAATCTCCAGAAATTCAAATCATAGGATGCCTAAAACGGTGTCCACACTAAAGCGCGGTTCCTAGATTAAGAGTCATTTAACTATTAAAAGTTAAACCGAACACTATATTTGCATCACTCGTCTGCCTTTAAATTCCACGTAATTTAAGGCGAGTATATTGCCGGCTACCAGGCCTGTTACCAGACTATGTGACTGAGAATTTGGTAACAGAGAAACCCAATAGTGCTTTATTTGATCCAGGTAATGAACCCAGATCGTAACAAAAAACCTGACTCTATGCAGCAACTGGACCGCATATCGAATTCGGAACTCCACGGCTAGCTGTAAGCGCACGGCACCTATTAGTCACTATACTACATAGTATAAACATCAACGAAACATGGACGACAGGTACATGCAAACTCACAGTATTGGTCCCAGCAATGGTGTCGGGCTGTTTACCGAAGCAGAAGTCTTTCTTCCCCGAAAACACTTCGTATATAAGTTTTCCGTTGAACACGGCGACCTTGGGACGGAAGGTCTGCAGCTTTTCCAGGAGTATGGCAGACCCCTCCTTGATCTCCCGTCGGGTGAGGTCTGCTGAGCCTTTTGTGGGACGGGAGACCATGTTCGTGAAGCCGATACCGAAGTTCAATAGCTGGAAAATATAAAACAAACTTATAGGTATAAAACTAGCGGATACAACTGAACAAATAATTAAAAAAACACCTTAAACCCGATCGCAACGCCACCTATCGGGTCCAATTGTGAATCAAAATCATCCAGGAAGCCAAACAAACTCATAGAAAATTTCATCAAAATCAGATCAGTCATTTAGGAGAAGTTCAATGGTATACGCAAGTACATAAGCATTATATACATATAGATATAATTAGTTTCTGTCCACGTCGAATCCCGTTCGAATCCCACGGGAACACATATCGAGATAAAAGGTATCCTACCTCCGGGATTTACCATACGTTTACGAGTATTGTGCTTCGGTGGCTCAACCGTTTAACAATAGTCAAGGGATATATCGTATAGTCTACTCCTAGTAGTGGATAGCAAAAGGCTGATAGCTTGATACATGCTGATAGTATAACCTTAAAGTTAAAAGCTAAAACGCCTACACAGGATGTAAGGGAGAGCCTATCGAAAAATATTGTATTTCCTATAGGTACTTGTCACAACGCAAACTTCAATTCACGATAAAAAAAACAAGATTGAGACCCCGCGGGAAATGACTCGCACTGCGCTCGTGTACATTTGATTTCGTGAACTGTTTAATAAGGCATGAAATCATTTATTTCTTAAAGATTTAGAATCACTCCTAAAATGTGTTATCAAATCACGTATGATTCAATTACATTACTGCTTTTTAGTATCTAATATATTATTTATATTTTAAATAATATAATGGAGTTTACGCATTATATTATAATTCACAGACACTACAGGCAAGTTATGTGTATATTCATATATTTTCCTCACGGATAACTCAAAATAATGGTCTGATAGAATCTACTCTTTCATTTTACGGTACGCTGTCTTACACCCGATATACGCCAGAAGATTTAGGCAGACATGTGTTATACACCCACGCTTGCCCAATATGTTTTTGAATCCCCTCATAATAGAAAGACCATACTATCATCATACCTTGTAATCCTCATCGGCGCTCATCTGTTCACGTGTCAATCCTGAGAGATACAGGCACTTCCAGAAGTGATTCCCGGGGCCGGCGTAATGGTGGCCCTTATAAGCCGCGAACAGTCCAGGGTTGATGCCGATCTAGACAAAAACAAAACGTTATTGTATTACAGTACATTACTATTCTTTCTTTGGTTCGATTTAAAAGAAAACTCTCGATCTAGGCATAATTCTTGTATCGCGGGTGCTTTACAAACATTTAAACAACGGACACAAAGAACACTCAGACTCGTAACAAACATTTGTGGATCACACAAATGTTTGTCCCGTGTGGGATTCGAACCCACAACACACGGCGCAGTGGCAGCGGCGAGGCGACCACTTAACTATAATCGTGGGTCCATTGGAGCCATATACAATCTTTGAATGTTTATAAAAACCGTCGCAGTCGCTGAAGCCTCCTCAGCTTCTTAGTACCTTCCTACAGTAAGCCTAAGTACGCACAGTAGAGCAGACGGGTTTCGCTTGCTACTCCTAAGGTCAGTATCGTCATACACGTGAGTCCAATGGATGCACAAACTTTTTTTTTGTTATATGTATTTAATTTTACATATGTAGTTCTGATGGCAAATTGAAGCAGAAGCTTTTGGAATCAAATATAAATAATTGTGGAAAGGGCCTGCACTAATTTTGTCTAAGACTTTTATGAGAGAGAGATGCTACAACCATAGATTGCCCTATTCATCTCAGGTCAAACGATTCCCATAATATTATCAGCACTAGAACCAGTAACGAATCTTTGAAACTGGATAAGAATAAAAGAAAGTGATGTTCATTATGCCCACCTACCAGAATAGCAAAGCCTGCACACTTATGCAGTGATTACAAGTTGCTTATTTGCATGACTTACACTAAGAAAATTCGTTCGCTTTGACCATTCTCAAATTTTTTATAGAAGTTTTCATTTTGTTTTGCTATGCCATTAACTAGAACATTCGGAAGTTTATAATTAAATATTTATTTTCATGTTTACCATCGCTTTCATATTTTATTAGAATTTTACCCGTATTCCCTGTTTTTAGGCTAGTAAAAAAATACTGTTTGTATAAGATCAATTAGAAATAGTAATATATTCCTCCTATTGTTTATTTTTGCATAAAATTACCTTAATTAATGTTTGTTTTTCAAGAGTAATAATAAAAATTAACATATTTTATATTTTTATATCTTTTACATGAATTGAAACAAGGTGGGTCCAGTGGACCCACGACTATAGAATCGTAACAATGTTCACCTCTATAGTTAACCCGGGTTAAACCACTATCGGGCACGCCACGATCGTGGCGGTAAGTCCCGTGTTTGAGGAGTGGCTGGAGAGGCGGCATGGCGCCCTCACCTTCCGGCTGACACAGGTATTGACTGGCCACGGTTGTTTTGGCCGGTTCCTGTGTCGTATACGCCGGCAAGAGACGCCCGGTTGTCACCACTGCGGCGACTGCCGTGACGTTGTAGAGGACACGGCGCTGCACACTTTGGCGGTTTGCCCCGCCTGGGCATCGCAGCGCCGTGATTTGATCGCGGCAGTCGGATCGGTTGCCCTCTCGCTCCCGGCCGTAGTTCAGTCTATGGTCCGGAGTGAGAGGTCGTGGAACGCCGTCGCCTCCTTTTGCGAGGAAGTGATTTCCATCAAGGAGGCGGCGGAGCGGGAGAGAGAGCGTTTAAACCCTCTCCCCAACCGCAGAGCCGGGCGCCGGAGGGCGCGCGATGACCTCCAGCCACCCTGAGGTTTGACCTGGGGGTGGCGGGCTTTGTGGGCCTGCCCGCCATCCGTTCAGCACCAGGTCCGAGAGGCGGCGTGCGTGTTCCCACGCGCGCCTCTGTGTCGAGTCCGTCTCGTCCCTCTAGGGGGGAGGCAGTAGGGAATTTTTGAGGGAGCCTGCCGTTTCATACGGCGGGCAGAAACCTCGGCGGGGTCGCGACCGCATGCGAAAGCGATTCGCGCGGCCCCGCCGATAGTGGTTTTGTCGAGGAACACCGTGGTAGGTTTAGTCGGTATTCCGGGAGGTACATTATTTCTTTTCAATCTTTCTTTTACCCCGGCGAGTCCGACATAATCCCTCCGGGTTAATCCACTATGCCATCCGTGTTAAGTCGTCACATATTTATTTTATCTATACTTATATCAAACGACACTTACATAGTCTCAAACTCATATCTCCGAAAACGAAAGAGGTGTGAAGCATATTTCGTCAATTTATGGCTTTAGGTTACGAATAGCTAAAAAAAAACAAAGTCGCACGCACTACAAATTACGGATACATTGCTAATCTTCTAATATAATAAATACAATATCTAACTTTTTATCCCACCCAGGAATCGAAACCAGGACATTACTACCACCACTAAAACATCCACAAACTTACGCAAGCGGCAGTGACAAAGACAATCCAACGAAGACAATTCACACAGTAAACATTTCCCCATCCATAGTAAGCCACCCAAGGTTGCTTACCATACAAAAATCTTATTTATAAGTAAATTAACAACTCGTACCCTAAGGTAACGAGCCTTGCTGCCTCTAGCAGGTGCTAGTCATTTAAGCGATAGTGAATAAATTATGTTGATTCGTATCTCGTTCCTCAATACCTGGACATAATTATAGCTTTAAAATTAGCCATATTACAGTAATTTACCGCCTGTTATCATTTTTACATGAATTTATTAATTTCAATAAATTGTGAAACTATTCGATGGAAGGACGTTTTTATACTCAGTTTTAGGGATCCGTCATTAAAGTTTTTCGGAATTCACGTATGGTGTAGCTGTTTGTGGTCGTCCTTGTCCCTGCGCGCAATGTTGTGGATTCGGTCTCACAGGACAAAATTTTGTGAACTACAGAATGTTGTTTCGGGCCTGGGTGCTTTTTATGTCCATTGTTTCAATGTTTATACATACATAGATTCACGCCTGTTTCCCAGAGGGGTAGGCAGAGACTACGGATTTCCATTTGCTTCGATCCTGACACATTTCTCTGGCTTCATTCACTTTCATAACATTTCTCATATACGCTCGCCGGTTTAAGGTGCTCTTAACCTGGCCTTTATCCAGAACGTCTCCGATCTGATAAAGAAACGTTCGCCTAGGTATTCCTCTTGCGACAATCTTTTTTTTTCTTTCAATGTTAGTAATAATATATTTTTTTTCAATGTTTATAATAATAATAATTTTTTTCAATGTTAATAATAATAATAATAATTTATTTTCTCTCTCTCACACAAAAATAGTTACCAAAATAGTCAGATCTTAAGCTAGTTGTTACATTATCAATAAGGTGAATCTGTTCTGTAAAGTCCTCCGTAATTATGGATCTAAACCTAATGCGGTAGAAGTAATCTATATCTATACTAATATTATAAAGCTGAAGAGTTTGTTTGTTTGCTTAAAGGCGCTTATCTCAGAAACTACTGGTCCGAATTAATAATAATAATAAGGTTATTTATTTTCTCTCACAAAGATATTTTTTGAGAGGCAACTTAACTATGTACAAATATAGTAGTAACACAAATCAATGTGAGAGACTGGTGTCTGAACTAGGAGACCTGTATGACAGAACACCAGCCTCTCCTAACTCTGGACTAGTGGGTGTACAGATTAATTTAGTTTAATGGTGAGAGTGCGTTAGTACAAATGTCTGTGTGCGTGTATGTGTGTGTGTGTGAGTGGGTGCACGCGTGTGTGAGTGTTAGCACATGTCTGACTAAGTGTGTGTATTTGTGTGGCAGTGCGTGCATCTGTGCATTTCTAAATAATGTAACTATAGGCCTATGTGTAGTAGTTCTTTAGTTTGGTCATAATTAAATGATTTTAACCAGTATGTAATGGACTTTCTGCATTTGAAATGAATTGCAATTGAAAAATTATTTTAGTGTTGGCTAGCCTATTTATCGAGGAAGGTTATAGGCTATATAACATCACGCTATAACCCACGGGAGCGGCGCAGTAATCATAAACGCGAGTGAAGCCGCGGTCACATCTAGTTGAAAATAAGAAAAAGGGTGTAAATGCCTAAAACAGTTGTGATATCTGCTAGTTTTAGAAGATTTATCATTGTCATTTCTATTTGTATTATTAACAAAGCAATAACAATGTAAAGGGTTTTCATGGATACTTGTTAAACTCGACCGGTAAGTAGGCACTTCGTAAATTATAAATTGCTAAAAGCTACCAACTCTCTGGATGTTTCAAGCAAAATAATCAAAGACTTAAATCATAGATATGAGAATCATATGAAAATATGGTCACCTTTCTGGGGGTTATGTTGTCTCTTGACACACGTTGTCAACATGACATCTTAATTATGAATATAGTATTATCACGCTCGCACGCACGTTTGTCCACTATCGTTCTTTGTCATATAATATGTGAACTCAATTTTCTTAGTATGGACACGTTTTTGTGCCTTCCAATGATGGTGACATTAAGGATATAAATTTATTTTTGATAAAACTGTTTTTTATGTAAAATACTACCAATGTTTTAGCTTTTCTATACAAATTAAAAAACTATAATATCAATTAAAGATTTGGAAGCTGTCTAACATGGCTGCTTTCTACGCCATTTTTTTACTAGTTGCTTTTGACAAATTTCTGTAATACAATTGAGAGACGTGCTACAAAATGAGTGTATTTAATAGAATATCTATATAGCAGAAAATTTTGATCACGATGACGGATTTTAAATTATTGTGTCAAAGAATTGTTTGCAGTGGCAGCGGTGAAAGGTCCACTGTGACTACCATGAAATATGACCACACCTTCCTATTACATGGTGTAAAGGTACCTAGTTAATATGGCGGATAGTAAATACAACGGCGATCATACTCACAATGATGATGTCGAGATTCTCAGCGAGGTGGTCGGGCAGGGTCCGGCGCGAGACCTCCTCCTCGCTCATGCCGTTGAACCGGTCGTGCTTCTTGCGCTCCTTCACCGGCCGCGGGACCAGCGTGCCGTCTAACACGCCGTCCGCCTTTATCTCCATACTGCACAAAACATATCAGATTAATATTCATATTCATAAGAACATCCATGATGATGATCGCGGTTTTCAGGAGCTGAAAAGCAACCGACATGCCAAAAACAATGTATATCTAAATTGTAATTCTAAATCCTTACTAATTTTATAAATCAAATGTGAGTTTGTTTGTTTTTAACGCTTCTACGCATTAACTACTCGTCTAATCATCATGAAATTTGCATACACGTCGTCAGGGGAGCAGAAAAGGAACATAGGGTAAATTTTATCCAGAAAAAAGAAAAACTGTTTTGAGCGTGATAGAATATATTAGCATATGTATTGTCTTACGTTTACGTGAATGTTATATTATGAACAATAAAATTAAACTACTTTATACGTATTTTATCGCGGTTTCATACTCACACAAACAAACAATACATTTATATAATTTCAGAAACTTATATAGTACTGTTACTATTAAACTATTTTAATTATTAAACTACTAGACAGCAGCGATAGCTCAGTGGGGAGACCAACAGACTGCAATGCAGAGGGTCTCGGATTCGAACCCACGTCGCGCACCTCTGACTTTCGGAAGTTATATGACTTTTCGAAATTATGTGCGTATTGATTGACATTTATCGCCTGCTCCGTGCCTCGGAGAGCACGTTAAGCCGTCGGTCCCGACTGCCATGAACATCTATGACAGTCGTTATTGGGAAGTCAGTGCCCTATAATATCCTGACACTGGTCTAGCCTTAGGGTATCGTTAGCCTTCGGGTTGCCGAGTTCAGGTGGCAGCCGCTCCGTGTAAAAACTGATATCCAGTCAAATCCGGTTAGACTAGAAAAGGCGATCCCAAGTGACTTGGGAATAATATAGGCTAGGGAGAAGCATTATTAAACTACTAGATTTTTGCCGCGGCTTCGCTCACGTTTCCCTTTAAATCCATCCTTCGATCCCAACACTCGATGCCGGCGGCTTTGGCTAGGTTGCTTACTGCGTCATTCGTGCAGTATCAGCGTTTCATATTCGATGTTCAGCAAAGCGGTACTAGTTTCTATTTAGTTTAGCAATAAATATCAAAATTATTTATAGACACATACAATAGACAGTAATTTCTTATACTCTTTACACATTAATCAAGCCATTTCGACGCCAATTATTGCGCCATTTGCGTAAACAAATGCAGACCTTGAACTGCTAAGGTATAGGAATTAAATATGTCGGTTTTTTGATTCAGCTAAAGTTTTGTCGAACATTCAGCCGATTATTCGTATTCAGTACAACGCATATTCGGCCCATCTCTACTGTTTTATTACTTATACACAAGTATAGATTTTTAACAACGATAGCCTAGCGTGGAGGTCGTTGGATTGGTACAGAGGTCTCGAATTCAATCCCACGATATGCAACTCTTGCTTTTAAATAGTGTATTAACGCCACTAGTAACGAAACGGAAAATAACATTAGGATCTATATATATCTGAGAGTATTCATGTGTGAGGTCTGCCAACCGTAATTTTTTGCAATCTTACGCTTTGCATACTGAGAAAAGACCCATGTCCATCAATTGAAAGTTTATAAGCAGGGTCGTTTCGTGGTGTTTTACGTAGGATCGCGATTACCTGGGGCCATTTGACGACTCGATGGCGTAGTAGTTAGTGTAACTAACTGCCACGTCTGAGGTAGCGGGTTCAATTCCCGCACAAGTCAAACATTTGTGTGCATGAACATCTATGTTTGTCTTGGTCTGGGTGTTTCTGTGTATAATATGAATGTATTTACAAAAAAAAGAAGTATATATGTATGTTTATCCATTGTCTAGTACCAATAGTACAAGCTTTGCTTAGTTTGGGCTAGATGATGTTGTGTGTATGTGATAGAATATTATTATTGCCCGGATACGGCAAAGCGCTATTGGGGTTTTCTGTTAGAAAATTCTCAGTAGTATGTGGAAATGTGCGGTGGGCGGTAACAAACTCGCCTTAAATACGTAGGAACTAAAAATATTGCTGACAAATGGAGTAATACACCTCTGCCTATACCCCTGGGTTTGACTGCACGGATGGGGTAAAATTTTAAGTAGTTACCTCGCTACTGCTACTACACACCCACGTGTTGGCGGTTCGAACATTACACGGGACAAAAATTTGTATGCACAAATAGTTGTGCCGAATCTGGGCGTTCTTTGTGTCCGTCCCTCGCGATACAGAATTTAATCCTATTATTATAACTTTTTTAACCTGACTATTGCTGAAATGCCAGACATATTTGAAAACCTATTGTGATTCGGCGGGACGCTGCAATGGTGCTCGATTAATAGATTAAAAAGCAAAATGGAGGAATGAATCTACGTTATTTCAAATTTTAATCACTGGTGGGGAAATAAAGCACTTATTATTGTATCCTCAATAGTTTTTTTAATGAGCTGAGTTGGCAAGCCGAACGCTCATTCAACCGTTGGAGTCATACTGTCCACTTTTACTGCCCACGGGAAGTGGTGTCATCTATTCTTGGATACCACACAATTTACTCATCTGAAATCGACTTAGAATTCGAATCCTACGTACAGAGAGATACGTCTTTTTTCTGGACGGGTGGGCAGAGACTACGTATTTTCGCTAGCTACGATCCTGCCATATTATCCTTGCTTTATTCAGTTAGTGGGAGTTCACTACACCCTTCATGAATGCTTGTCGGGTTAGAATACTCCTAGCCTGTCCTTTCCCCAGAACGTTCGCCTAATGCCTCCCTTTTCAACTCCGAAACTCATGACACCATTGATTTAGTTACAAAAGTCATAAAGTAGCGCTTGAGAAAGTTAAGTAATTAGGAGTAAGGAAGGTGAAGAATTTTTATTTGAATGTATTTCTAGTATTTTGTGCTGCAATTACTAGTAATCTTGTTGATCCCTCTAGCTAGCAGTTAGAAGCCTGTGTTAGTACTGGATTCATCGGTGGTTTAATCGGTGGAATTCAAACCTACTATCTCTTGATACTAGTTTAATGCCGTCGCGCTGAACGCTGTGGAACAATTTTATTATTTGGGTGATATAATTTTATATAAGGAAATTCTCGCTAGTACTATGAGCCCGGCAAGATCCAAGAAGTTTATCCAACATTACGAGCTATTTAATCAAAGCCAGCTTCTTCACATGAAAGCTATACTCCTGAAATAATTTATTTATTCCAAATAATATCTTATTCTATAGATATTTTACTAAAATAAAGATTTTTGACTTTTCATTTCTGCCTAACTCTTCTACAATATGCACGCGTGATATTATGTTATGAAGCACAATAAGAACTACTACCCCTATTACACGAAACCCAGAAAACAAATATGAATCCAAAATAAAGTAGTTTCTATTTGTTTGTAATCTATACGAATAGTAAGATTGCGAGAGTGCTGTACCGATTGTGATGTTGTATGTGAAAGAACATTTAGCAAACTATGATTTAGGTCCGACGTAATAGAGAGCCACCAAACACATTCCCAGACTCCGTGATGCTACTGAAAATTTCTTCACAGAAAATCACTTTGCCTTACACGGGATTTGAACCCAAGACTGTTGCTTTCAAAATCGCTCCGCCAGCGAGGAGTTATTTAAAAATAAACCGCGGTAAGAAAACGTGACTGGTAAAGAAATTGTGCGTCGGAAACGTGACTATGGCTAACAAGAGTTTTCGGAGTTCTCGTCGGCATCTTTTTTAATTCATACGTGTTCATCATTTCATCGACGATACCGCTAAAGCTTTTAGAAATTTCATGAAAAGACAAGCTGATGATTGAACACAGATGCTTTTGATCGTCAGAGGTGCAACTATAAAAGCTAGTATATCATCATATGTGTAAGAAATGTGTATGAAAGTCACCGACTACGTTGATATAAATTGTATTTTGAAATAAACATATTGAGTCGCGGTGGCACACCGGCGTCTAGACACAATAGGTTTTTAATTATGTCTGGCATTCAAACAATTGACAGGTTGAATTACTATATACGGATTTCTTTGCGATTTATTTATTTTTCATTCTATTTATATTTACAGTTTTCCATACGTTTCGGTTGTTTTTAGCAGCCATGGTCACGGAGAGTCAGATGGTTGTTGGCTTATTGTCTTAACGTGTAGTTATTTCTAAGTATCCGAAATGAATTTAATATTGATGTTCATATTACGCAGAATGAGCTCGAAGTATCTTGAAGCCTTACTGTTTTAAGTTGCTCTTTAGGTTTGAGTAATGGTACATTCCAACCATTTTCTCCATTGATATTAAGAGATTTATTACAATAGCCTCGCGTATCATCTCCTGTAGAACTGTGTCCTTTTGCGAGTATCTAGGTCTCTAAAATCTCAAGTAGTGGTTAGTGTCTTCTGTTGCACGTATTCACACAAGTGACTATTATAAACCGCAATAATTAACTAAATTTTAATTTATAACATTCGCATAAACGTAAGACAATATTATAATAATAATAATATAAGACATAATAATAATGTAAGATAATCTTCTTCTCTCTAGCCTTTTATTATTCCCAAGTCACTTGGGGTCGGCTTTTCTGGTCTAACCGGATTTGACTGGATATCAGTTTTTACACGGAGCAGCTGCCACCTGACCTCCGCAACCAGAAGGCTAAAGATACCCTAAGGCTAGACCAGTGTCAGGATATTATATGGCACTGACTTCCCAATAACGACTGCCATAGATGTTCATGGCAGCCGGGACCGACGGCTTAACGTGCTCTCGTAAGCACGGAGCAGGAGACAATTGTCAATCAATATGCACATAATTTCGAAAAGTCATATAACTGCCGAAAGTCAGTAGTGCGCGACGTGGGTTTGAACTCGAGACTCTCTGCATTGCAGTCTGTTGGTCTCCCCACTGAGCTGTCGCTGCATAATAATATAAGACAATATTATAATAATAATATCAGCCCTGTATTAAACTGTCTCACTGCTGGCTCACACACAGGCCTCTTCTCATTGTGAGAAGGGTTAGGCCATAATCCATCACGCTGGCCTAGTGCGGGTTGGTAGACTTCACATATCTTCGAGAACATTATGGAGAACTTTCATACATGCAGGTTTCCTCACGATGTTTTCCTTCATCGTTAAAGAGTCTGCCCACTACACCGTCTCATACCATGACCGTGCTAGGAACGTATCAGACACAAAAAACAACACGATACGCCCTGCTATAGGAACTGCTGGTCGGTGACGGATCGGTCTAGTGGGCATAGTCTTATACATTTCCTTACAAAGAATATTTTTTTGCCTGACACGTTCCTAGCACGGTCATGGTATGAGACGGTGTAGTGGGCAGACTCCTTTAAAGTAGAGGTTCCTAAACTTTTAAGATAACAGAACCCTCACCAAATATCTTTTGTTTTATGGAACCCCATATCAAATGATTACAAAGCAAAGACACTGTAATTTAAATAAGAACAAAAACTTAACTTAGCCGAACATATTTTGCGCTATTTCAAAATAATATTTGATATTATTTAACTGCCAAAAATAAATGATTTCGTGGAACCCTAGTGACTTTCCAAAGGAACCCCTAGGTTCCGCGGAACCCACTTTAGGAATCGCTGCTTTAAAGCAAGCGATAATTAATTATTTAATACGCGTATATAAATTGAAAAAGTCAGAGAACCTTGGGTTCGAACCAGAGACCTCTGCGTGGCAGTCCAACGTTTTCCCACTGGCTATTCGCAGCTTCAGACACTATTATATATTATATTGTACAAGACAATATTATACATTGGATTGTAAATAAATACAGTTGCTATTATCAGTATTCTTTAACCGGTTATTCCTTCATGTATTTCTATAATGAAGTTCTGTATTAATTAATCTATAATTTGTGCTCTACAGTACTAACTCACGACTACAATTTATTTCTAACATTTTTCTATACAAAAAAAGACATTAAAAAATTTCATCATAGTTTCATTCCCTACAATTTCTCTTAAGTAGCACAATGCCGAGAAATTATATAATTTGTTCGGTATGTGGACGTACCCAGTGCCGAGACACAAGGTGTGTTCGCTGGGTACTCTGTAGGTAAGGCGGGTCACGGTAACCCAGTGGCCGGCAACCATGCGCACCAGACAGTATTGTCCGACGAACAAAGTACATATAAAATGGCGGAACACATTTGCATTTGTTGTCGTGAAAGCCGTATTGTCACACCGTCTGACATTGCTCTCAACAACACGTTTTTCTTTAGTTTTTCTATTGCAACTTACTTTCTATCGCCTCATTGCGCTTAGAGTTAACGAGCGATCGTAAAGTTATAATCCTGGGTTTGACTGGGAAATACTAACATACATAAAATATTATAAATGCGAATGTGAATAAGTTATAGTCGACCGATCATCATGAAATTTTGCATACACGTTGTCAGGGTTGCAGAAAACGACATAGGGTTTCACCCAGCATAAAGTACTGTTTCCGGGGCACAGCAATTTATTGATAAAATCTATATAAATGCAAGCGAAGCTGCAGACAAAATATAGTACTGTGTCTTGTGACCCAGCGATAACTCAGTGGGCAGACCAACAAACTGCAATGCAGAGGGTCTCGGGTTCGAACCCATGTCGCGCACCACTGACTTTCGGAAGTTATATGACTTTTCGAAATTATGTGCGTATTGATTGTCAATTGTCGCCTGCTCCGTGCTTTTAGAAGAGCACGTTAAGCCGTCGGTCCCGGCTGTCATGAACATCTATGGCAGTCGTTATTGTGAAGTCAGTGCCCTATAATATCCTGACACTGGTCTAGCCTTAGGTTATCGTTAGCCCTCGGGTTGCGGAGGTCAGGTGGCAGCCGCTCCGTGTAAAAATTGACATCCAGTCAAATCCGGTTAGACTAGAAAAGCCGATCCCAAGTGACTTGGGAATAATAAAGGCTAGGGAGAAGAAGTCTTTTGATGTGGCAATAGGCACACAGTATATTACGTAGGAGTAGTAATCCTAATCCTAACTAATATTATAAACGCGAAAGGGAGTTAGTTTGTTCGTTACGCTTTCACGCCTTAACTACTCGACCGATCATCATGAAATTTTGCTTACACGTTGTCAAGGGTCCAAAATATGGTACCTTTTATCCGGAAAAAAGGACTGTTACTAACCTAAACTAACCTACATTTACGCGAGCAAAGCCGCAGGCAGTCTAGTAACTAAATATTTGCCTATCCTTTGGGATATGTAGACGTGTGTTTGAGCAAGTATCGCTTTCTAAATGCCGCTTGTTGCAGCAAGCAAGCTTCGGCTAAGTTTAGAAAATTTGCTAAACGTATTAACGCGTGACCCACTAATAGTTAGTGCGATCTCTTGAGTTTCATTAGCTGCTGGCCCCTATATCGCAGCTTTAAAGGTAACTGTTTTTTTCGGTAATATATTAGAATCGAATTGCATATATTTCACGCCTATATTCACGAAGGGAAGGTAGAGGTGTATTACAAACAATTTGCCAGCTTCGGTTGTAGGTCAATTTAAGAGGAGGCGAATCCTATTGCACCGAATCGTGATCCGTGATGTTACTGAAAAATTCTGCACAAAAGAGGTCGACTCGGGAATCGAGCCCAAAACCTCATGCACAGCAATAGCATGCACTATCACTGCGCTACTTAACAAATATTTTAGTTGACAAAAGATAAAATCGAAATTATTATTCTCTATGCGGACATTCAAATTTAAAGTCTTGTCGAAATTTTAGAATTTTATTAGTTACGGTCGGTTTAGGTATATAACTGTTCATTCTGTTGAGACATTTAAAGTAAGGACAAAAACTATTCCATTTAATAATAATATAGAGACGAAAGACTGTTGGTTTGTCCTATCGGCGGCTGTGCAACAGAACGAAGTGATTTTTTTTACACAGATATCGTTTATTGGCCGGGGCATGATGGTTGCTGTCGCAAAGTTACGTTTTTTAAAAGACTACGGCAGCCACGCCGCGGTTAAGAGTTAGTGAAATCATTATTTTATAGGCAGAAATATACTCTCAAATGCATACATGAAAGCAACGTATATTAATTTATCAACCAAAATTAGTTTTAGTTAGCTTGTAGTATTTTTGCAATACCAACAAAATACATCTTCCTTTTTTAGACCCTACTAGCAATTTGGTTTACATGTTACTAGTTTTCTTATTAACCTTTTAAGGTCTTCCTAATATGCTTGTGGAATGGGTTCACGTTAGTACCTACTACAATGTGGGATTCGAAACCACGACTTTCAATATCAAGTCCAATATTTGCTGATACTTATCCATTGGACTACTGGCGCTTTAAATAAATAAATTAACTACTAAGCGACGCCATTATAGCCAGGTTATTCAGAATCCTTAACAATATGACCAGTTACACGCTATATTAAACCATCAGCCAAACAAAAAATTAGGTACCTACGTCGAATCTCGACGTCAGTTTAACTAGTAACTAGGAAATCTCATTATTCGATTTTATTGTTATAATATTAACAAGTGGAAAGGAACGTCGCCTTCGGACCGTAGCTAATCAGTTTGCACGTTTACCCAGCCCTAAACAAAAAGATTTCTTGAAAGTGAAAAGCACCAGCTTTACGTCTCAACGATTCCACCTTGATCTGATTATTTCGCTCAGATTTTTGGCTAGCGATAGCGCTACATCGGTTCCGGTACAGAAATACCCCCGCGACGTAAACACATCGCGGTTTGTGTGCGCACGCGCCGCTCGCCTCGGCGCAACAACACAACACGCATCATTAGCGCGTCTTGTTGACGCCGCTATCAGTTGCTCAATGCGCAAGCGCATACCGTAACCGTATACTATACTTGACACGATGATTACACACAACATCATCTCTGCGTGCCTAACCACATCTGATTAGCATTAACAGACCACTTTCAGCTATCAAGGAATTTTATATTTGTTTCTCTTCACTTAAAAACCATGTTATAAATCTTGTGCCGCTGGGAAAATACAATTGCGAACACGAGCTTGCACAAATCTAAACAATGCGAGGTGATGAAATGCTTTTGACTAGAATACGCATTACTGAAATTTTATCCGCTTCTAGCCATCAAATAATTCGTACCAGCTATCCCTACAGTTTCATTCACGTTTATGATTACTGCTCCGCTTCCGTGGCTCGTAGCGAGCTGTTACTTCTGAATAAAGTAGCTTTCTAACGGTGAAAAATATAAAATTGTAAAAAGAATATAAAAGAAATACAAGTCTTTCTTTTTTATAGTATTAGCATAGATATACAACAAGAATAAAATTGATTATTCAAAACTATTTTAAACCGACTTCAAACTATCACCACACTAAACTTCATAAAAAATGACTCAGCGGTTTAGCAGTTAGAACTGGACATACTGACAAAGTAAGTTTTGCATTTATATTAGAAACAGTATCTTTAGAATCGATCGCGTACTTGTTGCTTCGATATTAATAACTAGATATTGGGTTGTTGTACCGGCAAATAAGATCTCTCTCGAATGCCAGGGAGCGGGATGAGTTTCTATTATG
Source organism: Catocala nupta (assembly GCA_963675205.1). NCBI lineage: Eukaryota > Metazoa > Arthropoda > Insecta > Lepidoptera > Erebidae > Catocala > Catocala nupta. Next base: position 19,042,447 of record OY776104.1, read on the forward strand.
CCTGGCTGTAAGCAATATTCAGCATTGTGTTTCGTGGAGTTTAAATTACATTGTGGATATTTTTAGTGATGTCTGCTAATGCATATATCAATCGTGACGACTCTTTTCCTAAATGTTGTACTAGATTTCGTGTCTATTTGTTAGAGCGTCGATGGTTTGTTAAACCACCATTTATCTCATATGGTGCATTAATATTTTTACTGCTGATACTCTAAATTACCTATCACCACTAAATTTATATTGAAAACTAGACAGATAACGTGCCTTCACACTAAAAAGTTTATGTAAATTGAACTACTGGTTCTTGAGTTAAAATGACACGAATGGATAAACAGGCATACATACATATAGCTTGTTTTATAATTTATGAAGATAGAGATACGGATTAGAGATAACCTAGAGATAAACTGTGTCATTGGACATTAAAACATTGGACTCAAAGAAGACCCAGACTCGAAATACGACTTACAATTTGCATCACGAATTTTTTTTACCGTGTGTTGATCGAACCAACTCGTCAACAACCAGATGTCCAATTCTCGTAATTAAAACTTCAAAATAGGATCGCAGCCCTATTTTGAAGTTTTAATTTAATTTACAGTCTCAGTGTAATAAATATTACTAATCAAAGGAGAATGCCAAGATTTCCTGCATAGCAGCGATAGCTCAGTGGGGAGACCAACGGACTGCAATGCAGGGTCTCGGGTTCAAACCCACGTCGCGCATCTCTAACTTTCGGAAGTTATATGACTTTCGAAATTATGTGCGTATTGATTGACAATTATCGCCTGCTCCGTGCCTCGTAGAGCACGTTAAGCCGTTGGTCCTGGCTGCCATGAACATCTACGGCAGTCCTTACTGGGAAGTCAGTGCCCTATAATATCCTGACACTGGTCTAGCCTTAGGGTATCGTTAGCCTTCGGGTTGCGGAGGTCAGGTGGCAGCCGCTCCGTGTAAAAACTTATATCCAGTCAAATCCGGTTAGACCAGAAAAGCCGACCCCAAGTGACTTGGGAATAATAAAGGCTAGGGAGAAGAAACAAAAGTTACAGCTTCATGAATATCATTTGCGCGCGATACAAATGATATGGAATTTCGATATTAGTGTTATTACCATGTTAAGTTATACATTAAATCGACTTATCGAAACTCGGTATGATATTTAAATACTAAGAGGTAACTAATATCAATATCTATACAATATAATAAAGCTGAAGAGTTTGTTTGTTTAAACAGGCTTATCTCAGGAACTGCCAGACCGATTACAAAAATCCTTTATGCACTGTTTAGCCTATTTTGTGGTAAAGGTAATAGACTATATAACATCACGCTACGACCCACGGGGGCGATGTAGTAACCATAAATACGAGTAAAACTATGGACACATCTAGTAGGTATACATTATATAAATATCTATTAACCTACATATGTCACATGTTTTCACAAACCTTACACCCTGTATAGGCCTTCACCTATACTTATATTTCAGGGTGCATAAATAAAATATCGATGTGTATTTACTTAGTTAATATTTTTTATTCTCCTTCATACATTTGATCGTCGTATTTAATTAGTAAATCGTCTAGGAATTGGGCTAGAAGTGGCGGCCTCGATGGCGTAGTGGTTAGTGTAACCGACTGCCACGCCTGAGGTTACGTGTTCGATTCCCGCACAAGTCAAACAATCGTGTGCATGAACATGAATGTTTGTCTTGGTCTGGGTGTTTCTATGTATAATATGTATATATTTACAAAAAAATATATATTTATGTTTATCTATTGTCTAGAACCCATAATACAAGCTCTGCTTAGTTTGGGCTAGATGGTGTTGTTACACACAACACTGATATAATATTATATTATATTATTATACCATAATATAGTCATTGTATGTGCACCGCAATCTACAGTTCTACGTCGAATGTAAAATATCGTCGCATCCGAAAGACATTTACACCACAATTAATACAGCGAATTATGATGTAACTTTAGATGTCCGTAAGAACAAGCCAACAGAATTATCAGGAACAAAATCCTTATTTTGTTTTCCTCATTGACCCCGGTTAGTAGCCAAGGTAGTCGTAAGGAATAGAACATTCGGAGTCCAAAAACACGGCAGTAAATAGCACAAAAACAAACTCAAAACGCATACAAAAACGGAAATGTTGGAAACAAGTCGCCATTAGTCGCAGACGCAGTCTCGCAGTTTGATATTTTTGAAAAAGAGAACGTGTAAAGATTGTTGCCAGTTTTTGCTTTACGATACGAACTATATTAAATGTACCTAAATCTTATGTTGGAATTGAATTGTGTAAAAATATCGTATTTACGATAATACAAAAAAGCTTAAAAATTTGTAAAGTTCAATAGTAGTAGTAGTGTAACAGTTTCTAAATTATGTAATACAGTGTTAAATAAACAACGCGATAAAATCCGTATAAATGAGTTTAATTTCAATAAATAACATTCGCGTAAACAGAAGACAATATTATAATCACATTATATTAAAAAAATACAATTGGCGATTTACGTCAGGGTACTAATTAATATATGATTTTGATACTGGCAACATTTCTGTCATTGTAACTATAGACTGGTTGATATTGTCGTTAATAAATTAAATCACCATTTAAAATGAGTTTTATTCGGTGAAGTTCTACAGTTTTCTTTTGTACCACAAATATCATATTATTTTCGACTATGATTTAACTATAATATAGGAAGTATGTCGGAGGCTTTTTAATTCTAGCCAAATCTTGGCATTCTCCTTTGCCTAAACCAAAATATACGTCAAATGTGAACATAAACTGCATTTCGGCTCATGTTTAGTAGACTAGATAGACACTCTATTTGAACAGTTTTTTTGCTAGAATTGGCCCGGGTCGTATATCAAGAAACAATTCGTTTTACCTACGGACAGTTATATTTGAGATATATTGCATACAATATTTATCAGAAATTAATTGTCCGTAGGTTAAACAATTTGCTTCTTGATATAGGAACTGTGTGTTGGACTACGGAGTCTTACGTATAGTCAAGTATATGAGTCTTCACAATCTCAGAACTAAGAAGTCATGTGATAAGTTTTAATACTGACAACGAGAGGAAATGGGATTTCTGTGTCACGCAGAATTCGTGGTAACACCACACAATTATATTGTCGGACAAAGACGTAAGTCTATCCTCTACGCTCGGTGTGCGAGCGAGAGGATCGAATGACACAAACAAAGATGGCGTAAACGAGGGAGCATCGTATTTTTCTGTATCTGTAGGTACCATAGTATCTAACTGTACGATAAAAGGTTATTTCAAAAAACTAATCGATTTAAAAAAAGAACGGTTTATACAAAAACCAAGAGATAGGGATTTTCGTTTTTGATCAACCATTTTGTGGGTTGTTGAGGTTCCTTGTTGACTGTGCAATTATGATAATACCTAAAGTACAATGTGTATGAAGCATAAATTCGATTTTCATACTATTTTGAGTACATTCGGAATACATTTCGGGTAGAACGGAATGGCAACAACTGGCGATGAGAACCGAACAACGTAAAGGGCATAGGTACAGTACGTATTGCATCAGTTGAAGTATATTACGCGTGGGTCGCAGTGCCCGCTCGGTTGGGTTCCGTGGCGGCGGGGAGACGCGCCGTGCACGAAGTGGGTCGGGGCTCGACGCGCGGATCGCTAATTCGGGCGCGGGGTCATCGGCCTCGCTCACGCACACACTAATTGTGTCACCATACTGCATCACAACCTACCTGACAAATATAATGAAGCATCTCCCACTATAGCACTGTTGTTCGAAAACTCAATGGATGCGTCAATAAAATATAGGAATTACGTCATCCATAGAAAATAATGATCGGCCATTAATTCTATGATTCGTTAACTGCACGGATCGCGTGGTTTGTTCGGCTTAGTCTTAACGCCCGTGCTGCTGATTGGATCTTGCCGAGACAATCATTTACGCAATCTATAGATAGTTGTTTCAATTCTTGGTTTCATTTCATAAAAGACACCGCTACGTGTATCTTAAGCATGTATGTCACACATAACATACGGTTATACGGGTTAAATCCATTGAAGTTGAACGAAAAAATATTGTGGTTTAATCTATTCGCTATTGGTAAATGACGTCATCTATTCCTATGATAGCAGGCGAGAAAACCGCATGTTTCAACAATTCAAAATGCAGACTTGAGTGCAAAACGAACATACATTACGTCATAAAGTGTTGCTATATGATCGTCCTAGGACCTATAGTGATATTCGATAGCTTACAAGACATTAAACGTTACGCCCAGTACCAATACCACGCTGGTATCGAGAATTTCTTGACAAAAAACCCAAATAACACTGCCGACGGACATCGACACTCAGATCGCATGGTAACAGAAGCGCAAATGCCAGAAGCAACGAAGCAATCATAGCAAACAACACCCTAAAATTGCAATAAGGTAACCGTTTTAGTACTTTCCTGGAAAAGATACTCGGGAAAAACTAATTGGGTACCACTGGGTTCCGGTAACCGCTAACCGTACCTTAGCAGTAAAAAAGATACTTCTGCGAACAATCTACAGTTTATTTGCAGTTTCATTAGTTTGGTTTTACCTTAAGTATATAGGCACCATGGACTTTTAATTACAATTTCGCCATTATCGTGGGGTATAGCTAATTAGTCTCTGATAAGTTATCCGTGTAGAAGCGATTAGATGTAATAGCGCCGTAAAATTTAGTTTCACTCCATTCATTAGTTTTTGTATTTTGAAAAGGAATTTTAGCTTTCTGCTATAAAACTGGCCCTGTCCTTATTAAAGAGAATTCCATGTGTCGAATCATAGGAAGGCTAACTGTATTTCCTAGTAACCAATCTACATATAGCTGCATCACCGACGTAATGGTTATATAAAGTTTATAAATACTAAATGGCTGCTAAATAAAAAACAATAATAAGTCCGTATACGGTAGAAAGAGAAACAAATATTTAAACTTAATACTTCTCGAATTTCTTATACATTGTTCAACTAGTGTTGATAATAGGAAAGCGATTCATAATGGCGACTGTCGCTGTTGCTATGGCAACCAGCCCATAACGCGGTCGTTATCGCGCAAGAAAAGTTTTGTGGTACGGACAAACAAAAACTATTGCGGTCCTATAAATATGAAATTGGCCTACATGTTCGCTAAGAAAGAAGTCCACCATGACTGATCTTTCGAAAGCAGTGAAGCTTGTTGCAACAAGAGCTCAACTTCCACTGGCCATTGGTTACTTACACCTTATATAACTATAGGTACAAGTAATGGATGCTTACCCATTCTCGTCCTTGATCTTCTTCTTCCGTCCTCGTTTCTTGGGTTGGTTGAGCATCATCTGTTGCGGGTGCATCAAGTGATGGTCGTGAGCATGGTGCTCATGCTCATGGTGCATATGTGGAGGCACCGCATGATGCTGCGGCGCCGCCAGCATTGCACACATCGCCTCCTCCTCGACAAAGGAGTAAGGGTCCTCGCACTCTCTCTTAATTCCATTATAAATATCATCGTCGCGTTTCTGAAGCCCTGGAGCCCCATACTGCTGGTGGGGCTGGTGCTGACTCATGTCGTACGGCATTTCTGGTTCACGCTTAAACGCGTAAGGCTCTCCACCATATTTCGGGAATGGGAAGTGCTGGTAGTGTTGTGGTTCGGGTTGGTGAGGGGGTGGCGGCGCCGGTGGCTCGAAATGCCTGTAGGGCTCCGGTTCAGGCTCGTAGTGACGCATGAGCGGCTCGTAGGGCGGGTCAGGCGGTGGCGAGGGCTCGGCAGGCGGCGCGGGCGAGCCCTCCGCGCTCGAGGGCTTGCGGCGCGCCGCCTCGCCGCTGTTACTCGTCTCGTACCCGTCGTCTTGGTTCTCCGTCGGCTTTGGCTTCTCTTCGCCCTCCTCCCTGGAAACACACAACGTTCTTACATTGTATACGATCCTTATTTAGAACACACTGCAACAGTGAAGGGAGTCGCCCTTCACCCCGCACTCAAAAAACTAAAGGCGATTAAAAATAAAAACGTTCCAACACCGATTTTTGTTCGCGTCGAGTGATATCACAAATACTGCGCTGCTGGATTTTGAGTAATATAAATCAACAGCAATTTAATGTTTTAAACCTTAATATTACGAGCGATTACATAAATACGTATAACATTTATTACCGGAACGACCAGTAAATAAAACATTTCGTTTTGGGATGGAGTTTATTAAGAGCCGACGTTAAGTGGTTGGACTCAAAAACTGTTCGTAAGAAACCGCTGTCGACTGTCGTGTGTGGTACGCCGTCTGTTTGATTTGTGGCGTCGGATCATCGTTTTGCGCTGATAAATGTAACGTCTTCGGACAAGTAGCTGCATTACGTTCAAGTCACGCAATTCTTCTGAGTCACTCTCACGCGAATTCCAGTTACTAAGGCTTTGGGTACAGTTAAAAAAATCTAGTAAATGCTAGCCAAACTAGTGTCCTGAGAATTTCGTACCGTTATAGAGAATAAAATATAATATATTTTTTATCTCGGGTTTAGTTATTTGGTTTTGCATTAACATAAGCTAAATATAAGCATTTATAATGAGAAGCTCAGATTCGTGGGAAAATTCGTTTTATTAATTTAGGTTATGATTTAGCGCGACCGATTATTTATTGATTTTTAAAATAGCCTGAAATTTAATATTGCCCTGTGAATATATAGAAATTTTGGTGAGATAATAAATTCAGTTTGATGTCTCTAGATCTTTGACAAGTATTGACAGACAGAAACGTTTATTCTCACAGGCACTCCTATCTCTAGATGATTTAAAAAGTAATTTATAAACACAGAGAAAGAAGGAGAATATTGGAGATTGCTGTTCTTTCAGTCACACAGGCACTCATACTAGTTCTGATGTCACACATATTAAACTATCGGAATTCATGTCATTATCTATTTATTAGGAAATGATTTATCGAAAATATTGTCCAAATGGCGTATCGTGAGAAAGTAGCACGAACATAGTGTTTTAATTATACAACATTTATAAAAACTTAAATGAAATGACAGCTCTAATTTCATGTGACAAATAACGAGGATGTATTTGCAGAAGCGTAACTTATATTTTTTAATACGAGTAAACTACGATATATTCTGTGTACACGTTACCACACACAGTAATTACAGTCCAAATTAAATATAAATCATTTTCGGAGTTGAATACACTGCTGACATTTAGTCTTCATGGAATATCGAACGACATACTTAATGTCTTTATGGCTATCGAATAATTGCTTTAGTTATTTAAATACTTCTTGTCTCCACTATGTTTTCGATTACTGTGCCGCTCCCTTATCCCGTAGCGTCATATAACCTAAATTACATACTTCTGGATATATGTAGTATCTTTCTAGTAGTAAAATAATTATTAACTGCACGGTCGATGGAGTTGTTTATGTGGTCGCCTAGCCACAGACACTGCGCGAGTGTTGTGGGTTCTAATCCCACACACGGGACAATACTTTGTGTGATCCACAAATTGTTGTTCCGAGTCTGGGTGTTCTTTGTGTCCGTTGTTTGAATGTTTGTAAAGTCTCCTGCGACACGGGAATTATTCCTAGTGCGGGAGTTATCTTTTTTACATGTTTTAACAATTTTAACAATTCATATCGAATGAATACATTTTGAGACAACAGAAATATTAGTCTTTCCTCTTTATAACATTTGTGTAGTTTTAGATAGATAAATATTTGTCATCGATTCTCGTTACACAGAATTCCCATCTTTGTTATATGAAGTTTGACATAATTCACATCAAGTCATACCATATCAAGCGTGACAGTTCAGTTGTACATACCTACTGTTCCTACTAAGATAAGCATGAGAAATAGGTATGGCTTCTCGATCAGAACAAACTAGCTAAAATTAATTAATAGTCTACTAACTATCGCATTAAATATTCAGGCGGGTTAAGACATGAATTAACTTTTAATTAGTCTTTAAACAGTTGTTAACAGAGTAGATAAGGTAACTATAGTCAGACTGTAACGGCAACCGATACACGACATTCACACACACACACACACATACACACATAAAGAAGCGTGCGTGTAGATATTTAGTCCTTGCCTATTAAAATGCATTTCTTTTTTAATTTGTACTAACAAGGTGCAATAAAAAATACACAACAATATTAGTTTCTTGCCTAAAAGAGACAGCTATCATTTGAACAAATTTGGTTTAAAAATATGTTGTAATAGTAAAACTTCACAAATAAAACATTTTCGAATCTTCACACTACGTGTGGTAGGAACATTTACGCCATTCTGCATATTATTGACAAAGACCTAATATTTTAAGTCCATATTCGGTCATATACTTGATCCAAAATTGCAGTAGGCGCATGTTTGTCTATAAATGTATCAATTTAAACGCCAAGTATTTGTTTCTATCTAATCTATGCCAGGTACTATCGCCGCTTAAAAAAACAAACACGACATCACCAGCTTTAAATAAAACACAGCAATTGATTCCAGAGTTACAACTTACACCATTGATTAACCGAACGATATCACGCGATAACTGACCTTAGGACAGTTGACTATACGTTTCAAATTCCTTTTCGTATATTTTAGTAACAGCTGATCACATATGAAGCGGTAATACTCGCATCGAACACATTATGCTACATGTAATAAACATAAAGATCTTGTTGAATGAACTCCATTCATAAAACCTCACTTGAATTACGATGTCGCTACTTTGCTTGCTATTATTGGGCTTTATGTAGTAAACATAGTAACATTTTATATTCGATATTATTATGTAAGTATTTGTGAGGTATTCACGAAATTTGTTTGTTTAAATTTTGATATGACGGTGATAATTTGGACGATAATGTTAGTAAATTGATACATAATCGGCGTATGCGGTGTTACTTTGTGATTAAGCGGTCTCGTGTTCGATTTCAGTGTCAGAGTAAGTTTATCGATCAGGAAGTTTACAGCGGCAGCACGGAGTTTTGGTCTATAGAAATAATTAATAGTATTTAGTTTAATATTACTTTTGAAAAGAAGACAACTGCTGCCTGTTAGCCTGTACCTATCGCGGGGGACTTAACAGACATACAAACAACGGACACGGACAACACCCAGAATCAGCACAGAAGGTGTAATGGTAAAAAGGATGGCCTCGCTATTGCCACTGTGCTGACTGTTGTGGCTTCGATCTCCACGCGGTACAAAAAATTGTGAGCACCAAAATTATTCCGAGTCTCAGTACATATTCGATTTGACCGTTGTTTGAATGTTTCTGAAGTCAGGAATTATTCCTAGTACATTTTAAAATATAGAAATGTCTATATTTCTGCCTTCACGGTATGCAAAACCAGATGTTACATAAAACAAATTTTAAACGATAATAATGTTATTAAATGATATTTACGATCGTGTACGTTGTAACATGGGAATCTGACGATTGGATTTAATTGTGGTGTTGTTAGGGCTCCACAATCCACCCCTCGGCAGGGGTGAGTTTTGTTGCGGCGAGGGGGTGCGCCTAAATATTTATAACATCTAAGTTTCAGATACCGTCACACGATTTTAGTAAATTAATTATGACACTGTTAACCGTATTTATAGGTTTGCAATAATGTTTGTGGTCGACCGCTATCGAAGCCTGGACAAGGCCACTTTATTTAAAAAAACTGCTAGCTGGCTAATCCTTCAAAAGCAACCCACAGGATTAATTTCTGTGTCACGGTGAACTTTACATAGAACAACCAGACTTGGAACAAACATTGGTGGCTCAAACAAATTTTTGTCTTGTGTGGGATTCGAACCCACAACATCCGGCGTAGTGGCAATGGCGAAGCGACCACTTTAACTACTAAGTCATCCTGTATATCACACCTAACATAGCACCACGCCGCGTAAAAAAAAAGACTAAGTATCAAACTCTTAACGTAGAGATAATAATATGTATGGAGAACGTAAAGATAATTTTAGGTAGGACGAATACAGGCTGGCCGGGGTCCCACCCACCATTCAAGGCAGAAGTAGACACACTATGGTAGGTTTAGTCGGTAGGACCCGGTACTTTCTGTCTTTCCCCGGGTGAGTACGACGTACCCTCTCCGTTTCCCTTTTCCCGCGACGAGGGGTGTCTAAATGAAATCCTACGCGTTAAAAAAGGATGAATACAGGCTACTTAATAAAATTGAAATAATTGCTTATTACCTAAATGGAATAAGTCTAGAACGTAAACATTTAATTAAAAATAATATGAAACAAATAGTGCAGTAATTAATTTAAACGGAGATTTATTTAATGTATAAAAATAGCATCCTTCTCTCTTCTACGTTGCCGTGTATTAGAGGGTCCATATTAATTATCATAAAGATATTGACTATTGACAATTTTTAATCCGTTAAAACGCCCGTCTCATGCGGTATGTAAAGACAAATAATCCTATAGTATATAAAGATAGGCAATGATATAAGGATTTTCTGTCAAAATATTTTCAATGGCAACACGGAACTTGGAACTGAACCCAATAGGTAATAGACTCCTATTACTTATAGAGTTGCCAACTTTTGTAAAAGGAATCCTAACTTCCTAACCAATATTATAAATAAGAATATGAGTTTGTTTGTTACGCTTGAACGCCTTAACTACTCGACCGATGATCATGAAATTTCGCAAACGCGTCAGGAGAACAGAAAAGGACATAGGATATCTTTTATCCAGAATAAAGTACTGTTACTAACCTACATTTACTCGAGCGAATCCGCGAGCAAGATCTAGTAAAGTATATTAGGGCTGAAGAGCTAAAATAAACAGTATTTTTATAGCCTTATTTATTTCAACTTTTTGCACAATTTAATAACTTGCTGTTATTTTTGGCTGCGGATCCAGCGATGATTAAAAACAGTATTTTGTATACTTTTTAATAGAACAGTAAATAATATTTTGAAGAAAAGTAAAATATGATACTGATTATTTGAATATATTTACTTACTTATTATTTAAACGATAATAATGTTAATAAATAATATTACATTATTTATTTACTGTTTTAACATTATGGTTGGTAACCCTAATTACGTCACACAGTAATTAATACATGGGTGTAACAATCCTCTGCCTACCCTCTAAAGACACACAAGCATTGAGCCAGAGTTTACGTCGTATGGCACTCTATGAGGTATAGTCCCAAGCCTGTTTTATGCGCGTTGACGAGGTTTATAGCACATAGTTTATAGCGCGCACGTTATGTGAGCGCGGTTAGAACGGTGTCAATGTACTAGTAGGACTCCTTGAGATTTGCAACCTGCTGGCTACGACGTTATAATGCATATACATGATATATCTCTCAACTATGTGAACGATTCCATTCGAATAACATTCGAATAATATACAATTTTCCAGTTTACAGTACCTTATTATGTTTATACTATATTCTATTCGTTTTCATCTCCAATAATAATTATTGCCTGTTAATATTTTTAGTGACAAATAAAGATTCTGGTTATTTTTACTTTTAGTAATATTATAAAGATGTATAGTTTGAATTTAAAAGTTTAATTCTGGAACTGTTTATCCGATCAAAATAATTCCTTTATTATTAAATACTAAAGAATTGTTTTACTAGTTATAAGATCCCAGTTGGATATTTATAATATTTTCATTCTGGGTGAAGCGGGCGCCTTCGGCGGGCCAGTATATTATATATATATATATAAGTGTTTAGGTATTGGTTATATGATGTTTGGCACATAATTAGACCGTGTCCTGTATTAACACATAGGATGTACTAAGTATTAGATAACACAACTGAAATAAATTAAATTTAATAAATATAAGTAAATGGCAAATTATCTTACAAGAACTATGTATTCTGTAAGATAACTCATATTTTTTTAATGCTAACGAATATATAACTTAGCAACAGGTAATACGAATTCTGCCTGCCTCTCCAGGAAACAAGCATGAATTTGTACATATAAATAACAGAAAGGGTTATCATACCACAAAAATCTGCGTTCTCGTCCCTCGCCTCCGTGACCCGTCATGAACATGTTAGTGTGCACAATAATTCATTTGTGTGTGTAAGTGTATGTCTGTGTTTGTGTATGTGACGTCACAAATGACTAACACCCATATTCAATAACAACATTATGCTTATTCTGTATTCGAATACTAACTGAATATAAATATTCAAAATAGGAACAGAGGAGCCCCGTTAAAAAAGATGCATAGGTATGTAGAAAAATGAGATCAATATGGTGCTTGTTCTAAACTTAAATTAATCACCTGAATGAGAATTAAAAGTGATTTAAAAAGTTGAATAAATAATACATATTTTGTATTCAGGACTTGGCAGGTGTAGAATGTTAGCGAATTCTGGTTTGTTTGGTTAACGTTGATTCCTATTAGAATATTTGTGTCCAATTTTACAAGTCATCTATTGGTCGTGTTTTTCTAAATTCGCTACAATTCGATAACGACTAGGTAGATTGTATTAGATAATTGAATTGTTACGCTTTGTTTTCACGATAGTGTAAAATTTTTACTGTGTCAAACATCACTTGTACGCAATCAAAGTCACACGAGACTTTCAATATATGACATTTTTGGGTTTAAATATTAGCATGAGAAAGAAAATGCGCCTTTTTTTGCCTCACAAGTTATAGTACTAAGAGATGGTCCTTACAATCTATCTCTACTATAATCAAAATGTGGAGGACAAGAAGTATTTACATGCAGTAATATTAATAAAAAATACAACAAGTAACGATTAATTAAATTTAATATTTTCTGTCTGTACTTTTGTGCCCCAAAAACTTGAGAATGGCTAGGCGGCTTTTGAAACTTATTCTCAAATACAGCAGCTGACTCTAACTTAAAAACTGAAGTATATTTCATCTAAATCTGTTGAGTAGTTCCCGAGATCCCGCCTGACCCCTCGTTTAGTAGTCAGTCCTATACAAAGCAGAGATCATGATACATTGGCTTAATAAATCGGGTTTTGGTTGACAATTTAATATTATAGTTTCTGAAAATATATTATGGTAATAGAATCATTTCTGCCTACGCTTATGCCCAAAAGTGTATATCTATGGATTGAATTATTTGCAATATGATACCCAAAAGTTGGATGGAGCAAAATATTAATGTTATAAAAATAAATTATATAACTTTCTGGCAGACAAAGCTTACAATGACATCCAGAAATTCCTAAATGAAAATATTTTAATAATAAAATATAACATGCTATTAATAATAAGTACTTTAATTTTAATTTTTTTACCTTACTTAATAATTCGCTTAATATAATATAATAAGGCAATTTTAATTTTCGTATATTTTCAATATATTATGATCATTTTATTTGCGTGATTTATATTCAGTACTTCTATTATAACGGCAAAACAATACTATGATTTTTTTAAATCTTGTAACCCGTGTTTATTGTTTACTCGTGTTTCAAGAAATATATCTTTATTTCACTACTATTAAATCTTTATTTCATTATACTAAGCCAACTTGGTAATGGTTTTAATCCTATAGGTTTTTTTTTACTTGTGGGAATGCTTTGACGCATATCGTTTAGTACACGTAACTTGAGAGTATTCGATTAAACCTTTTTAAACAACGCGGTTATAGATAATGATCTTCTTGGCAATTAGTCGATAGGTTTCCTAAAACCTGAGAAATAATTTATTCAAATTAATTCGCATTTTTAGGAAACTTTTCATTAATTAATTTTATTTTCAATGTGATATTCAATATGTTAATAAAAATCAACGACAGCCAATAATTTTTAATATTTGGTTTTTATAAATTTATATGACTGATAAATCAAATAAACACCCTAATGCATTTTAATTCTATTTAATAGTAGTAGGAATATTATGAGAAGTAGCTGTGGTTTTTATTACACAGAATAGGTGTAATCGAATTGATTTATAACCTTATTTGATGCACCCCGATATCATCTGCTGTGGTATTTAAAGCAGAACCACTTTTTTGTGATTTTATAGATAGCCTAGAACATTTCCTGGTCAATTCGCCACCGAGGGCTGCTCCAAGCATGAAGGTTACCTAGCGGAGGTTTTCCTAGGTAACCCGTAACCGGAAAAACCGAAAAGTCCGTATTTAAGGAAGGAAGCTGTCTTCCTTTGCCCCTCCCTAGGTATGCATATTATCTACATATATGACGGCACAGATGGCATAGTGGTTTAAATGTTTGCCTTGCCACAGCCTCTGTGAGACTAAGCAAGACTTTGTGTTATCCACAAATAGTTTTCCGAGTCTGTCCGTTATTTGAATGTAAGTTTCCCACAGAAATAATTCCTAGGGCGGGTGTCTTCTTTTTTAAACATAGCTTAATAAATCTAACCTAGGTTTATTATAAGATTTATAAGCCGACGGCTTTTTAAATATAATTATCATTAAATAGTACTACACCTGTTCTCAATAAATGGCATTGTATTGTTGTTCTGAATCATGCTATTATTAGCGCCGATACCTACTGTTATTATTGAACGAGTCAAGAGTTAATATATTTATATTATTATTTTGTTCTATAACACGGCCTTATATTATGAAATTGTCTGTTCAAAATAACTAGTGTTCGTCAAATGGTCGAAATTCAACCATAATCATTATTGAATATTTGGGGAAATCTATACTAATATAATAAAGCTGAAGAGTTTGTTTGTTTGTTTGCTTGAACGCGCTAATCTCAGGAACTACTGATCCGAATTGAATAATTATTTTTGTGTTGGATAGCTCATTTATCGAGGAAGGCTATAGGCTATATAACATCACGCTACGACCCACGGGGGCGGCGCAGTAATCATAAATGCGGGTAAAACCGCGGCCACATCTAGTCATATATTAAAAAATTTAAAACCCCCGACACAAAATTCATTTGATACCCATATTGAGGGAGTTGTGAAAAATATGTAATCCGCCATTTTGTGGCGGCGCCCATCCTGGACCAATTTTCATCAAACATAACTAAGAACACTCCAGACTAATTCACCTTACTAACAAAAAAAAAATCAAAATTAAAATAGGTTCATCCGTTCGGGAGCTACGATGCCACAGACAGACAAACACACACACACAGACACGTCAAACTTCTAACACCCCGTCGTTTTTGCGTCGGGGGTTAATAAATTTACATTTGCTAACATTTGAGCTACTACTACTACTACTACTATTGAACTGTTTTGTCTTTATTTATCTATATACAAAAGAAAACTTTACATTTTTTTTACTGATAAAGTTTGTCAATAGCTACCGAACAAACAGCGATCAAAAATGTTCTGAACTATTTTGTCTTAGCCTATTTATATATATTTATATCTAGTTTCTTTATCACACTATACAATCGTTGGTATAATAAATTAAATACACACAGCGACGCATCAACCTAGACTGTTTGGACTTGGAACTATTAGAAGTTGAACGCTGCGAATCGTGCGAGAGAGATCGTTATAGTTTTGTTACGCTCTATCCTTACCATTACATCGACACCACTATGCACTGTCCCTTTTCGACAATTCTCTATTTTGTATGTAGCGTAGTTATGCGTATATAGGGTGTCTAACTTGATGTGTAGCCATGTGCACATAAAAATCCAAGCCGATCCGAAATACAACATTAATTAGCGTAAAAATGTTTAAAATACATTCAATTTAGCTTTACATAAAATGCAATTTATTCTCAACTCATTAATTAATTTAATTAGACTGATATTCGTTCACACAATGATGTCAATGGATTATAAAATACAAAAATTGATATATAAAGTCATCAGAAAAATATTTGTCGTCTCAAAATTCTTATATACTGTAGCATTCAAATATTAATAATTTAAATAATTTACGACTTAACTGATTTATATTCTGTTCCTTAAAACTATTCGGTAGATTATTATAAATGCGTAGACATTTTTAGTAAAAACATTTATTATTTTCCCAGGGATTAAAATGTGTGTTTAGTGAATAGATAGGGATGGCTATGTATGAAACGTAAAAGAAAACATTTAGAATACGCTTTGCTAATATTTTCATTTTTCTGGATATTAAATGATCCATTTGCTTCTGGCGAATCATTACATATTACGAGAGCATGTCAAGCATGTTTAAAACATACCATGTGATATGCACTGAATAGTTTCTAAAGAGGAATATTGTCTTAGACGATATAAGACTTAAACAAATCGATTTAAAAAACAAAGATTATTTTATACATAAAAAAGACAACTCCTATTATAGGAATAATTCGTGTAATTAACGCACATTGAAAGATTGAATACCCAGAGCTGGAACAACCATTTGTGTAATATTGCCTTCTGTTTACGCGAATGTAATTCATTTAAATTAATCTACTATATACGGATTTTATCGCGTTGTTTATTTAGAACTTTATTACATAATTTAGAAACTGTTACACTACTATACTACTATTAAACTTTACTAATTTTAAACTAATTAAATTATTAATACTATTAAAACTTATATTTAAGTTTACTCTTTCCCCGACGTTTCGGTTGCTTTTCAGCAGCCATGGTCACGACATGACCTGTGTGTAATTCGCATAAAATTAGTAAAGTTTAATAGTAGTATAATAGTGTAACAGTTTCTAAATTATGTAATAGAGTGTTAAATAAACAACGCGATAAAATCCGTATATAGTAGTTTAATTTCAACTATTTCTGTATCACACAAATTGGACCGTGTGGGAATCGAACTCAGCGCACTGGTCGTGGCATGGTGACCATTTATTCCATACGCTATCCGTGCACTAAATTTTATTGAACATTTTCGATATGCTGTTTTAATCAATCGTAAACCTGAAAATAGTGCAGCGTGCAGTTTTCCATCTATATTGTCTTTATTTCTAATTTTAAATGCATTAGTACTATAATAAGTTTGAAATTAAACAATTCTAGTTTTGTTTCCTCCTGTAAATAAAACCGATCAATATTTGCTTTACTTAATATTTGCCTTTGACGTTCCATTTTAGACATTTTTTTTTGACTTGACTACTTGTTAATTTGTTTTATTTATTATTTTAATTTTGATTTAATTTGTATTCTCATTTGCAATATTGTTTTTTATTTAATTGATTGTCTACCTATTATTATTGTATATTCACACACAATGTTAAAATTGTTCTTGAGTAAATAAATGAATTAATGAATTATTTTCTTCAAATATTATTTTCCTAATTTTAATATTTCAATTATTTTTACTGTATACAATAATGGTAATATCATCGGCATAAGGCATACATTTATCGGTAGTTACATTGAATAAAATATAGTAATTGCATTTTAGAAACAAAACGGGTCCAAGAATACTCCTTTGAGGCACACCAGAGCAATTCAGTTTAAATTCTGATCTAGATGAAAAATTATATTTCCCAGTAGTACTTACTATTTCAACGTATTGATAGCGATTAACGAGGTAGCTCTCGAGCCAATCTCGTGTTTTTCCTTGTATCCCGTATTTAATAATATTTTATGATATACAATATTGCTGCAGTCATTTAGTTACGAGGGCTTTTTAATGTTGAATTGTTTGATTCCGTTAATTTTAATCTAACTAATACCATAGAGCACAAGATTGTTTTTTGTTTGAACGAGCTAATCTTTGAAACTACCAGTCGAATTTAAAGAATTATATTTGATTCTTAAGGAAAGTTAGGAAGCGGAGCGGTATCATAGACGTGGGTGAAATCACGGGAACAGCTAGTATGCATATAGTAAAACCGTAACGGAGCCAAAAACATAGCATCGGATATATAAAAAGCAAGTTACCGATGTAAAAAAATAGTACCTTATTGAATTTTTTGTCTTTATGCTTTATCACCTAGATCAATATAAAAAATTATAATGCTATTTGCCAGAGTACAGTATAATGTCCGTGCATTCGAATTATATTCGAAT
This sequence comes from Catocala nupta, assembly GCA_963675205.1. NCBI lineage: Eukaryota > Metazoa > Arthropoda > Insecta > Lepidoptera > Erebidae > Catocala > Catocala nupta. Next base: position 19,060,406 of record OY776104.1, read on the forward strand.
ATATTGACAACACCCAATAAGTGCGTAACATGGGTTTTCACCTCGAAAAGTAGATATCGTGTTGAGCAGAACTGTATTCGAAATTTATTCGAATGCAATTATACGCAATACTTATTCGATTCATTTTGAATTACTAGTTAGATGAGTTGCTAGTTCAATATTAATGTCACGATTGTGTCCAATGATATTAGCTGAAACCAAGCCGTACTATTGAATCAAATTAAGAGGACTGACACAAAAGTATGTGCAAATACAGTCTAAAAAACAGAAACACGAGATTATATAACAGCGACAATACTAGATGGCGTTGTGCGCATTACAAAACCTATTTCGATACACTACACAGACAAAACCAGGTGCGGCAACTACATAGTTACGAAATTATTATTCTCGAGGTACGTTTTGCGTGTTCACCCGTAACAATTAATTAAATTACTGAACAGTTTTTGACAAACGAAGTGTTTAGCAATTTGTCAGTGCCAATGTTTTTATAACGAGTTTTTCATAGACACACACGCATACGACGCACTGTACATAAAAAAGGCATCACCTGCCCATCGCAGAACTTTGTTAGCGAAAGAGTCGTGTGATAACAGCCCACGCAAGGTGCACCATCACCTTTCAACTAGAACTAATTACATTTCTGCCTACCCCGCTAGGCTTTAAACATAATACTACATTCGTATGTTAAGCCCGGGCGTGAGTCTTCGGTATTTCTTGCGTAGTCATTCCGTCAAGGACGACGGTATGAAAGTCATTGAAACGGCCTCATTGAAGTCACCTTCGAGTACGTCGAGTATATTACTAACTATATAGACAGCTAGTATTTTTTTATCCTTCCAACTAAGCACAGTGCTTGTGCCCAGCTCACGTCAATAGTGCAATGGATTTCAGAGATCACCTACGCTTATTGTGCTAGTATCCATCCATGCCAGTCTATCATTGGACCTCTCGCTTACTCACAGTGCTAAGGGTTTCACTTATACGTATGTAGTATATGATCGAGTCATATTGGTGCATTTTCACGCGCAGCGCCCGAGAAGACCAAGTACAATGACCCAGTTCTATCCGAGATAACAGCGGCCGCAGATATTGACTTGATGATTAAACTATACACCCGACGCTCATATTGTGATAACTCTGTAAGGCGTACTACATGAACGTAGCTCTATACTACGTTTATACATGCTCGTATGTACGCAGACAGTGTGTATGTGTGTGGTATATAACGTATATAGCGGTAGGTACATATCCCAGCGAACCTCCGCAGCTCCGTCTTCACGCCTCTTTATCTCATCCGACGCGACGTTGCCAGCAGCTCAACTTAAAACGGTTTCCGCACAAACTGAACGTAAACCATATTTCGTTGACCCACATTCCCAAACTCTTATTGACCTGCTTAGACGCAGAAACAGTTTTTTCTAGCTGAGCTTCAAGCTGCATACGGTACGAATGGTTTTATTATAAAATTTGGTTGTATGTGTTCGTTTACTCGCAATGCCACGTCATCGGCGGAGGACACTTCCTCATACAGATAACATGTATAATTATACATATGTGCACATTGTATAGGTGTGTCACTACAACAAATATTTACTATGAATTTAGCAGCATATAATTATCTATGCAGCAACCAGTGGGTCAGAAATTTGAGCGCTTGAGAAAAATATTCAGTCAAAGATAGTATTAAACCGATTTCTTCAAGCATTCAAATAGTTGAACAACGATTTACGGCCTTTTCTGTATAAATTCTAGAAATAAATGCTTGACCATGCAAATATGTAGAATCAACTGTTTTACATATTTCTAGACACATACAGTTTTGTATATAATGTATGTACGTAGGTACACAGTGATGTCATTAAATGTGTCGGTCGATGCTATGATAAAGGCCTGGGCGTCGTACGAACTGACAGGGAGAGACAAACCGAAACTGGGGAGGCGCCCGGCCGCCCGTAAAAACGAACCCGACCGCTCCACCACAGACTGGACGACCGTTCATATATACATACATACTCTCCTACGTATATATAGATATACAAATAATTGGTACACCGCATAGCGTACAGATTTCAAGAGTTGTGTCCATCCTAAAAGTGATTGCACTTGAATCAGCTTGCATGACCCTTGCAGCTAATGAATAATTTATAGGCGAAAAAACGCTCTAAAGATGTTAGGTACACTCGTACGGGTGGATCGTGAGCGTTGCGTTCGGGTACCTATCTCAGAATAGTTAATTAAGTCTTCGAACCGACGACACTCGTATTTCGTAAATGAGTTTTTGCGAACATATGTTGTTACGTAAGTGTGTAATGTACAGACACTGAGAGGAAACAAGTCTCTGTAACGTTGCTATGGTTTGCCGATCGATGACGGCGATCTGCCGACGTACTTATTAAGTATTGGGTATATTTAAAACAGACCTCAGTCAACCAGCTCCTGAATATTGTATGTGTTAAACGGTGCTGTCCCTTGATACCTACGAAAATGTTCTTTGTCAGCCAAACATGAATTTTACAATAGAATTGTGTCTTTATAATGTCTTTATTAACTTTTGAAGTATTAATAGAATGAATGGAATTCACAATCCGATATTTTGATGTTAATATTTAGGAGAGCTATTATTATATTTGTAAACGACAGTGGCATTGTGTCCTAAGTAAAGGATAGCGACTATAGAAGTAATTTCACTAATGTTGTTTTTGCTGTGATTAAGATTTCCGGAGACCAAAAAACGCTATTTGTTAATAGCATAGAGCTAATCGTCTTTGTCTCTTGCGTTGACATCTCAGCTAGCTCTTTTTTGCAAAGTTGGCAAAGCGTAATCGATACCCTTGTTGTTGCAAACGTCTACAGGCCACAGTGACCGATTACCATCCAAGCAGGCAATGTTCTTTTTGCCACTTTGTAGGTATAAAAACACTTACGAAGACAGCTAGTTACCAAGCTCAGAAAACGTTAAGAAATAACGTTATAATTACAACGGTTACTTGAATTCTAGAGTTCCTACTTGATAGGTAATTTATTCCAAGTTTAGAAAGTATTTTATCTAACGTTGCACTATTGTCGAGCACCTACTTAGTTCGCTGTCATTATAATTTTAATTTGCTACATATAAAATAGACTTCCGCAAAATGATCACTTCGAAAAGAGACATTTCTTTTACTCACTGATAGACTACCTATATAGCAAATCTTTTAACTTGTTCTATACATTAACTCGGTTATAACTTGACTATCTACAAAAGGCATTTCTTTGCCGGAGGGTTCAGCAGACACTATGGATATTTTCATGGCGTTTTTGCTTCATAAGCTTTCGTCACATTCTTCGTGCACACTCGCTTATATAGAGTTCCCTTAAAGCTAGGTAACCTAATCAGTATTTTGAGTTCACATGTTATTTTAGGAATAAAATGTAATGGAAAATATTAATTGTCCGACATTTAATGACCATATAATTATATGTTTATAATTTAGTAATACAATGAATGTTTCAAATAGTATTTAAAGGCGTCTTTGACACTTTTCTATCGAGTGCCAATAACTTTTAATTTTAATATACTAAATACACAGAGCTGTAACTCTTGTTATAACGTAAAATGAGTCCTTTAAAAAGTTCTAAGAAGCCAATACATTGAATATGAGCGCCTTAACCATGTCTTTGAAGCATTAGATTATGTATAAATGTAATGCTATGTGTATTAAGTCACATCTTGAAAGAGGCAGATCTATATTTTTTTTGGTTAGATCAAACAATTTCTTTCCAGACAAAAGACGGCATTCAAACTATAAAATGACCTAACATTACTAAGACATCAGAAGGCCTCAGAGATCTTCTTACGCTGTTTTATATACATTTTATACATTGCAGGCAATATCTAGTTTAAACAGGTAGAAACTATCGCCTTCTTAATTAGTCAATGTGTGTGTTGTCTTAGATTAGTTTAATAGACTGCTTTTGCATAGTTCCTATATAATTATCTAGAACAAGGAGGTGTATATATATATAAGACTAAGCTACGAGTTGTCAAATATACGACATGTATACATAGCACATCTGACGTTGAAGTAAGTAGGATGGTTGCGCGGATGAATAAATTTGCCTGGCTGCATGGTTTCCGTTCTGAGCGTAAAATCTTTTTTATAACTATACAGGCTTGTGTTTAGCGAATTCACAATCGTGCTTGATAGAGTAATGTCAAATGTCAAGGATAGGGTTGTCATTCGTGCGTTTGTAAGGTTATTCTCGTCTTTCCTCATTGTCTCATGTGAATGACGCACTTCAGGTTGCAGATACCGTACAATGTGTACAGTTTAACGCTAGCTACTGTTGCTATGCGCACCGTGCTATTGAATCGCCGAACCATTATGAAAGTTTAAAAAAGTAACGACGTCTCATCTCTTTTATACAGAAATTACTATTTACCTTTATTGGAAAACTGTTCGATATTTAAATCTTCACAAAGAGCAAATCGAATCGCAGCGGACAGTTTAAAAAAATACAACGCGCACGTATATTCATTTCCTGTAAGAAATTTAAAATTAAATTAAGAACTCTCCAAATGATTTGAATGTATTTCGAATGGTTTGAATTTTGCATGCAGCAACCCTAGTCACCGGTCAGAGGCCAATGTCTAATATGAGTTTGCGTTGCCGAGAACGCGTTGCGGAATTGTGCGCTTTTTTATCTGTGGTAGTTCCACGTGTAGTTAAACGATTAGGTAATTGGCTAGAGCTTAAAACGGGGGAGCGAAGAGACAGGCGATTTAGACGAATTGCTTGCCGACCCTGTCCGTTTCAAGCACGACCAGTCGATACTCATGGAGTAATCGGAACGCCAAGTGGTATCAGCACAAGATTTTTTTACACAGATTAGTCACGTAACGCGTTGCTACGTCACAAATTACTGAATTCATAGCGATACAGCAAGAATTAACATGTTTATGAACGTTATTACTGAGTAACTGTGTAAGTGAATACCGCCGCGGCACGAGGGTGCACGTTACTAAGTTTTTAAGGAACTGGGACAACACTGAAGCGTTTTTTTTGTGTTATGTTGCAAGCGAACGTTCTAAATAAAAACAAAATATATACATGGACCCACGGCAGTATATTCTAGAAGGGGTTGGCATAAACGTAAATCAACACTATTTTTTTACCTATGTTTCAAGTCCTACGAAATGCAAGCCTGCCTGTTCCCATACCATAAGACTGTCTCTCCCAGAATCTTTAGATTAATTGTATTTTTTATTATAATTGGTGCTTTTTTTGCTATTGAATGTTCTGGAGTACCTGTTTAATTTTAACATACATATGTAGTTTTACGACTGCATCCTCGAAGGGGTTTACAGAGGTGGATTAAGGGACTTCTAAACAGACAATATTTCACTGCTATATGTGGCTGCAATATGTTTAACTATACTTCGACTATCTCAACATTTTAAAGCGACGGCCATAATTGTCCGACTATAAAGCCGATTCGTACGTAGAATATTGCCGAATTTTAGACAGTATGTGTGTTATAGCTAACGGCAACGTTGCCGTACACCATACGCTAATAGCCAGTTGCACTCAATGATCGGTAAATGATTAGCGAGGTTAAGTAACGTTAGGTGCGGTCAGTCTATAGATGGGTGATCGCTTAGTGGTATTTCAACTGAGCGTCTCCGTACTTCGGAGGGCACGTAAGAAGTCGGTCCCGGTTGCCAAATTGACAGCATTCGTTAAGCCATGTCAGAGGCCCACGGGCGGCTTGAACACCTGTTGACATCAGGTTGGCCACTAACCACACGAAAAAAATAACTATATTGCAGCCATACATTGCAAGAAATAATGCATGCATGTATAGAAGCACCTTTACAGCCAGATTTTGTCAACTATGTTTTTATGTCCTACGACATAGGCATATTGCACGAGCATTCTACCGCGCAGTTACATTCGTATTGCTGTTGAGAATTAAATGACAGAAAATCTCAATAACACTTTTTATGATCTTGAAATCGAACCCGAGAACACAAGAGTCACATGTATCAACGCAAAGAAAGAGGCAAAAGATCCATGTCATTGGAGTTCCAGTTAAATGCCGTTACACAGACGAATTGGAAGTCTTTAGCCTGTCGTTGGCATCAAACGGCTGATGATAAGCTGTTTAAGTAAAAAAACTTTATTTATCGAATCGTATGTAGGATCAACAACGAAACACTTAGATTAGCAATTTGCCAATTATTTATTGGTTGTCAATTAAATAACTTATTTGGATTTGTATTTATATGTTCAAAATTATGTGTTGTCTTCTATAATAATAGATTTTACCTGATGGTGCAGCGGCATTAATACGATTGCCGTATATGAGGATTCTGTTTCCCAAAAGACTATTGGGTGCAAGAAATTCTCAATACCAGTCACCGTGCTGCTTCTATCCGGGATGCAATACTGTCATCTTCCTAACTCCGGTTAGGAAGCTACCGGTATTGCATCCCCGTGCCTCGAAAAGGCCGTAAAACCGTTGATCCTGTGCCTGATCTCTCCGATTGTAAGGGATTGCAGTCCCATAAGACAGGCGATATTTTTGAAATTCTCTAAGTAATAGAGATAGCAAGGATGGAAACTTAAAAAGAGTTAATTCTCTCTTTGTGGTGAAGGTAAATAGAATATTTCTGATGATTAGACAGGTGTGGAAGTGGTGTGTTTGGAAGACCACACCAAGACACATATTTCTGTGTTGCCGAGGACTGCAAACCACGGATACAAATAACACCTGGACTTTGAACATTTACTTGTGGGTCACACAAATTTTATCTCGGGTCCGATCTTACCCACAGGTAGACTGAACAAACTAAGTCTACACTAATTTCGTTCGCTGTAGCTCAGGAAAGGTAAAAGGTGACAATAACTTGACGTTTATTTTAATTTAACAGAATACCATTTAAGATATACGACACTGAGGCTAGATCGGTACTCTATTTTGAACATGTTTTATTCACGAGAATTGGCGCTCTGGTGTTGCAAATGCTCATAATCTACTATAGCCGTTTCCGGGCCGTATAATTACTTGCCAAGTTATCTATAAAAAAACTAGCCATTACTTGAAATAACTAATATTCTAGGACCAGTCAAATAACTTAAAGACTTCTCTTGTGTGCTAATTGGAATTCAAATTACTGTTCCATACTAGCTGATCTTTAGATGTTAAGGACAGGTAAGACGAAAAGAAAATCATTTATTCAGCAAGGTAACAAAGCATGTATTGCTGAAAAGGTTACCAGCTCAGCATGTACTAGGCGTCAAACACCCAGCGCTGGTTTTCAGCTAAGTAGTAAAGAACACAAATATAGTAGAGGTAGGCAGAGATTACTTTTGCACTAGCATAGCTCTCTTGCTTAATTTGCTTTTACATCACATCCTATTACGTTGGATCTAAATATGGCGAAATGTGGGTGTGCCCTCTTAGTCTACCTCTTCGAGGATATAGGCGCGAGACTATATATATATATATATATATATATATAATTTCTTTATGTACATGTATGTATATGTGGCGTTCTCTTTTCTTCATCAAATGTTCTCTAAGCGGATATCCTCTGCTATAGGCTTTGTCATTACTCTAGTGATCTAGTCTAAAATACCATGCCTTTTCAATGCAACTGAGCGTGTTTGACCGCACGTGATCATAGGCCTAGGTAACCGCTTACCATCGGCAGTTTGTTTGATCGCCACCTTGGCAAAAAGTGTTTGATTGCCACCTTGGCAAAAAGTGTTTGATTGCCACCTTGGCAAAAAGTATTTGATTGCTACCTTTGCAAACAGTGTTTGATTGCCACCTTGCCAAAAAGTCTGTTTCATTGCCACCTTGACAAAGAATTTGACGCCTATAGTGCTCTCTAACCAGATAACTATTAAAAAAAACAATTTGATTTTGTTGTCACGTAGTCGATATTTATTGCACTATTTAAAAATCAAAAACATATTTCAATTCGACTACTATTTAGACATCTAAAATAAGCATTTTAGTAATGCAAACCGGGCGTATGGTCTTACACAAAGTTCTGCTTTCGTCTCAGTTGATAGAATCAATATTAAAAGATTTAAAAGACACTAGGAATAAATCTTGTCGCAGGGGACTTTACAAACGTTCAAACGACAGTCGCAATTTTTGTCCCGGTGTGGATGGAAGCCACAGCATGCATGGTGACAGTGCCGAGACAACCACTTAAACCATTAAGATATTAGTACGGTCAATGTATGTAAAGAAAAATAAAAACAATAAAAATATATCGACCTCGGCTATCGGTTACTAGAGGTAGACAACTCCTCTACAATCAAATCTATCTAGGATTTTTAGGGAAAACTTCGTTCCCTATCCTTGTATGTTTTGTTTTCAAACAACCACAGGGGACGGACAATCCTAGACGAAAATTCTTTGACCAGTGGGTTTAATAACGTTCACCTAGGCCACGGCCGATTTCTGTGTCGTTGATTTCTGAAGCCAATAAAGCTGAGGTAGAAGCTAGATTTCTATTGGAGAATATTCGGCGGACTAATCGTACGTTTCTTTATTATATTGTCACATTTGACTGTATTTTCCGTAGGAGTTGACTCGTATCAAGACTGGTATTACAAGGCAAGCAGAAGATAGAGATGTGGTGATTATTTCACCGAAAAGAGATACTTTCTTAAATAAAGTATTTCCTGAGGTATTTATAGCAGTTAAGTACTACAGAATTGAGTGAAAACTGATTATTTATAAGTTTAAACGAGATTTCATTAGAGTAAAAGGTCTTCTTTGTCAGAACTAACCCTCCAAAGAAAGGCCAGGATAAGATATCTCTCAACTGAGTGCGTTAAGAATGTGAACGAAGTAAAAGAAATATGTCAGCTCCGTTGCAAGTGGAAATAGCCCCTGGTTACCCCACTGGGAAATACGCGATGATATACATACATATATACCTACACATATACAGAAATACATATTGTGACTAACTAATATTGTCGACTTTAATGTTATGAATAGAATGCTTTGGGTACCAATTATAATAGGCATGCATATCGTTTGGTCTTATACTCCGTTTTTACCAGTGTCATGTATGTATGTGCACTGTGTACGCTTGGTACACCTAATCCTAACTAAATTATAAATGGAAATGTAAGTTTGTTTGTTTGTTACGCTTTCACGTCTTAACTACTCGACCGATCATAATGCATGTTGTCAGGGTAACAGAAAAGGGCATAGGATGCCATTCATCCAGAAAAAAGTACTGTTATTCACCTAACCTACATTTATGGGAGGAAAGCCGCGAGCAAAATGTTGGTAGAATGTACCTCCACCAAACCTTCCATGGATATTCGGGCGTGAACTGACGTGTTGTTTAAATGATCAATTTTTAGATGCTTTTAGAGGGAGGTCAGACATTAACGCAATGAACGCACACTAATGCAAATATTGTCTTCAAACACACACACATGCATGAAACATCACACATATATGAAATCACCTCACACACACGCACGCTCAAAATTCTGAGACATAGATCTGTAATAGGTATACTTTTACTGCCACACTGCCATTGCGCTGCGACGTGGGTTCGATTCCTACACGAAACAAAAATTGTGTGACCTACAAATAGTTGTTCCGAATCTGGGTGCTCTGTGTCCATTAGGTATTTTAATGTTTGAAAAATGCAGCAGCTGTATTTCAAAAACAGAACTAAACAAAGAAAATGAGCCGCATAGGTACGGGTACGTAACACCTTAAAAGAAACCAGCAAAGGTAGATCAGAGTAATACCACTGTTGAAGACACAAAGAGAAGAAGAGAAGAAAAAGAGCTGGGTCTATGTACCTCTTGTACATAGACCCAGCTCGCCATTCCTTTTCTTTCATACATTGGTAATCAGGCCTATGTCCATTGGCCAGGTCCCAAGAAAAAGAGAGCAAGCCTATCACGGTTTCAGACAATTCCAGACTATATGCTATTACTGAGAATTTTGGACAGAAAAATCCAACAACCCTTTCCTCATTTAGGAAGTCGAATCCGAGATCTCATGAACAAGCAGTCACACACACTACTACCGCGTTACCGAGGCATTTCTTTTCTTTCATCCCATGTTAAATGCGTTTTCCCAAGTCGACAACGAATATGATACCCATGGTATGGCAAGCGATTATAGGCGACGGTAACCGCTTACCATCAAGTAGGCCGTATGCTTGTTGGTACCTAGGTATAATAATAATAAATAATAGTTTTAAAAAAACTAAAGCTTTCTAAGATATTTTGATAACCCCCACCCCACGCTTTTTTACATTAAAATTATTAAATTATTTTCTACTTTTTAAAGCGTGTTTTTAGGTTTTTTTAAACGATTATTATTTTAATTTTTTTATTATTTTAGTTTTTTGATTGATTATTGTATTGTCATCGGTCCTCAATAAGTGTGCAAAGTTTCAAATCAATCCGTTGGTTTGAAAGGGGTGAAAATCACGTTCGATTCCGTTACATAGACACATAGATACCTACATGTAACATACCAAGCTAATAAAAGCGTGTTAAAAAAGACAGTCTCGGTGGCTCAGCGGTAGTGTATGCGACTGCTATGCATAAGGTCTCGGGCTCGAATCCCGGATTGGTCCAACAAAGAGATAGAGGTTTTCTGACAAAAAATTCTTAGTAGCAGCCAGAATGTAGGAAGGTGGCGCTGTTACACACGCTTAGACACCACGTGAACACGTTGGTGAAAGATCTCTCTTCAGTTGTGACGAAGAGCCGGCCATTCAGAATATGAGTTAGGGAACAGAGAGTGCATTTGTGTTTGCGCACAGACTTGAGCACTATGATACACCAGGTTTTCCCGCGGCTTCGCTCGCGTTAATGGAGATGTATGTTAAGGTAGATTTTTCGTTGCCTATATGTTATTCCAATGTTTAAAAAATAATACTGTAAAATTTCTTCAGAATTCGTTCAGTAGTTTTTGCGTGTAAGAGTAACGAACATCCATCTATCCATCCTCACAAATTGTCATATTTATCATATTAGTAGGATATAATATATCCAAATGGCCAGCCACCGTTGAGATTGGACGCCATGAGCGAAAATTTGGTCTGGAAAACCATAATATTAAATAATTTTTTGCACTATGAACCACCTATTTTGGTCTGTAGGATGAAACAGTTTTCAAGTAGCTTCGTGTTAATTAACAAGGAGACCACGAATACCTACTTTAGTAAATATAATAATGAACGTATATACTTACATAGGAAAATATATTAACCACGCACACATGCTTCACACAGTAATCTTATACATATAAGGAACACACACACAAACAATTATATATATTTAATATGCATGAGAATTGTATAATTTGTAGATGAAGCTTAATACCCCCTGAAGATTATCAAAACTCATTAATTCTTTAATTATCAAACTAGTTTTTGTCAGCGACTTTGCTTGGGAACTGATAACGTTTTTAGAGTTTTCATAGCACAGGATAGCTGCCATACATTCTGGTTACTTCGTCTACTTTTCAACTGAAGGCACTTTCAGAAAATATATGGAATGGTTACGACGACAAATTAAATAGTTTTCTTAAAGCCTGTGAAAACTGGTTTTCTATAAACAACCTAAAACTTAATGTTAAAAAGACCAAGTGTATGCTATTCAAAACCACGGTTAGAAACAATACTTGTATAAATGTTCTATCATTAGGAAATAAAATTGATATCGTTGACAATATAAAGTTTTTAGGGGTACAAATTGATTCGCTTTTAAATTGGAAACCTGAGTTAACCTCAGTTACTAATATAGTAAGTAGTGCATGCTATGCAATAAGAACTCTTAAGGATGCGTTATCAATGTCTCAGCTTCGTACTGTCTACTTTGCCCTGGTTGAGTCCAAAATCAGGTACAGCATCAAATTCTGGGGAGGCAGTTATAATTACAATATAAGTGCTGCCTTTATTATGCAAAAAAGAGCACTTAGAACAATGCTTGGCATTGACCAAACCGTATCTTGTAAGGAGTATTTTAGTCAACTAAAAATCTTAACAGTACCATGTCTATACATATTAGTACTACTTACGCACTTTCAAAAAAATTTGCCTAAGTTTGAGACAAATGAAGAAAGAAAATGCAGAGTAGCAACACGGAGAAAAGATTTACAGACAATTTTACACGCAAAATTTAATATTGTTAAACACTCATCTTATGTGCAGTCTGTAAATCTTTTTAACAAATTACCTGCCGAATTGAAAAATATTGAGTGTTAACATATTTAAAAATAAACTTAAGACACTACTACTTGAAAAGTCTTATTATACTATTGATGAATTTTGTAATGATAAAATATAATTATTTAAATTTAAATTGAATTTGAAATTGAATATTTTTTAATGTTATACTTAATTTTATTAATTATCATAATGAATTTTGACATGTTTTTAAAACTTTAATATTTTTGTAATTTGACATGTGCATGTTATGTATTTTATAATGTTTGCTATTATTGTTTTTTTTTGTTTTACTGTAAATTATCGACATATATTTCGACACAAATGTATTTTTGTTATGAAATTATAATAAATAAAAAAAAAAAAATAAAAGACTAATTAAATAATTATTGAGAAGGACTATTAAAGCTGCTTGAGAATAACTTAACTCTAAGCATAGTCTCACACGTATATAGCCCCAAAGGGTTGGCAGAAATATATCAAATCCACACATAGCAACAGTGGGCGACACGGGTCGATAGTCGTCTAGCGAGCACAGCTCCCGGCAGTTATATTACTGCGGATTAAACAAAAGCGTTTCTTCAATTTCCTCGACATGAACCTCGAACTCGTAGCCACGCGAACAGCACAAGCCTATGCCATTGGCACAACAAGATATTCATAAAATGCCAAATAGAAAAAAAATTACGTAAAATATTACTACACGGATGTCGTACTGGTTTTGGTGGTCATCTCGTCAGTGCCACAACGCCAAGTGTTTTGGGATCCATCTAAACTCGACAAAAATTGTATGATCCAGATATAGTTGTACTGAGTCCGAGTTTTCTTTGTGTTTAGTCCTTCGCGACACAGAAATTTCTTTTCACGTATTATAGTTAGGTATATGACTCCTCTTTTGCATAACATTTGTATTCAAAAGAAAATAATGTTAGAAAACAAGTTGCATGCCACAAGGCCAATTTTTTTAAAGTCAGCCATCTTACCTATGCATCTAATTTAACAATTTCCTGTACAAAACTGACAAATTTATTCTACTGTTAACGTTTATCTAGTGCCTTAATGAATTTAAAACTAAATAAATAATATCTTTAACTTGCCTAAAAAACATCGCGAGCTATCAGCTAAAAAATATTTTTATAACTAGTAGTTTGCACAGCTAACGAAAAAGTAATCCAATTTTTTTTTATATTGTCATTAAATCTCAACTAAATATCTCTTCACAATTCCAAATTCTGTAAAGGTCTGGCCCTTGAGTTGGGTGGAAATTGGAAAAATCATTATACATTTAATACATATACACCAGTATAAAAAAACTAGCTGACAGCTAAATTATATTCAGCTAAATAGCAAAATAAAATCTGTAGTGTCTGCGTATACATCAAGAATAGAGGTAGGTGACTCTACATACAAGCAGCTTGGTATAATATGTATTATTTTAAATAGCAACTACCACTAGCATAATTTTTGTATGGCAGGACAATTTACAAACATACAAACTAATTCAACTTTATAAGCATGATCATATAATTTTATTACAAGCTTGTTCAAGGTAAGGATATATTTAAATTTTATTTATTGTTTGTTCCCACATTATCATCGCAATTAGATACTGTGAGAAAAGTCAAAGAATTAAAGAATAAATACACAATAACACTGATGTGTGATGATGACTTCCATGAAGATTTCGACAATGGATACCATTTCTGTGTTACTAGCCCTCGTGTGAATAATATGCCCAATTTTTACACACAGGAACACAAACACACAAGAAACAGGAGCTATGTGCGTACTTATAAATGTTATTGAAACAAACTTATATGTTTGTAAAACTTTTAAGAATAATGTATGATGTCTTTGTGTGTTTGTACATAATCTCACGTCTGTATTTTATGGCAGAAGAAGTAGCCACCCTTAATCGTGAACGCAAAATTATACCATGGGCGTGCAACTCATTAAGTCAAATAATTATTTGTGAGGCACACAAAGTAATGCATATTAATGTTATAAATATATCTAGTTTAGTTAGTTTTGCCATATCCTACCAGTCTGGGCTTTTTTCGCGTGTTATGTCATTGAAACAGTCTACATATATTCCTCAAGGACAGTCTAACATTCTGTTAGTTAAAGTTTTTTTAATAAGATTTAAGGAATTTCAGAGAATATTTCCTACATAAATACAAACAAACAATAGAATAGATGTAACGTCAGTTTTACTGTCACTTAGTCCAAGCTAGAGACATTCTGGAGAAAGGCTTGGTTAAGTATACCCTAAATAAATAATATACATGAAGATTAATCTATGTAGGAATACAGAACTTTGACTACTAGCTACGCCAGGTTTGTAGCAAAAGGAAATATCCATACAATCCATAGTCTGTTTAATCCTCCAGTCACCAGTATATGTTCCTATGTAAGTAAGTAGTTCGATGTTTATAAGACAACTCTTTTACCGGACTACATTCTTGAACCTAAGTAGCATTTACAAAGTTGGACAGCATGGATTTAAACACTATGCAGAATAGGAAATGTGTCATGAACATCAGCACATCACACAAATTTTTATCATACACTCTTAATCACAACACTTGGCACGCTGTCAGTTAAGTGGCAACCGCTTAAATCATTGCACCATCTCTTTAGTAAATGTTTATGCAAGATAAAAGTCAATTACAAAACTATAACATAAATGCTACTTAAACACATTCAAAAGATAAAATCTATAGTAATATCATGGATAAATAATTGTCTGATTGTATGACCAACTTATTGAACAAATTCACATAAAATCTAGAACAGAAAGAACTTCAAACCTAAGAAAGAAGATAGCCTGGCATTGGCAAAAAAGGTGAGTGGCAATGTAGGTACCAGGCTGTAAATCTTAGTGTCAATGCTATCACAGCTACATAGCTAATTGAACGAACTACACCTTTATTACTTTATTGCATATTGATCAAAACATGGCAAGCACACATACAACCCCTAAATGTTAACTGTAGTCTCAATAGAAGTAAAACAATAACAGAATATGTGTTCATACACCGTCTAACAAGGCACATATCATTATTTACTTTCAAAACTTGTGTATATATTATTTCAACAGAACACAAGTGTCAAGAACATTGTTCAAATGAATTTGCTGCTATTTATAAAATTTTCAGCACTGCAATAATCAGAAAAGGAAAATTCATTAAATAATTATGAGGACAAACTGTCATGTGTCAGGAGGCATAATGTCCTGTTACTATCACTTACTATTACAGAAAACTATATAATATTTCATATATACCTATGTCAGTTTAGTTATCAACTTTCTGGCATATTACCTTGATTATTATAGTTTATTGTCTTAGAGGGGCAAATTCTGGCTATATTTGCTAAAAGACTGAAAACTGTTGTGAGCAAACTAGTCTTACCATGAACTAACAATATACAAGTTGGTTGAGAAACTTTAGATGTTAAAATTAGAAGACCAAGAGTATAATGATGCAAAATGGTAAAAGCAAATGTCTACCAGTGAACTCAAACCACTTTATGCTGCTGATCACACATCCTAACCACAAAAATCACTCATTTTCATTCACCACCAAACTGTTTCAAACTATAATTGTCTAGTTAAATTACACAAAATAGTAATTAAGCTTGATATTTTAACCATTGTCTATAGTATATCTGCTATGAAAGACCTTCAAATAAGTAACAATCAGTTTCAGTTATAAATAAAATAGTAAATATATGAAGTAGGTGACACATAATATATTTCTTAGTTATGTTAAAGCAATAGATAGCCAACAAAGTAATTATTCTATGCCATATGGATATAAATAATCATGTTATGATTAAAAGTCATCTCCAAGTCATATTCATTCATAAAATTCATCTAGACTAGACAGTTTAATTTTACTACAGTTTGTAATGTTAAACAGTATGCAAATAAAATGAAATCTATATTAAAATATTGTGTAAACAACAGATAAGCAGCTACTATGTACATATATTATAGCAAGCAATAAATTACTATACACAAATGAATGATATAGTTAGTTATTGTTTGTAAGTAAATATTAATTCTGAGTTATTTATTTAGCTTACCTACCAATTGCTTTGACAACTTGACCACCAATGTTTGACACATAATTGTTATTAGCACTAAAATATTTCATCATATCCACCAACACAATCCTTTAGTGTTACTACCTACTTACAATTCAATCAATCAATGATTGATCACTAAAAAGATTGATGTACACATTCATACTATCATTATGTTTGTTTATATTATCAATTTATGCTTTATTTGGCTATTAATTTGTCAAGCATGTGCTTCAAATTGTAAATCAAAATAATCTTAAAATACATGTTTATTATATCATAAATTGATTCATAATGGCTATGTATTAAATGTTCTTAATACATATAAACATTTGATTATGTGTGCAA
This sequence comes from Catocala nupta, assembly GCA_963675205.1. Classification (NCBI taxonomy): domain Eukaryota; kingdom Metazoa; phylum Arthropoda; class Insecta; order Lepidoptera; family Erebidae; genus Catocala; species Catocala nupta. The sequence continues at coordinate 19,077,063 of OY776104.1, forward strand.
ATTACATATATATAATCATTTGTTTATAAATACAAATAAAGATAAATGTGTACTTATTTGTGTATTCTATTACTTTATATGATGATTTGCAGGTAAAATGATATTGATAAAATGGTTTTTATGTGAAAATAACACTTAACAGAACATAATTAAATAGTGACAAATATGGGCAGAATGTTTCAATAAAATGAGTGCTGATATAAAAAAAAACTAGCTTAAGAGAGAACTATCCAGTTTTAACACTATTCACCAAAGAATGTAGAGATAAAACAACTTTGTGTGCAATCAAGCAATGATGTAACTCAGTCACTTGAAAACCTGTAATCCTTCTAGTTTTATCACTCCTACCAGTTTGTTAATAGTTTGCTAAGCAGGTAAATGACCCGAGTGTAGGTAGGTATGGGATACAATGCCACACAGTTGTCAGCCAACTGAACATCACCTGAGCATTAGGCCGGCTGTTGCTTACATGGACTGCACCTCTCGCTCGGCCACAGCCACTTCACACTCACTGGCACAATCACATCCAACACTAATTAAACTGTTTACTGAGCAATCAACTTGGAATTGCTGCATTGACTAAGTGAGACAGACAATAAGCACTTAACATCAGCCAGCGGCACACTCTCACTATCCATGTCCACAGTGACACACTGATGCACTCACACTGCACTGCTGAGCTACTATTATCATGTGGGGGTGCTCTTCGCGCGGCTCGGGCGTCGGGCCGCGTTTGCAATATCACTAAAGGCACCAATCACGACCTAACCTCAAAATGCACACTAAAATGAGCAATTGACAATCACACAGATGTTAGCAAACCCGACAGTACACACATGACATCACCCCCGCGACTGTGTCGCACGAAATTTCACAAAGAACGCTCGCGCTGGCCGTGCGAGGCTAGCAGTATGGATTTGTGGGCAAAATGCTTTGTTTGAGTAGGTAGGTACGTACTCGCAGCCTTCACTGCATATAGCTATAGAGAGGTAGGCGCGTATGTTAGGTATGTGTAGTGTGTATTGCACGGGTTATATGCACCTAGCCATAATTCACTCGGGCGTTTCGTGAGCGCCACGGCCGGGCCGCGGCGAGTGCGAGGCCCGAGGACGAGTGCGCCTCTCGCGCCGCCCTTTGTCTCGGGGGCGGCGCGACAGGTTTCGTGCGCCCCGCAAAAACTGTAAACACGATTCTGATTTACGATCCCGGCTGTCCGAGTCATTCATACGGGTGGCACCGGGGCATGTGCGGGCGGCGGTGGTCACGCTCGGCCGCCGCGCTCGCTGCTCGATCGCTATCAGCGGCGCTCCGCTGTGTCCTCGCTCGGCTCGCGCGAGCACTAGCGCGAGCGGACGATGCGACCGTTTCGAAATGGCGCAACGCGGAGGCCGTGACGCCGCGACCGCACGAGCGAGAGAATGTCCGCTCGGCGCGAGCGAGAAACGAGCGCGGACGGGCCGTTTCGCAACCTCGGATGGGCTCGCGGGGACCGAAATAATCCACGACGTAAGTACGCGGGCGGAACGATCACGGCACGCTGCAACGCGGTGCGGACGAGACGCAGATACTCACGGCCTGGCCACTCGCAGCGGGTCAGCAGCGCCGGCGTCCATGGCGCGCCCAGGCCCTGGCCGCGGCCGGGCTCCGGGCCGTCGGCCGAGCGACGCAACACTCTCTCCGATCTCACTCGGAACGCGACGACGAACACCGTCGCATCATCTTGACGACACTGCACATCGACCACGGCACTTCTGTACGCGTATAAACACTCCGCGAACGGTGTTTTGTTACATCGGTTGACTTTTCTTTGAAAAATCAATATACATTTTCCCAGAGTTTAGAGATACGGACGAGTCGATGTCCAGCGCAGGTTATGTGCGTGAAGTTTGCAAGCTTTTTTAGCGCACCGGTGTTACCAACATTTTTTTGCCCATTTTTTGTTTTGGGTGTTGTGATTTTTTTCTAGTGATTTGCGGCGAACTTCAGACTAGTCGCGGCGCGTTGGGTCTTTCATAATGCTCGCGTTGCCGGGCACAGTGGCGCCAACGTTTGAAATAGGTAACTACAGGCGAGTGTTTGGGTTCTGGGTGTAAATAAATACGAAGGTATAAATTAACACGATTATAATCAAATAACATAAAATACTACATACATATCAACATTATGAAGATTTACATGAATAACTTATACAACTTTGAAAATTATGAAAATTGGTAGGCGTTTCAACTTAAAATTAAAGATGCACACAAAACACAATTATAAAAATCAGAAAAAAGTATAAAGATCTTCTTTTGTAGTTCCATCGATAGTCGAAAATGCGTTTCGGAATTAAGTTGGAGGAGTTGAATCTCACTTTAACCATAAAAAGTGAAGAGATCACACCTCCACTTGATCCTTCACGCGTAGATGTTTGCAGACAATCGAGATTCTTGAGAATGTTCAGTATAACTGGAGATGAGGACACAATGACGAGGCGACTTCACGCGTGAGCTGGAAAGATAGATCTGGCAGCACATGACATCAAACTGTCAAGATCCCCTGTCCAACTCAGACGTGAAGCCATACACGTGGTTCGTTGAATCAATCTTGAGATGCGGTCTGAAATACAAAACGAAATATTTATAATACATGAATATATTGTCTGCTGCGTGTTTGTTTAGTGTGACAATCGCAGTGCGCGCGCTCGATATGGAGGCGGGCGGCTCGCTATCACCACTCGAAAAGGTGCGGCTAATGTTTTCTGATAAGAGCAACGCTTTTCCCTGTCACGTCAGCGACCCTGTATAGCTATATAGCGAATGTAGACGCAATTTAATTATCGTCACATTAAGATGATAATAAGTATGTACTTGGATCAAATCACACGGATCGAGCCGGCACATGTGGCTCGTTGGACCACCATATGTTATTACGTAATCGTTGTCGTTTTGTTATAACAGTGACACTAATTTAACCGCGAAACTTATGGCACAAAGGACGGCGTGAACGCGCTAAGTAGTGGAATATTTAAATCGCAATATGTCGGTAGATATATACGTAATACTGCTGCCACGTCGACGGAGTGCGTACCTACTCTCAATAGCCACAGAAATAGGGGTAAATAGAGTAAATAGGTTCACCAAAAGACGGTTGGAACGACACAAATACAGCGGCGGGTTACCGGGTTCCTGGATGCGAGGACTCCAACACAAGAACAACACGAGCAGCTCGACTCCACAGTCAATCTTAATCACAGCTCACAGTCCGATAGAGACCCGATCGATCGATGGGCCCATATTTATACTTTCGTCGATATCTTCAGATATGATATCGGTGTAGTGACACGAGGCACTGGCGTCCACCATGATCGTGATAAGATTCGACGGAACGGGGAATCGATTGGCCCCCGTCGGCCGTATCAGCCGCGCAAACACTTCACTCAGCCAATCGGCAAGGTATCGGTGATAAGCTGGTGCGGTGCGGCGCCCGCACCGGAGAGCGACCGGGGCCGTCGCCACCGCGTCGCTATCTGCTGTCACCGACAACACTACCACGACTAGATGTATTGTTTACTCACCAGATAGATACACCTTTATTACATTATAATTACCAGCCTGCTCAAAGATAAATTCTTGTTCTATTATAGCCATAACATCTCAAGCTTACCACTCAAAACTATTGCCTATACTTACAGCAAATACTGAACTGCATGTCTCTTAATCAGTCGAAATAACAAAAATTGCGGCTCTGTATATTTTATTATTAATGCGAAATATATAGCATATATTGATAACACTTACTTGACTAGGATGTGCGATATACGTGGAAGAATTTCGACATTACAGATAAGGTAAGTTAGCGTATCAAATGGTGTCAGATGATAAGACACTAGGTGTGTATTTTCTGGAGCATATCATACACCTGTACGATACCTACGTGTTTGTGCGATTGCTAACACGTGGAGTTCAATATCCTTTTTGGATTCCCTTTTATACTAATTCTCACCTTTATTTTAGAATAATGCTTAATGTCCATGTTCTTTGACATATAATTTATGAACCATAGACCAAATTAAAAAAGAAAATAATATTTTTTCTATTTAATGTTTCCACCTGTTTGGTTGTTCTTTATAGAGTAGATATTTACAGCTGATACATTTATATAAGAGTAATAATTTAAATTAAAATCAAATTCAAAAAACAGATTTTCAGTTATAGCGCCAAATCTTGACGGAATCTAGCTAGGATAAACCTATTATAGTGCACAAGTGAGGATGTAAAGCACAAGTGCACTCTCTATTCCTTCATTCTTATAGTCCAATACAACGCCTGACACGATCGGAGAGAGATCAGGCTCAAGACCAACAGCTTTATGTGCTTGCTAAAGCGGTAATACACCTCAATACATTGTAATATTCAATCAAGCTATATTTAACACTGTACCTACGCGTAATTTTAAGACTGTGCTGCTATATTTGTATATTGGTAAGTTTATTACCAACAGATGGTGAGTCTTAACCACATCAATTATCACAGTAATGATGATGATGCTATCTATAATGTAATTATTGAAATAATCATATTAGATATAAATAGCATTTAGCTTTCATTTCACATTTATATTTACAAGATATATTGCTAATATGGGATTAAAATCGCTGGTGTTGCCACTGCTGCCAGCGATCTCAGTATACGCTAACCATCAGGAAAGCATGTCTGCCACCTAAGTTGTAAAAAATTACAAATTGCTGTTTATTTGTAGATATTTACTTATCTATTAGATAAGATAGGAGACATATGTAGAAAACGGTCTGTTTAATGAAGCATAATAATTGGGGTGCTAAAATTTTTAAATCGTTAGCACGCGTCATCTTTTATGGCGTTATAATTGCGTACGTTAGAATGGGACGAAACTATACACTTTGCAACACGCTGTCTCAGTTCTGCATACGTAATAGTAATGATAAAAGAGACTGGTTGTTTGGCTATATATAGCCTTAGATATCAATTACTGCAATTAGTCTTTCATTGACAATAATAATAATTATAGATATTTTAAAGGATACCTCTTGCACTGGGAGTTTGGCAAACATTAAGACAATGTGCACAAATAACAAGGAGGACAACTATTTGTGGATTCCATAATTTTTTGTCTCATTGAATCGAACCCACAAGTGGCAGTGAGGTGACTACTTAAACCTCAAGGTACCCGTGCAGTTGCACCAATTTTTTTTTACGTTGGTGATTGCTGTGTCGCATACCTCGCCGCGGGGGCGGGCGGAGGGGATATGTCGGGTTCACCCGGGGACCGATAGAAAGTCCCGATTCCTACCGACTAAACCTACCACGGTGTTCCTTCACACGGTCTATGGCCGAGGCGCAGGGATCGCTCGCGCATTCATCCTGCAGCCCCGGCAGATCTTGGCCGCCACTGAATGCCAATCTTTATGCATAAGTTATTAAAACGCTTCATAAGCACGCCTTTGTGAATTTTCTGGTGACGATACAAATTAAATTAGTCAGCAAATAACTCAATACGCACCTGTGAGTTTTTTTAATTGGCCCTGTCTTTCAAACTTATGAAAAAATATAGCAGTTTTAGTAAAAAGATAGTTTAATGATTGAACAAAATTACAAAATAATTGTGAACATTTATATCTTATAAAACACGTCTACAATTTGTTTAATGTTCAGCTGTTAATGTCTCTTTTTTAAAAACTACTCCAGCACTAGGAATAATTCCCGTGTCGCAAATTCAGAACAACTATTAATTTGTGGATTACACAATTTTTAATCCTGTGTGTAGTTAGAACCCACAACACTTGGCGCTGTGCTAGCGGCGAGGCGATCACTATACTCCATTTTGTTAGGTACTTAACTAAAGGTAAACAATCTTGATGTGTCTTTTTATCAGAAAACTCTGTTTTAAATAAAATGCTGCTAAAGATCAACGTAAATACAGCAATAACGATTACTAAATCAATTGAACCGTTAGTTTAAGCAGTAGTTTATTTGTTTAATATGTGTTTGTGTAAAAAGTCACATCAAGATTGTTTACCTTTAGTTAAGTACATAACCAAATGGAGTATTATTATTATTATTAAATATTAGTACGCTTTAGTGCAGTGTCACTGTTACTGACTATAACACCCTCTTATACGAAACATTTGGTACTAGATTAAGCCTGTGTCTTCGCTCGAGTATATGAAGGCTAGTTAAGATAGGAACAGTACTTTCGCTGGATTAAAGGTAACCTACGGCCTTTCCCGTTCCCATTACAGAGTGTACCTATGCGGAATTTTATGAAGATCGGTTGAGCAGAGCAGCGATAGCTCAGTGGGGAGACCAACAAACTGCAATGCAGAGGGTCTCGGGTTCGAACCCACGTTGCGCAGCTCTGACTTTCGGAAGTTATGACTTTTCGAAATTATGCGCGTATTTATTGACAATTATTGCCTGCTCCATGCCTCGGAGAGCACGTTAAGCCGTCGGCGTACGGCTTAACATGCTTAACGTGCTATCATAGATGTTCATCTATGGCAGTCGTTATTGGGAAGTCAGTGCCCTATAATATCCTGACACTGGTCTAGCCTTAGAGTATCGTTAACCTTGTGATTGCGAAAGTCAGGTGGCAGCCGCTCCGTGTAAAAACTGATATCCAGTCAAATCCGGTTAGACTAGAAAAGCCGACCCCAAGTAACTTGGGAATAATAAAGGCTAGGGAGAAGGCTGAGCAGTTAAGTCATAAAAGCGTAAAGAATAAACAAACTCACATTCGCATTTATAATATTATTTAGGATTACAATCAATCAAGGCTACGCTCACCAACAGTCAGTATTAAAAAATATTCCATTAACATACACACAAACATTCTTCACTGGTCTCATTATTGAAGGGGTAGAAAGTTCATTACATCCACATTATACCAGTTAAGCTTTAAGATTCTACGAAATAGGGACAAGCCTCTTGCTGGGCATAGCTCCAGACGCCGTGCTGCTACACACAAACATTACAGGAAACACGGGATGTGCAACACAGCCAAACCTTCTTAACTCCGAGCTACTATTGAGAAGCTCATGACAAAAATAGCAAAAATAATGTATTGGCTCGACTCGGGATTCAAATCCGAGACCTCATGCACAGCAGTCGCATTCACTACCGCTTCACCACCGAAGTAGACATACCTACTAATATTATTAATGCCAATGGGAATTTGTTTGTTTGTTTGTTACGCTTCCACGTATTAACTACTCGACCGATCATCGTGAAACACTTTATCAGGGGTACAGAAAGGACCTTTCTACTAGAAAAAAGTTGTGTTACTAACCTAACCTGTATGTTTACGAGTGAAGCCGCGAGCATAATCTAGTATGATATAAAATGGGTCCAGTTATAATAACAATAATTCTTCTAATAATAAAATAAGTATTTCAGCTTATTCATCATACCATGAATCACTTCCGTCCAAACTCCAAAGTCCCGTACGATTAGACTTATCAAGTAACAAATTCATTTTATTGTACCTATAGTAGATAGTAGCAATGCCTCTGCTTCTTTATCCGCAATATGGCTTAGTCTATAATCCTTGGTTATGGCATCATTTGCTTTTTTAGCAGTGAACTTAACTACTAATAAAACATCGAAGCAGTACTTTCATACTAACCACCATGCACTGTTAAGCATCGAAACGCAGCGATACAGCCTAGTGGGAGGCTGTTGGACTCCAACGCAGAGGTCTCGCATTTCATCCCAAGGTTTTTCAAAGTTATATGCGTATTAAATTAGTTAATCATCAGGATAATGTATAAGAAGAACTAATAATGTCTATGAGACGAAACAAAAAAAGGATAATTGATTAATCGGTTGACAAACCGAGGAGAACGTACTTAAACTATATGTCTTTGTCTATTTTTATATATAGAACATTATATAAACATATCTATACCAATATTATAAAGCTGAAGAGTTTGTTTGTTTGTTTGGTTGAACGCGCTAATCTCAGGAACTACTGGTTCGAATTGAAAAAATATTTTATTGTTGAATAGCTTATTTATCGAAGAAGATTATAAGCTATACACGGTTGCTATGATCCATGGACATTAAAACGGACAGAGTATTCCTTGGGCTCAGGCTAATTCGAAATGGTTAAATACTCGATAAAGATAAAAATAGAAAATTAGTTATGATTAGGATTTTCAATAAAGCGATTTCATTGCTTGTCAATACCGAATAGTTTAGATTTTCAATCAAAACAATATCTCAATTTGTATACAATATGATGATCTTGGGGTGCGAGTGCTCGTATCTTGTATACAGAGCTCGCAAAACGCCTGATCGACGCTTCGCGTGATCAGAAGGCTGCAATTTTATTGGCCCCAAGAATCAGCGTTCGCATTCAACGTGGCAATGCTGCCAGCCTTCAGAGCACCTTTTCTAAATAATATTTTAACTTTTATTATTATTTTTATGTAAATGAATTAATTATATTATACATAATAATATTTTATTTATTTATATTTATTTATTTTATGATAATATTTTTATTATTAAAATACAAAATTCTAACTGCAAATTACACTTATAGGAATAATCACTGTCGTGGTCATGGAATTACTAAGCTATCAATTCCATGGTCACGGATTTAGTAAGGCAGTTCACGTTTTGTCGAAACATCATTAAGCGATACTAATTTATATCAGACTAGCGGCTCGCCCTCACTTCGCTTGGGCTGACACATTCACAACATGACAATCTGGAATAATGTTCCTTACAAATAGTAAAAGAATTATTAAAATCGGATGAATAGTTTCATAATAATACTAGCTGACCCGCGCTACTTCGTCTGCTTCACATAAGAGATTTTCCCCCTTTTTGCAACATTTTTCATTAATGCTCCGCTTCTGTTGGTCTTAGCGTGATAATATATAGCCTATAGCCTACCCCGATAAATGGTCTACCCAAAACAAAAGAACTCAGTGCGTACCAGTAGTTCCTGAGATTAGCGCGTTCAACCAAACAAACAAACAAACTCTTCAGCTTTATAATATTAGTATAGATTAACCCTGTGTTTAAACTGTCCCATTGCTGTGCACGGACCTTTTTTTAGTGTGAGATGGGGAGGAAACAAAATTTACCTATTACACTTCAGTGTAGAAGAGTGCTTAAGTAATTCTTGTGTCGCAGGGGATTTTAGGAACCTTGATACAAGGAACTCGAGTCTCGAAACGACTTTTTGTGTATTACGAAATTTTTGTCGTTTAAATCTTTTACTTCCAAAAGCCCCCTGGACTTACCAATCTCGATACCGAGCGAACATTTAAAAAGCCACTGCGGTTTCGAATTTTTGGCAAAAAACGCAAATCATAATTTGCTATTAACATTTAATAGGCATATCGATAACAGTACCCTCTTTATTATAGTATAGAAGCCAAGGAAAATTCTAGCCTTCGAAAAAATCGATTCGTTTAGTAACGTGCTCAAAAGTCTAGCACTATTACTCTTTTTAATAGCAAATGATTTTTTGCCTATTAGGACGCAAATAGATCAGGTTTTTGACTTCAAGCTTTGAAAAAGTTCAGACTAAAAAATTATGAAAGAAAACGACGCTAGTTTTTTTGGCGCCAAAGTGTCAGTAGCCTCTATCTTTTTTTTATTATTTGGCAAACATCCTGCCTGATCGTGCCTGATGGTAAACGGTTACTCTTGTCTATGGAATAGTTTTGCTTATAATTGCATTGGCATACAGTTATAGGCAGGCAGTATCTATTGTTATGAACAAGGACTTAATCAATATACAGATGAGACAGTGAGAATGCACGGATGGTGCAGTGGTTTAAGTTGTCACTTCGCTGCTGCATCGAGTGTTGGGTACGATTCCCAGACGAGCCAAAAATTCTTGTGATCTACAAATATTGTGCCGAGTCTGGGTGTTCCTTGCCCTCCTGTCAGTTGTTTGAATGTTTGTAAAATCTTCTGCGACACAGGAATGATTTCTAACGTGGAAGTTGTATTTTGTTGCAAAAAAAAAGAAAATATTTTTATTAGGTATAAATGTGGGTATAATTGGTACCTCAACTTGAGTGAAGAGGTTGGAGGTAGGCACAACTGACAGGGGTGTGGAGAGCTAAGCGATAGTAGGAAATGACGTGGCCCATTAATATGGCGCTAAGTATACTATTTGACCAACTAACAGCAATTGATACATTTCGTTACATTTACTTATTGTTCGCATCCTAACTAATGTTATAAATGCTTATGTGAGTCTGCTTGTTGTTACGCTTTCAGGCCATAATTACTCTTCCGATCATCATGAAATGTCACATAAACGTTGTCAAGGGTACTGAAAAGGATCCCTTTCTATCAAGAAAAAAGTACTGCTAGCGAAGCCGCAGGAAAACTATACGATAGATGGCACATAGCATTGCCTCAGCGATCGGCAACCCGCGGCCCACGTGTCTCCTCTTTGCGGCCCGCAACTGTTTTGCAAATAAGGTCTTATCATTTGGAATTACTTTAAAATCGCGCTAAAATTGAAATCAACTTCAGCCGCGAAAGCCGGCACTGGCCCACAAAATACTTCTCAACATTTGTGGTTGCTTTTATGCACTTTTTACATAATCGATAAAGGCATACAAAGTTATGAATGTGTCCGGCCCGCCACTATTTAATTTTGTCACTATGTGGCCCGTGCTAAAAGGTTGCCGACCGCTGCCTTAGATGCAAAATACAGAGGCAATTATCAATCGCTAACGTAGAACCATGAATAGTTCACTTGGCAGAGCAACGACATGGTTTGCCTAGGTCGCAGGTTCCAGTCCTGCTTCATGGATTTTCTTTTTCCTCTGTTTTCATTTACAGCAATAATAGGAGATTATTGAACTGCCACGCAGAGGTCTCGAGTTCGATTCCAAGACGCGCATCCCTGATTTTATATTATGTGCGTATTAAATAGTTAATTTTCGCTCGCTTTAAAGGTAAACATAAACATGGAGGAAACCTGCAGGCCTGAGAGTTCTTAAGTCTATGGCCTAACCCTTCTCACAGAGGAGGCCCGTGACCAGTAGTTGGAAAGTTTAATTCAGGGCTGATATTATTTTTCTTATATTATAATTTATATCCTAATATACTTGAACCATATTAATAAATACCTTGAACCAATTTGATGACACAGCAGGTGTTTCTGTTCCCACAATATGGCTACTCCGTTTAACAGACATATTATTATTAAATACAGCTTTTTCTTCAATAGTCTTTCTAGTCCTTTTTATTTTCCACGTATTATGTTCAATATACAATTTAATGTAATATTATTTTATAAAAAACAACAAAGACGATGTTTATATAATTTGTTAATTATTGGTAAAAAATGAATATTCTCTCTTTTTCTAAAATGACAACTCCCACACTATGTAGAAAAATTTCTGTTTCCCAAAGGACTTTACAACTTTTCTTTACAAACATTTAAGACATGGACACAAAGCACATTCAGACTCGGACAACCATTACTTGCAGATCATAATTTTTTTCGTCGATCCATGTCCACAACTCTGCGTCGAGGTAGTGACGAGGTGACCACTTTCATCTCAAAGCCCTGCGTGAATATTTTAAGTTTCTATTTAATTTAAGAGTTATTAACTAGAATGGATTAATATCTAATGGTTTTATGCTGTCTTTTAAGAAATAAAATGTACAAATAAGTCTCACATCTGTAGCTTTTACTTCATGTACCGTCTACCACCAGACGGAGCCGGCACGTAGTCATGTATACGCGTCCAGTCTCTCAAAAGGGACAATCCGGTTTATCTACGAACACTCCTAGTTGGCGCTTACCTGCGCATCAGGAAAGCCGATTCTGGCCTGCTCTTCCTCATAATGACATAAAAGCCATTTGTATTAATTTCGGCACTGCAGAACCTAAAGATCTTCGAAATATAGTGTAGGTAGGTACATATTTGTCTGTAGTCTTCTGTTCGATGATCATACTTCTCCAAACCAGCTAATCTAGATTGGAGAGTAAATTATTCTGCGTGAAACTTTTCTAAGGATGGGTTACAATATATATAAACAAGTCGTTTTAGCTACGGCGAGTTAGCGATGTATCAAAATTTATCTCCATCCATAGGTAAAACGGTTTCAATGTCCAACAACGACTTTTTGGACATTGAAACTGGCCACTAAACAATCATACATAGACTTCTGTAAGATCGATGTCGTACATTCACATTTAACCTGTAATGTTTCTAAGTTCCACGTAATTAAATAGGATACACAAAAATGCAAAGAAATATAATACAATGTGGTTTAGATCGTGTCGTAATATTTCTCAATATCGCTGTCGAATGCAAACATGCCGTACAGACTGGCAGCATTGCCACGTTAAATGGCAAACCGATTTCCTAATATTGTCTAAGCTAAAAAAGGTGCAGCAGCATTCCGATCACGCGAAGTGACGATTTGCCTTTCCGCGAGTTCGCTGTAAAAATACAAGAAGCAACTTATGAACGTCTCTGCCCCAAACGACTCAAAACCACGTAATAGGGCGTGAGCCAAACATATTCTTACTACATGTATATCAAGACTTAGTGCGGCTACTGAAAATCTCTTTACAAAAAAACCCAACAACAATTTGTGTTGTACTCAAAAATCGATGCCGAACTCACCCTACAGCCAACATTATTGATTACTTCTCTCCAATATACTACACTACGCCGAACGCTTTATTATATTGCATAAACCTTTCCAGCTTCGATTTCACTCTGACGTCATTAACCGAACATCAAATTATACCATCCAGTATCAATAAAACCAGCAAACGGAAAACACATAATATTTACTGACCTATCGCAACAAGGTCCTATTAAAATCGCGAAAGTCAGCTGACGATATAAAATTCGAATTTGACCGTTAAAATGTCGGCTTACATTCACTGCGCAGCCATTCATCAAAAGTAAAACCAAACAGAATATGTACGATAAAAGCAAATCAATTGTTGTCACAGTGTCCGAGTGTACTACAGCCGATGAATCACAAAAGTGCAATACAATAAAATGGAATGTATGAATATCGGCGGCTAGGGTGAGGTGGGATGTTCAGTGAAAGCTGGAGCCCGCGACTCGCGGGGGTAGTCGGCGAGTGAAGCCGCCGCGTGGGTATGGGGCCCCGCCGGCCCCTCCGCGGCCGTGAACTGGAACTTCGAAACTTCTGTCGTATTGTGTTTACATTGAACTTTGTTATGTGGGTTAAAGTTAAGCCAGAGTTCAGCGGCGTGTGTGCCGCCCGTTTTACTCAATTGCAAAGTTCACTCTCAAGTTTGTCGTATCGATTTTCATCTCGTGTTTACCAAATGTTTCAAGGTTGGCGGCGGTTATTCTCATATGAGTTACAACGATATTATATGACACTGTCTCGTCGGTACAGCAGCATAGAGCGTTAATATTTGCGATATTCTTTTAAAGAATTCTCAGAAGCATTCTGGAAGTATGTAGATGAGAAGAGGCTTGCTTCCTATCTTATTACATGGGAATAATAGTTGGCGAAATATCGACGTAATATACTCCTTTAATTTAATTTTACATTAATGCGGATTTAGTTGCGGTAAAATAGGAAAGATTCGTCGATAAAATAGGGAAGATTCGTCAAAATACGTAGGTATGTGTACGTATTCAATTTGATTGTACAATTTATATGTATACATAAGACCAAAAGCAATGCGTACATTAGGTATAAGTTAGTACAGTATTATTAATATTACTTTAATTGATTAATAAAATGCATATTACGTAAAAATATGCGTAGGTACATTGCTGTTGAACTTATTTTTAGAGCAAAGTCAGCCTAATGGATAATTTATGGATTTGCGACCAAGAGGTGGTAAGTTTAAATCCCATCCATTGCTATTATGTTCCAAGTCGCGAGCAAAGGGTAATACAAAATAAATCTTATAATATCTTTATACCTTTGAAATTAGCAAGAACGTCTGATCCGTAAGCGTCTAGACAACTTTCGCTACGTGGAAAACCCGATATTTCCAAATATCTTTAAGCTTTAGACTTCAGAGAAAAGTAGAGCTTGAATACTTGGACAAAGCGTCGTATTACAACTAGCCTCTGCCTGCGGCTTCACACATGGAAATATACACATACAGGGATAAAAGCCAACAACGCCATTCAGGGCTATTTGCATGTCAAGTTTCACCCAAATCAGTTGTTCTGTTTACGCGTGTTTAAGTGACAAACATACCACAAACTTTCACATTTATAATATTATTAGGAAGTTAGTAATTTATTTTATTCTATAAACTCGTATTATTGCGCGATATACTTAGGAATATGTATTATCCAAATTTTCTTAATTGTTTTATTTAGTAAACAAATAGGTATGAGGTACTGGAGAAGTGGGTACATAAAGACCTTAAAACCAACCTTTTTCTTGTCCATCCTATTTATTAGGGAACGAATTGAGTCTAAAAGCAGTAACTACATAATTGTATAGGTAATGTTAATTTTTAAAAGACATCTCCGGCACTAGGGACAATACCTGTGTCGTAGCGGATTTTACAAACAACGGACACAAAGAACATCAACAGCCATAGTCACAGGGAGACTAGTAGGTAGTGTAAGTTTCAAAATTATGTAATACAGTGATAAATAAACAACGCGATAAAATCCGTATATAGTAGTTTAATTTCAATGAATAACATTCGCGTAAACAGAAGACAATATTATGATATACCTACAACAAACATTAACATCATGACAATGAGAAAGGAGAATACCTACGGATATTTGTTACACGGTCATTAAAATAATTATACATTTAAAATATTTAACTTTATAAACTGTCTCACAGCTGCGCATGAGCCTTTTTTTTAGTATGATTAGGATTAAGTCACAAGTGCTCGAGCTAAAGCCGTGTCGGTATTAGCTGGCAGACATCACACATCTTCAAGAATATTACGTAGAATTCTACGACATAGACGATTCTTCACGTTTTTCTTTTATAAAAACAACTATTATTAGCTATCTTAAAGAAGTAGACAGTTATTTATTTTAAGTGTGTAACAAGAATCGATAGTTTAATTTGATTAAGCTGTTTTTTTTTAAAGGCGTCTCCCTCACTAGCATCGAATCCTGTGTCGCGTGAATCGCGTCGCGGGGGACTTTACAAACATTCAAATAACGGACACAAAGAACATCAGACTCGGAACAACCATTTGTGGATCACACAAAGTTTTGTCGCGTGTGGGATTCGAACCGGCGCAGTGGCAGCGGCGAGATGACCACTTAAACCATTACGACATTAGTGCAATCAAACTAATGTTTAGAAATCAAGTTAATAATAATATCAGGCCTGTATAATTATAAACTGTCTCACTGCTGGACTCTGGGGTCTCTTCTCAGAGTGAGAAGGATTAGACCATAGTCTACGAAGCTGGCCTTGTGCGGATTGTCAGTCTTCAACTCTTCACATATCTTCCTGTACGTTATGGAGAACTGTTAGATATGCAGGTTTTCTTCATCGATAATTGATTATAACTTATACTGCCTTAAAAAATGTGGCGCTTGTGATCAAAAGTTCATTAAAAGAAAAGCAAAGATTGCGAATTCGTGCTAAAAGGATAAGGCAATTTTTGCGACATGACTTTATCGCAGGCTTAAAGCACTTTGGTCAATAATACATACATGTTATTGTAATAACATTTTTGTTTATACGTGGTGAAATGCGCCTGATGCATACGCCATCGCCACAAGGTGAGGCGAGAGGGTTATGTCCGGCTCTCCCGTACTTCGGGCCTACGGACCAAAACCTCACGGTGTGCCTACTTGCTGCCTTGTATAGTGGATGGGCCGCTGGAAAAGAAATTACCTCAGCGACACACCCAGCAGACTATGACTCCTGGGTGACGCCCCGGAACTACAGAGGGCGCAGCCGTGCCCTGACAACACCTGCACCAGCCGGAGGGAAAGATTCCCATGCTGCCGCCCTGCCCACCGCTCCAACACCGGCTGGAGGGCCCCAACAGTTCTGAAACCGGCCATGGAAGCCTCCAGCCGCGCTTTCCATTTTAAAATCATGCCCTGGTGGGCTCGATTTCGCGCGCGTTTTATGATCACCGGAAGGGGACTACAACCCGTCTCCTCCTGCACTTCCACACTCACTGTACACACCGGGTGTCCCGGCCAATGCGCAAGTGGCGTCGGCCGACACCGTGCGATATCCTCGTATTACTCTTACCGCTATGACTCTCTGCGGTCTCTGCAGAGATCTATAGTGCGAAATGTGGATGTAACACGCCTCTTTTTGTGGATATAGACGTAAAACTATGTATGTATGTAAAAGTCAAAAGAATTTGTCTATAGAAACTAAAATGATGATAAAAGCATATCTATACTAATATTATAAAGCTGAAGAGTTTGTTTGTTTGTTTGCTTGAACGCGCTAATCTCAAGAACTACTGGTCCGAATTGAAAATATATTTAGTGTTGGATAGCTCATTTATCAAGGAAGGCTATAGGCTATATAAAATCACGCTACGACCCACGAGGGCGGTGCAGTAATCATAAATTCGAGTGAAACCACAGGCACATCTAGTTATCATATATTTTTTTAAATATAGATGTAACTGCTACTCTTGCAGTCATTCCTGTTTCGCAAGAGTCTTTAATTCTTTATTACAAATATTCAAACAACGGACACAAAGAACATCCAGACTCAGAACAAATATTTGTGGATCACACAAAGTTTTGTGTCGAGATCGAACTCACAACATTCGACTTGATTTAGCAAAGCGAATTCGAGTTATGTCTCAAACCAAAAAAAACAGTAATGAAATGTGCAAAGGTTTCTGAAGGGGCACCACTGACCACCTAAAAGAGGCCCTCTAATCTCAGTATTAGAACATTATTTTGGCCAATAGCACACATATAGTCGTCATTTCTGGGTGGGACTGGTATCACAATCGTCGAGCCGGTTCATATCTCTGATAGCGGCCGCACCTGAACCTACTTCTGTTATCACACGCAGAGATAAACTTTCACACGTTGTTATTCACTGAAGCACGTTTAATAAAGTCCTGAAATAGAACTGTATATGTACCTGGAGGCAGCGATAGCCCAGGGGGACACCGTTGGACTGCCATGCCAAAATCTCAAGTTCGATCGACTTTTCAAAGTTATGTGCGTATTATATAGGTAGTTAAATATCGCTCGCTTTAACGGTGAAGGAAAATATCGTGAGGAATCCTGCATGTCTGAGACTTCTCCATAATGTTCAGCACTGGGCCAGCGTGGTGGACTACTGCCTCGCCCTTCGCACTCTGAGAAGAGGTCCGTGCCCAGCAGTAGGACAGTGTATTAGGGCTAATATTATATGTTTAAGGTAGAAAGGTATATTGTTTGTAGGGGCTGGTTTGCGCTTTAGCGAAATCACTAAAGCGAAATAAACCAGTTGGCATATTATTTGGGATATTTAATAGAACGAGCGTATAGAAAACCCTACATCAAAACGCCTAACAGTTTCTTAGAATAATGAAAGTTTGATTGATTTGATTTTAAAAAGACAACGCCCGAACTAGGAATATTTCCTGTGTCGCGGGGGACTTTACAAACATTCAAACAACGGACACGAAGAACACACAAACTCAAAACAACCATAGTGGATTACACAAATTTTTGTCCCGCGTGGGGATCGAACCCACAACACCCATTGCGGTGGCAGTGGCAAGGCGACCACTACGACCATCCATGCAGTTAGTATTCTCTTCATTCATAAGTAAAAAGGATAAGTATACAAATGAAAACTTATTTACTGCAGAAAAGAAGAAATCGTCGTCAATAATTTTAAGTAAAAGAGTCTTTTAAATGGTCAATTATTGCAATGTAGGGCTGCAATATAATGGTCATTTTAATTTAAACGTCTATATTTTGCACTAGCTGAACCGCGCAACTTCGTCTGCTTCATATAAGAAAATTTTCTCGCCATTTCTGCAATATTTCTCATTTTTGCTCCTCTCCCATTGGTCGTAGCGATATGTTATATAGCCTATAACCTTCCTCGGTAAAGAAGCTATCCAACACTAAAATAATTTTTCAATTCGAACCAGTAGTTCCTGAGATTAGCGCGTTTAACCAAACAAATAAATAAACAAACTCTTCAGTTTTATAATATTAGAATAGATTATTATAGAGTATACATTACCGGGCTAGACAGTTTTATTAGGTTTTCTTTTAGGAAATCTCAATTGCTACTTAAAATTCCTTACACAGTTCGATACTTAATGCTGCTGCATGGAGTATGGAACTGTCTGGTGGAAGGCAGTAGCCTCACTCTCATTACCTGGGACCTAGAATCATTGTGAGCGAAATGTAGTTGTTACACACGTCTCACGCTTGCACCTTTGGGAATAGGGGTGTGAGACTAAGTATGTATGAAATATAAAAAACCGGACAAGTGGGAGTCGGACTCGCCCGCCGAGAGTTTCGTACAAATTTGTAGGTACATATTATAAAAAAAATTGCCCTTGCACAAAGACCCTGTTATACATAATTATACATATTTATATATAATTTAGAATTATGTACATACTATAAGCGTAAGAAGGTATAAAATACGTAGACAAATGTCAAATAAGAACACAATTATATATAAAATAAAATAAAAACAACAGTAAATCAATAAATGTGGTAACTCATAGTTTAAAAAATCATAATATTGTTTTAGACTTGTTTATGAATTGTCGCAACCCACTATACCGGCCTTTTCTTAGTACGAGAAGGGTTTGGCCATAGTTCACCACTGGTCTAGTGAGGGTTAACAAACTTCACACATCTTCGAGAATATTATGTAGAACTCTTAGACACGCAGGTTTCCTCACGTTGTTTCCCGAGCGATAATTAACTAATTTATGTTAATGCGCATATAACTTTGAATAATTAGAGATGCGTGCATTTAGTTCGGACTCAAGATCTATCACTGCATTTTATTACTAAGCATATTTATAAATAACTAGCATGCGCGCGGCTCCGCCCGCGTGGTACCTTTATCAATAAAAAGTAGCCTATGTCCTTCCCCAGGTTTTAAATAATATCTGTACTAAATTTCATCTAGATCGGTTGAGTGGTTTAGCCGTGAAAAGGTAACAGACAGACAGACAGAGTTACTTTGGAATTTATAATATTAGTAAGGATAACCTATTTTTACCCGACTGCGTCAGAAGGAGGGTAATGTTTTTCGAGCGTATGTATGTATGTATGTGTGTATGTCCATTTTTTTGGCACGCTCTACAGCCCAAACGGCTGGACGGTTTTTGACATATGAGGTGTCGTTGACTTCATCAGAATTGTGGTAGTGACATAGGCTATATAAATTTTCAAAATTGTGCCCGCAATTTTTTTTTCTCTTTTCAGTTTATTACCTACTTTTAAGCAGTCGGGTTTTTTGTTTTTATAATTATGTTAGGATATTTATGCTAGGCCTTATAGATCTCTCACATTTTACGCGACAATATCTGTTCTTTCGCTTTCCGCTTCTGTTCCTACCCAGGTACCTTCTTCAGGTTATCAATACCTTACGTTTACCAAATCGCGGTATCCTGTAAGACTAGTTTACGCCAACAATTTGGTAATTCCATTACGTCTATGTCCAGCAGTGGACTGCAACGAGCTGACTGATTCTAGACTTCTTGCAATGCAATGCAATTAATAGTAGATATTCAGAAGTAAATTCCAATTTATAAATAGTGTTTTATGCAAATAAATTAGATAAGCTTTGAAATAAACACGTTCATAATACGATATCACTATAGGATAATGAATAACATTTTGATTAAATGGTTTTGAGTTATTATTGGTATATTTACGTAATATTCCTTACGTGAACATTGAAAATGTATGTCCCTTACAGTCGCAAATCTTAAACAGATGAGCATACATTGAAAATGTATAAAAATGTATGCACATACATAGGTCTTGCACCTTTATTGTCGTCATTAGGAAAAAAGACGAGGATAAGAAATAAATACTTTTTGTAAATATTCTGTATGCGTCTTGACCTTGACCGCCTTAGTCTCCCCGTGAACATGGCTGCTGAAAAGCAACCGAAACGTCGAACGTGTAAAATAAATCTAAATCTAAATAGTTTTTATAATTAAAAAGCTCAAATATAAGTAAACAGTAACTAGTAAAAGTGTTTAAACAATAGTAGGTAGTTTAGTTTCAAAATTATGTTAGTAATAATAGTGTTTTATAAAAAAATAAACAACGCGTAAATCCGAAAAAGTTGTTTAATTTCAATATGCATCTTTTTTTACTGATTCCAAAGAGATTAAAATGTTAATTTCGAAAGAAAAATGTTAGTCGTCTGTTTTCCTTATGACGGCAGTATATTCTTGAAGAGGTAGGCAGAGAAGCATATAACTATATACCAACATTTCGCCAGTTATAGTCTCATATTCCACGGAATAGAGACGAGCCTATCACCATTTGGCGGCCGCGATGGCGTAGTCGTTAGTGTAACCGACTGCCACGCCTGCGGTCACGGATTTGATTCTCGCACAAGTCAAACATTTGTTTGCATGAACATGGATGTTTGTCTTGATTAGATGTTTCAATATATGTATAATATGAATGTATTAAAAAAGTATATATGTATGTTTATCCGTTGTCTAGTACCCATAGTACAAGCTCTGCTTAGTTTGGGCTAGATGGAGTTGTGTTTTTTTTTATGGTTTATGGGGCAAACGAGCAGATGGATCGCCTGATGGTAAGCGATTACCGCCGCCCATGGACACCCGCAACACCAGAGGAGTTACAAGTGCGTTACCGGCCATTTAAAAATGAGTACGCTCTTTTCTTGTAGGGATTTCAAGAGATTGGTCCGGAAATACCGCAGGCGACAGCTCATTCCACAATTTAGTTGTGCGAGGCAGAATTTGTATGTGATGTGAAAAATGTATGTGAAAGAATATTATTATTGTTAGGTATTATTATTATTGACCAGGTAATACCATACCCCGTATTGCTTCTGAGAATTTCTTGTCAGAATAACTCTGTCCGACTCTACCTGAAGTCTATGCTCGGCTGTCGCATTTACTACCACTGCAGCACCAAACTGACTTTGACTGCACGGATGATGTAGTTGTCGCCGAGTGTTGTGGGTTCGAATCCCACACGGGACAAAAAATTGTGTGATCCACAAATGATTGTTCCGAGTCTCGGTGTTCTATGTGTCCGTTGTTTGAATGTTTGTAAAGTCCCCCGCGACACAGAAAAAGAAAAGAAAGGTTTTTAGATAACCTTTCTACAGTTTTATAATCCATAGATGTGTAAGAGTTCCGTGAACTAAAGAGGTGCTATTTCTCGGTAAATAAGATTAGGTATTAATTGTCTATCATCAAGTGTCGACTGCTTATTCCATGAACCAATTAAAGCGACGACATTCTTATCTAAATTTCCTTTATCAATACCGAGTAGGTGCCCGTGTGTGACTGTTGCTCGTCGAGTAGATTTTGTCAAGGTTTTCAGATTATAAATATAAAAGTACTAAACTGGCATCAAGTAGTAATAATATGTAAAGTAAAGTAAGTAGGTTTGAGTAGTGTTAAGTAGGTAGTAGTAGATTTATATAAAGAATAATATTCGAATTGGTTAACGATCTCGCCGGCCCCTTAGCATTGTTTGCGCTTACCCACAAAACAACGATTACCTGCAATTTGCAGCTAAATAAAATCTAAAATATATACTTATATTCATAAAGGTCATAAAGTAACACTTATAAATGTCAGTTACACTTATTCATGTGAATTTAAATTTACTTATTACCATGTTCAGCAATGCAAAGACGGACAAGAAATTGTCGATCAGAGGTTGATATCTAGCTAGGGTAAATATTTTCACATTCTGTATATCTCAACTTAGTCTACTCTACGTGGCATCTATATTGCGTAATGTTAATCCTAATTCTAACTAATATTATAAATGCTAATATCAATTTGTTTGTTTCTTTGTTAAGCTATCACGCCTTAAATACTCGACCGATTAACATCACGAAATTTCGCATACACGTTGTCAGCGGTACAGAAAAAGACATAGGGTGCCTTTTATCCATAAAAATATACTGTTCCTAAGGGATAGCTAGTATTTCAATATGTATATATAATATTTTAATATGTCGGCCTAGAAGGCGTAGTGGTTAGTGTAACCGACTGCAACACCTGAGGTCGCGGGTTCGATTCCCGCACAAGTCAAACATTTGTGTGCATAAACATAGTTTGTCTTGGTCTGGGTGTTTTTATGTATAATATGTTTGTATTTACATAAAAATATATATATGTATGTTTATCCATTGTCTAGTACCCATAGTACAAGCTCTGCTTAGTTTGGGCTAGATAGTGTTGTGTGTATGTGGTAGAATATTATATTATATTATTATATTTCTGATACATCGAAATCGGTTAAAAGAGCTGGTGATCAAAAAATATTACTATTTACATTTAGATGTTTTCTAAATGTAATTAAAACTTCGTAACTGCTTAATAGGTCTGTGAAATAACTTTGTGGTTATGTTTGGTAATCGCATTTTCAAATTTTAATTGAAAGGTAGTTGTTCGCTGTGGTTTCATCCACATTATGTAAGCGTATCTTCTCCCTCCTTAGCCTTTATTATTCCCAAGTTACTTGGGATCGGCTTTTCTAGTCTAGCCGGATTTGACTGGATGTCAGTTTTTACACGGAGCGGTTGCCACCTGACCTCCGCAACCCGAAGGCTAACGATACCCTAAGGCTAGACCAGTGTCAGGATATTATAGGGCACTGACTTCCCAATAACGGCTACCATAAATGTTCATGGCAGCCGGGACCGACGGCTTAACGTGCTCTCCGAGGCACATTATGTAAGCGTATATTTTAATTATTTTTTTTTGGACCTTCTGCCTAGGTACACTCTACTTAAATCTAGATACAAAAGTGTTAAGTCAATAGATTGAGTGTGCAGCCACTTACAGTAGGTCACAGCATGCAAAGTACAAACATACAAACAGATGGCGAAATTAAACAAAATTACAAAAAAAAATATTACAAATAATTATTAAATATTAATTAAAAATTGCAGGGATATGTGGCTTAAGTAATTGCCTTATCACTTTCACTGCGCCGAGTGTTATGGTTTCGATCTCCGCACGGCACAAAAATATGAGTGATATGAAGGCACAAATAGTTGTTCTGATGTTACGCAGTTCTTTGCATCCATTATTTGAAAATTTCTCGCGATATAGGAGTTAATCTCCTAGTGAAGGGTAGCCTTTAATTAAAAATAAAGCGTTTATAAGAAGTAGATGAGCCGTGCGTACGTACTCCAGAACTTTTAGGTGCTGTTAGGTGATACCAAGATGTTAGGTACCCGTTCGAAATTTTAGGGTTTTATGGAGGCCATATCTGTTAAGTGGCCTGGCTCCTTCAGAAAAATAACACTAGATACTGCTTATCCATTCGACAACCATCGTATTACAATTGCAACAATTCAAGGAACTGTGCATCCTATGTTTAGAGGCGAAGGTCTCGATAGCACTCTACGCTATTTTGGTTTTCGACCAGCTGTATAAGCATTTCTGTGAGTGGTAGAGCCCGATATTGGCAATTATTTGATGACAGTACAGATCTGCACGAGTCTCCCGAGAACCACTCTTTTATAGGAAATTATCGTAAGCTATGGTAACACTGTTTCGTTCAATATGTGAAGAATACACCAACCTCCCACACATGTGTAGTATAAAATTTAAAATTTGCTTTCTACCTCTTCGCTCTTTATAGTGGGACCGACCAAGCTGGTATAAAAAATACACTGTTAATTATGTATTAACATTTCGTTAAAATCTCTTATAATAAATAAAGCCAAAAAAAAAGAAAAACATTTCGTCACATTCGTAGTAATAAAATAGGCATTGATATAAAGTGATAATAAAAATAATATCAGTTATGTTTATAAGCTTTCCCACTGCTGAGCACGAGCCTCTACTCAGTGTAACAAACGGTTAGATCATAGTCCACCGCACAAACCCAGTGCTGGTTAACAGACTTCTCAAATTCATATAAAATAACAGTAATTTCAGTCCATTTTTCAAAACTGTTCCACAGCTGGACACGCGCTTCTATTCAGTGCAATAAGTACGAACGGTTAGGCCATAGTCCAACCATACTGGCTCAGTCCGGGCAGACTATTCACGTTTTATATAAAATTCGTTATTATAGTGAACATAAGGCAGCTTCTTCAGTTATCAGTTATCAGATAGGTGTGTGATGTGATGAGTTCTAAATATAGTTTTAATAGTCTATGACATCATAGTGAGCGTAGGCATGCAAGTTGTCTATCACAACCTGTTTCTGCGTCTGCGCCTATCTACCATCCATCGTGGTTACTCTTTGAGTTATTAGTTATTGAGTGAGCGTGTATAAACGTATGCACCTTCGTTTCAGTCACAATGGTACCTCGGTTTTATCTCGTTTTTTACACTTTATTTGTTGAAGGCGCACGATAAAGATAAAGATAAGTGGCAGTCAACGCTTTTATCGCGAGCTATCGCGCGAAAACTACTCGCTTCAGGAAGTTACACCGTACCGAGCTGATTCTAATGTTATTATTTTATACTATGAAATAATTGCACAAGCTATGGTTTAATTGATTTATGCAATTCATTATCTAGTACATATTAAATCAGTTTCCCTAGCCATGTGACTTCTTTTTATTACATATACCAAAGTTAAAACTTTGTTAATCATGTCTAATATCGTTTATATGTAGCTATTTATTTCTCTACTGTTTTTTTAAATCAACGTTGTTTGTATTTTAATCACTGTTATGGTTAGTGTTAGAGATACATTATCTACCTACGCATTGCTAGTAGGTATTGAGCTAAATAAATTGTTCAATGTAAATATTTTAATTACTGTGTTAACGTTTTACGTATGAAATAATAAACTAATCTAATAATAAATTACGTGCCACTGCCAATGTTTTTGTATTTCAATAAACTTGATTTTAAACTAGCAGGTAGACATTTGATAAGTTAGAATTAGTTATCTATACTTTACGATAACGAATATACGAAGTATTGAACTAGGTTTTCAATAGCAATCCTTAAACGATATGTTATGCCTACTTACAAACAAAAACATATTGTGTTTCAATAAAATACTTCATTGATAACAAGAACTACTTAAAACAAAGTTAACAGCACATTACGAAAGTTCTCAATGTTGTGAATATTAGCAATTTAACTGAAGTAAGTTAACTTTACAAACATTGTGTTCATTAATCAAAAGTTTGGCGCAGCACCTCATATCCTCCATCTCCGCCTCCGCCCACCCCTGCCTCTCTTGCAGATATATTTATAACTACGACTAATATATATTTTCTTGTTTTAGGTCTCTCTTCATACCTCCCATTTTAATTGGCAACACGGCCTTTCGAAAGGTCAATATTTGACGAATGGCCGAACTGTCACTTTCTTGCGGAATAAACACTACGGGAGGATCGTTTATTTATTTTTTTAAATAATAATGGATGATATTTGTAGATTATGTTGTTCCACAAAATTTGTGAATAATAATATCTTCGACGAGGAGAATGCTCTGTATCTGAAAATGTCGTTATATTTACCAATAAAGGTAAAATTTGTTGCATCTTCCTACACCTTTTATATGATATTTTAACCTATATGTAATAAATATGATAATTTTGGTTGTGTATAGGTATTCAAGAATGACAGGCTGCCTCAGAAAATCTGCGACAAATGTAGTTGCAAAGTTAATGACTTTTACCAATTTTGCAATGAGACTATAGAAGTTCAAAGCAGGTGAGTTTGTAACTTTACTTACGTCCTTGTCACCTGAAACCGGTCAATTACATTATTTGTTGTTATGTAGATTATTCATTCAGTGTCCGTTATTAGTATTTCATGATTTCTATAAGTTAATTTGTATACAACTTTACCAATTAATGTTTGAATAATTTGATCTGTCAAACTATAATATGAAGAACATAATGTTGTTTTCGTGCTTTAAAAGTATCTATAACAAATACAAATAGTAATTGTTTATTTGCTAAAATGTGGTTTAAACAGATGGTGTGATACAAAATTAGATACAACACATTTGCCATCACAGTCTTATGGCATGCAAATATAGTTCATAATTAGGTACAAATACTCATTACTCTATTAATATGTAGACATATTACTGATATTGACTTTTGTTTGATGCTACTTTGTCAATAACTAGATAAACATGAAATAGAAAAAAAAAATTATATTAAATATTTCTTTTAGGCAATCTGTTGTATAGATTTCTTTAGTATGCCGTCATATAATTGTAAAATTGTATATAAGATATTATATTATTTTAACATATTTACATATACATTTTCAGGTTGCATGCACTACTGTCTTCGGGCACCTGTATAGACGAAACTATTGACTTGTCAATAGTCAAAAATTGTAACTCTCCACCACCCACTAAACTACAATTAGAGAAGCTATGTGATCGGAGTACTCAAACAGAAACCGATATTGGAAATGAAAATATATCAATAGATAGTAATCATGAAAAAGTGCAGATAAAAAAGGAACCAAGTCTTGATATCATACCATCACCTGTCAAAAAGGAAAATAATAGCTTTGCTCTTGAATTCAACTCTGACTCTGATAATTTTGACCACATATCCTCTGATAGCGAAGACATATCACTAATAACTCTTAAATCGAAAAAGAATAAGAAGTCTGCGATAAATGGAGAAGTAACACAGAAGAGAGGAAGAAAGAAAAAGGCTGAGTTGCAAGGATGGGAGGATCTCATGACGGCATTGCCGGAAGGGGCGTTAGCTGTGGTAGATAGAGAAACGGTGCCTAGTATCCAGGTGGAAGTTGTTAAGAAGGAGTTAGAAGATCAGCCATGCAACTCTGATAGTCTATTGTCAGAAATAAATGTGTTCCATTGTTGCATTTGTCTGATCCAATGCTACAGTAGAAATGAGATGATACAACACTATAAGTATGTATTTTTATATCAACTACTTTAAACCTACATTCTATGCCAATAACTATTTCTATTCTATTCTATTCTATGGTAAACAAATAGTAGACTATCATTCACTTAGAGCCATTAGAAAGTCTCCACTAGCAGCAAAAAAATACAAATGTAATAATAAGTGATACATATACATAATTACAATAACAATACGGAATAAATTATTATCTGCTAAATATGTAAGTAATTGAAATAGTGTGAAATAAACTACAAAATGAGCTACTGCATATTGTTGGCCTGTTTTTAACAGGTTTTACTTTTGAATTGGTAAGAACAGGCCATTACTCTGCTGTTAGTGCAAACGAAAAAAGATCAATCTGATCTCTCTGCTGATAGCACAATAAAATAATAATTATAACAATGCCTTCTCTTGTTACCTGTTCTACTATAAGACATTTCAAGGTTATCCATTCATTACCGGACACCCTGCATAAGTTTATTAAATATTCACTGTGTTTAAAGCAATATTTTGGCTATAAGACATTGTTGTATGTATTACAGACAGCATAACAGTGACTCGGCAGCAAACGAGGCCCCTGCAGCGCCGCCGCCGCCCGACCAAGACCCACTGCGATGCACCAGATGTCGGAAGGTATCTCATTGGTTCAGTTCATGATCACCACAGCCGAAAGACTTCCATTGCTGGACATAGGCCTCCCCCAAGGTTTTCCACACAGACCAGTCTTGGGCCATTCGCATCATTGGTTCTCTTAGCGAAGTGTTAACAGATGATTCATATATTTGATGCTGGTCCCTTCTTTAATATTCCGTTCTGTCTCGGTTATTCAGGGGTAATGAATGCGACTGCTGTGTATAAATGTTCGAATTACGAGCCGTTCCAGTGCCAAAAGTTGTTGGATTTTCTTCCAAATAATTCTCTCATTCGGCTCATCGTTTTTAATCTCACTTGTAATGGGTCCTTTGTGTTCTATGTACACTATTTTTGTCAGTCTTTCTGAAGTGAGAAACAAATAAATTATTATTAAAATGGTTAATAGGGACATGGACAGCACGTAAAGATATTTGGTTTTGCGCCCGATCTCTCTCCGGTTGTGTTGGATTGCGGTCCCATCGGACTATGGCAGTGAGGGAATAGAAAGTACACTTGTGTTTGTGCATCTCCATCATCATTATATCTCCTGCGCAGATAGTCGAAATTCGGTCTAGAGGACCTTATAATGATAATGTCCTCCAGACCGAATTTCGGTTGTTATAATGATAACATAAATATTTCGTGGCGAACATTTTATTTCATGCTATACTAGTCACGAATGTTAGTGAATTTGTACAAAACTTAAAACAAATTGTGAAAAGAGCATTTATAATAGACTCAATCAATTTGGTGATTTTCTTGTATTTTGGTCATCATGATGGTATGCAGTAAATGGTATTGATCATGACGCAACTCATGTCCTAAGTATGCAATGTTTCGCTGTTTGGTAGCAACAACAAAAATTAAAGACAAAATAAGAGTTTAAGCACAAGCTGTAAGTAAGTAATGTTCATTATTTACTCTCAAATCTTGTAGGAAATCAAAATATCAAAGACTAGTGATTATGTACAGAATATATGATTATCTACGAATCTAAGGCTTGAAGTCTTGTACGGAACTTTTCTATGGAGACTCTATGGCCAAATCTTTGAAGGTCTTATTCAATAGATACAAGAAAGATAGAGGGTATCATCTACTTGTTGTAGGTTATTATATTACCTTTATAGCTATACATTTGAGTATGATTCCATTATCTATATGCTCAATAGCCAGAACTATTATCTCTGAATAGAGTGATAGATTGAAGAGAGTGTAAAATAGTATGCATTCATATCTGACTTCTCAATGGGTTCTGTTTTGCTCGTCTCACTCCCAATCGTGACCTTCGCTGTTTGTTTTAAATACAGGGTTTTTATAACAGAATAATTGCCTAAATTTAATGAATAACGTTATTAAATAAGCTATTCCTCGAGATTAGTACTGAATGATAGATACCCTATGTCCTCTGTATCCCTGAAAACTTGTGTGCGAGATTGTATTATGATCGATCGAGGAGTAATGCTTGAAAGTTTTACAAACGAACAAACTCACATTAGAATTTTCATAATAATAATTATTTAGTAAGGATAGCACATCAAAAGAAAACTTTTTTTTGTGAAAACAATGTTAAGATTGGTTATAAAATTATAATTACTCAATATTTGTGTATGAAAAGAAGTGGGTTCGTAGTAAGTATATCTCGGTGTCTTCGCACGCCTGCACATTCACATTAATAGCGGTTCCATCACAATTAATATTGGCCATCTTTATTCCGCCATTGGTAATTACTACCAGATTTGAAAGATTTCTGAGTTATTTGGTACTTGGTGTGTGTTCCAGACGGTGTCCCGCGGCGAGTGGGCGCCGCACTGGCGGCGACACTGGGAGCGCGACCGCCGGCCCTACCGCTGCGCGCTCTGCGAGAAGACCTTCCGCGACGTGCACCAGATACTCAAGCACGGTCATATATCTTCACATTACTGTTCAATTAATTAAAATAATAATTACTTTTGTTAGTGACGGATTCTGTAGAAAAGTCTGCATTGGTAAAGTGACGTCATTCTGGTAGCTCTGGGATCTTGTACAGTTATAATCTACGTTTGCACAATGACATGAACAAACAACAAATATAAGAGTTTGCAAGTGGACCATTCTTTTAATTTTATTTTTGCTCTTGGAATAGACTGATCAAATTTTTGATCGATCTATCCACTTGCAAATAGATTTAAAATAGTCATCCTAACGATATATGATATTCAGGCGCAGTATTATATCGCAGGCAGAATTTTTATTTTAAAAATATTCAGTTGTACTTAATTAAATAAGTCTTAAGAGCGTTTGATTTGAGCGTCGCAATTAAGTTTTGAGGATTTTAAATTTAAATTACTTTTACATGGTTATTCTTAGTATAGTTAAAACCCCTCAGGGGATGATTATACTTGTTATTATGAACAACTTTTATTCTGGGACATTGCCGAAATTGCCGGAAGAATAACAGCTGTTCCATACAAAATTAGACTTTGACCTTCACAAAAAAAAGGAACAGCTGATTTTTTTTGTAGTCTTCTTGTATTCCAATAATTGTATAATAATCTAATAAAATAATAATAATAATACTCTATCACATTCTATGTAAATATTGGATCGAAAATTTTAGATCCGTATAGAACACGTTTCATCTATGATTTAAATTTTTAAGTTTGAGGGTATTTCCAGATTCAAACTAGTATAAATATTTCTCAGTGTGTTTGTTCCTTTCTTTTACTGACTTTTTTAAACATGTGTAATGTTATGTTTGCAGGTGAAACCCACAGTTATGGGGAGGGTGCGGAGACTGCGCCTCTTAATAAGCGATTCGTGTGCGACCTCTGCCCCGAAGGATTTGTTTACATGAGGTTAGTTGTTTTATATTCCACCTGTTATCTGTGGCGGTTTCATAAATTAGGATTACTGCTCCGCTCCCGTTGCTCGTAGCGTGATGTTATGTAATTTATGTTATATATGATAAAGTAGCTTACTAATGGTATAATAATTATTAAAATCGATTCATGTTTTTTGCGTTTATTCATAACTAACTGACTCGCGTAACTTCGTCTGCTTCACGTAAGAGAATTTTTCCCGTTCTTGCAACATTTTTATTGCTGCTCCGCCCCTATTGGTCGTAGCGTGATGTTATATAGCCTATAGCCTTCCTCGATAAATAGGCTATCTAACACTGAAAGAATTTTTCAATTCGAAACAGTAGTTCCTCAGATTAGCGCATTCAAGCAATCAAACAAACAAACTCTTCAGCTTTATAATATTAGTATAGACAATGAAAATACAAATATTTTGTCTTTATAATATTAGTATAGACTAGCTTTTTCTCGCGGCTTTGCTCGCCTAAAATAGCCTATGTTACTCGGTGGTGAAAGCTATATTCTACTCTAATGGTAAAATATTATTTTAAATCGGTTAAGTGTATGTTGAATTAATTCCTTACAAAAAATCAATTCCTCTTTATAGTTGTAGTGAAGATGTTGTTTGTTTTAAGCTGAATTACGTGTCGTGTGTATAGATGTAGATTGTTTCAAACCGAATTCTGGCTCATAAATAGTTTAAGAACTATAGTAAGTTGTCGCCTACAATTCTCCGATTCAAAATGTACGAACATTCGTCATATTCATCAAAACAGTTTCATATATCAGCATTGCTTGATGTATTAGGAAACGAGCATTAACGATATCTTGCTAGGTATTTACATACCTTTTTGGAACACTTGATGTTTCAGCCAGTAATACCTAGTCGAAGCGTCAAGTGTGTCAAAAATATATGTAAAATTTAAATCACGTTTATTCCATGTTTCTTAGGCCACCTCGTCGGCGTACCACCAACTCGTGCTACCAGTGGCACAAGAAGGAATTTCATTTCCTGTTTGTGCCACCTATTGAAATTTTATGTGACGCCATGGTCACGCCGTCACATAAAATTTCAATAAGTGGCATAATCATATATCATGATATATGCTCTACTTACATTACTAAATAAAAATTATAAAATAAAATACAAAAGTCTTATATAGGCAAAAATCTTATTTGGGTCTCTCCGATCCTGGAACGCTGAATACGACTGCATGCAGTCAAGTAGATGGCTTCTTTGGGTCGGACAGTCCGAACCGAAATAATTAATAATGGCGTACGATTCTATATTGCTAAAATAATAGGCCTTTATTAAACAACAATTATGAAGTTTTTGACAACTATTTAAACTGGTTGGATTTTCGTTGTAGGCAGTGCCTTCAGTCGGCGAGCACAAACGTGCATTTTACACACACAAACAAAATATTTGTCTCGTAGACAGCGTAATCGATTGACGTTTAAATGTACTGCTAATAAGCACGATTCTTTTTTGCTTCCAGACACCTTTGTATTATATATTCTATTTGTTTAGTAGTTCGCTCGAGGACCAATAGATGGCAGTGGCACAAGCTATTTGGTTAGTAGTTCGCTCACGGACCAATAGATGACAGTGGCACAAGCTCTTATTGTATCTGATAATTTTATAGTGTATTTATTATTATTCAGCTTGTAGTATTTAATAAATAGATTTCGATTATATAGATTTACATAGGCCAGCGGACTAGGGTATGCAGTGCTTATTTGCTTGTATGAAGCGCACGCGCCTGCTCTCAAAGAGGTCAATATCACTGTCACTGTCAGCCGTATTTATCACTAGTCTATCAGTGTAATTGTCTAAACCGTGTTGAATGCTTCTATATTCATTCTCACATTTGATTGCATGATCGCAAACCTTTTTCCACTCTTCAGCTCCGATCATGTTTACTTTTTCAGTCAATAATGTTTTTACTGTAGTTAAATTCATACCCACATTTTTAGAGGCAACATAGCCTTTCAATTGAGACCATATATTTTCAATTGGATTAAAATCCGGATGATATGGTGGCAATCGCAATACTTTGTCCACGGAAAACTCTGTATACCTCTCCTTGTACTGACATATAATAGCGTAAATCTGGGTTTTTGTTAATTTTGGATCAACTGGAATTTCGTGTCTGTTTAACCAGTTGATCATTTCCTGTCTATGGTGTTTGAGTTGGGGGGTCTTTCAACATATTTGTTGTGATAGGGTGCGTTGTCGATAACTAGAACAGAATCACTGGATATATTTGGGATTAATTGATTAACCAACCATTTTTCGTAGTTATCGTTATTCATTACATTGCCTGTAGTGTCCGTGGATTTATACGTTAAAAAGGCACCGGATACAAAGCCTTTTTCATTTCCCGCATGAACTATTATCAAACGTTGAGCCTTTGAAATTGGCTTTTTTACTCCTTTTTTCTTATCATCACTCCAAGATTTCCCTTTAGTGTGGGATGTATGTATGTACGACTCATCCATGTAGACGATATATTTTCTTGATTCGCGAAATTTGCGTATTTTATCGAGGTATTCCATTCGTTTGAGACTTACATCGTGCTTTTCTATTAGAACTTTTCGGTTATCTTCCATTTTAGTGAACCAAAATCCCATCTCGTGAAGTATTTTTCTCAACGTCTTTTCAGACCCATTGTAATTAATAGCTTCAGATAATTTAGCTTTTAATGATTTTATTGTTGGCAGTTTATTAAATCGTAAGTGAAAATCATACACCATTCTTCGAACAACATCATAATCAATATCGTCCATATTCAAACGAAATTGCTTTTTTGGTCTCCCTTTTTTTGGAGTGCTGAACTTAATTTCAGTAGAATGTGTTTCAGTACTGACTTCGTTTAATATATTGTTCAAAGTTCTTCGTGAAATTCCAGTAGCATTTGTAACTCGCTCTTGAACCTTCTTAAAATAACAACTTAAATTCATCATCTTAATTTTTTTTAAATCTGTCAGCTTCGGTTACAAAATATTTATAAACATTGTAGATAATTTCGCGTGACTGACCTCGTAAAGGTTTCCCTCTTTTTCCTAAAGATGCCATAGTACAACTTTAAATTATTTAAATTTGGGGGTGTTAACAACTCTAAATATATATTTTGATCTGGACGCGACCGCACTCTATCGCACTTGAACAACGACTGACAAAACACGTCACATAGGTAGTGTGCGACAGAGATAACGCTCTACGAAGCCGAAATTAGTCGATTGTCTCTTTCCAAAGGTCGATGTGCAATGTTTATCGCCGGGTACTGTAGGTGTTCAGACAAAAAGCGCATGTGTTTAGACATACTTACTGTTTGGTTTATAAAATACAAACATCAAGGCCTAGAGTGAGTATCCGGCATTAGGTGGTTTACGGATGCACGGATGGCGAAGTGATTTAAGTGGTCGCCTTGCCACTGCCGTTGCGCCGAGGGTTATAGGTTTGATCCCTAGGTGGAACAAAAATTTGTGTGATCCACAAATTGTGGCGACTCTGGGTGTTCTTTGTGTCCTTTGTTTGCATGTTTGTAAAGTCCCCCGCAACACAGGATTTATTCGTAGTGCGGGACTTTTAAAACCTAAACTAAAAGAACTTTTACATTGCTCTGAGTGGTACACATATAAATTAATCAGGATTCTATTACCGTTTATATGCTTAATTGATAGACTCAGAGAACGAAAATGTTCATTGAACGAAAAGCAGTTCACCATACGTTGTGGTTTCCCTACAACATTCAATATCTAAACAAAATATTTTCTTTCATTCATTCGACGTATATTTCGTTCTAGGCAATTTAAAAAAAAGCTCATGGAGTGTTTGGTACTTGAGGTACACAATGTTCTCTTTAAAAACTACAGATATTGCATGTCCTGAATAAAAAACATAGCGTTTTGAATCTGGCTTCTATTAACATATTTGAAGTACCTAGTTATTTTCATAAGACAAACCCAAATGTATTTGTGCTGGCATCTGAAATCACGCCTAGGCGAGACGTGGGCGTAATAAACAGCTAATATGTAAAGGGGTTTTTAAATGGGTAATATTTTTATTGCAATGTATGTCTGAAATTTATCATCTCTAAGCCCGACCTAAGGAATTGAATTCATCGGCCATTCTAAACATAATTCTTTTTTAATAATAATAATAATTTATTTGCATAGACATGGTATTTGGTGATGTTACAATAGTATAAATAGTCCAAACATGTTTTGCTAAATTATAGCGTGCAATATTTTGTGACCATCAGAATGGCGGGTCACTACCCATATTTTACATCGAAATAATTATAGAAAGTTGCTACCTAGTTGCTTCTAGTTGCTACTAATCGTCATATAATTGTTACCTCCGTTTTTTTTAAAGTATACTACTTTTAAAGGTGATCGGCCATTATGACATCAGGATGGCCGGTCACCTATCCAACGAGAACAAACTGCGCAAATAAAACGAGATTTTTTTAAATCAATATTTGCTACTAGACTGCTAGATTTTATTATTAGTACAAATACATTTAATTTTTATCCAAAAATTATATTAAGATGGATACAAATAGAAAACTGTATAACATTTTCTTAAAAAAAATAAGAAATTGTGTAGTCACATGTAATATATTGACTTATTTATTTATCTATAAGGATCTCTAACAAGAAATAAACATATATTTCAATTAAAAGCTAAGTACAGTTGTATGGCTTGTTTTCTGACTTACAAGAGATCACAGCATGCGACGAAATAGTAGTGTTTAAATTGCCGGTCTGTATGCTGCAGCCACACATTGTCGTAAAATCATAACCTCTTAGAAACCTAGATCTTTACCACAAATATTACTCTAATGAGCTGACGATGTATTGTCAACCTTCTATTGCAATAATTGGGGTGCGCAAACTGAGGATGCGTAGCGGGTTTCTTTCTTGCCAATTTATTTTATTACTATATTTATTTTAAAAGCAGCGATAGCTCAGTGGGGAGACCAACAGACTGCAATCCATACGGTCTCGGGTTCGAACCCACGTCGCGCACCTCTGACTTTCGGAAGTTATATAACTTTTTGAAATTATGTGCGTATTGATTGACAATTATCGCCTGCTTCGTACATCGGAGAGCACGTTAAGCTGTCGGTCCCGGCTGCCATGAACATCTATGGCAGTCGTTATTGGGAAGCCAATGCCCTATAATATCCTGACACTGGTCTAGCCTTAGGATCTCCTTAGCCATCGGGTTGCGGAGGTTAGGTGGCAGCTGCTCCGTGTAAAAGCTGATATCCAGTCAAATCCGGTTAGACTAGAAAAGCCGATCCTAAGTGATTTGGGAATAGTAAAGGCTAGGGAGAAGACTATATTTATTATTTTTGACTACTATTATCTTGGTATAATTATGATTATTAGACATTAAGCGTTCAAAATTTCTCTGTACGCAAATGCTCATGACGGCCGTTTTGTTTCCTATTACATATAATAGAGGGGTCAAGCTGTATTTCGGTAATTATTTAATTAATTGACATAAAATATGTCGTAAGTTTCTAAATTAGAGTAAAAATGGTAAAAGTATTTTACAAAAATCCGCCTGGTTCATCTTAAGTTTTTCAAGAACAAGTTTACAGTCAGACTTCAATTTAAAAACTTATTATTTTTTTAATTTTATTATTTATAGGAAAACTTACACCTAAAACAGTATGATAGAAAAACTTATAACATAAATAAGGCCAATTACAAGTTTTCACTTATAAACTAATTAAATAACTTAGAAACTAACCAACATGCAACAAAAATAAATATTAAATAAAATCAACCGCGATTACTCCCAAAAAACTGCTTACAAAATATTTGTTTTAATTTGGATACAGAAGTGGTAAATAGGTCGACATCAGCATTCCGGCATGTCACGTTGTACATTCGGCACGCCCTAAGTAAATATGAGTTCTGTCTATAATTTGTACTCACCTCAGGAATATATACGAGATTCGATCTTCGTAGAAAAGCAGATGGTACCCGTAGACCAATTTTGCTCACAAACTCTGTAACCTCAATACATCCATTCATAATATTTAACAAAAATGATAGGTCAGCAATTTTACGCCGCTCATAAAGAGGTAGCAAGTGAATTTTTTTACAGCGACTTAAATAATTAGGTAGATAGCAGTTTGAGCAATATTGTATGTAGGTATCTTGCGAATTTTCTTTGTACGCTCTCAAGTCGATTTACGTTCACATCGTATTGAGGATTCCACGCTTGAGAAGCGTACTCGAGATGACCACGAACCAAGGAGCAGTATAGAATTTTAATGGTCTTAATGCTTTTAAATTCGGAAGAAATTCGGCAAATGAATCCAAGCGCTTTCGCAGCTCTTTTGACTATGTTCTCTATGTGAACATCAAATATTAGCTTCGAGTCAAATGTAACGTCTAGATCCTTTATGTCGCTTACTCTGGTTACTAGTGAATTTTTGAGTGTATAATTAGTTGTAATAGGATTGGGCTTGCGAGTAAAAGAGCATACGAAGCACTTAGAGACATTTAAATCGAGGTTATTGAGATCGCAATACATTTCAAAACGTTCTAAATCCTCTTGCAATAGACGAGCATCCTCAGTCCCTCTGATTCGTCTCATGATTTTCGTATCATCGGCGTACAAAATAATTTTTGAATGAGCAAAGCAAGAGCCGATATCATTAATAAAGATGTTAAATAACATAGGGCCTAGCAAAGTTCCCTGGGGAATACCAGAAGGAGCATGGAACGACCTCGAGGTATATCCACTCAACACCACAGTCTGATATCTATTTTCAACATATGATGTAAACCATCTGTAGAGGTTGCCTCTTATTCCGACACTAAATAGTTTGCGCATCAGCGTTGCGTGATGTATGCGATCGAAGCACTTACTGTAATCAGTATATAATACATCTACTTGTGTACGTTGTGCCATGGCTTCCGCTATAAAATCACTACAGAGGACTAGACTTGTTGTAGTAGACCGTCCTGTCAGGAATCCATGTTGGTATTCGCTAAAATCAAGCTTAAGCGCAGAGTAAACTTGCTTGTGAACTATTCTCTCTAAAATTTTAGTGAATACACACAACTTAGAAATGGGTCTGTAGTTTTCCACTCGGTTCTTTGGTCCCTTTTTGTGTACTGGTGTTATGTAAGCACACTTCCAGATATTGGGCACCAGACCGTCATTGAATGATCGTTTAAATATAATCGTGAGGGGGATGGTAAGACTCTTAGCACAATTTCTAATAAAAACTGGTGGTATATTGTCAGAGCCTGCTGACTTGTTTAGATCGACATTCGCAAGTAACTTTTGAACTTCCTTTTCGCAAATCTCAATGTTGTATATGTTTGAGTTTGATTGTGTCTGTGAAGGTAAGTTTTGGACGCTATGTGACAAACAATCAGGATTCGACACTTCAAGAAAATTTGAGTGGAAATAATCACCAAACATATTACAAATGCCCTCACTATTACTTGATGAAACCTGCCCAAACTGTAAAGTTGAGGGATGCGGGCTAGAGGACCTCCTGGATTTAACATAGTTCCAAAAAGCTTGCGGGTTTTTACATATGTCAGACTTAATTTTAGTGATATAATCATTATATAATACGCTTTCTAATTCCTTTGAACGCTGCCTTAATAAAACAAATGGTAGACAATCCAAGATGTTATGATACTTCTTAAATTTTGAATGATGTCGTGACTTTTCTTTTATTATTTTAATTAATGGTCTTTTGTACCAGGGAGGATATTTAAGCTGGGAGGTAACTATTTTTGAGGGTACATAAGTATGACGTTTTTTATTTATTTGCTCATAGAAGTACGCCACGGCATCTTCGAATGACCTACACTGGAGTTTGTGGTGCCAGGCCACTAGATTAAGCTCCCTACTTATTGCCTCGTAGTCGGCTAATGCATACAAGAATTTAATTCGTATATCGGGTACGTGAAAGAAGGAAAGAGTGATATGTGTGACGTGTATAGGTATTTATAGTCGCACCGCACGCGCGCGCATCCTGAGGTCTAATGCGCGCAATGGCGCAAAGTTATATTAAAAGCCGTTTGGTCAGTCTTAAGTTCTTAGAGAACTGAACTGAACTAACATACAGACCATCAATTCAAAAACATATTAATTCGTATGTTTTTAGAACTTTCTGCTTATCCGAGTTATTTTTAATAAATGTATTCAACATACAACCTCTTCAGTTTTATTATAGCATTTATGATAAACAACTGCAACGCTTTGTGGTCGATTATCATGAACCGCGATACGAGTTTCTTTATGTGGTGTTTCAACACTGATTATAAATAGGTATAGCACTTAGTGTGCAGTCTAGCAGGTGAGAGAAAGAGAGTGATGTGTGTCGCACGCAGGTACCTGCTGTCGCACCGCACGCGCGCGCACCCCGAGGCGCTGGGGCGCGCGGTGGCGCTGCGCTGCGCGGTGTGCGCGCGCCACTTCGCGCACGTCAACTCGCTGCGCCGCCACCTGCGCTCGCACACGGGCGAGCGCAACTTCCTCTGCAATGTCTGCGGGAAGGCGCTCTCCTCGCGGGAGCACCTCAAGTTCCACATCCGCATACACACCGGCTACAAACCCAACGTCTGCAAGTAAGTCACTAATTCTACAGCTTCTTTTACAAACATACGTAATGTGTATATAACGTATGTTTTCATTTTATATAAATTATTGCGGTAGCGATAGATAAGGAATTGGACTTGTGATCAAAAGGTCGCGGGTGGTACCACTACTATTGACCCTTATAAAATAAGGGCCACTAGTTTATTTACATTTAAGTGCACTTTAGTAAACTGAAAGTAACTGATAAGTAGCATTATATTGATATTACGAACTCTTTGGTGTTTGATCTCTTTTATGCTGGAATTCGTGTTCCTAATTTGAAAAGTATTGGCCATCATGTTAAGACAAAAAAATTTTGTATGTTATTCTTATGGTTTTCTTCGATTGTC
Source organism: Catocala nupta (assembly GCA_963675205.1). NCBI lineage: Eukaryota > Metazoa > Arthropoda > Insecta > Lepidoptera > Erebidae > Catocala > Catocala nupta. The sequence continues at coordinate 19,116,523 of OY776104.1, forward strand.
TTCTTAACTTGTTTCGGTTATTTTAGGAAAAAGGTTATACTTTTTCAGTTTTAATTGATTCATTTATCATCTCGCGTTAATCATGCCACCAGTACGAAGGCACATGGATACAATTACAGCAACCAGAGCCATAACTATGATTCAAGAAGGACGTTGTACACGTATGGACGTTGTGGACGTACCGATGTACGTCCAACTAAGTGCTTGTCGTGATCGTACAGTAGCGGCCCGTAAGTTACAACACCACCTACGGCTGACAACGCGTACCCGTGTCAGTGATCAAACTATACGTAATCGATTGCACGAAGACAAATATGTCCCAAAACATAAGATAGCGAACGGTCAATACCCTCCCTGGTTCAGATCTTTAAAAGAAAAAAATAGACTAGGTTACGTTTCAACAAATACAAAAATCCAATGGATAATATCGAACTAAAATTGCTTACCAAAAGGTGTCAAATAATGGCAAAGGAATTATACATTACTTACATGAAAGAATTGAAATAGAAATCACAAAAATCCCTAAATTGTTCTGGACTCATGTAAAATCCAAACGCGGTGGTCAAAGTACTTAACCCTTGACCATGACTGACGGACAGACGATTACATCAAACCCTTCAACCATATGTGGTCTTTTTGCCAACTACTTTTCGTCTGTTTATAGAGATGATAGTGATATAGATGGCATACATGACCCTGCTTCCTTAAACATATTGAAGAGTAGTAGTAGTCAATGTTTAACATATCCTGTATTCGAACATGAATCCTTACTTAGAAAGTTAAAAAATTTGGATATTAAAAAGGGAGACTTGGCCCCGATGGTATACCGCTATATTTTATTTCAGAATGTGCGTCAGTGCTAGTTGTGCCTTTATTAGATATTTATAATGTATCATTAGCTTCAGGGATATTTCCATTAGAATGGATAAAAGCCAAAGTAGTTCCTGTATATAAATCGGATAAGAAAAGTGTCATCTGCAGTTATACACCAATATAAATTCTGTCAACCTTTGCTAAGATCTTTGAGTCTTTGATATGTCCGCACATCCAACGCCACTTTAAAATGTATATTAATGACCATCAACACGGCTTTGTTGCGTCAAGATCCACATCTACAAATTTAATAAAATTCACCGAGTCTGCAATCCAAACCTTAGATGCCAATAAGCAATATGATCTAATATACACTGATTTTTCAAAGGCGTTTGATAGAATTTCTCACAATTTACTAATTTACAATCTCTTAGCATATGGTATCACAGGGCCTCTGTTAAATTGGTTCAAGTCCTATCTAACTGCGCGTGAGTTTTATGTTGTTGTGAACGGTTTCAGATCCACGATTTGTAGAATCACGTCCGGTGCCCCACAGGGATCGAACCTAGCCCCAATATTGTTTAATATTTACATCAATGATCTCCCTGACTATTGTTTCCGTCACTCTGAGTGTTATTTATACGCAGATGATTTGAAATTTGCTAGAAAAATTGAGTCCATACATGCTTAAGTAGAGTGACTGAATGGTCTATAAATAATAATATGGAGCTTAACTCAAAAAAATGCAGTCATGTAACATTTTCAAGAAAAGCGCAGTCTATACACACGCAATAGTACATAACAAATAAAAAAATAGAAGAAAAGCAAACTATTCGGGATTTGGGAGTTATGTTCGATAATAAAGTAACCGTTGTACCACATATAGAAGACATTGTTAAACAAGCTTCGAAAACGTTGGGCTTTATTTTACGAAATACTAGGGAATTCCACAAAAGTAGCACAAAAGTAATGTTATACAACAGTCTCGTACGCAGCATTCTGGAATATTGCAGTGTAGTATGGAAACCTCACTACGCAGCGCATACATTACGTTTAGAGCGAGTGCAGAAACGTTTCCTATGGCACCTATGGCACATAAAGCCAAACAATTGCCTTCCTACAATGCATGTCTGCAATATTTCAGGATGCAACCTCTATCAATGCGTAGAAAAATAAGTGATGGTATGCTTGCTTGCAAACTTTAAAAAAATAAAAAGACTGTCTGACTGTAAGTTGCTTGGCTTCTTTAGATTTCGTGCACCAGCAAGGTATCCAAGACATAGCATAACACTTTTATGTCCACCCCTAAGGAGAACGGTGCTCGGGGCAAACTCACCTATATGCAGAATGTGCAAAACTCTGAACAAATATAGTGATGTAGTTGACATTCACCACGACAGTTTAAGCAAAATATGTAGAAGTTTTATTGTTAATTTTAATTAGTTTTTTTATGTACGATGGTAATGTATTTTATTTTATTTTCATACTTCGACATGTTATTTTAATTAATCAAATATCCTCATGTGCATTATTATTATTGTTTTTATTCTAATCAAATCTTATTTTAATTTTATTTAGTAATGTAAGCGACTTCAAATTATAACATTGTTTTTCTTAAAATTGCAATTTAATTAATATTATATAATTAAATTAAGTAACTAAAGCCGTATCAAATGCATGTGGTGTTAACCTATCATTAATTGTTGCACTGAACTAAGTTACTTTAGTCTGTAAGATGTATTGGTGTAAACAGTTGTTGGTTGACCTAATAAAATAAATTAATAAATAAAAGACCAGCAAATGTCAAGACGACGAGTTGTTCGAATTCCTCTGACCAGGGTTCAACGTGCAAACCGTTTAAGATTCTCCCGTCAGTATTTAATCAGTGGGGCAAGGTGCTTTTTACAGACGAGTGCAAAGTAAAATTTTTTTAATGATGATCGGCCTGTTAGGATCTGGAGACAACGCGGCGAGTGGTTTTCGGAGTCCTGCATCCACGAAGTTAACCGTTTCGGTGGTCCCAACGTAATGGATTGGGGTGGGATTAGTTTACACCGTAAAACCGAGCTCACTATTTTAAATGCGGGTAGCGTAACTGCAGAACGTTACATCGAGGACGTCATCAGGCCTCTAGTGATCCCATTTGCACTGCGAGTGGGGCCTGAATTAATCCTGATGCAAGACAATGCCCGTGCACACACAGCTCGATCGACCCAAACTGTCCTAGAAGGGTCTCATATTGAGGTATTACCATGGCCAGCTAACAGTCCGGATTTAAATCCAATCTAGTAATTGTGGGACCAATTGAAACGAGGGTTAGAGAGAATGAGCAAGGGGTCTACAACGAACAGCAGCTGATTGACGCTTTAAAACGTGCCTGGGAGGAGATTCCAGATGAAAACGTGAGGAATTTGTTCCAGGGTATGCATACGAGGCTTCAGGAGTGTATTGCTAAGAGAGGAGGACATACTCGTTAATAAAGAAACAAAAGTGACACGAACAGTATTTTGTCTTTTTCCGGTGATTTCTTTTGTTCATGTTTTTAATTCATAATGGCCAATTTCATTATGAACTTAAAAGAAACAATTCTTGATCATTATTTTAAACAATTGTTAGCCTATATTATAATCAATAACATTATTTTGTAGTTACATAAGTTAAACAATTTAATGTCTTTATTGTTTTCACGGTACAGCAAAAAATCTTAGTGGCCCTTATTTTGTTTTGAGTAGTATATAAGCTTTCTAGCTTAGCTGAAGAGTTTAATAAGAATACTAGTAATTGGAAAGCCAAATTGCTAGTAATTATTTTATTAAAGAAAGCATTACCTTCAGGCTAACTCTAAGCCAATTTCAGCCGTTCCACGATAATGAAAATAACCACAAGTATGTCATCAGAAATTTTTGAGTGATTGAAATATCCCAAACATTAAAAAACTTCTGATAATCTGCTAATTTTATATTAGAAAGCGGTATCGCACTTTACTGATATTTATTACATTATATAGAATATCAAATAATGGACCTCATATAGGCCCTTGTGGCATTCTACAATACAGATATTCTAATTTTATTTTATTAATGTATTAAATTTTCTATAGTATACTGTTATCCTTTTGACATATTTAGTAATTCTATATGATATTATATACTTAGAACTTAAAGGTCTTTTTACACTATTATTTTCTGCAATAACAATTTGTGGTGGACTTAGTCGATTGCTCTTTATTTATTTATTCTCTTGTCAGATTTAGTATTATTATTTTATTTCAATTCCATACTAGGTTATACATATACAATATTTATATACCGTCGATGGGTCTTGGTGTACGCTATGGATGGCTCTAGAAATATGGGTCGTATACAAAAGTCATTAGATTGCAACCGGACAGGTTTCTGAATAACCCCAAATAATCTATATATTAATACGTGAAGCAAAAACGTTGTACCCCTTTTTACGAAAATTGCGCGGACGGAGGTGTATGAAATTTGGCATTGTTAAAGTTTATATGGAGAAGGAGTGGTGAGACCTAATATTTCTATAAAATATGCATTAGATAAATTAAAGAAAAACACTACACGCACACAACCATGCATTTGACACACGCAGTAGAATCACGTTCGTAGTACTTCTGCATTGTTCGACTGACGTCGTACAATTCTTCGTAACTATCGTTACATACCTTATTTATATGTTTAAGTATATTATTATATATACAAAAAAAGAAAACAAAGTAGCAAGCTTAGGAACATCGTCATTGAAAGAGTATAGTTAAGTAAATAATAATTTGTTTGGAAAAGATAGGTAAAAATTAACCTGTATAGCCTTGGCGAAATCTAAATGAAATGTGATTATAAGGTTATAGTTAAAGACAATAAAACCATAATAATAATCAAACTTAAGACTGCGCCGAGCAAAATGTGCCAAAACAGGCGGTCACAGTTAAGTTGATAAAATCAACACTTTTTGTTTAATACTAATATAAATTATACATTTACCATAACAATGAATGTGTTCACAATTACTCCGTGTAGAAAACTTAAAATAATTAAAACTTTGGCCTACAAAATTACGTAAATTTGCACGAAAAATGCAGAAACGTAAGCTCGTGTTAAGTGATTTTTAGATTATAATAGTAGAAATCTATCCTATTTTACAGCTTAAACGATACATAAATAGTTATATTACAATTTGTCCGTCCCAAATATTTAAGTTATTGGTTGACAATAAAGATACATATTTACCAAAAAAGCACTTCAAATCCTCCATACAAATTTTACTATGTCGGCCGCGCGCCGATTTGAATATCAAGCTCTGTCATTCAGTCCAACTGCGTCTTAAGCTCGGCGCAGTCTTAAATCAATTGTGGTTGAATTTCGACCACTAGGCGACCGCTAGTATAAAATAAATGCACATGAATAAATATTATTGTTATAATCTTCATGTACAAAAATAATGCGAATATATTTATCTGTCTTGGTGGCGCAGCGTGCAGCATGAGGTTTTAAAAAAAAAAAAAGGTTTCGTAAAGTATTATTGACATGTTATGATTAGAAATTCCCAGTAGCAGTACGGAATCTGCCTGCTATTACTTGGAATCCAAAACTATAGCGAAATGTGTATAATATATACTGTGTATGTATATACAAAGTGGCGCAAATGTTATCACATTAATTGATACCACATATACTACATGGTATTCTTTGACGATTTACAAATTATGAACCAAATGTATTCAGTAGTTTAGCCACAGGACATTTTTTTTGGTTTTATAATTTAGAACATCATGTATAATACAGAGATGAATGTCAAAGACCTCATGCAGCGATATTAAAACAAAATAACCGAACGAAAAGAAACACAAAAAAAAAAAGAAATAAGGTCAATAATCTTGCGATGAAATAGGAAGAAATAGGTTAGTGTGTGCTTATTACAATGGTGTTCCAATTTGTGTCTAATTTTAGTTTATTTATTTTGTTAAAAAAAAACAAAACCTTAATTTCTGCGAAAATGGGTTTTTGTTTATGTTAACCGTCTTATATCAACCAGCTTAAAGCAGTATATCATTTAATGTGATAAGTTTTGCGCCACTTTGTATAATTATTAACGCTTGATTTTGCAGTAAGATAGACTATGTATAATTGTTTTGTATGTTTTTGCAGGACTTGCGGTAAAGGTTTCGTGAAGAAGTGCAACTTGACTTTACACGAGAGAGTGCACTCGGGCGAGAAGCCGCACGTGTGCTCGCACTGTGGGAAGGCCTTCAGTCAGAGATCTACTCTCGTCATACACGAACGGTATTATTTATTTTTTAAATATTTTTTTATACATGGAAAACTTACAGCTAATTTAAAATAACAGTGATCATTCTAGTATCCAGTCAGCCAATTACAAGTTTTCACTTTTAGATGATATTCTAGAAGAAAAGTGTGAACAGTCTCGGTAGTGAATCAATAATAATAATAAACACAAAGACAATAAAAAAGAACAGAACAATAGAAAAGCAATAGCGACCATATAACGGTCTGTTCTATTAATTTTCTGGTACAATGGTTTGTTTTTTAACTGACCAAAGAAGTTGAGGCTCAAGCTATTCCTTGCCAACGACGCTTTAGTGGTAAAAACATCAAAATCGTGATCCTTGCATAACTTGTTAAAATTGCGGCTCGCTCTCACGATATACGAATTTTATCTGTAGTTAGTAGAGGCAGATGGAATACTAAGTTGGTTAAACAAGAAAATTTTGATAATAAATGAGAACAGTCAATTTCATTAGTCATCGTCTTTATTAATGTATGTATAAGAGAGCCAAGTAATGTACAATTGTCGAACGTCAACATACAAGAAATTGTGGGTACCTATTTTAAGAAAAATTGTATATGTCCGAGTAGTGGAGACTGGGTGTATGGCATAATGGTTTAAGGGATCGCTTCGCCACTGCCGTCGCGCCGAGTATTGTGGGTTCGATTCCCACACGGGACAATAATTTGTGTGATCCACAAATAATTGTTCCGAGTCTGGGTGTTCTTTGTGTCCGTTAGAATGATTGTTAAGTCTCCCGAGACACAGGAATTATTCCTACTGAAGGAATTGTCATTTACAACAATTTAATAATTTCGCCAAATATCTGAAGCTGAGCTATGAAAAGACTGGACCTCTGAATAGAGCGTATATGTGATAAGAGCGGAGACCTGAGTAGAGTATAGTTGTGATAAGAGCAAAGCTGTGAATAGAGCATTGCTGTGAAAATAAAGTAGTTGTGAAAAGAGTGGAGCTCTAAACAGAGCGTAATTATGGAAAGAGTGACGCTGTGTAAAGAGCATAGTTGCGTAAAGAGCGTAGTTGTGAAACGACGCCCATCCTTTTGAATAGATTCAATAACAAACATAGCAGCACTAAAATTTCAAGAGGGATAAAACTAGTCAATTACATTACTATTTAACCTTTTGACCGCCACAGTCATGTATACATGACAAAGCAAAATGTGTCCAGCACGCCACGGACACGACTACATGACAAATTAAAGGATGGAATCGTAACTTGGCGCCGAGAGCACGCTTTTGCTTTTATGACGTTGTTTAACGTTTTTTACGTGTCGCTACTCATAAGGTTTTTCCTCCCTAGCATTTATTATTCCCAAGTCACTTGGGGTCGGCTTTTCTAGTGTAACCGAATTTGACTGGATATCAGTTTTTACACGGAGCGACTGCCACCTGACCTCTGCAACCCGAAGGCTAACGATACCGTAAGGCTAGACCAGTGTCAGGTTATTAAAGGGCACTGACTTCCTAATAACGACTGCCATAGATGTTCATGGCAGCCGGGACCGACGGCCTAACGTGCTCTCCGAGGCACGGAGCACGCGATAATTGTCAATCAATACGCACGTCATTTCGAAAAGTTATATAACTTCCGAAAGTCAGTGGTGCGCGACGAGACCCTCTGCATTGCAGTCTGTTGATCTCCCCACTGAGCTGTCGTTACTCATTAGTAAACTTGTTGATACTATAATTTGTGATGTAGGTACCACAGCGGCGTCCGGCCATACGTGTGCAGTCTGTGCGGGCGTGGGTTCGTGGCCAAGGGCCTGCTGTCCATGCACCTCAAGACCACCTGCATATAGCATCGACCGCCCGCTTCTCGCTGTAGTAACGGTAACTATATCACGATCAAATTTCTATTCAGCTAAGCGCCTTTTCCAGCAGCGTTTTGACAGTTTTTTGTATAAGAACTCTGTCAAGTTTATTCCTCAGGTTAGTTATGTGGCGATAGCAGAATTGGTTATCATTCTGATAATTTATTATTATAATTAATCATAATTTAAGTGTTCGTTTGAGTTCGTACTGGGTTTACTCTCTGTGTAGTTTATATGACTTCAGTATTGTGACAAAAAAGGAACCGTAGATCTAGTCCAACTCGTTATGTGCTCTTTTTAACAGCTTTGATGTTTTGCTATCTAGAAACTAATTGGTTAAGTTGGGCTCTTATGTGAGAGCGATATTTTCTTTCTAATATTGTAAGAAGATTTTGAAACTACTAGATTTCATTATTACTGATGAACCATGATGCAGAATGGTCTACAGGTAAGCGATCTGAGACCATTTCGTGATTTACCTGTTGGATTGTCTAGTCCTTTCTGATAGCAAAGGATAGAAAACGAAAAATCTATTTAATATCTTCTTTATGGACAAGAAGATTATCCTTAACATTTGTCCTTGTTAAGGCGAAAGACAAGTGACAGCTATGTAGTGACACATGTGCTTTTTCTTTACATGCCCTGTTATCCTTCGACTCGTCTTTGTCCCTGTGCCGAGTGTTGTGGATGGTTAAATTGCAATGAAATTAACAAATTTTACATAATAAAATAAATGAACTCATTTTTGCATATTTTTCCCTAACATCCCAATTCGCAGGATTGTTCCGGAATCTGGGGATTGTCTGTACGCAATCCCGAAATTCCAGAATTCGAAATAAAGGCCGAGTGTAAATTCTTCACCTGCCACACAGGCTTTATTCTCATTGCAGGAGTTGTCTTACAGATTTTACACTTAACACGCAAGATACAACCTAAGAAAATAGCTATGCCGGGGTTGATATTAAACGCCTTTTATTCTAACACACAATTAAATTTAAAACACTACACACACTACTTAAACACTCTAACTCTGTGATATTTTCGCTTCCGTTCGCTTCGATGAATTCTTTATCGCTTACGATTGTAAACTGACTTAGCGGTGCGCGTGCTCCGTCTTATATTTGATTAAAAGCATTTCTGGAATTTTCTAGAAGCGCCATACCCGGCGTATAACAGTACGAGAAAGTTCTAGCGCTCTCTCTATTTTTCGCGTACTGACAAGCTACGTAGTTTAGTAAGACGTCAATAGATGGCGCTGTAATAAATTATTAGAAGGTTGGATGCTTCCCCACATTGCCGAGAGATGGCACTGGCGCTTCCTCACATTGCCGAGAGATGGCATTGGCTGTAACAATATGTAGGATATTACATTAATTTTAAAGCGCCACATGTAATATTTTCCAGTTAAACAGTTTATTTTCTCATATAGAAATGTACATTTGACTTACCAGAGAACACTTTTACACTAGTAATTATTTTCGCCGGAAAACGTGCATAAAAGCACGCCGTTATTGTGTATTCTGTTCCTCTTTCGTCTTAACACGCTTTTTCTAAGTGAACTGGTTCGTTAGTCACGTGGCATACGTTCAAGAAGTATCGATTGTAAAGTCTAGAGGATTCCTAGGTCAGACAATGTTATTGTAAATTTTGCTAGAAAATATCGGCATCGACTGTAATACACCTTCGATTTATTATAGATATATTTAATAGATTAATAATAAAGAATTAATATATTTTGTCATCACAAATGTATGTATAGTATTATGGTTTAAGTTTGACGCGTATACATCCCGCGCGTCAATCTAATAAAACAAACGCTCACAACAATTATTCTTCGATCAGACAAATAATTGTCTCATGTGGGATAAGAACCCAAAACAGTCCTTCCCGCTACACCATCCGTGCATTTAAACTATGTTTAGAAAGTATGTATTTTTTTAAATAAGCAATAATATAATCATCCTTTTGTTAACACAGATCTCAAAACATATTGGTGTAAACACATCTTTGATTTGGACAAGTTTCTTCTTTAAGTTTAGCTTCAAACTTATTTATTTTTAAAGGTATTTCATTATTTTATATATAAGATTTTGGTCAACGTGACATTTTGACGAAATATTAAAAAAAATATATAGCTTATTTATATTAGCCATAGCGGATCCTTCGCCATACTTTCTTAAAAATGACCTTGACAACAGGTATAAATGGGATTTTACTCCATTTGCATTCATCATTGCCATTCAATGAAGAAATCAGATATAAAATACTTTATCAGAGTAATATATTATTATGATTGATATTTCAGCTGCACGCTGACTTTCTGATTAAAGTCAGTTCGAACTGGTACTGATAATATGTGGCGATACATGATTATGATTAATTTTCAAATAACTTGAGAGATTGTGTGCTTATTTGCCATTATTAAAAGTAAATTAATCTATATATAAATACTAAATGATGTAGATAAGCCTACTCATAATTAGATGCCGATATTTTATATTTTAAATTCAACGAGTGCTACAAGGATAACCCCTTGGACCCGAGAACCATATGCACAGATTCCACAGACATAGGGAATTACAACAAAACATAGATAAGATTTTCAATACAGAGTTCACAGCAAAACTAAAGAATTATCGCGATACTATCAATTATTGTTGTTTAATTAATAATCAGTAGTATACAGTGTTGATATTTGAATGGTAAATCGCAAAATTATCAAATAGTTATTATTTTAATAACAAGCGTCGCTAATGTAGGCTACAAAGTTAAAGAACAACCAATAAGGATGCGAGTTGATTTATTCCAATAAGGGAGCCACCTGTTTGTACATCTGATATATTTTTCGTCCTATATATTGAACACCATTCTTTATTCCCATATAGGTCATAGCATGCGACCCTATAGATTTATTTTTAAAATAACGATACGAGTACTTCGTTAAAATATCTTCTGCACTATTACATATACGCTGTCAAATGCCTCGTCTACAAAGCGCCGTATGAGAGCAATGTTTTATTTTTTACATTTAACCCAATCAAACGCCTTACTGTAATTACTTACTCGTAGATCTTTCCGTTTATTGCATATTATATAATCATAGCGATCATAAAAAAATTAGAAAATAGGTATATGCCTCATTATATCATGTTTTAAGTTTTAACTACACTGATTTCCTATACGAGCTGAGACCCTGTGTGACAAGTACACCACTTTTAAATTTAAAATATATTAAAAGTGCTGTCGATAGCGCCGTGTTAGGGGGTAATGAGGGTGTAATTTTAGTAAAGTCACACTATGTATTACTCTGACTTTTGAGGCTCTCGGTTAACACAACCAAAAGCTTTACCATAATATCTTAATAGACTGAACATAGCATTGAAAAATAAATTAACAATGCCGTATTACTCTTTTTTAATGTTTGCAAAGTCCCACGGCACACAGTAGTTACTTATAGAGCGGCAGAAACCTTGTTTTTTTAAAACTTGAGGAAAAAGGTGACTGGAATGCTTTTCGAATAGCTATTTGTACATGTAAAAAAGAAAAGCTGTATTACTACCTTATTTAGTGCAGAATCTCGTACTTCCCATGATATTAAAGCGACACACGGGTAAGAGAACGGGAAAGAAAGGATTTTCCAGTCGAGATATGGTGTTCTTCTATTCAATATTTCTAATATCCGTAATACTTTATAGTGTTTTGCCTGAAAAGAGTGTCCAGAAGTCGTGTCAGGGACTTAAAGAAAATCCGACATATTACATGAACATTCGATTAAAAATTATCATTACTATATTTTGCATTCGGTGTTGCTATTTTTATACAATATCGTAGTATCCTTTCATTGACGTTTATTATATTTATCTACAAACTGACTTATTACGATTCATATTCGATACGTTTTAAAGCTTCACGAGGCGTCGTCTACACGAGATCTCAGATAATACGGTAGACCCAAACCAACATTGTTTATATTATGAAAATTCAGCACAAGTGTTTAATTAACTATATAGATATGAAAGGTCAATTATATTATTATTTATCTTAATACAAATATTATTTGTTGCAGATTTATCGCGCGGATGCGAGGAAACGTGGAGCACAGACTGATATAAAGTAATAAATAGCTTATAACATACCTTATTATATAATTATTAGCATTCATTTTGAGTGACGACCTGTCATAACATAGGTGAAAATATTTTGAATCATACTTAAACCATATTTAATGTAGTATATTTGTAAACAAACGTAAGTCAAATTAATTAAAGTAAAGGTTATAAATAAGGAAATTTCACAACCAATAATTTTTTCCTTAAATTCTACGTTGAATTTGGTTTCAGTATGGACGTTGTTTTTTTAATGCTTTGTATTACGCGATTAAAATGATAGAAATATTTTGGTTTGGTATCAAGGCCACTGCCTGGCCTATGGATAATTTTTTTTTTGACATTTCGTCGCAAAGCATTTTCTTTCGATAACTTTTGATTTGACGGTGATCTGGACTGTAAGCAGCTTATGGAGATATTGGACTTCATCAAGCACTATGGATTTTGGTACAGAGTCCAAATTACATTGGCTCCAATTGTGGCCGCAAAATGGAGCATAGTGCCAATGCCTTGAAAATTTTGTTTCTTAATAATTTTTGTTAGCGAAGTAATTGTCTTATTTTCTACTTGTTGTCTTTTTATTTTAAGATGATTTCGACATTCTCCTTTCATCGATATACCTTAATGTACGACTACCTCCGCCGATTCTATATAAAAAAATTCTTGTAGTGCAGTCATTAAGAAGTTGTTGTGTCTTGTTAACACATATCTTCCGTCTCTTACTTTGTTTAATGTTACACGACATTAAACGAAGTACACATCTTTTCTTGTTTCCAATTCTTTATACTTTTCGCCACATTTACATTTTCGCTAATTTACAAATTGATTTGATTTTCAGTGATTTGTAAATTATTTTTTGTTTTATTAATTAATCCTAAACAGCTGCTGAAATACAGATGTAATACGTGTTGCCCTTATAAGCATATTTTATATTACTTGATTTTTTTTCTTTTTTATAATTTTATATTTTAGGTAGGTAACTATTATTACTAAAATTATTTAAACTTTAATGGCAGCTATTCTGTTATACATTTACTCGCATTAACGTTTATTGAAGACGAATGAGTGATGAGAGAAAAGTGAATGCCTCCTTTAAATTCATTTCCGTAGTTAATTGTATAAACTGTTATAATACAACATTCAACTGAATTGCGACTCAAAAGATTATTTCGGTTGTAAGTTTCTAGTATTTTGTGTTAATGCTTTCATTTGGCAGTCAGTAGTGCAATGAATTGGTTTCATTTGCACCTCTTGATCTTGAGTCCAATACCTACCCCTAGTGCTGAAACGAAGATGATTGAAAGATAAGTAACAAATAACCATCAGGCGGGTTTATGTTTACTAAATAACAATATAATTGATTTTTCTAAAGTTCAACTGCTGACGGAATGATATAACTGACGAAAACTCTTAAAAGTTTCATGTCAGTGGCCTAAAAACCGATAGAATTATAAGATTTTAAATTAAAAACAAGGAAAAAGTCAAACCATGAGGTAGTGTTCGATTATGCGACCTGACAATTAGTTGCTTTTATCAACGAAGCGATTCCTGACTGACTCACAAGTTCCTTTCAATAACCATGTCAAGCGATACTAATCTAGGGTGACACCCAAACGTACATTTACACGAGCGAAGGCTTGGGCAAAAGCTAGTATTTATATAAGAAAATGCCTCCATATATGTGATTGCTCTGATTGAACTAATTTAATTTTAAAATCGAACACCAGGCCTCGATTGTATTTGAAGATATCATTTAATACTAATTAATAACTCAATGTTTTGACTAGATTGCGTTGACCTTGGCCACGGATGACTAAGAAATGCGATTGAGATTGATTACAAATCGCCAAAGTCTAGCAACAGAGAGTAATGTAGTGATTTTGTTTATAATGATAATATCTGGAATATTCTGGATGAGGCCAGAGTAAGCGTCACTGGCGCTAGCGCGATAACTACCGAATTTTGACCTGAGAGGTCAATATACCAACAATATATCTTTGTTTTGACATATTATTAGTAATATTAGTAATAAATAGTAAAGAAAACATTATGAGGCAATCTGCATATCTGAGAGCGCTTCATAATGTTCGCAAAGATATGTGAAGTCTGCCAACTCGCACTGGGCCAGCGTGGTGGACTATGGCCTAACCCATCTCACACTGAGAAGAGGCCCGTGCCCAGCACTGAGACTGTTTATATACATACCTAATATTATTATTATATTATTAGTAGTTTTTGACTTTGTTCAATAAAAACGAAAGGGTTTTGTTGGGGATTGGGTAATGTTCATAGTGCGATTGTTTAACTCCTTGATTATATACAAAATATAATTCGTAAATAGATTGATTTAAAATACATAAAAAAGGTATTTTCTATAACTGATAATTATATTTGCGATAAACATTAAAAATAAACTGGATTTTCTTTTAATCTATTGTTAGCATAAATAAATCGATTTAAAACATTAAATAAGAAATTATTAATTTGTTATTTAATGTTTTAAATCAATTTATATAACATTAGTAAATATGGTTATGCAATGTCAAAAATCTTAATTTTACTAAAAAAACATGAGAAACATTGTTCAGCGCCGTAAGTAAAAAAATAAAATAAAATAATGATATCGTCAGCATATGTAGCAACCTATTGTAAAGACCTAGGTTCGATAATGTTTTCTGGTTTTCTGTCAAGAAATATTCAGTAATTGCGCCAGTCTGGAGCTGTAGTAGATGGGAATTCTAGTCCCCTTTTACGTGGGCCTTCAATAAAAGTAATAAAATGTATGTGTGACGCACTTCTGTTCAGATGTTTTATGAGAAGCAGTCTTTATAATATACAGTACATTAAGATAGAGCGCGTACATGTTTCGCGAAATAATACACCGAGCGTAACCAAGTTTTTGCTACTCATCACCAAAATAATAATATTTATCTTTATCTTGCTTGTAAAAATGAGTTTTGATACATTATACTGGCCAGGTGGCGCAATGGCTGCGCTTGCGACTGATGTGCATGAGATCTTCGGTTCGATTCCCGGGTTAAACAAAGTTTTCTTGGACGCAGAGTCTATAGCAAGCGCGGTGTAAGGTATTGTGCTGGGTACCCTATTTGCATGTGTAGGCAATGTCTCGCTCAGCGCCACGCTACAAATGTATAACTACATACACATAAACTTTAATTTAAACATGTGATTACTTTTAAGGATGGAACAGCATCCCATACCTACGTTTTATGTATGGGATGCTGTTCCATCCTTAAAAGTAATCACATGTTTAAATTAAAGTTTATTCATCAATTTACGAAGACAAATAAAAACTTTGATTAAATAGATATATGCCGGTACACCTGAATCCTGCTGCTGCTATTTCATAAAGTACTCCCTTTTTAAAAGCATCTGAAACAAGTCCTGCTATATCAAATTCAATGATTCTAGTCCCTGCATTGGTCCTTATCCACATTCTGCAGTGCTCGTTGTAAGAATCTTTAAATGGCTTCCTAAATGACCTGTCTAACGGTTGCAGCATATGCGTTGCATGTCGTGGTGAGCTAATAAGGTGAATGTTGTTATCTCTGCACCAGTTTATCACATCCAAAGTCAGTAAGAGCAGAATTGCCGATTCCTTTGAAGGCCGAGCAAATTTATTGAAAAGTTGCAACCCATTCCCAATCCAGCCTTTGGGTTGGGCAACACCCACGCTGTCAGAAGGAGAAATAATCATTAGCCTTTCATGCATTCTCTGGCGACGGAAAACGAAAAAAGGTAGATAGGAAAAGGTAGAAAGGTAGATAGAATAAAGTAGCCTGAGTACTCATGCTAAATAGGATCGTAACATTCTTTCCTCTTTCAGCCGAAGTAAGCTTCCCTATTTGCCGGGTATTCTTTTTTGCCATAATCTTTGCATGTTTTTGGACGGTTGTGACGTCAGTATCGTCGCAATTATAAATATTTGATGGTAAAAATTATATTTATTCAAAACGCTTTTTAAATTATTAAAAAATACATTCACCTGCGCTCTGTTGAATCCAACTGCACGCATCAAGCTGGTAGACTCCGCTGTTCTTAACGACAAGTCTGGATGACGTCTCATATATTCGAAATAAAAATGCTTACCAGCAGTTTCTTTTTGTTCATTATAACGATGAGGTATTTTGAGCTGCACAGCTAAATCAAAGGCTAGTTTTAAAAAGTTTTTTTCATTTGCATTTTTAAACTTTTCGGCTGCCAATCTCCTTTCTTAATTTTTTTCATTATGATATATATTTCAGAAAGAGGTATATCTTATACCTCTTTCTGAAATAATACAAATTATTTACAATAATTAGCATTAATAGTAACGTAACATAAATGCGTAAAATGTATGTTTTGTCATAAAAGAAAATGTAGTGGATAGAATATAAAAAAGTACTTATTTAATTTACGGTCTCCGGTTCAAACCCACGTCGCGCACCTCCGACTTTCGGAAGTTATATGACTTTTCGAAATTATGTGTGTATTGATTGATAATTATCGCCTGCTCCATG
The DNA here is from genome assembly GCA_963675205.1 of Catocala nupta. Taxonomy (NCBI): domain Eukaryota; kingdom Metazoa; phylum Arthropoda; class Insecta; order Lepidoptera; family Erebidae; genus Catocala; species Catocala nupta. Next base: position 19,133,097 of record OY776104.1, read on the forward strand.
CCTCGGAGAGCACGTTAAGCCGTCGGTCCCGGCTGCCATGAACATTAATGGCTTAACGACTTATTGGGAAGTCAGTGCCCTATAATATCCTGACACTGGTCTAGCCTTAGGGTATCGTTAGCCTTCGGGTTGCGGAGGTGAGGTGGCAGCCGCTCCGTGTAAAAACTGATATCCAGTCAAATCCGGTTAAACCAGAAAAGCCGACCCCAAGTGACTTGGGAATAATAAAAGGCTAGGAAGAAGAGAGATTTAATTTACGTTCTCTACACTTGAACACAATAAGTACTTATCATAGAATATTTAGACTCATATAAAATCGGTTCCACGCTTATAACTTGTTTAAACTAACACGTCTAAGATCACAGTCGACGGCGTTTTACCGCTCAAAACAATTAACAACCGTTCTTGCTCAAGCTGCGAGCGCGACTGCCGGCGCTTGCTTCACCCGGCCGCCGTTCTTTCTCTTTCTTTCTATTGATAAACGATCGTCCTGTTACGTTTATTTGTTACATGTATAGTATACATTATTTGTTCGGTACTCCCTGCTGTTCGGCGCTAGGGGACTTTCCCCTATGTAATTATTGTAATTGGTTTCTTTAACCGTTGTAATTAACAATAAATAAATAAAGGTTTTAAATAAAAGTTTATCAACCGTCATGTAATTATGGTGAATCGAAACAACGAATATGGGCAGGTATGGTATGGTTTTTGATATTTATTATTATTAACACAAGTTATTAATAATACATATTGTCTACTAGATTTTCCCGCGCTTTTTCTATATACTATTTTTGGTATTTATTATTATTAACACAAGTCATTAATAATACATATTGTCTACTAGATTTTCCCGCGCTTTTTCTATATACTATTTTTTATATTTATTATTATTAACACAAGTTATTAATAATACATATTGTCTACTAGATTTTCCCGCGCTTTTTCTATATACTATTTTGCACCCCTGACACTACATATGCAAAATTTCGAGTCGAGTAGTTAAGGAGTGAAAGAGTAACAAACAAACAAACAATCTCACTTTCGCATTTATTATATCGGTTAGGTTTCTCGAAATATAAGTGAATTTTAAAATAAATTACATTTTGTGCAATCACGTAATTAGATGATAGACGGCAATTTCATAAAAAATTACCTAACACTCACAGGATGTAGTTAAGGATCTATACAGAGTGTTTCTTGTGTAAATAAAAATATAGCCAAGTATGTCTGTATCAGTTAGCCTTAATGACGCCTTCGTACCGAGACCTTGAGTGTCCTCAGTGAGGTATATAATTACAAATGACTCGGCCTTTAATGGTGACTTGATTGAAGTAGCTCTGATTAATGTCAATATTATTATTTTGCTACTAAACCTAGCTATATATATATATATATATATATATATATATATATATATATATATACTAATATTATAAAGAGAAAAGATTTGATTTTTGTTTGTTTGTTTGTAAGGGTTTAACTCAAAAATTAAATAACCGATTTAAAAAATATTTCACGAAAGCTATATTATCAGCCAGTAACATAGATATCAAATATTTTTTTTTTTAAACTGTTTCTTACATAACCTTACCCACTTTTACGCCAAAGATGGCGCGAGCAAAATTTAGTCTTTAATATATGTATTCAAAGAAATATATATTTTCATTTGTACTCTCCAAAACGCTAGTTTTAAAGGCAGGCATACTAGGATTTGTAATGGTCGAAGATCGCTTAAAATTCGAGAAATTGAAACATTCGAATACGTTAAACTTTGATTTTAATGACCAATGTGTATGCCAATATGAATGCGAAAGTGCTATTTGATCATTTACGTGGCGTAAGATATGGGGCTAAGTAATATTAATAAGAAAATAAAAAATATTAAATAAAATATATATATTCAATATAGAAGGTACATAAATAATATAACGAAAGTATACACGGCTACACATCAAGTTAGACACCCTATATATGCATAACTACGCTACATACGAAATAGAGAATTGTCGGCAAGGGACAGTGCATAGTGGTGTCGATGTAATGGTAAGGATAGAGCGTAACAAAAATATAACGCACTCGCACGATTCGCAGCGTTCAACTTCTAATAGTTCAAAGTCCAAACAGTCTAGGTTGATGTGTCGCTGTGTGTACTAAAAAAACACTGTTCTCAAAGGCTATCATTATTAATAACATCAGTTTCGCTCTATATTACGTAGGATCTGAAAACATACGTACCGAGGTTACAACACTACATATCTGTCTACCCTATCGGCAATATAGTCGTGAGACTATGTGCCTATTTATATGCATTCCTATACAATGAAAACATTATCAGTAGTTTATACATAGAGTCTACCTACTACTGAGAATGTTTTCATAGAAAAAGCTAAATTACATTGCACCCGAGAGCTTAATGCAGCTGTCGCATTTACTAGCGCTATGTCACCGATACTGTCCTTTCGCCAACGAGATAATCATGTATATTCTTCTTCTCCCTAGCCTTTATTATTCCCAAGTCACTTGGGGTCGGCTTTTCTAGTGTAACCGGATTTAACTGGATATCAGTTTTTACACGGAGCGGCTGCCACCTGACCTCCGCAACCCGAAGGCTAACGATACCCTAAGGCTAGATCAGTGTCAGGATTATAGGGCATTGATTTCCCAATAACGATTGCCATAGATGTTCATGGTAGCCGAGACCGACGGCTTAACGTGCTCTCCGAGGCACGGAGCAGGCGATAATTGTCAATCAATACGCACATAAATTTAAAAGTCATACTTATAACTTCCGTAAGTCAGAGGTGCGCGACGTGGGTTCGAACCCGAGACCGGTAATTGGTTAGAGCAACCCAAAAATTATAGTCAAACGTTATCAGGTTTAAACATTGATAAGTTCTTGTAACACCAAGGTGTTACGAGAATTTTATCTACATATATGTTTCACAAGATCCATATAATAATTGCATTATAATATCAACCCTGTATATAAACTGTCCGACTGCTGGACACGGGCCTCTTCTTAGTCTGAAAAGGATTAGGGCATAGTCCACCGCGCCGTCCCAGTGTGAGTTGGCAGACTTCACATATCTTCGAGAACATTATGAAGAACTCTCAGACATGCAGGTTTCCTCACAATGTTTTCCTTCACGGTTAAAGCGAACGATAATTAATTATTTAATTAATAATAATAATGTTTATTGTCACTCATAAAATTTTACAAAATGCTCTTGTTTCAGATACATAAGTGAACTTAAGGTAAACAAAATATCCGTACAAAATATTATAATTATTTTATCGCTCGCTTTAATATTGGATTGGTTATCGTTTAAACAATTATAAGTAAACATTTCTTTAATTTACTGTAAATATTTATTAAAACTTGATAAATAAATATTATTATTGTTGGATTATGCTTTCCTTGCATCGGTGGCGCAGCAGTACTGAATCCGACTGCTGGACATGAGGTCTCGAGTTCGATGGAAAGGCAAAGTGTTATTGGATTATTATATAAAGGAATTCTCAGTAGAAGCACGGAATCCGGTACTGTGTGTTAAACGGCAATAGCCTTTATTATGTAGATAAAAATGTCAAAATGTGGGTGTCATGCAACTTTCGTAGACAGAGGCCTACTCTTTAGGAAAGCAGGCGTAAGACTACATATGTAAGTCTTAAACTCTGCACGAACCGACGGTCTACTCCCGTTGTCCCCATTGATGCTGTCCTCATTATGGGGACATCCCCTTTTCTCTACGACTATCCCAGTTTATGATATAGCGTTCCCCTACACCAACCGTTAGGTTATAATAGAGGAGCCGCTGTACCTTCCAGTGCCCGAGAGCACCTTCCGGGACCAGTTATAGACAGGTCTTGTCCCCAAATCCCGACTCTCCACCCTAACCTCAGAGATCCGGTTCTCGTAAGCGAGCTACCTCGTGCCCAAGTGACACTACCTATTCTCCAGATAGGTACCGGAGCAATAAAGCCGCTCACTACTCGCAACTCAAGGAGTTGCTAACGATAACCTCGCTGAAGCCGACGGAGAAGCCGCCTCCCATATCTCCAGTATGGTACCGGAGCTGTGTAAGGCACGCTCACTTCCCGACATACATCCGTATGCCTACCCAAATAGGCCTACAAGCCGGGTGTGGCCCGAGTCACTCCAGCTATGACTCTTACTTGCTGAGCAGGCAAGCTCCCGAGATGCGTTGCGGCAGTGAAACCACACTGCCACTTCGCTAAAGGCAACTCCGTGCCTCATGCGACCGACTGGTTCGCACTGGCCGCGTCTGAGTCCGACGCTCGAACGCAACGTGCTTGCCGAGCAAACGAACATGTCGTCCTCAGCGGCCAACCACATACCCCTGCGAGTCCAACACCAATGTCAGGCACCGCGCACTCTAGTCAGCGGTCGATAGAACACGCCTTTCGAGGCGCAGTGGGCTTCTTGACCCCGCAGTACCCTGGTCCAAAGGGGGAGACCCGTAGTTCTCCCCCCGAAACCCTATCTACTCGGGTCCTGAAGATAGGGAGTCATAATATTTCCTTCCCGTTGTCCCCATTAGCGCTTTCCCCTTATGGAGACAACGGGACGTCATAAAATTTCCTTCCCGTTGTCCCCATTGACGGTTTCTCGTACGAAACAAGTTACTAAGAAAATAGTGGTTTAGGTTAGAACTGCGACCATACAACGCACGAGCCGAGCGAGGGTAGCAAGCGTGCCGCGGCAGCGGCCAGCGAGTGCTAGAAACAAATATATTTACACAAACAAACAAACAAAATTACCTCATCCTTCCTCCTGATATTCCCCTGTTATTACAACAATTGAGGTTTACCGATAATGGGGACAACAGAAATAAATTTTAATTATTTTTATCGAGTTCCGTTGTCCCCATTGAATGGGGACTGTTTCAATGGGGACAACGGGAATAGACCGAACCGACTATACATTCACCATTCGAAAACGCGGTTATACTATTTTCTTATATATTAGAATTTGTGTTGCTATTGCAATGAGCCCTATCGCGTTTGAATTCACCGCTAGAGGTGCTAGTGAATAGTAAGGTCTCCAGACGTCATACTCTATAGTCACTTCAACAGTAACCATAAAAACCGACAGTTGTTATCGCCAAATACAGATTTTGACAGCAGCTGTGACAGGATTGACAGGACCTTACTCGTTAATAGCGCTGACTGAGCACAAAAGAAAGTTGTCAATTCTTCGCTATATCTAATCGAAATAGTGAAATCCTGACAAACGGACATAAGACCGGCCTGATAGTAATTGTTTGTGGGATGCTTATAACACTAGTGGTATTGATGATTACTAGGTTTTGCTGGCGACTCCGTTCGCATGGAATTCAGTTGTTAGCAGCTTGCAGCTTTATGTTTTATCTTTATGTTTTGTATTTAAGACGAATTTCGATTAGAAGTCTTTATTATTGATCTATATAATTTAAATTTAGTTTCCATATGTTGTGTCGGAGGATAAAGCAGAAATTCCCAGTTAGACATTTTCGGATAGCTAAGCAGCTGAAATATTAGACACGAATTATTAAACACGAAAGAAGAAATCCTTGAGTCTAAGTCAAATATTTTTATTTATCCTTTGCATTCGGCAAATTCTACATAATTGGTCATCTGACTAAACTTATCTCTAGATAATTATACCGTAATAAAATTGGTAGCTTTTTATGTTATTGTATAATATATAATGGCTTCTTTGATATAAGTATGACGCTTATGTTTGCTGCCTTTGACCTTCATGGTTGATAAAGGTCCGGGTCCGATTCCCAGGTCTGTTAAAATGTTATCCAGGTGTTTTGGTATGAAATTAGACTCATAGAATTTATTTGAAAGACATCTCTAGAAATTTGCTTAACAGAATTGTCTTTTACACATGGTTTGCTAGAATGTATGTGGCGAAATGTATATGTAGTACTGTCACCGTCATAAGTAGCTGAACAATAAATCAATTTTCAAACCGTTTTTTTTGCATTAAAATATTCTGAATATTAAATTCCTAATTAAACTAATCCATCAATCTATCTTCTATACATTTTTACTATTACACTTTTAATACGAATTTTGGCTTCTTTAAATATCACACAAATGTTCAGTGACCTATGTCGGCGACTGTACAATCTTAACCCTTTCCCTGTCCCGTGACATATACAATAGAAAATCTATTGTTATGTTCATATGTGTGACATTGGACAGGGCACCTATTAGGTAGCTTTTCAGGTATTTGGTTATATTAAGTTTGACGCGGCCTACAATTCATCATTATTTCTTAATGTTTACGTAAGTTAGTTAATAAAATATAATGTCCTCATTAGCTGACGTGTAATAACTTATGTACGTACAGATATAGCTAAATAGTGTAGTATGTCGTGTTGTTGCACATACTGTGTTTATTGGACTACTATTACAAGGTCAGTTGGAGTCTGGGTACTTGGACCCTAGTCAAAATTAAAAAGCCTAAAATTTATTAATCCGTTGACCGTCTGATTAAAAAAGTGAAAGGAAGGGCTTGGCGGTTATGTACACCGTGTGTTCACACGACACGCGAGAGGTTAATATGTTTTCTTTTTCTTCAGTTTACTTGTATATCTGTTCGAACTGCTAAAAGTTACAGGAAAATTACTACCTAAAATCTTAAATCATAGAGGCGTTCGACTTTTGTACGGCCACCCGTCTTAAGTTAAGTTGTCATCCACTGCCAACATGACATCTGAATTATAAATAAAGTATAATCACGCTCACTCATAGCTTCATACTTTGACTGCACGAATAGTGTGTTTGTTTAAGTATATGTATGTGTGTCGGTTTAAGCCTTCCCCATAAAAAATATTGTGTACTGTGTGTAAACTATAGATCTGAAAAGTCCAAGGTACCCAGAAATCGCTGATCTAATAAACCAGATGGCCAGAAATCAGAACAGCAATATGTGTAAGACCACGACGGCACCAGTGGTTGTGCCGGAGAGAAGTGCCTCACCTTGTGATAATAAATGTGTTAACTTATATGTGTGTACGTTCTAATTTATCTATAAGATTTATCGTCACCTAACAATACAACCTTCCTGTTTAACGAGAGTTGAAGCAGACACAATGTTTTCTTTTTGTATAGTATATATTTGTACCAGACCTACTGAGCTTTTATCCTTATCACTTACACTTTGTTTACTGTAATAATGGATTTATTTAGAGGTTTCTTTATTAAAGATGATACAAACTTCTAAACAACCATATTCATATATCCGAGTCGCTTGTTACATTTTAAGTTTTCTACAGTAACCTTGGCAATAACAGTTGGTTGAATCAAGTTCGGGATGAGGATTTTTATAGAATCTGCTGTGCCCACTATCATGAAACTCGTAGAATCAGCGACATAAGTTGCTTAACATTTGTAAGAATTTGGAAATTGAATTTTTAGAAAATTCAATTTAAAAATTCTTACAAATGTTAAGGTAAGGTGTAAGGTTAACGTTCAAAGGAATTATCGTTCTCATGTCCTTACTATAGTTATAGCTGAAGGATTGAAATAAAAGAAAGAAAGAAAGAAAATAAATTTATTTGACAAAAAACAACAATGACATAATAATATTAAACACAATATAAATTAATAAACTTTGCGAATTGGGACCTGGTTCTGGTTTCTGGTATATGGTGATTGTTAACTTCATGATAGTTCATAATTACGTTATAATAATTAGAAAGTTTTAATTCATACACGAATGTTAGAATGTTATTCAATATTTAGCTACGTATGTCGGTGATTGTACACTTGTCCTCTAACGGTCGCTTCGTGTAGGCGTTGTCATGGCAACAGCGATAATCGCTAACGTGAAGCGGTTTCATAATGCCAGTCAACTCTCGCTAAACTAATATTAGTTTAAGTCGTTTTAAAACTCGATGTAATAAATAATAACTGATTGTAAATATGATTATGTTATAATTTTGTATTGGAACGCATTTATTTTCACTCTTTTATTTTAAAATAATGTAATGATTAACGTGAATTGTGTAAATATTAATACATTGTAAATAATGTGACTTTGTGATTAGTTTGTAATTGCACACAGTGGCGCCATCTCGTCAACGGAACAAATAACTTGTGATTTACTTACACTGTATAAATAATATGTTAAAACATGGATACAAAGTAACAAGAATTTTTATTTCACCCTTTCCCATCGATTCAAAAACGAGATAGATATTGAAAATTATAAATCCTAATCCATTATCCTATTAATCCTACTAATATTACAAATGTGAAAGTTTGTTAAGATGGATAATCATAATAATAATAAGCCCCCTAAACACCAACCATTTGTCCTGATCGACCATCTGATCACGTGGGGGGTGGACACACGACAATATAAACTTTACTGGCGTGGCTAACGTGGCGCTGGTAGGTGAGTAGTTAGGAGTGGGATCCAAGCTAAGGTGGAACAGCGTATGCCGAGAGTTGCATGGCTAAGGGGGAGCTTAGTTGCTAGTATGCGGACTCTGGAGACCAGGGAATCTTCAGTTTTATTTGCACTTACCGCGGTGAATGCAGGGCTCTACCGTGGCTGACCGTTACGTCTCTTGCTACTCGTGGGAAGTGTGGGAACATGATGAAGAAGTACAACATAAGAAAGTATAATCTTAGGCCGCTTCCCAGTAGTCGCCGGAGCTCTATTAGTGATGATGATACTACGTCATTATTTTCATCTGTGCTTTTTACTCGCCCTTCGTATATGACTAGAAGCACAACTACATCATCCACTACTAGTAAGCTCGATAGTGTTGTGCAAGATATCAATCTTGACATAGAACTTGCACCCACCTCGGGCTCAATGCGCAAAATATGGACTCCTGAAATAAATAAATTCATACTGCGCACTTACCTTCAACTTACTGCACTGGATAAGGATACAAAAACTTACTTAGAACCTCTCCACACAAAATTTATAGAGAAATACCCAAATATGCAAGTAAGCCGACAAAGAGTAGGAGACCAACGCAGAGCCATAATACGTAATAAACTTCTACCACAAACAACAATAGATCAGATACGACATGAAAGTAAAGAGGAACGAAACCAACTACACACCTTGTCCTATACACAACACACACTAACTCCTTCTTATTGTAGTCAACATTAACCGCCACTAACTTAACACATTTACAATCGACCAACACATCGAAAAACATACCTAAAAAATAACACATATCCACGTGCGATGGACCAACGAAGCACAACGAAGCAATAATAAAGTCATATTACCGAATAACAAACCTCGGCACCAACGAAACAGCTTACCGGAAACCAATTCATGATTTTATTAATAAATTCCCTTCACTCTCACATTTAAGTTAACAGCGTATAGCAGATCAGAGAAGAGCACTAATTAATAATAAATACATTTGTAAAGATCGACTGATTGGTTTAAAATTACAAGTATCAAAAGAATTAGGATTAAATAATGATTGCTTTAATAGTTCAGGTGCTATTCCAATAAATACAAACATAAACATAACAACCTACAACACAGAAATAAATACTAATGAACACAATAATGAAAACACCTAAACAATGCCTTTAGATATTTTTGAAACTTATTCTTTTCACGACATTTCTACTGAATTACATACATATAGAAATACATCAACAAATGGCCGAAACTTTTCAACAAGCATTTCAATTCTACAAAGACACTGAAGCTACAAATAGAGCGTATAAAAACCATCCAAAAATCTAGGTAGTATGTATAGTCAATTACTTAAATCAAGTTATTTTACCCGGAAACACAAATATAAACACTGATTTCCATACGTTACAAACGGTAGCATACCTACTGTGCAGCTTGGACTGCTGCTAAAGTTAATGAATCGAAAGTAACTCAAGAAGAATTAAGTGCAACAAAAACCAATAAAAGATCGGAAACCAAACTGGGAAAGGCGACTAGAGCGGAAAATAGACAACTTACGAATTAAAATAGGCCGTCCGACACAATTTAAATATGGCAATAGAAGCAGAAAATATGTACGCAAATAAAATAATCGAGCAATATAAAACTCACACCGTTCATGAAGAGTTAAACACACAAATCATATGTACATGTGTTAGAGACAATTGATCAACAATTCACTCACAACGAAAACTCTTTTTTCGCAATATCAGACAGATAACTACTAATATTCACGAAACTAGTGCAAACGAAACACCTAACAGCCCCATGCCAGAAACAATACTTACAACATGACATCTGAATTATAAATAAAGTATAATCACGCTCACTCATAGCTTCATACTTTGACTGCACGAATAGTGTGTTTGTTTAAGTATATGTATGTGTGTCGGTTTAAGCCTTCCCCATAAAAAATATTGTGTACTGTGTGTAAACTATAGATCTGAAAAGTCCAAGGTACCCAGAAATCGCTGATCTAATAAACCAGATGGCCAGAAATCAGAACAGCAATATGTGTAAGACCACGACGGCACCAGTGGTTGTGCCGGAGAGAAGTGCCTCACCTTGTGATAATAAATGTGTTAACTTATATGTGTGTACGTTCTAATTTATCCATAAGATTTATTGTCACCTAACAATACAACCTTCCTGTTTAACGAGAGTTGAAGCAGACACAATGTTTTCTTTTTGTATAGTATATATTTGTACCAGACCTACTGAGCTTGTATCCTTATCACTTACACTTTGTTTACTGTAATAATGGATTTATTTAGAGGTTTCTTAATTAAAGATGATACAAAATTCTAAACAACCATATTCATATATCCGAGTCGCTTGTTACATTTTAAGTTTTCTACAGTAACCTTGGCAATAACAGTTGGTTGAATCAAGTTCGGGATGAGGATTTTTACAGAATCTGCTGTGCCCACTATCATGAAACTCGTAGAATCAGCGACATAAGTTGCTTAACATTTGTAAGAATTGTGAAATTGAATTTTTAGAAAATTCTATTTAAAAATTCTTACAAATGTTAAGGTAAGGTATAAGGTTAACGTTCAAAGGAATTATCGTTCTCATGTCCTTACTATAGTTATAGATGAAGGATTGAAATAAAAGAAAGAAAGAAAATAAATTTATTTGACAAAAAACAGCACTGACATAATAATATTAAACACGATATAAATTAATAAACTTTGCGTATTGGGACTTGGTTCTGGTTTCTGGTATATGGTGATTGTTAACTTCATGATAGTTCATAATTACGTTATAATAATTAGAAAGTTTTAATTCATACACGAATGTTAGAATGTTATTCAATATTTAGCTACGTATGTCGGTGATTGTACACTTGTCCTCTAACGGTCGCTTCGTGTAGGCGTTGTCATGGCAACAGCGATAATTGCTAACGTGAAGTGGTTTCATAATACCAGTCAACTCTCGCTAAACTAATATTAGTTTAAGTCGTTTTAAAACTCGATGTAATAGGTTTTAAATAATAACTGATTGTAAATATGATTATGTTATAATTTTGTATTGGAATGCATTTATTTTCACTCTTTTATTTTAAAATAATGTAATGATTAACGTGAATTGTGTAAATATTAATACATTGTAAATAATGTGACTTTGTGATTAGTTTGTAATTGCACACAGTGGCGCCATCTCGTCAACGGAACAAATAACTTGTGATTTACTTACACTGTATAAATAATATGTTAAAACATGGAAACAAAGTAACAAGAATTTTTATTTCACCCTTTCCCATCGATTCAAAAACGAGATAGATATTGAAAATTATAAATCCTAATCCATTATCCTATTAATCCTACTAATATTACAAATGTGAAAGTTTGTTAAGATGGATAATCATAATAATAATAAGCCCCCTAAAATCCAACCATACGTCCTGATCGGCCATCTGATCACGTGGGGGCGGACACACGATAATATAAACTTTAGTGGCGTGGCTAACGTGGCACTGGTAGGTGAGTAGTTAGGAGTGGGACCCAAGCTAAGGTGGAACAGCGTATGCCAAGAGTTGCATGGCTAGAATGCAGGGCTCTGCCGTGGCTGACCATTACGTCTCTTTCTACTCGTGGGAACATGATGAAGAAGTATAACATAAGAAAGTATAATCTTGGCCGCTTCTCTGGTGTCGCCAGGGCTCATTTAGTGATGATGATACTAGGTCATTATTTTCATCTGTGCCTTCTACTCGCCCTTCGTATATAACTAGAAGCACAAATACATCATCCATTAATAATAAGCTCGATAGTGTTGTTCAAGATGTCAATCTTGACATAGAACTTCCACCCACCTCGGGCTCGATCGGCGACTTCTGAAATGAATTAATTCATACTGCGCATTTACCTTCAACTCACTGCACTGGATACAGATACAAAAACTTATTTAGAACCTCTTCACACAAAATTTATAGAAAAATACCCATATATATAAGTAAGCCGACAAAGAGTACGCAACGCAGAGCCATAATACGTAATAAACTATTAACACAAACAACAACGATACGATGCGACATGAAATCAAAGAGGAACTTAACCAACTACTCACATTGTCCTATACACAACACACACAAATTCCTTCTTATTGTAGTCAACGTTATTTAACCGCCACTCACTTAACACATTTACAATCCACCAACACATCGAAAAACATATCTAAGATATAACACAAACCCGCATGCGATGGACCAACGAGCACAACGAAGCAATAATAAAGTCATATTATCAAATAACAAACCTCGGCACCAACGAAACAGCTTATCGGAAACCAATGCATGAAGATTTTATTAATAAATTCCCTTCACTCTCACATTTAAGTTAACAGCGTATAGCAGATCAAAAAAGAGCACTAATTAATAATAAAAACATTTGTAAAGATCGACTGATTGCTTTAAAATTACAAGTATCAAAAGAATTAGGATTAAAAAATGATTGCTTTAATAGTCCAGGTGCTATTCCAATAAATACAAACATAAACATAACAACCTACAACACAGAAATAAATACTAATGAACACAATAATGAAAACACCTAAACAATGCCTTTAGATATTTTTGAAACTTATTCTTTTCACGACATTTCTACTGAATTACATACATATAGAAATACATCAACAAATGGCCGAAACTTTTCAACAAGCATTTCAATTCTACAAAGACACTGAAGCTACAAATAGAGCGTATAAAAACCATCCAAAAATCTAGGTAGTATGTATAGTCAATTACTTAAATCAAGTTATTTTACCCGGAAACACAAATATAAACACTGATTTCCATACGTTACAAACGGTAGCATACCTACTGTGCAGCTTGGACTGCTGCTAAAGTTAATGAATCGAAAGTAACTCAAGAAGAATTAAGTGCAACAAAAACCAATAAAAGATCGGAAACCAAACTGGGAAAGGCGACTAGAGCGGAAAATAGACAACTTACGAATTAAAATAGGCCGTCCGACACAATTTAAATATGGCAATAGAAGCAGAAAATATGTACGCAAATAAAATAATCGAGCAATATAAAACTCACACCGTTCATGAAGAGTTAAACACACAAATCATATGTACATGTGTTAGAGACAATTGATCAACAATTCACTCACAACGAAAACTCTTTTTTCGCAATATCAGACAGATAACTACTAATATTCACGAAACTAGTGCAAACGAAACACCTAACAGCCCCATGCCAGAAACAATACTTACATAATTTCTGGGCAAAAATATGGGCCGATTCCATTCAATACAATACTGAAGCTGAGTGGATACAAACTGAAGTTGCAAACAGCAGCACACAAATTCAGCCAATGACCTTTGAGCACATATCTCTACAAATATACCAAAAAATACTCATTAATTTACACAATTGGAAATCACCCGGATCAGATTACATACACAGTTACCGGTACAAGAAATTTACTAACATTCACAGCTTTTTACATAACTATTGTCACGTTGTTGAGTTGTAGCGCGGCTGCCGCGCGACGATTGCGGAGGTGCTCCCTCCTGCCCCTCGCCCAGCGGTAGCAGCCCTATATAAGCGGATCGCGCCGAGGATGCAGTCTTCTTCCGCTGCGCAACTACTCTGAAGATAAGTTGTCCTTTCTACCCAAGGACCACGTTAAAAGCCTTAATCGAACCACGCCCTGCTTTCTGTAACGCGTAGTTTAAAGTCTAATTGTAATTATTGTTTCTGTTAAATTAAAATTCTGTAATTGCGAAGTAATTGTATTTTTAAATTATCTCCGCTTAAGTTCATTCCCGGGTCAGCCACGCCTCTAAAGCGGGTTAGACTAACATAAACGTGACACTCTTAATAATTTCATTCAAGATCCTTCTACTATTCCATCTTATTTAACAATACATTTATGATACCTAAAGATCGCAATGATCTTTCTAAATCTGCTAAATACAGACCTATCACATGCCTGATATATAAATATGTTAATGCCAATAGTATTTCATACATATTTCTGCCTCGCACAACTAAACTGTGGAATGAACTGTCGCCTGCGGTATTTCCGGACCAATACAACCTACAAACCTTCAAGAAAAGGGCGTACTCCTTTTTAAAAGGCGGGCAATGCATTTGTAACTCCTCTGGTATTGCGTGTGTCCATGGGTGGCGGTAATCGCTTACCATCAGGCGATCCGTCTGAACGTTTGCCACATATATCATTAAAAAAAAAGAATTGTTGAACAACAAAAGAATGTCACAAATTTTGTCTCTTCCCGGAGATTGAAGGTTGCATGATTGCTATACAAGACCAAATAATAGAAAAAAAAAATTATAGGAAACATATAATAAAGAATCTGTCCACAGACATTTGTCGAAAATGCAATAGCACCTCAGAGACTATACAACACATAACAGGCGCTTGCAAATCAATTGCTCAGATTGACTACAAACACAGACACGACCAAGTAGACAAAAAAAACGATTCTATAAAGTTGTATTGATGTGGAAGTTTCTGGTGTATGATAATACACCAGAAACTTCCACATCAATACAACTTTATAGAATCGTTTACTGCATACTACAAATATAACCCTGAGACTATACTAGAGAATTCTAAAGCTAAATTGTATTTCGACTGGGCTATCCTTACAGATCGAACCGTCCATTACAATAGACCAGACATTACTTTAATCAATAAATCAACCAAGACAGGATACCTTATTGACATCGCCGCACCAAACACACACAACTTACAGATTACAATAGCAGAAAAACTTAGTAAATATATGGAACTAAAAGATGAAATAACTCGAGGCATTTACAGAAAGTAATAATTATCCCTATAGTTCTTTCTACGACAGGAGTCATACCAAAGCAGCTACACCAATACCTTAAAACTTTAAACTTACCTCTAAATACCTACTATCTTCTGCAAAAGGCAGCAATATTATATATGTGCCGATTGGCAAGAAAATTTTTACAATGCAAACCGGATAACACACAATCATTACCACACACACACAGCCACATCGCGAACACTCACAAGCTCATACTTAAACTAGCCTGATATTCGCTTGGCTTAGGCTCGTGCCATCAGGATCTTACCGGCTAGCCGAGAAAATTAAAAAAATCAAATAATAATAATAATAATAAATCGGCAATCATTGTGCCGATAGTCATATCTGTCAATGGTCTAATAGCCAAGAGCCTCGATCACCATCTAAAGAGGCTCGCGTTGGGTGCTTGGATCAAGGGTTTGATGCAGAAGGCAGTGCTTTTAGATACAGCACGCATTGTGAGGAGGTTCCTATCTCTGGAATCCTAACCACCGGCAGCTTGGACCCTGTTCCCGATGCCGGTGGGGTACCATATATTTTGTATTTTTAAATGTATTTTTATAGATATATGTATATTTAAAAATGAAAAATATATTGAAAATATTTAAATAAAGAGAATAATAATAAATTTATTACCCAGAATAAGGAGGTACACAGTTTACAAAAGGTATCAAAGTTAACTCTATATAAGGTGAAGACAATAATTGTTCGAAGACTGGTACCCAAAGTATGATTTATCTTATGGCATGGGTACCAGGCCCCTCTCAATTTATTTTAATAACATTTTGATCTTTATAGGAACATAATTAATCTTTAGAATATAATTAATGCAATATACAAAATAGAAATAAAAGATGATTAGTGTGTATGTGTGTGTTTGATGGTAGGTTTTATGTGTGTGCGTGTGTGTATGTATGTGTGAAGGCTTTGTAATTGTGCGTGCCTGACAGTATGACTACGGAATGGTTATTTTAATTGGGTTTTCGTGCTCTTCATAGTTTTTGCCCAAAATCCGTTCAGATGTGATCTTTCGACATTTGTCTGGTCTGAGAAAACTGTAGATATTGCAAAATTTATTTATATTATTATAGAGATGCTCGCAAGCACATTATGATATCGTGCAGCCAATGAACTCGTCAAGCGCTGAGACTGACAAACCTTATACGAACGCCGTTTACTCGTAGCATTTCAAGCACAAAGAGCCGTCTTACGGAAAGTATCTTACATTCGTTGTATAGCTGAGCTGTAGGATACCTTAAGAGCTTGAATGTCATGACTTTCAGGACGCCCCTTTGTGCCCGCTCCAATGGCAGCATATATGTCTTTGCTGCTCCACCCCCCACAGTGATGCAGTAACTCAGCATGGATTGACAAGGTGCTTGATATACTATCTTAAGAGTATCTACGTCAGCTGAACAGCGTAGTCTTTTGAAAATTGAAATAATTTGGCGCACGCGTGAGGTTAGATTATTTAGATGACATTTCCAATTTATGAGATTGTCTATATAGATACCAAGATATTTTATACCAGTGGCCCTACATACTGTAGTACATTGACATTGGCAAGATTCTGATGAAGCAGTGCAAGCATGTGCTTTGATAGTGTACTCTGGAGGAGGCTGTGACAAAGTTGATAGCGAGATAGTGCATTTAGGTATCTTATCTTATCTTATGTATGGGGGCCAGTCAGCACAGACCGGCGACACTTCGACCCATTGGGATCTTGTCGGCCCCAAGATTTAGCCCTTAGCTATCTCCCTATGAATGTACTGCATCAGTCGTAGCGTACACTTCAGAGGGAGAAGCCTGAAGTCCTCAAGGTTTGGATATGCCAATCCCATCAGACCCATCCTCAATCCAGCCAACGCGTCGCATTCACATAGTAGGTGCGATATGGACTCGTCCTGTTCACCACAGGCTCTGCAGATCGAATTGTGAGCCAATCTCAATCTGCACAGGAAGTCGTTAGTGCCAAAATGGCCAGTGAACGCTCATGTGAGCAGGCGTATTTGGCTCTTGTTATACCCGTAGAACTTCCGGATGAAGCCTGTGGCTCTGTTTGCAATGAATTTCTTGGAGTGTTCCAGACCCCTCAGGGCCTTCCACTCTAGCCTGTGTTTGTCATTGCCATGTGCATTCAAAGCTGCCTTGACGGTGCTCTCAGAGAGTCCCACGAATGGCTCGGGGCCCACAAACAGTTGCTCCGAGCCCTTTCTGGCTAATTCATCAGCCTCCTCATTGCCCTGTAGCCCTGCATGCCCCGGAACCCACACCAGTCTGACTGTGTTCTTCCTGCCAAGTTTGTTTAAGGCCTTAACACAGTTCAGGACCAGTCTGGAGTCTACCCTACACGAGTCCAGAGTCTTGAGAGCAGCTTGGCTGTCACTGAGAATATACACAGTCCTGTCAGTGACATTACTGTTGATATTCTCCTGAGCACAGGCAATTATAGCATAGGTTGCCGCTTGGAAGACCGTTGCATATTTGCCCATGCTTTGGCTCACCTTGCAGTCGTTGGTATAGATACCAGCGCCCGATCCTGTTTCCATTTTGGAACCATCAGTGTACCAGATGAGACAACCCTTGTCAGGGGATTGTAGACCTTGTCTCCATTCGTCCCTCGTGGGGACCTTTATTTTAAAATTCTTTTTGAATATGTGCAATGGTTGCATGTTGTCGCATCCCATGCTCATAATCCTTTTGAGATCCTTTGAAATCTCCAATTTTGTGTGTCGTGTTACCGGCATGTTGACGCTCCACAGCCCATGCACAGATAGTCTGTGTAGCGCCTTAATCGCCTCTGACTCCACAACAATGTGTAGCGGCGTTAGATCCAGCAGGACCTCTAACGCTGCCGTTGGCGTAGTCGGGAACACCCCTGTTATTTAGGTAAGGTAGTAAGAAGAGTGTGGGGCCCAGTACTGATCCTTGAGGAACACCAAAGTTTAAGAAGGCGCAGCTGCTGACAGAAGAGTCGATCTTGACACACTGTGTCCTGTCAGAACACAATTTGATCAACGAGTGAAGCTACTGCACCTTCTGTCGATTTCCCACTTCTAAAGTTAAACTGGTTTGGAGCAAGTACGTTGTTTCCACTCAGGAAGCGAATGAGGCGTGTATTTAGCAGTTTCTCAAGGATTTTAGACATTGCAGGTAAGTCAGATATCGGCCTATAGTTGTTTACACTGTCCCTATCCCCACCCTTATACCCTTTTAAAAACTTTGGGAAATATGCCGTTTTTCATAGAGATGTTACATACATATATGTGTGATGACTGGGACTAATGTGTTTGAGCAAGATTGTAATATCTTTGTTAGGATTTCATCCCAATCAGTAGCACTATCTCCACGTAGACCCTGAATAATTCGCTGGACCTCACGTTCGTCGGTTGGAAGGCGAGCAAGCGAGTTCAGTGTGGTATTGTCATCGAGCGTGTGTGTGTCATTTTGAGATGTGGCCCCAAATTTCTCTGCTAATTCGCTACCTATGCTAGAAAAATACTCATTTACTCTATTCACTGACGCCATTGGATTAGCTTCAATTTTCAACAGTTCTTTTGGAGTGCTTTTTGCTCTGTTCGTTTGAGTAATATATTTAATTACTTGCCAAGTGGCTGTCGGATTTTTTTTTTATTTGCAGTTCAAATTCTTCATGAGCAGTTTTAAGTATTCAGCTATTTGTTGCAAAAATTACGGTACCTGACATAGGTAACTTTAAGAATGTAATTACTCGAATCAGTTCTCAATTGTTGGCACATAGAATCACGATTTCCTATACATCTCAATAACCCCTTTGATATCCACGGTTTAAGAATTTTATGCTTAGATGATATATGCTTTGTTATGGAGTGTGTTTTTATTACGGACCTCATAATTGTAACCAACCTATCCGCTGCTAAATTTGGATCTAATGTACCTAAGACCACACTGAAGTCAGTGTCCGAGGGATAGTCCACTTTGACGATACTGGTTTGATTTCTGGGATGATTTAGGGTCTTTTCAATATTAATAAAGATAGGTGCATGATCGGTAATATAAGTATCGAATATTAATGTGGTAGGTTTTAAGTTTGATTTTAATAAGATATGGTCTAAGCAGCTTTTGTCTCGTGTAGGCAGATTATGAGTAGGTAGTAGACCATGCGAGGCGGTTAGGTTTAGATACTCAGATACTTGTTGGTTCACATGGGTTGGGATGGTATTTATATTGACATTACCAATAAGGACTATATTTTTATAGTTGGATATGTCCCTAAGATTAATGTCGAGTCCATTTAGAAAACCATCAATATTACGAATACAGGGAAGGTAATATACAGCAATGATAGCAAGTTTTGTAGGTTCAACTTTACAAATCAAACTGTCTGACCCTGCAATATGCGGTTAAATAATTTTATGAGATAATTATTATTTAACGCAGATAATCAGTCCTTCTTTTTGATCCTCGTTTGGTAGCCCACATATCCGTCAATTAATGGAATGTTCGCTGTTTTGCTTTACCAACACTCCGTTAGAGCCATAACATCAGGAAGTATATGCATTGAGTGCAATATCTATATAATAATACGTGAAGCAAAAACTTTGTACCCCTTTTTACGAAAATTGCGCGGACGGAGCAGTATGAAATTCGGCACAGTTAAAGTTTCTATGGAGAAGGAGGGGCGAATCCTAATATTTATATAAAATATGCATTAGAAATATATTAAATTAATGAAAAAGCACTACACGCACACAACCATGCATTTGACATACGCAGTCGAATTGCGTTTGTAGTATTTTGGCATTGATCGGCTGATGTAGTACTATTCTTCGTAACTATGGTTACATATAATATCAATATATAATTACATAATATATCAGCAATATCTTACTTTTAAATCAATTATAGTTGAATTTAGAACACTAGGCGACCGCTATTAATATAGTAATGTCGTCAAAATTTCGATTCACACTACGTATATTTACATGCATTATTTTTATTGAGGTACCGTGATCATTTATGAGACTAGCGCATTGTTCAGGCTTACAAGTATACGAGTGTACCGTGCCAAGTACATCCAATTCGTCTGATAAAGAAACTAGATCTAACATTTATAATGAGTAAATATATCAAAAATGGATATACCAGAAAATAGTGTCAGATTCAACTTTTGTATCACTATCAGGACGTAGTGCACATTAGAATTAATACTAACTCGTAGAGATAACAATTACATCTATTTTTATACCTTCCAGGTCTTTTAAATTGACTACTATGTCGAATAAGTATGAATTGTATTTAGTGTATAATATATGCTTGTAGCATGTGAAATATCTAATTTTGTAGTCTCAATCTTACTATGTGTGTGCGGTATGGTATGAAGTTTCTTGTTTGAGTAATAATCTATAAATAAACTTAGTTCTACTATTAAGTACAATAACCGTGAAGTTGATAATAAATACTAATAATACACAAAAATATTTAGTTTTCAGTATAACAACATGACTACACTTATAGCCGAGATTGATCTGATAAAAGCTATTTATGTTGTTGATTGAGGAGTTTTCTAAGGCACAATGGAATTTTGATATTGATTGCCTCAGTTCCCTCTCGTTCAAGAAGAAATAATCTTATATTGTGAGACCAGCAAAATGACTCCCAAACTGAATTTCGACAAATCGTTCTACGACAAGATTTTACTTCGACAACATGAAACTCCAATACGTCTTCAATTCGACAATATTTTAGTTTGATACAACTTACGCGCGACACTACTGTACTCCGACAAAGCGTTTCTTCGGCATGACTTGATTAAGAAACGATGTGAGTTCGACGACATTCTTCTTAGACAACACTGCTAGTCCGACATAAGTCAAATTCTACATACACTACGCTGAAATACTGTATACTTCGACAATATCTTAAATCGAGGTGACATATCTAAGACACGATGCTACTGCGAAATTATTAGATACCTACATATAATAGTTTGACTCAGGGATGTTGCGAATATTTGCATCCGCATCTGCAATTATAGCCGCAGTTTGGGAGACCAACAAAATTTAAAGTTGTTATTCTTAGCGAAGTTACTTGTTTCGTAGAACAACTATCTGAGTGAACCTGGAAGATGTTCGGCGATAAATATCGAGGTAAGTGGCCCACTAAGTCCTATGTGTTCAGTGTTCAGTTTTTCAGCCATAGGTTGCTCTTTATTGAATGCTCGTGACGGCTTTTAACACCTGGTGCTTTATAGGTACTGCGGTGAACTCGCAGACTATCGGTCTGTTTGTACCTTTTTTACTGGGCATTCGGTAGACATCTCGTAGTTCAGTGTTATCTACTGTTGTCTGAATGGCTTTACAGGTCTATATTATTGTGGATTGGGGGTCGCAGATAGTTTCGTTTTCACGCTGTGAAACATTTCTAATTTCAATAGCTGACGAGCGTGAGGAGTTCTGTATATCTATGATCTTTTGCTCTTACTCTAAGATGCCATTTCGTTGTTCCATTCGCTCTTTATCTAGCTTTTCTATTAGCTGCTAATACTCTCATATCCGCTGTTTATAAATTCAATGGATTTTTCAATTTCATTGTTTGTGTTTTGAATTGGTATATTTTGCTGCTTCACTTTTTTCTTTTTTTTTTTGTCTTGGAGCACTTTGGCGCATACCTCTCCGCGGGGTGACGGAGAGATTATGTCGGACTCACCGGGGAATGATGGTGAGTGACCGGTAATACCGACTAAACCTACCACGGTGTTCTTCGACATAACCGCAATCGGCGGGGCCGCGCGAATCGTTTTCACATGCAATCGCGACCCCGCCGAGGTTCCGGCCCGCCGTATGAAACGGCAGGCCACTACACAAATTGACAACCACTAATTTTACTGTCCTCCTGAGGGCGGGACGGACACACGATACAGAGGCGCGCGTAGGAACACGCACGCCGCCTCTCGGACCTGGTGCTGATCGGGTGGTGGGCAGGCCCACGAAGCCCACCACCCCCAGGTCAATCCTCAGGGTGGCTGGAGGTCGTCTCGCGCCCTTCGGCGCCCGGCTCTGCGGTTGGGGAGAGGGTTTAAGCGTTCCCTCTCCCGCTCCGCCGCCTCCTTGATGGAAATCACTTCCTTACAGAAGGAGGCGACGGCGCTCCACGACCTCTCACTCCGGACCATAGAGTGAACTACGGCCGGGAGCGAGAGGGCAACCGATCCGACTGATTTGGATAAAACTTTGCTCACCGATAGACCATGCCCTGGGATAACATATAAAATTCTTTATAACCGGTTTGCGTGCGATAATACTTCAACTATTATGTTATTTTAACAACACTTGAATTCTGAACTTATCAATAGGTGGCGTTGTCATAATAATGCTAATTGGAGGATCTTGAATGTAATTTGAATTCTTAACTTTTTAAGAAATTCTGAAATATTAGTATTTCAATATTTAAAACATTATCTCTTTGTCACTCGTACAATATGTATACATTACTAGCTACCAACTGAAGGCATACCGGGATAGAAACGTCCTTCATTATCCAGGACACGGTCTATCTACATGAAGTTTCATCCTTAAACCCGTTTCACGGTTTAAGCGCGATTAAGTTACAAAGATCTATATATTCAAACATCATAATTATATTAGTTTTTACCTAATTAAAAACTTCTTGACACGGGCTTTTTCTCAGTAGAAGAAGGACTAGGCCATAGTCCACCACGCTGGCCCAGTGTAGGTTGGTAGACTTCACAAATCTTCGAAATCTTTATGTAGAACTATCAGACATGTTGGTTGCGTTACCATGTTTTCCTTTACCGTTAAAGCTAGCGATAATTAACTATTAGATAAGCATACAGTTTCTCAAACGGGGATTCTTAAACTTACAGATTAGTTCGTAATGTTTTATCCGTGGTATCAAACTTAAGACCTCTGCGTGGTAGTGCAAAGGTCTTCCCACTAGGCTATCGTTGCTTCAACCCATTATGATAAGCCTGGTCTCAGAGCATAGTGCAATGTGCTACCCACGAATCTAAGACGTGCAGTATGATTTATATACTATCCTTAAAATTGACGGTGGCTTTCACTTTTATAATGCTAGAAAAGCGGGTAAAAATATTAGTGTACGTAATCTGTAATTTGGTTGCCCGTAAAGTATTCTACCTAAAATAAAGTACAAACTGTATGCGTGTATTAAAAATATAGCTAGGACTAGGAGTTAGGAGTTAGAATACACTGTTACTACATTTTGGCCAGCTCCTAATTTGGTTGAGAACGGACCAGAAAATGATCTAGTTCTCCAATTAATTTCGTTGAAATGCCTTGTCCGAAACTCGGTCCTTTGTCTCCGTCCGTCCGGAAAAATTTACAAGCATCCAACATGCTGTAAACTTCTCCTTAAATAATTCCCGTGTAAGAGGTATCTTTATTTTCTCCGTAAATGATTCCAAGGGTGGTGACTTTTTAATTATGTATGTTCATAGTACATACATAGTCTCACACCCACATCATGGAAGTTCATCATCTAAGTAGAGGTGTACTACATCCACACTTCGCCTTCTTTAGTTTTAGCACCACGTAATTAAAGGCGAGCATATTACTGTTTACGTGCTACTACTGAAAAATATTTAATGTATATTTGCCCAAATCGAATCCGAGACCTCACATACAGCAGTCGCTTTCAATATCGCTGGGCCGCCGAGACAATCATACAAGACACCTACCAGAAGAATGATAAAACTCATTTACCTTAATCTACCCCTACAGGGCTTCCCAATAGCTTCATATCTTGATATGCGCCTCTGCGCGCGCTGGTTTGATAATGTGTTAAGTACATATCTCGGAATGTCTATGTAAATGCTATCTTTCATCGGATTAACTATTTAGTGATAACGGATAGTGTTCATAGATAAAAAACCTATCTAGGCTAATGATTATAAATGATCTCGATATTATTTAATTTGTTCATATTAGAGTGGAAATGTGAGTTTGATTGAGAAGTTGTATTGATTAGATTATATTAGAACTAGGATAGTGTTATAAGAGCTAAGTGAAAAAAGATGACGCAATAACAATTGAGCAAGATTTAAGTATGTTTGTTTTATTTTAAAAGAAAACTTCCGCTCTAGGAATAAAACAACTATCACAAATAACACATAAACTCTGAACAAATATTTGTGAAGCACGCTAAATTTTGTTCCATGTGGGATTCGATCCAACAATTAATCACTATTTCATTTATGCAGAATAGTGGGTGTAGTTCCGTTCACCTATCTAGGTTACAGAGAAATCTAAGTTACGGAGACGTAACTAGTTGCCCTAATAAAAAAAAACAAATTAGCATCACTCTTGTCTTTTTGAAGTTCGTGCAAGAATATATTTTTCTTTTAGAATTCGTTATGTAAATAATGAATATAATTACACTAATGCATACAAACTAAAATGTTATCCTTGGTAAATTTTTTTTTTAAATAATAGGTAGTTAAGAAGGAACCAAATAAATGAAAAAGGAAGTATACTTAAGCATATGTACTGAATGTACATAAATAGATAAGATCTGACTGCATGAAAGGGGTACGGAGGTTTAAGTGATCGCCTCGCTGCTCGTGCAGTGGCAGCATCGGGTGTTGTGGGATTGATCGAAAAATACGTGATCCAAATCTGGGATTTTGTGTGAATGTTAGTGAATTTGCCTGTGGTAAGGAAGTAGAATAGAGGAAATAATTGTAAAAGATATAAAAAAAACGATTGTAAGGTCTTACATGTTATATCGGCTTATAGTTTTGTAAGTCAACGGGAATAGGTGTTTGTTATATTGTCAGAGTCTCGCAGATGGCAAAAGGTGGCCCGAAATCCTAACAATTTCTCGCTTCTTTACTCCTACCAGAAAACGTTTACAAAGTAATATTTTCCAATGATTGCATTAGAAAATTCAAAGTTCACAGATATCGATCTCCTCTAATGTGGGTTAAAGGTGTGTATATAATCATGTCGTAAGTAATTTGTTATATCTAGTTTATATAACAGCCGTTACGTTTTACCGACATGAGCAACAGAAAGTGATATTGAGAGTGATAGGTATGTATGTTCCTTTGTTTCTAACTCTCTCTCTTCGTATAGAAGATCTTGACCTATGAGAAATTATATAGGTATTCTATATTAATTCCAATATTAATTTAAGTTACACTACTTGAGATCGTTGTCCTGACACGCAGAGGTTTAAAGTTCCATAACAAAGCAAGCATCTCTGACTTTTCGAAGCGCGTGTTAAATAACTAATTGGCTCTCGATGACGTAATGGTTAGTAAAACTGACTGCCACGCCTGAGGGGTTCTATTCCCGCACAAGTCAAACATTTGTGTGCATGAACATGGATGTTTGTCTTGGTTTGGGTGTTTCTATGTAAAATATGTACGTATTTACAAAAAAATATATATGTATGTATGTTTATCCATTGTCTAGTACCCATAGTACAAGCTCTGCTTAGTTTGGGCTAGATGGTGTTGTGTGTAAGTGATAGAATATTATATTATTATTAATTACAGATCGTTTTAACGGTAAAAAAACATCGTGAGAAAATCTGCATGTCTACGAGTTCTTCATAATAACAATAATACATTTTATTTCGCAAAATAAGTACACAGTTTTCAAAACAGCAAAGCTAACACAATATTAGGTAAAGACAATAATTGTTCGAAGACTTGTACCCGAATTAGGATTTAACTTGGGTACCCTCTCAATTTATTTTAAACATCATGATCTTTATTATAATATTCTCAAAGATAAGTAAAGTTTGTCATCTCGCACCGTGTCAACGTGGTGGACTAAGGCTTAACCTTTCACACACTGAGAAGAGGCCCGTGACCAGCAATAGGACGCTCTATGTAGAGCGCTGATATAATTATACAGCGTCTTATATATTAAAAAGCGTGTGGTGCTTTCTAAGATATTTTGATAACCCCCAGCCCACGATTTATTACATAAAAATTATCAAATTATTTTCTACTTTTTAGTTTGCTTTTTTAATAAAGCGTGGCTTTTAGTTCTTTAAGCTTTTATTTACTAAATTCTTCTTAAATGCAAACTCAGCAAAATCTGATCAAGAACAGTCGCAAGAGGCAGACCTAAGCGAACGTTTCTTGGTTAGAACGGAGACGTTCTGGATAAAGGCTAGGCTAAGAGCACCTTAAACCGGCGAGCGTGTATGAGTAATGTGATGAAGGTGAATGGAGCGAGAGAAATGTGTCAGGATCATAGCAAATGGCAATCCGTAGTCTCTGCCTACCCCTCTGGTGAACGGGCGTTGATCTATGTATTCACCTTCTGTTAAACGAGGTAAAACTGTACTTGGCGTTCCACAGGGCTCCATATTAGGTCTCAACTATACCGCTATGTGAACAGAATGTAGTATAACTTGTTGACATGGCATAGAAACCTGCACATATAATTACACTGAACTTTCTAGAGATATAGAGGATAGATTCATTAGATAACAAGAAAATATGCAAAGATTGCTGGAAATTTCTTAGTGCTTCTAAATTTAGCATATCATCAATCAGTATGATTATAATTCAGTAATAGTCAATCTATCGTCAGTAATACTTCAAAGCGTGCGATCCTTACAAATCGCGTCACCATTTAGTACTCAGACGTCTTAACGCTATATAACAATATCATAAATCTATTTGCTTATAGTTATTATAAGATTAACCTATTGTGTAGTAGCGGTACACCGGCGGCCAGACGCAATAGGTTTTCAATGTTGTCTAGTATTTCAAAAATGCATATATGAGCAGCGATAGTCTAGTGGTAGACCGTAAGACTGCCATGCAGAGTTATTCAGAGGTCTTCAGTTCGATACAGAGGCGCTTATTAAGTAGTTAATTATCGCTCGCTTTAACGGTGAAGGAAAACATTGTGAGGAAACCTGCATGTTTGAGAGTTCTCCATAATGTTCTTGAATATGTGAAGTCTGGTATCCCGCACTGGGCCAGCGTGGTGGACTAAGGCCTATCTTTTGCCCACACTGATAAGAGCAGTCCGCAGTGGGCCCGTTTAGTATCGTTAGTATCGGGCTGGTATTATTATAATTATTATATGCCAACAATTGATAGGTTATTGTCTTCTGTTTACGCGAATGTTATTCATTGAAATTAAACTACTAATACGGATTTTATCGCGTTGTTTATTTGACACTCTTTTACATAATTAAGAAACTGTTACACTACATACTACTACTATTAAACTTTACTAATTTTGAAGCTAATTAAATTATTAAAACTGTTATATCTGTTTTGATTTAATTTTACACTTTCCCCGAAATTTGTCAAATAAACAACGCGATAAAATCCATATATAGTAGTTTAATTTCAATGAATTGATAGGTTTATAGTTATTGTAATACAAAATTATTTATGACTAGTTCGTTGGTCTCGGAGTCAAATAATCGTGTGGTCTCAGTTATTAAAATTATCTGCTAGTATTTTCTCAATAGTATCATGGAGTCTGGCAATAGGCTCGCATATTACGTGTGGCTTATAATATAGCTAGAAATGCACACCCATCTCTGTCTAGCATTAGATACTCATGCGCGTAAACCCGCATTTGAAGATTAATAATATATGTATATGTAACCTATCTTTATATAAGTAGCTGTAACAGTGATAAAAACTAAGAATCTGATCGAAGCTGAATAAGGCAAACGAATGGTAGTAAAAATACTTAAGATTTTAACTCTTATAAAATTTAACGACGTTCTTCAGATATAACGAATAATAATGTTAACCTATCAAGTTTTAGAATGCCAGACATAATTAAAAACCATATTGGCCGGTGTGCCACTGCGACTCAATAGGTTAAAGAAATAAAAGGATTGTATGCAACCGATTCCAGATCGGTCCTTATGAAAAGCCTTGGAGGCCTATGTTCAGTGGACTTCTATCAGCTGAGATAATGATGATGAAACATTTTGAAGTGTCATCGCTATCTTTTCTCGAAGATATCAGTATCAGTCTCGTGGATAGGGATGAGTTAAATAGGCAAGATAGCTCACCCCTATAAGATAGATCGAATAACGAGTCCGAGTGAACCGTGTCTATCAATCGCCACGCTCAATCATTTAGATATTTGCAAGTATAATTAATTGCCTATGCTATCAACATCTCAAGTTAATAACAAGTATGTAAATAAGGCAACGAAAATATATAAATATAAATGATTAAGACGTAGTTAAGATGTTATCTTAAGATCTTTGTTTTGAATGTTGACTGTAAGTTTGTGGTTGCCAATTATATGGTGGATGGCTTGCTTATGGAATTGTCCCTGTCTTGCTGGCAACCGTTTTAAAGGTAGCATTTGAAGTAAAATCTTCTCCCTTGCCTTTATCATTCCCAAGTCACTTGGGGTCGGCTGTTCTAGTTT
This sequence comes from Catocala nupta, assembly GCA_963675205.1. Taxonomy (NCBI): domain Eukaryota; kingdom Metazoa; phylum Arthropoda; class Insecta; order Lepidoptera; family Erebidae; genus Catocala; species Catocala nupta. Next base: position 19,161,762 of record OY776104.1, read on the forward strand.
AACCGGATTTGACTGGATATCAATTTTTACACGGAGCGGCTGCCACCTGACCTCCACAACCCGAAGGCTAACAATACCCTAAGGCTAGACCAGTGTCAGGATATGATAGGGCACTGACTTCCCAATAACGACTGCCATAGATGTTCATGGCAGCCGGGACCGACGGTCTTAACGTGCTCTCCGAGGCACGGAGCAGGCGATAATTCTCAATCAATACGCAAATAATATCGAAAAGACATATAACTTCCAAAAATCAGAGGTGCGCGACGTGGTTCGAACCCGGGACCCTCTGCATTGCAGTCTTTTGGTCTCCCCACTGAGCTAAAATCAGAAACTAAAATATAGGTCGGAAAGTAATACTTATGAAAGTCAAAGTTGCACTTATTAATGTGAATTACCATTTACCTGTTGTCTTGTTCAGCAAAGCAAGGATGTAGAACCGGCATGAAACTCACGGCCACTCTTTTTAATCGCCACGTTTTAAATATTGATTATTTTACAAATCAGTTCTATAAGGAGTAACCATCAACTATTTTCTAAACTGAAACAATAAGTAGTATTTGAAGGTTAGCCTCCCTCATTTATGGTAGAATCTCTATGGCGTAAACCTCTATGGCGTGGTTAGTGTAACTGACTGCCACGCCTGAGGTCGCGGGTTCGATCCCGCAGAAGTCAAACATTTGTGTGCATGAACACGGATGTTTGTCTTGGTCTGGGTGTTTCTATGTATAATATGAAAGTACTTACAAAAAAAAGTATATATGTATGTTTATCCATTGTCTAGTACCCATAGTACAAGCTCTGCTTAGTTTGGGCTAGATGGTGTTGTGTGTATGTGGTAGAATATTATTATATTATTAATAGGAGCATATACCTACATGTACATAGAATAAAAACAATGCAAGATCATATTGCAGTCCGAGTTGAAGTTTAAACTGTTAAGATTAGTGAAACAAAATTGTAATATTTACAAAACCAAAGCCGACCAGTTGCCATAAGTAATACCCATTTACGAGTACGACGCATGGGCCAGCCCTGGGTGAGAATGTTGGTTGATTACATACCTACTTCGCCCGTTCCTTTTACATCCCCAATTTTTAATAACTCCCTCTTGAAGGTTGGTAAGTGCACAGTGCTATTTTTAGCAATTATAACCTACGATAATCGCCATTGGTGTATCTAAAGTAATCGATAGGACCCTTAACAGCGATGGTTTACATACAACACTAGAAAATTGACTTGAAACTTATCATCCTGCGGTGGGCAACAGATAGTTCTGGGGTTAGGCATTGGCCTTCTCTTTTAAAGAGTTAATGAAAAATAATTATAACCTCCTTGCCGTGACTTATTTAACCAAACAACTTTTATTATAAAACTTTTCATAATTTATTAATTTGTTTTCATAATAACATACAAATATTGAAATTGGTTGCTCTAATCGCATTAGAGACTACACGCGGTCGCAAAAGAAAGCAACGGCGTAAACAAACAACACAATGCACTGCGAGAGAGCAATAGATTTAGACATATAAAAAATCTTATATAGAAAAGTATTGAGTTAAATAAAAAGCGGTGGAACGAATGTTATTAAGTATGACATAAAGAAATCAAAAGTAATTTGTTATTAGTATTTTTTAATTAACGCCAATGATAACCGCTTAACATCAGAAAGCCTCAAGTTTGTAAGCAGATTATTAATATTGTTATGAGAAAAAGCACATACTTGGCAAAGACAGAATTAACAACAAAAACAGAAAATGATACTTCGTAGTTGTATTTTTACTGCGAAAAGCTAGCAGATATGTACATAGTACCGCCTTGATAATATAGCGCCTTCAGGCTATCTGGAAATATTTGATCTTAGGAAAACAACACTATAACGTTTATATATAACTGTGACTCTTCTATTATTATAAACGATTACAGTTTGTTTGGAAAGGTAATCGGTAATCGAATTCGTGATGTGTCGATTAAAACGGCCTCTTTACTATCGCTGTTCAACGATCATCTGTCAAATGGGATTTCGTATTTGAAACGCACTATAGGGTATTTAGGTGCGGTCTTTTGCAAGACATAGATAGAAAATATTGTGAACTACGTGCTAGATGGTGGATGCCTACGAACGTATTTAGCCCGTTTTTAGGTTACCGTAACCATAGGGTTGCACCAACCTACCTGACCCTATTATAATCCTTAAGTATACGACGTCAATAGCAGAATTACTGGGCTTACAATGAATCCGACCTTTAAAAGGCTTCTATTATCTTTTTAGTCCTAATAGGCATAATATAGAAATATTCGATTGCCTAAGTAGCGCAGCGGTGAATGCGAGTGCTGTGCCTGAGGTATCGCGTCTGTTTTCCAAATCAGTCAAAGTGTTCATCGAGATTTCCTGTCAAAAAATTCTCATTTGCAATACATGTTTTGGATGACGAAATTTTGCCTCCTGTTACGTAAGACCTACAACCATGGCTAGCTAAGTCTTGCTATAATACATATCTGTCTATATCTTTGGAAGATATAGGCAGGCTATTTATGTATGTAAAAAAAAACCCAGGGTAGGTATGTGTTTGTTGTTACTGCGCCACCGGTAACTAGGTAAGAACAATCATAAAAATTAATTACCTATCTATGTTATCAACATCAGGTCAGTCGAGATAAGCCAATGGCCAAATTAACTTGCTGAAAAACATTTCGAAACCTTTGACATTGCAATTACATTTCGCACATCTATAAATGATTATAGTATGTGTAGATTATAGTATACATGTACTATCTAAATGTATATTTGTTTGACTTTATTTGTGATGGTATAGATATCTAGTGTTTACTGGATACTTGTATTACCACGAATAAATTTAATTACTGCAAAATATTACGAAATTTTTTACAGTTGATGTGTCATAGGCCTTAACAAACAATTCGCCACACTCACTCGCATTTGAACGAAGCGACGATGCACTGCTTAGCTTTGGTACTGTTATTACAATGAGGTACCGATCCGCCAGCGACCAAGACGTGTACCAGTGGCGAACGTGAAGTTGATGCTATGATCGCGGGTATGGTAAAGAAGGTGTGATTGAGCCTTCGTCCAGTCCATGGTGTTCACCAGTGGTCTTGGTGAAGAAAAAGGATGGCAGCATACGTTTTATTGTGGACTATCGTTGGCTAAATGACATCACAAAGAAATACAGTTACCCGTTGCCAAGGATTGACGACACTCTGGATGCGCTGCCGGGGATGAAGTTGTTTTCTACTCTAGACCTGAATAGTGGCTACTGGCAGGTCGAGATACACCCTCAAGATAAGGAGAAGACAGCATGCTCAACAGGCAAAGGATTGCAATTCAATGTCATGCCCTTTGGATTGTATAATGCCCCTGCCACTTTTGAGAGACTGATGGAACGGGTACTTACTGGATTGATTGGAGACGCCTGCCTGGTTTACTTCGACGATATTATCATAGTAGGACGCACCTTTGAGGATCACCTTCGCAACCTGGAACGCGTGCTCTCAAAGATTCCAGAAGCCAACCTGAAGTTAAGTCCAAAGAAATGCGCGTTGTTCAGGCGGCAAGTGAACCTATAAGGACATGTGGTCTCTGAAGAAGGCATCCAAGCGGGCCCGGATAAGATAATTGCTGTCAAGGACTGGCCAGTTCCGGAGAACAAGGCACAAGTCAGGGCATTTCTTGGTTTGTGCTCCTACTATCGATGGTTTGTTAAGAACTTTGCTGACTTCGCTCGGCCTTTGCATAAGCTCACCGAGGATAAGATAAAGTTCTGCTGGGATGAGAGCTGTAACGTCGCATTTCAGAAGATGAAGGAACATCTGTGTAATTCACCGATTCTAGGCTATCCCGACAATTAACATGAATTTGTAGTAAATACAGATGCCAGTAACACCGGTATTGGTGGCGTGTTATCTCAACGTAAAGGAGAGCATGAGGTTGTAATAGCGTACTTCAGCAAGGCCCTATCCAAACCTGAAAGGAACTACTGTGTCACGCGAGCACTTCTAGCTGTCGTAAAGACATTGTAGCACTTCAGCAAATATTTGTTGGGGCGGAAATTTCACTTGCGAACTGACCACGCTGCATTGAAATGGCTGCTAGACTTTAAAGACTCAGAAGGACAGGTAGCAAGATGGATTGAACAACTATAGGAATTCGACTTCGTAATAAAGCATCGCAGTGGCAAGTCACATGGTAATGCAGATGTCCTGTCGCGTAGACCATGTCCCGACCAGTGTAAGCACTGCGCCAGGCAAGAGGCTAAGCAAGAAGGACTAGTGTAGATGTTGAGGACGGACCTTAGCGAAGACTGGAAGGAAACTCTGCGGAGAACGCAACAAGAGGACAAAGACATAAGACCCATCCTCGAATGGAAGAAAACAGGTGCTTCCGGACCTCACTGGAGTAAAGTTGCTGCAATGAGCTCTATCACCAAGAGTGGATCCAGGATGAAGTTCTGTGCCGTAAATGGGAGAATGCTCGAGGTGACAAGTGTCACCTGCAAATGGTCGTGCTAAAGCTTAAGGTACTAGAAGTTTTACAACTCTATCATAATGGGAGTTCAGTAGGTCACATGGGAGTTAAGAGAACTCTGATTAAGATCCGGGAACGATTTTATTCGATCCATTGTCGAGAAGACGTTGAGGAATGGTGCCGCAAATGCACGAGTTGTGCTGGCGTGAAGGGACCACACATTCGCAGCAGGGGTGCATTAAAGGTGTACAATGTTGGAACCCCGTGGGAACGTATAGCATTAGATGTTACTGGACCGTTTCCTGAAAGTTAAAGTGGAAACTTGTACTTCTTGGTGGTCATGGATTACTTCACAAAGTGGCCGGAAGTGTTTGCAATTCCCAATCAAGAGACATCTACGGTGGCCGACAAGCTAATCCACGAAGTCTTTTGTCGTTTCAGGGTGCCCTTACAGATCCACAGTGACTAAGGTCAGAACTTCGAGTCTGAATTAGTATTTAAGGACACATGTCGTGTGATGGGTACCCACAAAACGAGGACAACTGCTTATCATCCGCAATCAGACGGCATGGTTGAACGATTTAACAAGTCTCTGGAAAGATATCTGGCGAAAGTTGTAGAAAGCAACCAAAGGGATTGGGACAAATACATTCAACCGTTTCTCCTGTCATACCGTAGTGCCGTTCACGAATGCACATCAGTAACACCTGTTTTCTCTAAATTCGGAAGAGAACTACGATTATCTGCAGACTTGATCACCGGCATCCTACCTAATTCTCCACAGATTATGCGAATGATTTGCGCAACAGGATGAATGATGTATACGAGCACATCAGACAGACCGGTTAGCAGATATCTGAGAGGATGAAGAACCGTTACGACTGGAAGGCGAATAATAACGGCTTCGGGGTAGAATCGCTGGTGTGGTTACATAATCCGGTACGCAGCAAAGGAAAATTTCTTAATTTGCAGGCAAAATAGGATGGAACCTATCGCATAGTCACTAAGATGAATGACGTCACCTACCGGATCCAGAAAGGACCATGAGGTACACCAAAGACCGTTCATGTGGATCGATTGGCGTGCTACTACGGATCCAACAATGTTCGGGACGAACATGTCCAAGAGGGGGGCAGTGTTACGCCCAGTAACATCTCTCGGCATTGTGGGGAAGACTCGGCAGTTCCGCCTAATAATTTATTAGAGTGCCATCTGTTGACGTCTTACGGAACTACGTAGTTCGTCAGTACGAGAAGAGTAGAGAGAACACTGGCACATTCTCGAATCTTCGTACTGTTTACATATCGGATATGACGTTTCTAGAAATCTCCGGAAACGCTTTAACCGCGTACAAAAGGCGAAGGCCAGCGCTCGCCGAGTCAGTTTACAATCGTAAGCGGTCAAGTATTTATTGAAGCGAACGGAAGCAAAAATACTACGGAGTATGAAGCAGTTACAGTGGAAAAGTGTAGTATAGTGTTTCCTGTGTTTTAAATTTAATTGTGTGCTAGAATAAAACGTGTTTTAGTCGGTAATATTGCTTACATTCTTATTCCTTGAACCCAGCACGTAACAGTACGAAGATTTTTGTACTATCCTGTTTCTAGTAATTATTACTTATTATTTTATTATATTATTAACACGTAATTAGCAAATAAGTTTTAGAGAACTATTATAATTAGGTACTTACTCGCTACGCCAATCGGCTTAATGTATATTTAATTATAAGTATTTTCTCTGCAAGAGATCTGTAAATCTTATGAGAAAATAATTATCTTAAAATTTAATTACATGCAAAACAAATTAATGTGCTCAAAATCTAAGCCGCTTATCAACCAAGCAAACTCTGCAACAACCAAAATATTAAATAAAAATCATTAATCATAGATGAACCCAACGCTACCTAGATCGCATGAAAAAGTGTCCACATTAAAAGGAGTGAGCTTACACATTAGATAATAATAATAATAATATTCTATCATATACACACAACACCATTTAGCCCAAACTAAACAGAGTTTGTACTATGGGTGCTAGACAATAGATAAACATACATATATATATTTTTGTAAATACTTATATGTTATACATAGAAACTCCCAGACCAAGACAAACATCCATGTTCATACGCACAAATGTTTGACTTGTGCGGGAATCGAACCCGCGAACTCAGGCGTGGCAGTCGGTTACACTAACAACTACGCCAACGAGGCCGACAACGATAGTGTAACTACAATATGAGTGAGCGTGATAAAACTACATTTACAATTCAGATGTCATCTCGGCTGTGTGTTTGGGTTGGTTACAATTTTTACTGGACAAGAAGCTACGAGTTGTCAATATTGTTATATAGAAAAGTACCATGTCATTTAAGGTAAAGAAGCTTCAGTCAAAAGCAAAATTAAGTACACCATGAAGTGTCATGAAACAACATCGATCGATCTGAGAGAAGTGAGTCACTCAAAAGTTTATAACAAGAAGACATCTAAATAATATCAGCTCTGTTTTTAAACTGTTCTACTGCTGGTCATGTGCCTTTCTGGTATGCACACTTCACAAATCTTTAAGAACATTATGGAGAAATTTTACACAGTCATGCAGGTTTCCTTGTGATGTTTTACTTTACCCTTAAAAGGAGCGATACTATCTATACTAATATTATAAAGCTGAAGAGTTTGTTTGTTTGGTTGAACGCGCTAATCTCAGGAACTACCGGTTCCAATTGAAAAATTATTTCAGTGTTGGATAGCATATTTATCGAGGAAGGCTATAGGCTATATAACATCACGCTACGATCCACGGAGGCGGCGTAGTAACCATAAACGCGGGTAAAACCGCGGGCACATCTAGTCTATACTAATATTATAAAGCTGAAGAGTTTGTTAGTCTGGTTGAACGCGCTAATCTCAGGAACTACAAGTTCGAATTGAAAAATTATTTTAGTGTTGGATAGCCCATTTATCGAGGAAGGTTAAAGCCTTAGCCTAAAGGCTATAACATCACGCTACGACTAATAGGAGCGTAGCAGCAATGAAAAATTTCGAAAAAAGGGAAAATTCTCTTTTACTAGCTAAGCTGCGCAACTTCGTAGCATCCGTTAATGTCAACTTAGTTATTATCCAAATCAGGGTCGCGTAAAAATCTTCGCAGGTTTAGAAGAAATAATATTTTTTATTATAATATACGTTAACCAACTGTAGCCACGCGGACTGTGTTCTGTGCGTCGAGTAAGTGAGTATTCCAATTAATAAACGCCACGGAAAGTACCTCTTGTAATAGTGATAGCAATTACCATAAGCATCATATTAAAGTGGAATCTCTGCAAGTCCGTAGGGACAATGCCTTATTGGCATGTTGTATTGTCGTTATATACATATGTACTTCATTTTGCATGCTGTGATCTCTTGTTGTTGAGAAAACACATGTCCTATTTTAGTATAAATCTGCCTTGTAATTAATGTGTATTTTTTGTTAGAGATTCAAAATAAAATAAAAATGATTTTGTTTAACTATCTTCTTAATTCTTATTTATTTTCTTCTGCCTACCTTTCGAGATATAGGTACAGGCGTAAGACTTTGTTTATGTAATTGTAGAGCGTTTGTATATTTGCCTACTGGTGTGCTCAGCATATCTTCTGTCATGATCGAGTTTAGAAAATTAGTAGATATTTTGACAGACATCTTTGTATAAGTGCATCTAGGCTTATTTGAATTAAGTTAACAGTGATTTACTTAAGTTTAAGTTTAGTTTAAAAAAAATTAAGCTATTTTACATATATGGATCTATGTATAAAATTCTTCCTAGCCTTTATTATTCCCAAGTCACTTGGCGTCGGCTTTTCTGGTCTAACCGGATTTGATTGGATATCAGTTTTTACAGTGAGCGGCTGCCACCTGACCTCCGCAACCCGAAGGCTAACGATACTCTAAAGCCTAGACCAGTATCAGGATATTATAGGGCACTGACTTCCCAATAACGACTGCCATAAATGTTCATGGCAGCCGGGTCCGACAGCTTAACGTGCTCTCCGAGGCACGAAGCAGGCGATAATTGTCAATCAATACGCACATAATTTCGAAAAGTCATATAACTTCCGAAAGTCAGAGGTGCGCGACGTGAGTTCGAACCCGAGACCTTGCATTGCAGTCTGTTGGTCTCCCCACTAAGCTATCACTAACTTCAGGATCTATGAATATATATATACAATTAAAAATATTAAAAGTCATTACGCCTAAATACATAACAAAGAAATTTAAAAATAAGAACGATGATTTGTTTAGATATTGCAACGTCATGAATATCTATAACAAGGTGGAATTTATGACTCTTGCTCAAGTCAACAAACCGGAGTTATTAATCGAAAAGACGAGGCCGGGATTTTTGAGATCTATTACTCATAAAAACAAATATGTACTACCTAAAGTAAATAATGTATACGGTATGCGAATTGAACGATACTTGGTTCCAAGTTACGTGAATAAGCTGCCTGAAAGATTACAAATACTATATAAAACGTGTTCGAAAGGTTACAAGTCAAAAATGAAGCACTTTTACATATAAGTTGTATTTACTTTAAACAACATTGGTACAAATTATATCCAAGTAACATTGATTGTCAATAAACGACTCGCCAGTACTCAGATAAACCCTGTGAGGTTTTCGTAGTACGGCAATGTATGTTGTAAAATTTAAGTAAATGTATTGGAAAAAAAAAATAAAAAAATTTTATAAAATACCATTCGTTAATTTAAAATGTAAGTATTAGTCAATTGTTGTTGTAATTTTCATCCTTTTATTATGTACTTGTCGAATCTTTAACTTCTTTAATACGCTCATTAACATCTGAGTCTTCTCCGAAGAGGTTAATGAAAACACTATGTGGGTCTGTGTGTCTGTCTGTTAGTGACAGTTTGTTAATGATAGGCATAGCTCCGGAACCACTGGACCGATTGCCTTGTAACTTGGTGTGCAGACAACTTGTCATCCTTCGGTCGAGTTTGAATATGGGCCCTGTGTGTCAAAAGACGCCCGAAATATAGGGGTATGACCTTGTATAAAGTCAAGGAATATCCAGAGTTTGTGGTAACCAATCATACTCTTATTTTCTCTATTGCACGGATGGCAGTGGTTGCCTCGTCACTGCCACTGCGCCGAGTGTTGTGGGTTCGAATCCCGCACAGGACAAAACTTTGTGTGATCCACAAATGGTTGTTTCGAGTCTGGATGTTCTTTGTGTCTGTTGTTTGAATGTTTGTAAAGTCACCCGCGATACAGGAGATATAGCTAGTTGTCTTTATTTAAATAATTAACTCAAACTTGTTCCAAAATTACTTTCTTTTTTTCTTTCTTTCTTTAATGGTTTACTAAAATACATTGTGTAATAAATCGGTGTGCTTTTGTTTAGGTATATGATCAAGCTAAAAATAATAATGTTTGTCGAAAAAAATAAAACGGAACAAGAGCTAGTTTCTATTTCACTATTATTTTTATTGTTTGTCTCGTTAATAAGAATCTGTACTTATACTACAATAGATGTGCCCGTGGTTTCACCCGCGTTTATGATTACTGCGCCGCCACCATGGGTCGAAGCGTGATGTTATGTAGCCTATAACCTTCCTCGATAGGTAAATAAGCTATCCCATAATAAAATAATTTTTTAATTCGAACCCGTAGCTCCTGATATCAGCGCGTTCAACCAAATAAACAAACAAACTCTTCAGCTTTATTATATTAGTATAGATGCACTTATACAGACATTGATGAAGACGAATCTTAAGTATTCTTCTGCATGTATTCTTTTAAACTGTCAATCTTTTGAATGTCAGACATAATTGAAAGATGATTGAGTCTGGCCGCCCGTGTGCCGTTGGCACCCAATAGGTTAACATGAATGTATTATTTTAAGTATTGCGATGTGTAGTATGTCTGCCACATTCTCGGAAAAGATGCGACTGTTGTGCTGTCTTAGATTCGATTATCGGGTCGTGAAAATTTCTTGGGGTTTTCTGTACAGGAGTTCTCTGCGGCAGCATGAGGGGCTTAATAATAATATCTAGCGAAAGTATATTTGTAATACACATCTACTTACCTCTTTAGTGATATAAATATAAACCTGAGACTATCTTTTTCCAGAGATGAATAAACCACTAAATTCATAATAAATCACTAAAAAAAGACAGTTAAATAATAAAAAAAGATGAAAATATATAGTGGATCGTTTATTTGATCGATGAAAAAGTCGTTTTATATCTGTATTATGCGACTCTTACAACATCGAACAAATCAATCAACGATATTTGACTTAACATTTACATAATTAAATAACCACAGTAATTACCAGCATTCTAATCACAGTGCGTCAAAATTCCGATCTTGTATCACGTCTGTTTGTGAACAATAAGTAGCGGTCAGTCGTAAACCTAGCCGAGCAGTTTCCCCCCAGAGGGGCAGTGGCATTTAAGCCAAACAGGGGGATTTCTTATCTGATTGTGTAATAGGCATCGTTGGGAGTCAGGAGTGTTTGCTGGGAGGCAGTCCGCGGTCGTGCGCAGTTACAAACACACGTTCCCTCGCGTCAGTACGGTCAGTAGCCGACTGACCGTCGCCGTAAACACACGGATTGCTCGCGAACACTATTTTTCACAACATTATCATCGACCTTGGCGCTATTTCGACGCGGGAGTTCGGTCAGAGCCGGCAGCCGTACCACGTGTGAGTATCTCCAGATTTACGACGTTCTACTATCGAATGTAGGCGTCGATTTAATTCCAAATTATTCACAAAATTTTCCCCAAACCCGTGTTGATTAGATAGATAGAATTTAGATTAGTGGTACAGCATGTTATTGCGGTGTAATGGGAAACATTTATACCTAATACATGACAATTTAATGAAACGAATAAATTAGCAATATATTACATAGTATGTGAATATGGTTGACAGTGCTTTGAATTTAGAACGCACTGATTGTTTTTTAAAAGACAGATTATAAATATTTTATGTTCGGAAATCAAAGTTCGGAAAGTGCATACGGATATATGAAATAGAAGAATAGATAGCCATTTTATTTTTATATGATGGCCAGAATCATGGAATTTATTTCTTTATATAAATTTTTAATACAGCTTGTTTTTTCTATTTCTGTCAACAAATCATGACAACGCATTTCATCTGTATAGATATCAGCGAATTTTATTGTCTCTATAAAAATTGTTTTGTTTTAATTATATGGCAAAGACTTATATTAAATATCTACAGATAAATATTATGACATTGAACTGATAGTGAAGGTCAATAATCTTTTTGAGCGAATTTCTTTGATATACAAATAAAATAGTTTTTTATAGTGTGTCTATTATAGACGTTACATAAATGTTCTGCAATTAATGAGAACTTGTTGTGTTTAATGTGTGAATCTATTTAAGATATTTGTTGCAAATGGTTGAATGTAATTTTATTTCTATTTACTTCCATTTATTAAAGTTATAATGTGTACGAGAATGTATAAGTAATACGTTTCGCTACAAATAAAGTTGTGCACGTTTTGATTCGAAAGGGCTACCTACGTCTGGTGTACGTAGAGAAAACTAATATAAGTGCAAAAATGGTTTGGAATCATTAAGATACTTTATAATAATACGTTTAATTAAGCATGGCAATAATAATAAACGACTTTATAAACCTGTTTATTATGTATTCAACTTTTAAAATTACGGTTTTTTTACTTTTCTATATATCTACTTTTCAGCAGACGTTTTTTAGTTATAATATATTCGCGTAAACGGTAAACAGTACTCCATTACCATGTTATATTATATTAACAAAGAATTAACTAACAGATTACTGTAAAAATAATAATTTCTTAAATTTTGTTAAAATTAAAGACCTATCGGCGTTAAATCCATGTCTTAAGCATTTTTTTTGAGTAATATCGTAGTTTATGTTGCACTGAACATATACAAGAATATTTTAAAATAAAGTAGGTACTCTTGTATTTGTCTGCGTAGGTATCTGTTATCATTAAGTTACATTATTTTATAAATACTCTTACGTATTCATAAATATTGACTTCATTGATCATGTTGAGTGTCAAATTAATACCTAACATTTCAAAATTAGATAACCCTAATAACAATAGAACACATTGTAACTACGGGTGTGTGTGTGTGTATGCGTGTGTGCCTGAAAATGAAGTAGGTACGTTCATAAATTAATTGTCTACACGCGCGCGTTGAACGTTTAAGTACTCGTCAAATCGTTCTTAAATCATTTTCGCCGACGTCACCATCAACTGCAATCATTATTTTTGATGAGATCATTATTATGACAACAAGTAAACGCAAGTAAACAACAGTATAAGTGTATATAAGTATATGAAAAAGTGTCAACGCCGTGTTAATAGGATCTACTGAATAAATATTTGATTCTACAAAATGTTTGGGTACATATTCAATAATGCTTGGAGCTGTCAAACAACTTTAGTTATTTTATTCATTTTTGTTTTCATATTTTCACTTATATTTTTTATGTTTCCTTTCTCTCAAAAATTGTAACTTGGGAAGAAGCGAGATAGCCTCAACACAAGTATTTTATAACTTACTGGGGCAGCCTCATTATAATGTAACCAAAACTATGAGATCCAATAAAAATATTTCTTTTATTTTTTTATTTATTCATATGTACATAACTGTGTAGGCATTATAGTCTGTTTTAAAAACGAAGTCTATTTTGACACTTCATAGCACGTAACTCTGCACTTTTCATATAAATTGCTTATAAACAATAATTACTTATGGTACTAAAGACTATTTAAAAATAATTAGAATCTATACAAAACATTATGTAATTGTTTCACAAACATAATTAATTAATCTAATTTCTATTGTATTAGTCTTAAATAATATAAACATCGAAATAAAATAACATTTTACTATAATACCATGGTTATGCACTAAGGTAATACATATTTTTACTTTCAGTCATATAGACGCGACAATATGAATCGGATAAAATTGAACTAATTCGAGGTAAAAACAATTGTCCGAGAAATACTTTTGTAAATTTGTATTTGGCTAAAATTATTATTACGTTGCAACGTACCTTAAATCTCATTCTGCAAACCCTTCATATATTTTTTTTATCAAAAATGAATTTGAAGATGTGATATTGGACATATGGTTTAAATATCCCATAGTTTTTAAAGAGTATTTGTCTTGAAAATCAGAATCTGTTATACCACATTTATTTCACCCTTATACTAAGTGTGGAGTAAGAATGTGATACTAGGAATTAATCAAGGATAACAGTCCGTCCGCCTACCGGCCCATTATGTTGCTGGACGAGGTGGCTAAACTGTTCGAGTTTATTATCGCGAAGCGCCTCGTCCAGCGTCTTTCTTCAGTGGGTCCGGATCTGGTGGACAACCAGTATGGTTTCCGCCGCGAGCGCTCCACAATAGATGCAGTCCTGCAAGTGAGGAGCCTGGCGGAGGATGCGGTGTCCCGGGGCGAGGTCGTCTTCGCGGTGTCTTTAGACATCGCTAATGCTTTCAATACCTTGCCCTGGAGTTGTATTAGGGAGGCACTCATTTTACATCGAGTGCCGACCTACCTCCGCCGCATAGTCGGGGAATATTTATCAGAGAGGGTAGTCGTCTACCCGGGTCACGACGGTTGGAGTCGGCGAGAGATGTCGTGCGGTGTTCCGCAGGGTTCGGTTCTGGGTCCGCTCCTGTGGAACATCGGTTACGACTGGGTGCTGCGAGGTGCGCTCCTCCGTGGCGTCGGCGTCATTTGTTACGTCGACGACACACTTGTCACAGCGAGGGGTAAGTCGTACCGGGCGGCGGCCATACTGGCGACCGCTGGGGTCGCACAAGTCGTTGGTCGTATCCGGCGGTTGGGCCTCAAGGTGGCCCTGTCCAAGTCCGAGGCCGTTTGTTTCCACGGCCCTCGGAACCGGCCACCTCCAGGGGCCCATATCATGGTAGGAGGGGTCCGCATCGGCGTCGAGTCAACCCTAAAGTATTTAGGTCTCTTGCTCGACAGCCGATGGGACTTTACAGCCCATTTTCGTCGCTTGGTCCCCATTCTTCGGGGCGCTGCAGGCGCACTCTCGCGCCTGCTGCCCAACTTTGGGGGGCCAAACACCTCCTGCCGGAGGCTCTACGAGGGGGTCATGCGGTCCATGGCCCTATACGGGGCCTCAGTTTGGGCGGACAACCTGACGGCCCGTAACATTTCGGCGCTTCGTGCGCCACAGCGCGCCATGGCCGTCAGGTTGATAAGAGGTTACCGCACGATCTCGTTTGAGGCTGCGAGCCTCCTCGCCGGATCGATGCCATGGGACCTGGAAGCGGCGCTCTTGGCGTCGCTCTATCGTTGGCGCCAGGAGGCGCTAGCTCGGGGCGAAGGACCTGTACTTCCCGCTGTCGAGGCGGCAAGGTCCGAGCTCCGCCAGGTCCTAGTGGAATTGGAAGGAACGACTTGTGCACCCCAGTGCCGGGCACGCCACGATCGTGGCAGTAAGTCCCGTGTTTGAGGAGTGGCTGGAGAGGCGGCATGGCGCCCTCACCTTCCGGCTGACACAGGTTCTGACTGGCCACGGTTGTTTTGGCAGGTCCTGTGTCGTATACGCCGGCAAGAGACGCCCGGTTGTCACCACTGCGGCGACTGCCGCGACGTTGTAGAGGACACGGTGCTGCACAATTTGGCGGTTTTCCCCGCTTGGGCATCGCAGCGCCGTGAGTTGATCGCGGCAGTCGGATCGGTTGCCCTCTCGCTCCCGGCCGTAGTTCAGTCTATGGTCCGGAGTGAGAGGTCGTGGAACGCCGTCGCCTCCTTTTGCGAGGAAGTGATTTCCATCAAGGAGGCGGCGGGGCGGGAGAGGGAACGCTTAAACCCTGTCCCCAACCGCAGAGCCGGGCGCCGGAGGGCGCGAGATGACCTCCAGCCACCCTGAGGTTTGACCTGGGGGTGGCGGGCTTCGTGCGCCTGCCCGCCATCCGTTTAGCACCAGGTCCGAGAGGCTGCGTACGTGTTCTCACGCGCGCCTCTGTTTCGAGTCCGTCTCCCCTCTAGGGTGAGACAGTAGGGTTTTATACTGTGAAGAAGTGCCTATTTTGGGTAGGTCTTGTTGTGTAGTGGTCTGCCGTTTCATACGGCGGGCCGAAACCTCGGCGGGGTCGCGACCGCATACGAAAGTGATTCGCGCGGCCCCGCCGATAGTGGTTTTGTCGAGGAACACCGTGGTAGGTTTAGTCGGTATTCCGGGAGGTACATTATTCTTATTCCATCTTTCTTTTACCCCGGCGAGTCCGACATAATCCCTCCGCCCGTTTGCTTCCTAAATATTTAGATTATTTACATAGACAATCATAATTTAAAATTTAAATAATATTAACAAACCTAACTACTTATAAATAAAACAAAATGCAAAGGAACAGAATATAGGACTGTAAAATTTAATAAAAAGAAATGGCTGGTTATATTGAGTTTATATTTCAGAAACTATTTGTAAGGGTCACCTTATATTTTGCGTTTATTAACGTGTATTGGCTTGACTTGATGCAGCGCTGCTACTAATGTTTTTTCCTAATATAAATATATATTTAATAAACACATTGCCCGAGACTACTTTCAAATTAGTAGACATTTTGATTAACATCTAAAATATGCTCGTCTCGGGAATCGTAGCATATACTAAAATTGCTAGATATTTTGTTTATTTCATATTAATTAACTACTGTTATGTTTGTAACACCTCCAGCTAAGCCTAATACTTGCCTTAGAAACAGACTACTTAAGTAGAACTCCTAAACCTGCAGCTTTCCTCACTATGTTTTCCTTCGCCGTTAAAGCGAGTGATCATAAATCATTAAACATGCAAATAACTTCTAAAATAAGTGCGTGTTTTGGGATCGAATTGGATACCTTTGCGAGCGGTCCTACGGTCTTTCACTAGGTACCTAGTAGTGAATACATTTATGGTCACTATCTGTGATGGGCGTTAAGGTCCAATCGTCGGACCTTAGCGATGACTCTTACCCCTGACCTTTACAGTGAAAGAAGCTGATGCAAACATGATAACGTTATCAGCTGACGCGAATTAAAAACATCTGCGCTTGCGCAGTTCACTATTAATTAATGACTCGCGTCGCGAACGCGTCATAAACTAGAAGCAAATCGTTTTTAATCAAACTTTAAGTACAGTAATTACTATGTTGAAGTTATGTAACATCAAGCATGCTTATCCTAAAACGGGTATGTAGATATGATATACCCATAAACATGAAATGGAGTTAATGCTAATAACGGGCTGCCTCGGTGGCGCTGCGCTCGTGAAGCAACTGCTATGCACGAGGCCTCGAGTTCGATTCTGGGGCAAGGCATACTGTTAACCTGATTTTCTATCAAGAAAATCTCAGTTACTTTATCCGGTAGACAACAAAAGGTTCACGTCCTATTAGGCTGCCTGTCCATTGAAGCGGAGCGAGGCTGCGGAGCGAAGAAACGGAGAAATATTTACCAATAGGATTGCATACTGGAGCGGAGATTTTATGCAATCCTATTGGTAAATATTTCTTCGTTTCTTCGCTCCGCAGCCTCGCTCCGCTTCAATAGACAGGCAGCTTTACGTGTGACTTCAATTATGGTTGAGGAGCTGTATGTAATAAACCATTGCTAATAGCTATTAGAAAATATAGGTACAAAACTATGTACATATGTATGTTTTTAGCATTATTGGATAAATAATTGTCTATACATTTAAAAGTTATGAGCTACCCTCGATTAAAAACTAAGTTGAGTGATCTTTGAAGTGTAGTTAAGGCGTCGCATTTTAATTAAGGAAGACTTGATTTGTAAAAATATATTTAAATGAAACGTCGGCTAGTTGTCTATGAGTTTTTAATTTATTAAATTATCTACTGATTTATAATTATTGAACTGTTGAACTGTCACGGCCCACGTCTTCGGCTTTAAGAAGTTATCATCATCATCATCAGCCGAAAGACGTCCACTGCTGGACATAGGCCTCCTTCAAGGTTTTCCACACATACTGGTCTTGGGCCACTCGCATCTAACCGCTATTTTCGAAGTTATGTGCGAATTAAATATTAATAAAATTATTCGTCGCTTTAACGATGAAAGAAAACATCGCGAGGAAACCTGCTTGTTTGAAAGTTCTTCCATTATTATCTCGAAAGATATATGAAGCTGGCCAACTCGCACTGGGCCAGCTTGGTGGACTATGGGTTAACCTGTCTCAAACTGAGAACAGGGCTGTGCCCAGCACTGGTACAGTTTATATACAGAACTGATATCTATACTTATATTATAAAGAGTTTGCTTGTTTGCTTGAACGGCAATCATAATAATAATAATCTCAGGCACTACTGGTCCAAATTGAAAAATTATTTTAGTGTTGGATAGCTCATTTATCGAGGAAGGCTATAGGCTACATATCATCACGCTACGATCCACGGGGGCGGTGCAGAAATCATAAATGCGGCTCAAACCGCGGGCACATCTAGTTATTATATATTTTTTATACTGTAGGTACTAAATTGAGACCGCGGCTTCGTTTGCGTTAATGTAGATTTTTTAATAAATTTCTATCCCTCGGGAACAGTAATGATATCGATTTTTCCTGCATGAAAGATCCCTTATGTCCTTTTCTGTTCCCTTGACGATGTGTATGCGAAATTTCATGATGATCGGTCGAGTAGTTAAGGCGTGAAAGCGTAACAAACAAATTGACATTTGCATTCATAATATTAGGTAAGATTTATATTTACAATTGTTATTGTTAGATAGTAAATAAAAAAAACGCTACGCATGCGTAGTACGATGTACTTCTTGCTATTGTAGGTCGGTGACACTAGACGACGTGCGTCAGAGAATTGTTGCATACATGATGATTTTGTATAAGATGCACAACACATTGATTCATATTTGTTATTTATTAAGACTGCGTCGAGCGTGGGACACGGTTGGACTGAATGACAGAGCTCGATATTCAAATCGACGCGCGGCCGCCATAGTAAAATTGTATGGAGGATTTGAAGTGCTTTTTTGATAAATATGTATCTTTATTGTTCAACCAATAACTTAAATATTTGGGACGGACAAATTGTAATATAACTGTCTATGTTTCGTTTAAGGTGTAAAATAGGATTGATTTCTACTGCTATAATCTAAAAATCACGTAATACGAGCTCACGTTTTTGCGTGCAAATTTACCTAATTTTGTAGGCGAATATATTAATTATTTTAAGTTTTTTTTTACACGGAGTAATTGTAAACACATTCGTTGTTATGGTAAATGTTTATTTTATATTTGTATTAAACAAAAAGTGTTGATTTTATCAACTTAACTGTGCCTGTTTTGGCACATTTCGCTCGGCGCAGTCTTAATACATTTAATAAGTATTGAAATTGTATTTTCAATTATTCGTGTTCAAATCACAGTGCGATTAGAGCAATTTTATATTTATATTTTTGTATGGAATAATTAATTTATCCCTATCTATACAAATATGTACATAAAAATTAAATGTCTGTTTGTAATGTCAAAATAACAGCTTTTTACTAAATGCATATGAAAGTATATATGGCATTTACATCTGTCTGTTTGTTCTGGCTAATCTTTGAAACGGCAGGACCGATTTTGACGGGACTTTCAATTCCGGATAGCTTATGTTATAAGGAGTAACTTAAGCTAATTTTATTTAAAAAAGAAGTATATAGAGTTTGGATTACTGATTCAAAATTAAAGATTACTAGATTTTGCCCACGGATAATCATCTATAAATGCCTACGAAATTTTCGAACCGGAGATCTTTTCTAGAATCCGTCCTAAGAATTTCGTGACACTAAAACACAATCACGCTATATCCGACCTTAGATTAGAATTGAATGCGGAACTTCGATCGATCAGTAGTAGCGGAAGCGTCAGTACCACTGGACCAATGACATAGCTATGTTTTCGATGGAGTAACAAGTCAGTTACGTAATATATTATTATTCGGATACCGCTCCGTATATTGGGTAAGCATGGCCCTGCGATAGATAATGTCAAATAAATAATGAATAATACGGTCGGCCAACTAATAGTTTACACAAAAACAAAAAGTTATTAGGTGATTTTGAGCCGTTTGGGGTCGTTGGGTCATGGGGTCCCAGTGCTCGTGCTGTCTATAGAGAAATAGCAAAAAGGTTAATTGACGCTCCCCGTGTCCAGAGGGCTGGCCTTTATTACGCGGAAAGAATAAGCATTGCCATTCAACGCGGCAATGCTGCCAGTCTTCGGGGCACACTACCAGTCGACTGTGATGCGGAGGAATTCTATGACGCCTATTAGAGTGTATTAGTTTTCGTTTTTATTTCTATATTTTAGGCAAGTCGATGCAAGTCGGTCGAAACGTCGGGCAATCAATAGGTGTTTATTACCTTTTAAATACTTTATCGCGAGTAAGACCCGTTGTCTAACATTATATTAAGTAAATATTTTAGGCATAAGGTAGTTTTAAAGAATTGTGTTTATTGATAGTATCAAAATAAATCGTTTATTACATACATACCTACATATACTTATGCCGACATGTCTAGGCAGTGGTGTTTTATAAATCTACATCACACCAGCTATATTTATATATTGCGACAAGGTGCCATTTTTATGCGACAACGAGGTTAGATAGATGACCAGGATTTCTAAACTCAAAGCTGCTACTAAAAATGACTAACAGGAAAACTCTGTATAATATTGTCTAATCAGTACATAAGCGCAAATGTTCCCCTTTTACTGTTTTGGTAAGGTAAAAATTAAGACTGAATTGACGACTTTGTACTCCCGTGATTCGGGCACCAAACCTATCTTCACACGTTTGTCAATCACGTACAAGCTATTAGACCACCCGAATAAAAAAATAATTGGTATATCTGTACTAATTTTATGAACATTTATTTGTTTATTTGTAATCGATGAACACTGATACTACTAAATCGATTTTAATAATTCTTTGATCTTTTGAAAGCTACTACATCCAGTATTAACAATGAAAACGCTACGAGCAAAGCCGTAATCGTATGGGACAGCTACTTGCTCATATCACTCCTGAAGATGGTTGCATAGGACCTGACGTTTCTCTATTGCTTCAGACAATCTCATCACATTCTTTATACTTGCATCTCAGTTCAGGATACTCTCTCTGTATCTGGCCCTTCTCCATAATTTCTCTGATCTGTTCGGTGAATTCACCAGCACACATTTCAAATTCCAATTTCAAATATTTATTGCATTCATATGTACATAGTTGTTATCCACTCCTAATACAAGCATTCTAACTTAGCTAGGGGGGAGGGAGGGGTTTACAAGAATACTAGTAATTTATAACCTAAATTGCTAGTAATCTTTTATAAAGAAGAACTAAAGGTTGTATCAACATGAAACCCTGTCAGGTCGCAGCAAACAATTTTAATTTATTAACTTGTTATTAATACAAAATATTTAAAAAAACTATATTCTTAGGCATTTCCAAATATACACACTTTTTCTTTTAATTTAGCAGAATATATCGCTAAATAGAACTAGATATAGCTAATCTTTATCAGATGGAATGTCGTGTGATACGCGCTGAGCGTGGTTAGTTGCGTAAATAGATATTAAATAATGTGCGTATGCGCAGCTCAAAGGCGCGCGGTGATTCGCCGGAGAGGCCGCGCGTTGTTTATACCGATATATACTCTCGTGATTATAATGGAAGTGGTGATACCAAAATATCTACGACTTGACATCGTGGATGGTGTATTGGTTAAAATGGTCACTTCGCCACTGACATTTTATATGTATATGATTAGCGTATGCCTGCGGCTTTGCTCGCTTAAAATTAGGTTAGGTTATGTTATCTTATCTTGTGTGGGGGCCAGTCAGTACAGACCGGCGACACTTCAACCCAGTGGGATCTTTAGTTTCGACTTCCTCAATAACGACTGCCATAGATGTTCATGGCAGCTGGGACCGACGGCTGAACGTGCTCTCCGAGTCACGGAGCAGGCAATTTGTCTATCAATACGCACATAATTTCAAAAAGTCATATAACTTCCGAAAGTCAGAAGTGCGCGACGTGGGTTCGAACCCGAGACCCTCTGCATTGCAGTCTGTTGGTCTCCCCACTGAGCTATAGCTTCTCTTAGGTTATGTTAGTAACAGTACTTTAAAAAAATATATAGCCTATATTACTCGGTGATAACATAGTTGCAAATGGGGAAAGAATTTTTAAAATTGGTTGAGTAGTTTTCGAGTTAAATCCTTACAAAATAAACAAACAAAATATCAATCTTTCCTCTTTAATATATTAGTATAGATATTTTATTTTGCAAATATGAGTACAGTACATGGTGTTAAATAAAAATGCCGAGTGCTGTGAGTTTGAATCCCATACAGTTCAAAAATTGGTGTTGTCTACAAATTATTGTACCGAGTTTGGACGTTCTGTTTGTTCGTGGTTTTAATGTTTGTAATGTCCCTGCTATACAGGAATATTCCTAATGCGGGAGAGAAAAGGAAAGAAAGACTAGTTCTCTGCGATTTCATCCACATTTATGATTACTGTTCGCTCCTGAGGCTAGTAGCGTGATGTTATATTGTCTATGATACTCCGGGCTAAAATGGTTTTCTAATTGTGAAAGAACTTTTAAATCTAGCAGTTTTTGAGTTATAAACAAACAACACAACAAATACAAAACCATTTATAATATTAGTAGAGAAAGATTTACCATAAATTTATTATCATTTAGTGCCTATAATATATTTTCTAAGGTTAAACGGTTTTTGGATAATTCGGAAACTGTACTACTTACACATAGCAGTACTTGTAACAATTAACGAAAAAAAGAATATAATTGTAATGTGATAGCCTAGTGGGAAACCATTGGACTGCCACGCACAGTACTAGGGTTCGAACCCAAGGCGCGCATCTCTGACTTTTCGAAGTTATATGCGTATTAAATAGTTAATTAACGCTTGCTTTAACGGTGAAGGAAAACATCGTGAGGAAACCTGCATGTCTGAGAGTTCTACATAATGTTCTCGAAGATATGTGAAGTCTGCCAACCGGCACTAGGCCAGCGTAGTGTAGTCCACTATGGCCTAACCCTTCTCACAATGAGAAGAGGTCCGTGCCCAGCAGTGGGACAGTTTAATACAGGGTTGATATTATTATTATTATGCCCTTTATTATTCTTTTTTTCTAATGTTATATTTTTAAACAATACATATTTAAAAATATATAAACATAAATGACCCACCGACATCGGGAACAGGGTCCAAGCTGCCCGTGGTTAGGGCCCCAGAGAGAGGAATCTATTATTATTATACTCTTTAAGTATTTAAATCTTTACAATATATTTTCCATTTCTAAATATACATATATAAAAATACATTTAAAATATAAAATATATGGTACCCCACCGGCATCGGAAATAGGGTCCAAGCTGCCGGTGGTTAGGATTCCAGAGGTAGGAACCTCTTCACAATGCGTGCCGTATCTAATAGCACTGCCTTCTGCATCAAACCCTTGATCCAAGCACCCAACGCGAGCCTCTTTAGATGGTGATCGAGGCTCTTGGCTATTAGACCATTGACAGATATGACTATCGGCACAATGATTGCCGAATCTACATCCCACATGTCGAGAACCTCGCGAGCTAAATCGAAATAGGTATTTAATTTGTTTATCTTTTTCAGCTTTCGCGATATTGATTATTATTATTATTAATATATGTAAAAATCTCGAAAATATGATGTAACTTGAATTTGCCTGCGACTTTACTCGCGTTAAAATACATTTTGTCAATACATTTGTATCTCTCGAGAGCAGTACTTTTTCTGGATGAAAATTAGCCTTAGTCAGTCCTATGTCCTTTACTGTACCCCCTATCAATGTGTATGCAAAATTTCATGGTGATCGGTTCAGCAGTTAGGCATTAAAGCTTAACAAATAAACAATTTTACATTGGCATTTAAAACATTAATTAGGATAACTTAAATAATTTAGGCTTCAGTAATCGTTATTATTTGAGTGGGTAGACTTAGTTTGTTTGCTACCAATAACTATCTATTATAGTCTGACTCAGTGACGTAGTAGTGATTAATGAAATAGTCTCCTAGTCTACCCATGCCCGGGTTAGTAAAAGATCTGAAACGTGGGGAAAGACTAACCATTGTCCGTTTTCTCAAAGGCTAATCACCGCAGTGTCAAAATTTAGCTCATGTCTATTGATTGATTGACTGTTGCTAATTTAGTCAGCAAATCCCATGAGTTGGCATGCGTTTGTCCGTCTGCTAGAAAATTATTTTATTTATTTGGCTTGCCTTCCAGGTGTATGTGTCAATAAAAAGTTGTTAACAACATAAACAAACTGCACAATCCGTATTAAGAATTGATTCACAAATAGTTGTTTCGATTCTGATTATTCTTTTTGTCTGTTGTTTAAATGTTTGTAAACTCCACCGCGATACAGGCATTATTCCTATTCCTAGTTGACATACAAAACAAGAATAAAAATTTAATTATCCTGCTTCAGTGGCACAGAAATGGTGAATGTTATGCATGAGGTCTTGGGTTCGAATTCACAGCCAAGAAAAGTATTATTGGCTTTTTCTTTCAAGAATTCTAAGTAGCAGCACGATGTCTGTAATTTTCCCAATAGACGACAATAGGGTCTTCCATTATATGTGGAAACTAACACTAGCAGGTAAAAATGCGTGTAATATAATGTCCTCCAGACCGAATTTCGGCCACAGCGGCCAATCTTAAGACAGGCCATCTGCGTAGGAGATATTATAGTGCACAAGCGTGTGCGCAAACGCAAGTGCACTCTCTGTTCCCTAACTCTCATGATCCGTTCGGACGGTAATCCGACACGACCGGAGAGATTCAGGCGCAGGACCAACGGCTTTACGTGCTTTCCGAGGCACGGTGGTGTCTCACCGCCAACTTCCTAACTCCGGGCTGCTATTGAGATTTGTTAACAGAAAAACCCAATAACATTATGTTGGCCCGACCCGGGATTCGAACCCGAGACCTCATGCACAGCAGTCGCATTCACTACCGCTACGCTACGGAGGCAGTTGAGAGAGGCGTGTAATATACTTACATATATACCGAATATGTTTATTATATTATGTAATAATATATATAATATACCTTTGCTTTTACGGGAATATAGGCGTGAGACTGCACATATAGAAGATAGAAACAACTAGAAAGATCAGAGGATGTTATAAATCAGTTTTTGCTTGGAAGTGTTGCATTGAATTCAATCGCGTTTGTTCCCCGCCTGTTTCATTGTATAACCGGCTATAAATAACCGTCTAACTGAGCTGAGTGCAGCGAATAGGGAGCGTGTGAGGAGACACGTCCTGCACTAAATATTCATTGAACAGACGGGTGGTAGACGAGGACAGTAACTATCTTTAAGGATGCGAAGATAGCTCACTTATATGAGCTATTGTGTACTTACCGTTTAATACTGCTACCGCCACCGTGCAGAATGTTGTGGGTTTGAATCCCATACAGGACAAAAATGTTCGTCCAAGGTTTGGATGTTCTTTGTGTCCGTTGATTCAATGTTTGTAAAGTCACCCGCATACATGAAATATTACAAGTACGGCAGTTGCATTTAATAAAAGCGCAAACAGCGAATTTTTAATTCCAATTTCAAAGGAGAAAGTAAAGGAAGGAGAGGAAGGGCTTTCCCTTCCTACCACCTTGAAGTGGAGATTCTGCTCTCCTTAAGTAACTCTGAAAACTTTAGTTTGATGCTGGAATATATTACATAGTTGCGTTCTTTTATAGCTAGGAGATATTTTCCATGTTGGTCTGTTCTTGTTCGATCGTATGATAACGACACGTATTTGCCTCATTATAAAAACATTGTAAGTAAATTGACCATTTGAGACGATACGACGAATTTTAAGACTATCTTTGTATCTAGTAGGAAATATTTAAGAAAAGAGAGGATAGTGTCGTCCTAAATGCCCTAGTCCAACAAATATATGAAACGTGGAAGTTGAGCTGTATGAAGAGGTTCAAAGAAAATCAAAAGAAAGACATATGTGGCAATTATTCGCCAACTATTGCTACGCTCTTAAATTAATGAATAAGAAGAACCGCAACCCAAATATCGCACAACTTATAGAAAAACAACTTATTTGGAAATAAGAACTTGCTCTTCTGAACTAAGTATATAATAGAGTTGAAGAGTTTATTTGTTTTTTATTTAAACCCGCTAATCTTTAGAACTACCAGTCAGGTTTGACTTCTTTACATTTGGGTCTAAATTCTTGTGTTATGTTAGTAACAATAAAAGTGGGTGAAACCGCAAGATACAGCTAGTCTTTCATATTCGTATTCTCTCTCTATCTTCTACACAATGCCTATTTCAGCATAGCTAGTCCATCTTATTAAAAATTCGCGGTTGCCCCTCACTTGATCAAATCACTTCGAGTCTAATTATAGTCGGTATTCAATGACATCAATATTCGGTAATGTTTAATGAAGTCAAATATTTGGTCATCGAGTGATTATTGTACATTTTGAGTTCTCTATAATGTTGTCAAAGATATGTGAAATCTGTCAATCCGTAATGGATCAGCGTGGTGGACTATGGATAACCCTTCTCACATTAAAAAAAGACTAAGTTAGTTTAAACTACGGACTACAATCAAACCTTGTCTTGATTATTTATGTACATGTAAGTGGATGCTCCTATTTACCATACTGTAGCTTTAGAGGCTGCCATCAAATTTAATCAAATGCTTGAGTATGTTCAGTAGTAGTTCATGGAGAAATGGTTGCAGCACCTTACAGTTATGATTTGTAAACGAAATATTATTGTATATGTAAGCGCAAACGCCGCGGTACCAACAACGCAGTCTGCTTAATATACAATTCAAATAAAAGAAGACTACAGACGTGACATGTATATTATATAATCTATTTAAAATACTATAATATATACTAGTATTTGCCCTTAACTTCGTCTGCGAGCATTCGCGAAATCTATATTTAAACGTGAAGAAAAAAATTGTACTTATTTTTAAGCATAATGCGCGCACGGAAGATTGTGAGATTTAAGTTATAGAAAAGCCATGACGACTACCATAAAATAGGCTAGTTTTATTCAAATCTGTCTAGCAATTCTAAAGATTACCTCGCTTAAAGAAACAAACATTCTCTTCACCTTTATAATATGAATGAATATAGATTTGAAACACTGTATAAGACGTGTCTCGCATTTGTAATGAAGTCACTACTTGATAAATAGCCACGCCTTTAACAATTGCAATGTTATGTTCACTTAACTAATAGATGTGGACTTGTTCGATGTTATATCGTAACACCACGACTGTACTTCTGCAAAGGATAGGCAGAGGTATATATTGGCTACATTTTGCCAGTTGTCAATCACAATTGCAGATAGTAAAATATATTTTTCCGGTATAAAAAGAATAGATGCCTAAAGATTGACCAAATAACAAAAGCATGTAAAAATACAAAATAGAAAACAGTTAGGTTTAGGTTACCATGCTCTTGAAGTAACAGAATACTAAATTTTCGGCCTCGATGGCGTAGTGGTAAGTGTAACCGACTGCCACGCCTGAGGTCGCGGGTTCGATTCCCGCACAAGTCAAACATGTGTGTGCATGAACATGGATGTTTGTCTTGGTCTGGGTGTTTCTATGTATAATAAGTAAGTATTTACAAAAAAAAGACACTATATTTGTATGTTTATCCATTGTCTAGTACCCATAGTACAAGCTCTGCTTAGTTTGGGCTAGATGGTGTTGTGTGTATGCGGTAGAATATTATTATATTATTAATTTCACAAAGACCAGACCTAATGCTAATCTTCTGTAGAACCAAGATATTTCATCTGTCTTCCAATTTAGCGAAATCTTAGTTGAGATTCTTCTGTACTCCTTAAGCAACTCTAGAGACTGTGCTTTGGTGCAGGAATATATCACATAATTGCGATCTTCTATAACCAGGCGAGCCCAACTTGGTCTTTTCTTGTTACATCGAGAAAATCTTTATGCTCCATTATAAAAACATACGTTAATTAGCCCCTTGATATGACACGACGATTTCTTTTATACCATCTTAGAAGTAAAACTTGAAGCAAGAAAAGAAGAGAAAGGCCGATGAGTAGTGTTATCCGACAAATGAAGGAAGTAGTGGAAGTCAAGTCGTATCAAGAGGTTGAAAGAAAAGCAGAAAACAGAAAATGTGGCGTTTATTCCTCTTAAAAAGAAAAGAAGAAGAAGCCGTGGCAATGATACCCATATCTCTGCCTGCCGACTTAAGGAGATGTTCCAATAATAGTATTACCAATCATGATTCAGTATACCCTTATTTATATTCAACCGGTAATGTTCATTATGGCACAAGGTCGGTTGTTCAAGTTCATTAACTGTGCTGCGAGTTCGTGTATCACACCACTATATAGTTATTTATCTTACTACAATAGTTATTTATATAGCAAATGACATGATCTCTTGACAATATCAATAGTATTATATATTTAATTAACGCCACTGGTTACGCGAGAACGAAAACATCGTGTGCAAACCGGATTGTTCTGGCGTTCTCTTTAATGTTCTCGAAGAATGTAGTGTTTGATAAGAGGGCGTGGTTGTGTGAAAGAAGATATGACCAATTATAATAAATTATAATAAAATTGTAGTTGGTCGATGTCTGTTCATTCTAACTAATATTATAAATGCGAATGAAAGTTTGTTTTTTACGTTTCATCATCATGAAATTCCGCATACACGTTGTCAGGGGTGTAAGAAGGACATACTTTAATCTAGAAAAATAGTACTGCTCCCAAGTGATGCTGGTATTAAGGTGTACTAAGATAGTTTGGAAAGAATGGCCAGCAAAAGATTGACCATCAGACATTCCGTGACTATCCCAACTTATGATACACCGTCCCCTATTCTTGCGTACCTAATTTTTCTCTTTTCTGCATAGTGTCTACGTTTGGCTTACAGAACGTTGACCTAGGTCTTTCTCTTCTAAACTGTTAGACAGTCTGAAAGGGAAGACCCAGATTCTCATTTGCCACATACATTCTTTATTATAGGTCTTGTATCTATCAAATTGAATATAGTATAGTTTCTAAATAGCATCTTGACTTGTGTCAAGTTTTTTAGATTATAGTATGCATCTACACCCATAAACTGATTAAATGAGCTTCTTTTTAATGGCCAGACTACGTTTAGTAGGTCGCTGTGATCGAAATTCGGTCTGAAATTGTACTATTTGATGTCGAGCAATCAAGAATTTTTAGTTTATTTGCATTTGTAAGGATTCCAGCAGATGTTAGCACAATAGTGTTCCAGTACGTTTACAATTAACATGGCATCGCGGAATTTACAAGCACTTGTTAGGTACGTAAGTGATTATTAATTCGAAGCATGGCAGACAAATATGTCAAAGTTTATTTATATTAATATGCAAAGAGGTTGATTGTACATTTAAACTATTAAGTAGATACCAATATTAGTTGGGTATTCTTCTTTGTTTTCTTTTCGTGTGGTTAGTGGCCAACCTGTTGTCAAGAGTTGTTCAAGCCACCCGTAGGCCTCTGACATGGCTTAACGACTGCTATCAATTTGGCAACAACCGGGAATCGACATTTTACGTGCCCTCCGAAGCACGGAGACGCTCAGATGAAATATCACTAAGCGGTCACCCATCTATAGACTGTCCACACCCAAGGTTGCTTAACCTCGCTAATCGTTTACCGATCATTGAGTGCAACTGGCTATGAGCGCCTCAAGTTGGGTATTAACAGCAGCATTTAAAAGTCACCAAAACTTTTTTACATACATACATAAATACATAAATTCACGCCTGTTTCCCAGAGGGGTAGGCAGAGACTACGGATTTCCATTTGCTACGATCCTGACACACTTCTCTGGCTTCATTCACTTTCATAACATTCCTCATACACGCTCGCCGGTTTAACGTGCTCTTAACCTGGCCTTTATCCAGAACGTCTCCGATCTGATCAGGAAACGTTCGCCTAGGTCTTCCCCTTGCGACTGTTCCATTCACACTAGCCTTATAAACTTTCTTAGTCAGTCTGTTCTCGTCCATTCTTTCTACATGCCCAAACCAACTTAACATACCCTTTTCTATTCTCGTCACTATATCCACTTTTATGCCGCATCTCTCTCTAATCACACTATTCCTTATTCTATCTTTCAGAGTCACACCACATATATTTCTCAGCGCTCTCATTTCTACAGCATTTAGGTATTCTGCTCTCATGCTTCTTTTGCCATACCCAACTTTTACTTCCATGCATAAGTGTAGGCACTAATAGTCCTCTATGAACAGCCAAACGTGCCTTTTCGAATACATTTCGACTGTTTATAAAAGCGCGTAGAGCGCCATTCACTTTATTGCCAGCAATCGTTCTTCTTTCAATATCTCCCTCATGTGTACCATCCCTTGTAAACAAAGTACCCAAATATACAAACTGTTTCACTTGCTCCACTTGTTCTCCATCAATCATAATATTGCACATCGTCATGCACTCCTCCCTTTCAAATACCATTACTTTCGTCTTGCTTACATTCATTTTCATTCCTTTACTCTCAAGAGCACCATGCATAATAGTTACCATCGCCTGCAACTCTTCCGCCGATGACGCAAGTAATACTTGGTCGTCGGCATAAAGTAGACATTTGACAAGTAACTCATTCATTCTTAATCCCCATTCACAATCTTTTAAATCTTTCAAACAATTGTCCATGTATAGGTTAAACAGCCAGGGTGACGCTACACATCCTTGTCTAACACCTTTTTCGATATTAAACCATTCTGTGTAAGTCCCATTTATCCTAACACAAGCTCTGGAATCTTCATAAAGAGATTTCAGAGCTCGTGTGAGGTTGCTATTCACTCCATACATAAACAAAACCGACCAAAGTTCAAACCTCACCACTTTATCAGAAGCCAAAACTTTTTTAAAAACAATTAATTTTTTTGTCGGCTTTACCTATTTAATATTGTCTTACGTTCACGCGAATATTATTCATTGAAATTAAACTACTTTATATGATTTTTATCGCGTTGTTTATTAACACTTATTACCTACATAATTTTGACACTATTATACTTCTAATGTTAAACTTTGCTACTATTCTGCTATTTAAATTAATTAAAACTATTTATATATTAAGTTTATACTACCGACGCGACGTTTCGGTTGCTTTTCAGCAGCCATGTTAACGGAGGATGTGGCTAAAATGGGTATGGTCCACAAATAACTTCGTACCTCTCCAGGTAAGTTTGTGACCGTGACAACACCTACACTCAGAACAAATAATAATATAATATTCTATCACATACACACAACACCATCTAGCCTAAACTAAGCAGATCTTGTACTATGGGTACTAGACAATGGATAAACATACATATCTATATACTTTTTTTTTCAAATACACGCAAATTATACATAGAAACACCCAGACCAAGACAATCATTCATGTCCATGCACGCAAATATTTGACTTGTTTGGGAATCGAATCCGCGACCTCAGGCGTGGTAGTCGGTTACACTAACCACTACGCCATCGAGGTCGCCAAAAATATTTGCGGATAGCACGAATCTTTGTCTCTTGTTGTGATCGAAACCAAAACACTCGGCACAGTGTGTCGCAGTGAGTTGACCACCTTAAATTTTACGCTATTTGTGCGATTCTTGCCTATAATTTGACGTTTAAATTGACGTGTGTTCTAAAATATTGCTATGATAGCCGGCCAGTATATTTAAGCCACAAATTGCAGTAAATAAGATCCATTTAGAAGCCCGTTGTCGCTTGCGGTCTATTGATGCAATCCCTCGTTACTTGTGAGGTTCCCGATTGTTCGGCCACGTCGCAAATTAGCCATTTAAGCCAATAAATCAGTATGGCGTTGCTACTCGTGTTACGATTGTTGAGGGCTACGACTCCTTGTGTTTAGTTTATATCTTGTCAACTACTTATAAATGAAAAGCTAGTATTTATAACGAAAAGAACAGGTCAAGTGTGTGTCGGACTTACACACAAAGGGTGCCGCACTATCGTTCAGTTATACATTTAAGTATTAATGATAATATCGTTTATTTGGAACAAGTTTAGTTGAAACTAAAACGGAAATTGTTGAAACGTTGATAGCTGCAGAAGATATAAAAACTGTGACACACCTATCAGCGCCCAATTCCAGAAAAGGTATACAAATTATGTTCCAGGCATAAAAAAATAAACACATTAAAAATTTTAAAAATTTATGATAATAGACTAAAAACAATAGGCAAGGTAAAAAAAAGAAATTTTTAAACGTTACTCCTTTTTTAATACAGTTATTACTAATTCGTACTTATGTCGCTGACTGTACATGAATATAACTCAATTTTTTTATTTGTTTACCGGCAAAAGTGGTACCGTATTCTTTTACAAAAAAATCACTTCACTTCGTGCTTTGGCGAAGATAAAATATCAACGAAGTAAAAAGGTATACGCTATAATTATTCATAGAAATGTAAACAAAGTCACCGATGACAGATAGTATAAAAATAAATGTAATATTCCCGAAAATGACTATGATCTATTTTGGGTCCGCTCATGTGCATACAATAGGAATAGTATACATTAGTGATAATAAATAATTTGGACAGCGCTCTATCGATCGTCTGATCTCCGCCTTATCGGACCCTAATCTTTGTTGTACGGTACGTTTGATAAATAGACTTTGACATAAATTGATGTCGATATTTAAAAGCGGTAAACACTCCATTTATAACACCAATAACAATTTCAAATGAATGTTTTATAGAAATTTGTATCTCTGATGGTATAAAGTGAAGTCGCTATTCGTGTCTGACTGTTTGTACATACACAGATTAACTTAACGTCTGTTTCCCAGAGGGGTAGGCAGAGACTACGGATTGCCATTTGTTACGATCCTGACACACTTCTCTGCTTTCATTCACTTGCATAACATTACTCATACACGCTCGCCGGTTTAAGATTGACTGGCTGACTGTTTGTTTGTACCCTTATTTCTTCTAAACTACGCTACGGATTTTTATGTGTTTTTTACTTTCGTTTAGAGAATTTCTTCCGAAAGGTTTATGTGTATAATAAATTTCAGTTTCATTTATAAATAGTAGGGTAAGGTCGTTATTTCGTTAAAAAGTCGCCAAAAAAATTAATTTTGATGCATCTTTGATTATTTAGTTATAAATATACAGGCGTAGGTCTATTATATTTATTTATTTGAATTTATGTTGCCATATTTCGAGAAAATTATTCAGAAGTTTGTAGTGATTGCGTCACAGACATACATAAACATCTATTTTTTAAAGAATGTTGGGTAATAGATCACTTGTATTACTTGTTGTTGGGTAGGATTCAAACCCACGACCTGGTCGCAAGTCCAACGCCTTATCTATTGGGCTGCTGCCTTATTTTTACAGTAGGTTTTCATACTAACGTTTCTCATCGACATCGGTTTTTCGAAAATAGTTCACGTGCTGTCAATACCGATGGATAAATACAGGGTGTGTCGACAAATATTCCGCGTCATTTATACAGCGCATTCGTTATTTGGGGCAAGGGTGGCGTTACAATCCAAATATGTCGAAACTTGATACGGATAACAAACTATGTATATATTCATATATCTAACTGTGGAATTAAGCCTATGATTGTATGAAAATTGTTTCTTCATACCTTTTTTTATGTTTAAAAGAAAACTACTGCGCTAAGATTAAGTCCTGTGTCGCGGGGTACTTTACTAACAATCAAAGATTGATTTTTTGGGGATCCCTTCTTTTCGCATAATGTTCTTTGTCCTACTATACTTCGGCATAACGATTTTGGCACAATTTGTTTTGGCATAATAATACCTCGGCATAATTTTTTTAGGCATACATTTTATGTTGGCATAATCATCTTAAAGACTAATTTGTTTTGGCATAAATTTGATTCGCATAACGTTAGTTAGTGACAGAACCGAATTGCTGCAAAACCGACTCTACGTAGTCTTGTTTGTCCTACCCCTAGAGTGTAATTTAAAATCGTGTAGAAGCGTAGGGGCGAGGCGGCCCGCGGGCTGAGGAGCAGGCGGCAGCTTTGGCTTGTTGGCCGGCTTCGCCGGCCAGCCTCAGCCGCGGCGGTGAGCGAAAGCCGTCTGCGACGATTAGCACGCGTGGGGCCGCTGGAGGCCCGCAGCGCCGGAGCCGTGACATTAATAAATTTATGCTTTAGAATATTATGCTTAATCATTATTATGGTTATAGAAATTATGCTTAAAAAAATATGCGTAAGCTGTTATGCGTAATTATATTATGCGGAAATATAATTATGCCAAACAAAATTATGCTAAGTTATATTAGGTCTTAAAATTTTATGCTAATGGATAGGGATCCCATTTTTTGTCTATCTTTTACCATTTAAAATACAACTCTTGAACTAGGAATTATTCCTTTGTTGCTGGGGAAAACATCCAAACAACGTACAAAGAACACACAGCCATGAAATAACAATTTGAGGATCATACAATTTTTTGTCTCGCGTGGGAATCGAATCGACAACATTTAGCGCAGTTTTTATTAGTGATTTATTATTTATCAAACAACATAAGCTCACAGTATTCCTTACATCAAATTGGTTATAATACTAAACACATAAAAATGCGCAATTATCTAGAATATCAGCCCTGTATTAAACTGTCCCACTGCTGGGCACGGGCCTCTTCCCAGTGTGAGAATAAAAAAGGTAAACATTATGCATGAACGCGTTAATACCCGTTACGTATTATATATATATATTATATATATATATTTATAATAGGTGTATAATTTGTTAAGGTGTTGTACTACCCGTGCGAGGCCGGGGCGCATCGTTAGTATAGTATAAAAAAGTTATCCTATTACATGAATGACAACTTTCAATGAATGAATAGTATCATTCACTATTATTCCTTGCTAGCTTTGACTCGCGGTTCTGCCTGTGTTAGTCCCATGGCAATGCACAGCTGGGATAAGTATTGTACTATGTATAAATCCAGGCCTTTGTCTATCCGTGTGCAAAGTTTTATCTAAATTGGTTATACGGTTTACGCGTCATTGCTGCCCTTGTGAATCCCATGGAAACGCATTATCGGGATGAAAAGTATCCTATGTATTCCAATCCATGACTATCCGTGTGCCAAGATACATTTAAATCCGTTCAATGTTTTATACCAGATTAAGTAACAAACATTAATTTATACAAACTTTCAAGTTTATAACATTAGTAGGTTCAAATTGGCTCCCATCGCAACATTTTCATTTAGATTTCGCCAAGTCTATAAAGGTTAATTTACCTATCTTTTACAAACAAATTAATATTTACTTAACTATACTTTTTGATTTACGATATTCCTAAGCTTGCTAATTTGTTTCCTTTTTCTTTATTACATATAAATAAGGTATGTAACCATATTTACGAAGAATTGTACGACGTCAGCCGAACTATGCCGAAATACTATGAACGCGATTTGATGTCAAATGCATGGTTGTGTGCGTGTAGTGACTTTTCGTTAATTTAATATGTTTCTAATGCATATTTTATAAAAATATTAGGATTCGCCCCTCCTTCTCCATATAAACTTTAACTGTGCCAAATTTCATACTCCTCCGTCCGCGCAATATTCGTAAAAAGGAGTTCAAAGTTTTTGCTTCACGTATTAATATATAGATAATACTAGTAAACCAGCGCCAATAAAATTTGTTCGTCAACTAGATATATTGACATCTATGCATGTATGTATTTTAGGAAGCTCCTCAAATGAAAGTAATTTATTTTTGATAGCTGTGCACAAAGTTAGCATTGTTGATTGAAGCCTATTGACGAGGCTGTAAGAGTCAAATCGAGCTAGTAGGGTTGTCTTATTGATGAAATTATATGAGCTTTGCATTGTTGAGTCGTGTTGAGGACGTCTTGAGGCGAAGGTGGGTGAAGACCGAGCCATGTTTCGTAAAGTGTCTCGTTAGTATTGGTTTTAAACAACACTGATTTACTTGGATTCAATCTGAAACGACCCATAAAAATTAGTTATACAAAAGATGGTCAGAGAATGCAGAGGGTTTCGGTTTCGAACCCACGTCGCGCACCTCTGACTTTCGGATAAATATGACTTTTCGAAATTATGTGCGTATTGATTGACAATTATCGCCTGCTCCGTGCCTCGGAGAGCACGTTAAGCCGTCAGTCCCGGCTGCCATGAACATCTATGGCAGTCGTTATTGGGGAAGTTGACACAAAAGATCCACCTGGGTCGAAGTGTCGCCGGTCTGTCCTGACTGCACACACACACAAGATAAAATAAAATATTCAAAAGATCGCCAACTTTGTGTTTAATTCCTGTGTTGAGTAGGGCAAAAGACTCGCCTTCTGTTACGTGGAACCTGGCGGAATATACAACATGTCACAGATATAACGCACAACCTCAATCACCCCAATTAGATTACTAAATCGTTATAATAATGTAATCATTAAAATGTTACTTTTATGTACTTAAATATTTTAATTTAACGAAATAGTTCTCCTTATTGTGCGCGGATAGTATGGGTATATTACAATAAATCTAACATTATTGCCTTCATTGCATCAAAAACCTTATTGCATTATGAATTATGATACATTTTCGTTTATTGCAGCTGTTTAATAAATGGGTGACTATAATTTAATTCGTTTTAATTATTTTAGGGATAAAAATTACCTATATTAAAAATTGCATGAATTGATTCAGTAACCGATTCATCAAACTACTTTCAAGATGTGCATTTATTATGTTACATGTTGTATATGTTTTAAATGTATCCATTGAAGATAAAGGTGTGAGACTACTTATGTATATTAAACATCTTTAAATCGTTACAGTTGCTGCAGGCAGCTTTTGTGTTCAAGCCCTGTATCGCGGGGGTCTTAACAAACATACATTTAACGGATTCAAAATATACCCATACTCAGATTTTTTGGATCACACAAATAATAGTACTGTGTGGGATTCGAATCCATAACAGTCCGTGCAGCGGCAGAGGCATGGCACCCGCTAGCCCGCTACACCATCTGTGCGGGAATTTTATATGCTATGTCTATTTCAAAATCCTTTATATTTGTAACAAAAGTGGATATATGAATAAGTTTATTTATATATCATCTAAGAAGTACTGTTCCCTAGGTATATTACTTTTTTCTGGATAAAAGAATATCCTATATAATTTTCTGTACTTCTGACAACGTGTATGCGAAATTTCATTATGATCGGTCAAGTTGAGACGGCGTAAAGGCGTAACAAATAAAAAAGGTAACTCACATTCACGTTTATAATATTAGTTAGGATAGGATTTGATCATTATGGACCCTGTCAGGCACAGCAAATTAGGAGAGAGTAAGAGGGCAATTAAAACAATATCCTTTTCTAATATTTGTGTTACGATTTTAAGTTTTGATAGCCCTATAGCATGCGGGTGGCTGATGTTCGGATCACACATGTGATCTCTATATTAAGACCAATTTGTCTCGCTGCTTCTCATGACAGAACATTCACGAATTTGCTTCAGTTGCCATTGTCAGCTGCCCAATTGTTGCATTCATGTATTGAACCCTGGTCTCTAACCGGGGTGGACTATTAAAGTCATTTTAAGAACCATGTTTCTATGCAACGCTAGATTTGTTGGACAAGATCATTTTGATCTGAGTTTGATATAGGAATTTTCTTATTTGACTTGTTTAATAAATCAATATTTCGTAGGTAGTAGATAAAGACTATCTCTATGCTTGTCTTTCTTTATTTATCATCTCTATTTATTAAAGATCGAATAAAGACTGAAAGCAGTAACTGAATGGTTTGAAAATGATTTTTTTGTTTGCTATGTAAGACATGAACATGGATGACATTTTATCGTAGAGGGGAATGCGAGAGAACGTTTTTTATTTTGTGTCGCATTCTTCATAGTCTCGGACATGCAGATTTGTTTACAAAGTTTTCATTGAAACTAAACTACTTTATACGAATTTTATCGCGCTGTTTATTAAACTCTTTATTACATCATTTTGAAAACTTTACAAATTTTAAGCTATTTAATAGTTTTAATAATTTAAATAGCTTAAAATTTGTAACGTTTATTAGTAGTATTATAACAGTTTTCAAAATTCTCATGAACAACAATCGCATTTGCTACCGCTGCACCAAGGCAGTCAAAGCAGATATGGAAAAGTAACATATAATTATGTATACTAGCGGTCGCCAAATGGGCGAAATTCGACCATAATGATTGATTTAAATTTTAAGTTTGATCGTTATTACGGTTTTATTGTCTATAATTATACCCTTATAATCACATTTCATATAGTCACCTACTCCACATACAATATATTATGTAACCATAGTTACGAAGAATTCTACGACATCAGCCGAACAATGCCGAAATAATACGAATATGATTTGATTGCGTGTGTCAAATGCATAGGTGTGTGCGTGTAGGGTTTTTAAATAATTTAATGTATTTCTAATGCATATTTTATAAAAATATTAGGATTCACCACTCCTTCTATATATAAAGTTTAACTGTGCCAAATTTCATACTCCTCCGTCCGCGCAATTTTCGTAAAAAGGGGTACAAAGTTTTTGCTTCGCGTATTGATATATACAGGGTGGCCGGTAATTAATGGATAACCTTGAAATGTCTTATAGTAGAACTGAAGGCCGGTCAGAAAAAATGAAAAAACAATAGATATATTTATGTATATACCAGTATATATATATATATATATATATATATATATATATATATATATTAAAAGTGCAAGCTATATAAGAGCATAGCATACTTTTGACTGTCTATCTATTAGCATAATTAGTGTTTAATAATAAAACAACAAAAAACCGATAGATTTCATTCATTTATGGTCGTAGTATACAAGAAAGTTATATATGGTAATTAAAAAAAAAACATATAACATATCTCAGGTAGTATTTGGGATAGATTTTTTTTCATATTTTTTTCTGAACGGCCGTCAGTTCCATTATAAGACATTTCCAGGTTATCCATTAATTACCGGACACCCTGTATATATTCATATTTTTTTCTGAACGGCCGTCAGTTCCATTATAAGACATTTCCAGGTTATCCATTAATTACCGGACAGCCTGTATATATTAATTACTAATTAAGTATTGACACTGGCATTGTCTATATATTGCCTATCATTTATTATTTACATTGCGACATTCGTAATTTTTAAATTATCATTGTTGATACTGTCGTTGGAAATTTAACTCTATTTAATTAAGGTTAATAATATGCTATTTGCATACTCCAATTTCATTAATCCTATCAATGAAGTTAATGTGGCCTTGACAATATTACTACGAACGAACATTTAAGGGCTCCGTTCTTCTATGCGAAAAACAGTGCGTTCGACGCAGTGCGATTGCCGCCTACAAATTTATTACACACTAGATTTTGCTCACGGCTTCGCTTGCGTTAATGTAGGTTTTGTCAATAATTTTTATCCTTCGGGAACAGTACTTTTGTTCTGAAGGAAAGTTACTTTATGTCCTTTTCTGTACCGTTTCATGTACGCAAAATTTCATGGTGATCGATTGAGTAGTTGAGGCGTGACAGCGTAACAATAAAACAAATTTACATTCGCATTTATAATATTAATTAGGGCAAAGCACGCATTTTGCATAAAACATAGCGTCAATCGTAACGTAAGTCCCGTGTCATGTTGAGCGACTAGGCGACTTAACGTGGCAAATGAAGTGCGTTTGCCGCGTGCGTCTTAGGCATTGTATGACGATGAGATACACGTACTGAGATTAATTTATGTGTCACAGGGGACTTTACAAACATTTAAATAACAGCCACAAAGAATACAAAGACTTAGAACAATTAAATGTAGATCACCCAAATTTTTGTTTCGTGAGGGGATTGAACTCACAACACTGCGCACTGGCAGCTAAATGCCCTCCTCCCCGAGGTAAAATCAAATAAAGGTCAACTTACATCTTACCATCATCTCTTAAGCTATTGTCATTGCATCCGCGGGCATGAGACAGCGCATTACAGATTGTATAGCTTTGCCTCATTTTAACGCAAATAATAATAGTGCTCTATGATATAGTGTTAAGGTCTATGTTGATTGCAGCCACTCTCGTGATTCAGCGAACGCATGCGCAAGAGCATATAGGCGTTCATACAAAGGCATTAATTCTAATTACGAACGTTGTGGCAGTTGTATTGTGCGGCCGCGTTTATCTTAAGATCTTCAATTAATGTTTATTTGTAGCCATTAAATGCTTGTAGTTGGTATTTATTATTACTTGACTAGATTCTCCGCGGTTTCACTCACGATAAAGCTGAAGAGTTTGTTTGTTTGTTTGGTTGAACGCGCTAATCTCAGGAACTAATGGTTTGAATTGAAAGATTCTTTTAATGTCAGATAGATCATTTATCGAGGAAGGTTATAAGCTATATAACATTACACTACGACCCACGGGGGCAGCACAGTAACGATAAACGCGGGTGAAACCGCGGAAACATCTAGTTAATTAAAAACCTTTTTGAGTTTTTATATATCAATGAACACTTATACCTATGATACCGAAGTGTTATGATCTCCCAAACTAAAAAAATATGCATTAGGCTATTGACCTTAAAGAGAGTTTACTCGAATATTCTGTGAAGTTTGATTAGTCAGAATGTCTTGGGCTTATCTTAATATACATATTTCTTTGTTATCAGAGGTCAGTTAGCAATGATTATTTAATACAAAGAAAGTTCCTAGTAAGTGAGTAAAAAGAAAAGTTCCTAGTAAAGAGAAAGTTCCTAGTTTCTTTGTATAGTGAAAACCTTTCAGGGGGTGATTATACTTGTTATTATGAACAACTTTTGTTTTGGGACATTGCCGATATCGCGAAAAAAATACAGCTGTTCCATACATTTTGTCGAGGTCAAATTCCAATTTTGTATGGATCAGCTGTTTCTGTATAAGCTGTTTTTTAATAAGTTTATTTGAATAATCCGCGATAAAATCTGTATAGAGCTATTTGATTATAATCTTAGATCTTTAATCACTTTTATCCTTTCGTGTTGCAAGCTTCGTATAGCTTAATGAAACAGACCAATTTCACTATTAATATGTTACCTGTATTCATAGCAAATAAAACGTTTCTGATTTCTGAAAAGAAAACAAACTATTTTTGTCTTGTTTTTTGTTTATTTACCTAATATAAACTTCAAATATAACGCATGAACAAGAGCTTCAACCTGCGACCTCAAAAAGTTTTGCGTGTCGTCATTTTGCGAACTCATCATAGTCCTAGGTCAGGGATTGAAATTTCCCTCTGTGTTTTGCATCTAAAGCGATGCTATGCGTCATCTATCGTATAGACATAGAAGTAATGGATCAGCAAGTACATACAGACCTAGTTCTATTATCAAGAGACAGAACGTTTTACCTACGAACAGTTCGTTTTTGACACAAATTCTATGAAAATACTGTCAAAATGTTATTGTCCGTAGCTAAAACGAAACGAGTTGTTTTAAAAAAAAAAAGAAAAGATACAAATCAAAACGACTCGTTTGTTGATAGATATAGGAACCGGACCCTATCGAATGTTGTTTATTTAACTTTTGAGTGTTATTTTTTATATAAGACAACGCCCACACTAGAATTAATTCCTGTATGAGAACTTTGCAAATATTCAAACACAATATGTGGATAAATTATTGTACCTTATTCGGATCGAACCCAATATACTCGGCGTGGCGATAGTAGCGAAACGACCGCTTAAACCATTGTGCCATCCATGCTGGCAGTTTTGAGTGTTACTTCTATGTAGATGTTACTGGTTTTCATGACAGTAGAGATAAAATTTAAGTTTGCCTTATCTTTATATATATAATTCTTCTGTACGTGTGTTGACAGTGAATTCCTCCTAAACGGCTGGACCGATTTGAATGAATTTTTTTGTGTGTTTTCAACTGGATTCGAGGATGGTTTAAATATGGTTATTATTTTTATTTCGCCTGTACGGGACAACCTCTTTCGGGACAGCTAATCGGTGGTATATAACATTATATATCGAGATAACAGATCTCTGTAATTAACCTTAGCCTCTGATTCTGCTTGTTAGTCTGTCGTCTTAATTTTTCTGTACGTACGTCATAGGTAGAATTATATGTAGTATTATTGTGATGTGTGTTCTGCTAGTTTTTACTGTAGGTTATGTATGTAGGGAGTTTGGATACAAGTGAAATGCTCGGATGTTAGATGCCAACTGTTTATTGAATTTTATTCGAACTTAGTTGAAACATACATTATGCACACAAATGCACCTCACACGCGTCATCATTCGCACACGTATACAAGACCCCACATTATATTACGAGACTGCGCCAATAGCGCAGTGATTGTGAATGCGACTGCTGCGCATGTTGTCCTAGATTCATTTGGGAAATTCTCAGTAGCAGTACAGATCTGATATCTGTGCGTAACATTAATAAGGCGGCCTCGATGGCGTAGTAGTTAGTGTAACTGACTGCCACACCTAAGGTCACGGGTTCGATTCCCGCACAAGTCAAACTTCTTATACAATTTTTTTACATATAATTCTTCTACACGTGTCTAGATCACTAAAGTCCTAAACGGCTGGACCGATACTGATGATTTTTTTGTGTATGTTTGAGTGGGTGCCTGGATGGTTTAGATGCACAATTATTGTGCCCTAATATATTTTAAGAGTGTATTGGTTATCCAAGTAAATTTTGGTGGTCATTATATTTGATTCTTGCAATTATAAAAACCTCTATCATTTATTTATTAGGCAAGCATAAATACAGAATAGCCTACTTATCAGTATCCATATGTTCCTCTGAGCACCGGTGTGATCCGGTGGCAATGACATTGCCCGATAGCGGACCCGGCGATACTGCGGTGATAACCCGATGACCTGCGCGGTTAATCACTTGTTTGTCCATCTGACGTCAATATTGTAACATGCACATTAATTTACAATCAAAGATGTATCTTCACCGTACTTATATCGTACGAAAAAGTCCACACTAAGAAGATTGTGCTCAAACATTTGATTAGCGGTTCCCAGACATTTTTTCTCATAGACCACTTTCAAAATTTTGCTGGTTCCGGCGGACTGCAGCTACATTTCTACTTTATTCCTTGTTTTTAAATTCTCAGCTGAATTTATTTTCTTTTTAGAAATTTTCGGATCTTCTGTGCGTGGTATTCCTCAAAATATCCGTCGATCGACGTCTATAGGAGGTCAAGCCAACATTTTAGTTCTTCACTATCGAAAAGGCAAATAAATTTTCGTGTGTTACGAATTGTGAACCACCATTTTTTCGTCACGCCAACGTAGACCTTCGTCGAGTCTCCCGTGGACCCCTGGGGGTTCACCTGGACTACTTTGGGAACCAAGGCATTAGATAAATAATGATAGTATGCAATTTTCAATATGACGTGACATCCTAACTAATATTATAAATGCAAATGTGAGTTTGCTTGTTTGTTTGATAAGCTTTTGCGCATTAACTACTCGACCGATCATGAAATTTCGCAAACACGTTGTCAGGGGAACAGAAAGGGATATAGGGTACCTTTCATTCAGAAAAAAGTAGTGTTACTAATTTTTTGTTCTTTTTTTAACGTGCGGCAATGCTTTGACGCATGCCTCTCCGCGGGGCGACGGAGAGTTTATGTTTGACTCACCGGAGAAAGATGGTGAGCGACATCCCGGTAATACCAACTAAACCTACCACGGTGTTCCTCGACATAACCGCAAGCGGCGCGGCGGGGCCGCGCGAATCGCTTTC
Source organism: Catocala nupta (assembly GCA_963675205.1). Taxonomy (NCBI): domain Eukaryota; kingdom Metazoa; phylum Arthropoda; class Insecta; order Lepidoptera; family Erebidae; genus Catocala; species Catocala nupta. Next base: position 19,205,202 of record OY776104.1, read on the forward strand.
ACATGCAATCGCGACCCCGCCAAGGTTTCGGCCCACCGTATGAAACGCCAAGGCACTACACAAATAGACCTGCCAAACGAAGCATTTGTAGTTAAAAGTCTGTAAAAGGTCGTACATTTTTAAAACATTTTTTTATTTTAACCAAAGGTCATAATTTATTTAAGGTATCTCCCGTTACAATTTGATTAAAATCTTCTGGGACACCCTGTATAAAAATGCCAAAATCTATGTGTAATGTACTTCTGCGGCGTATTGGTCGGTTCGCACGAAACTGTACGCAAAAATTGTGCGGAACGACACATTTAAAATAATGTTTTCAACCGACTTCAAAAAAGGAGGAGTTTCTCAATTCCACTGTATGTTTTTTTTGTATGTATGTTACGCGATCATTCCGTCAATTATGAATCGATTTTGATTACTCTTTTTTTGTTTGGTAGATAATACTTCAGAGGTGATATAAATATAAATTTTATCAACATTGATTTAGCGATTTTCGGGAAAATCAACAAAAAACCAAATATATACCCTGATCTATTTTCTTCCAAACGGCGCCGGCGCTGTCCTTTGAGCAGCGCGTTTAGTAGGCCTACCCATATTATATACATATAAGAATCAATAAACATTAAAATACACCTACTTCCTACAAACAATTGAAAAATTAAATTAATTTATTAAAAAAACGACATCCAAACTATTTTTTACTTTTTAGTTTAAGTTGGTACTTATATCTATAGTTTTGAAGTCGGTAAAATTAATTATTTAGGTGTCGATTCGCATACATCCATATAATTTACGTGCAAAATCAACCGATATGAAAAAGAAGGTCTGCAAATTGACACCAATAAGAATTTATTTAAAAAACGTTTCGTGCCGCATGTTATTGTTTTTTTGAAGTTTACTTGCTATTTGGGTTTCAATTTACTAGTATTCTTGTTAACCCCTCCAGCTAAGCTAGAATGTTTGTGTTAGGAGTGGGTTCACGTCAGTAGTGCAATGGGTGGGATTCGAACTCGAGACCAATCGCAAGTCCAATGCCTTATCCATTGGGCTACCGGCGCCGTTTTAATAATTTTAATTCGCATTCGCCGTTTTATTTCGTGTGAAACGACCAATAAGACATTTCTGCCTACCCATTCGTGCATATAGCGTAACGTGACGTACACGTTAACAGTAATAATATCAGCCTACGGGCCTCTTCAACATACGGGCCTCTTCTCAGTGTGAGAAGAGTCAGGCCATAGTGCACCACGCTGGCCCAGTGCGGGTTGGCAGACTTCACATATCTTCGAGAACATTATTGAGAACTCTCAGACATGCAGGTTTCCTCACGATATTTTCCTTCACCGTTAAAGCAAGCAATAATTAACTATACGCACATAACTTCGAAATGTCAGAGATACGCGCCTTGGGATCGAACTCGAGACCTCTGTGTGGCAGTCCAATAGTTTCCAACTAGGCTATCGCTGCACGTTAACTGTAGCTTTTGTAAATATTTACCTGTGACGTCATTGTTTAATGGTTCACTGACCCCATAATTTTATAGGCGTTACATATTTTAACGACAGCATTAAACTGAAAGTAGTTATTGTTCATTCGTATAATATAAAGCAGTATTTCTGCATTTTAATGACTACTTATATATATTGCTAGGTTTTGCCCACTGCCTCGCTTGCGTCAATGAAGATTTTGTTGATAAATTTTAACCCATAAACAACACTTTTTCTGAAAGCTTTTCTATGTTATTTTTAGTACCGTTGATAACATGTATGCGAAATTTCATGATGATCGGTTGAGTAGTTCAGTCGTGAAAGTAACACAAACAAACGCACGTGCGTATTATAAATATTAATTAAGGTTATAGACAACATAAATTTATCTCATTTTTTTTTACTTGGCGGAATGCTTTGACGCGTACCTCTCTGCAGGCCGACGGAGAGGTTATGTCGGGCTCACCGGGGAAAAGATACCCCGGTAATACCGATTAAACCTACCACGGTGTTCCTCGACATAAACATAGACGGCGAGGCCGCGCGAATCGCTTTCACATGCAATCGCGACCCCAGCGTGGTTTCGGCCCGCCGTGTGGAACGGCAGACCACTACACAAAAATACTTCCGCCGTGGGAACACGCACGCCGAGCGCCGACTCTCGGACCTGGTGTTGATTGGGTCGCGAGGCCCACGCAGCCCACCATCCCAGGTCAAACTTCAGGGTGGCTGAAGGTCAACATAAATTTATCTCCTAGGTTAAATCACAGTACCAACTTCCATGTTTCATAAATTCACAACACAGTTAAATTTAAACGCTATATTGTTTAATCTTTAACCATTTAAATTATGTTACTTACCCTTGGACATTTAACATACGAGGGTGCGTTTTTAAGTTCGCGGAATGGAATAGAAGGGGATGAAATAATATTACAAAATTATTTTTCCTTTTCAATATATTCACCTGAAACCCTAATACATTTCTCAGATCTATGAATTAACTTATGAATACCTTCATAAAAAAATGTTTTGTCTTTCTCTGAAAAATACGCCGAAACTGCATCCTTCACTTCTTCATCGGTTGAAAATTTCTTTCCTCGAAGCTCTTTTTTCAGATTTGGAAAGAGATAATAGTCGCTGGGAGCCAAGTCTGGGCTATAAGGTGGGTGATCAATGATATCGAAGCCCACCTTGTGCAAAGCAGCCAACGCAACTCGACTCTTGTGAACAGGAGCATTGTCGTGCAAGAGCAGGACACCTTTGGTCAATTTTCCTCTTCTTTTTTCTCTGATTGCCTCTTTTAACTGCTCTAAAATTGAAGCGTAGTGTTCTCCGGTTATGGAAACACCTTTTTCTTTGTAATCAACCAACAAAATTCCTTCTGTGTCCCAAAAAACTGTCGCCATGAGCTTTCCCGCCGATTGCGACACCTTGAATTTCTTAGGCGGTGGTGTACCCTTTTTATGCCACTGCATGGAATCTTGTTTAGACTCAGGTTCATAGTGATGAACCCAAGTTTCATCCCCAGTAACAATTCGCTCCAAAAAACCATCCTTGTCTTCATTACACTGGCTCAAAAACGCACGCGAACACTCGACGCGCTTCTGTTTTTGAGGCGGTGTGAGCATTCTAGGCACCCATCTTGCACTGACTTTTGTCATGCCGAGATGATCATGGAGAACCTTGAAAATGGTCGTTTCAGATACTCCAACCATCTCTGCGATTTGTTTTTTCTTCAAACGTGCATCCTCCAATATTAATTTTTCGATTTTTTCGATAAGATCTGGAGTGGTGACCTCAACAGACCGCCCAGGCCGGGAATCGTCTTCAATTGATTCCCTGCCTTGCTTAAAGAGGTTGTGCCACTTGTATACCATGGTTTTTCCTGGACAAGAGTCCCCGTATACAGATGACATCTCTTCCAAAATGGTTTGAAAATTTTTTCCTTGCTTGGTAAGGAACTTTATAACGGCGCGGAACTCGATTTTCTCCATACTTCACAATTTCTTCCAGATTGAGTTGCTTGAGGGACGATAGTTCAAAGACTAATGATCTCATTATGATAATACTCGGTATATATACTAATTATTAGTTGCTAAACACGTTAGTGACTAAACAAGCACCCCCACCACCTTCCATACCCTCCATTCCGCGAACTTAAAAACGCACCCTCGTAGATTAAAGATGTCCTGCATTATAGTTAATAAAAAAACAATTTAGTATTAATTGCAGATTAAAAATTAAGCGTAATAAATATAATAAGTTGTTTGCGATGGTATATTATCTAAAACAGTACCTAGCGACGTCGAGGGTAAAACTAGTTTTCTATTCTTATAATAAAATTTGTAACTCGTCCATGTCTATATATAGACAAGCGATATTTGTGGTGGTGTTTTTATGAGAGCTATAGAAACCTGAGAAAATACTTTTAGAATTTTTGTCTGTATGTATGTCTGTATGCGCATTACGCATAAAATACTGCACGCAATTGAATGCGATTAGAAGTTATATTGCTGGCAGTCTAACTTGAAATTTGGTATATCTTTTATCTTGATACGCCACCTAGAAGTTGGGTATTATGTGTGTACATCCGATTGTTCTTACATGCAAACAAAGAACAATGTAAATATGGATAGCTATTTTCAAATTCCACACGTATGAAGTCGGGGGCAAAAGCTAGTCATATATGTATATAACAGTGGGTTAAAGTGAAAAGTCGTATTTTATTTTTACAACGTACAGAAATAATGGGGGCACGTTAAAAATATATTTTACGTTTAGAGAGCGGCCATCAACGAAACGAGACGACAGGTTAAAATCTTTTTGTTTCAATATCAAACAAACATAATTATGAAAGTCTAGCTTTTGTTTGCGGCTTCGCTCACGTAAAAGCAGGTAAGGTTTTGTTAGTAAAAGTACTCAATTTGAAATAAAATAATATCTATGTTACTCGGTGATAATACAGCTTTCTAATAGAGAAATAATTTTTAAAATCGGTTGCGTAGTTCTTTAGTTACAAACAACCAAAAATCAAATCTTTCCTCTTTTTAATATTATTATAGTATAGAAAATAAAAGAAAATGTAAATATAAAGTTACTTTGTTAGTTGGCCGTGTTTTGATCGCATTTTGCTTCGTAATGGAGGTTATCGTTTTTGTTCTCACCAGGCCACGCCACTAGTGAGTCCTGTCAATCCTGTCACAGCAGCTGTCAAAAGCCGTATTTGGCGGTAATCATTGTCAGTATCTATGGTTACTGTTGAAGTGACTATAGAGTTTGACGTCTAGACTTCACTATCCACTAGCACCTCTAGTTGTGAATTCAAGCGCGATAGACCTCATGGGTCACACGTATCTAGATGTCTTGAGGGTGATCTGTTACTTATATCACCTCGGCATTGTCCAGAAAGATATTAGTAGTTTCTTTATTGTTCAGAAGCCTACCGCGTTGGTTGCTCCCGCTTCTGCAGTGTAAGAACACTTGAGCCGATATAAACACGGTCTCCAAGCAGGTATTTCCTCGGTCTACATAATGGGCAGTCGGTGATAGCGAGAGCAGTGGCCTGATGTTATATCGATCGTTTCTAGATTACACTAATTTTTGTTCCGTGTGGGATGCGAACCCACTATACTCAAGGGCGGCAGTGGCAAGGCAACCCCTTAAACCTGAAATTTACGTGACAGATGTTTGTTTAGGAAAGGAATAGCATCCGACTATACAAGATTGGTGTACGTTTGAGAACTCATACACATTGACTACGGCTGCAAATTTTCAACATGCAGTCTTACACATAAATAATAAAACGTAAAATACAGATTACGAATATAAAAATGATCGCATCCATGTTTAATCTCTCGCTGACACAAATTGTCTATAATGTTTCGGTTTGCATACACAACTCGAGGTTATTTTTCACGATCGTTTGACGTAATATGCTCCGTCCATCATGGCGGAGATAATAACTCTGATTACGTTTGATTTTGTTGCAGTAGTTCTGCGGACACGGTCTGCCATGTTTATAATGCCTGTCAATATATTACTTAACGTATATTTATGTATTTACATTACGTTTTATGTAAATATCAATCTAGGTTTAGGTAGTTATGGTTCTGGCGCAGTTTTTATGTGATTTTAAATTTGGATGTAAAGATTTTTCCGTAATGCCTAGACGAACTTATTATTAACCAGCTTTTAAGAATGCGACAGTTAAGTTGATAAAATCAACATTTTTTGTTTAATACCATATCCTCCATATAATTTTACTATGGCGGCCGCGCGCCGATTTTAATATCGAGCTTTGTCATTGAGTCCAACTGCGTCTTGCTCCGAAATATTATCAAGTTGCTACAAACCAAGATTTAAGCAGTATTTATTATTTTGTTACGAAATTTTATCAAGAAAGTACACCAGTAAGTATAACTTCATTGTTTTTTAAATTCAAAACATCTATTGCAAATTTAAGAACTACCATTTTAATTATCGGGAAGAATCAAGAATATTTTGATACATATAGTTCTCGAAGTTACCCTAATGAACGTCAAAGTTACATTTAATGTGAATTATATCAGATATAATTATTCAGCAATGCAAGGGCTTAGATCATAAGAGAAGAACAGGCAAGAAAGTCGCGGCCACTCTTTTTAATCACCATATAATTTATTTAACAGATCAAATCTGTAAGGAGCTTAATTTCATCAAATTTATTATAACCATTTATGCATAAAAACTAAAAACATATAGACACAGTGACTTTTGCATTTACAAGTATAGACGGGTCATCAAACAAACCGTGTTTAAACCAGTTACAGATAACGGTAACGCTGCACTTGCACTGACGCCGGCGCACTGGTCATCAGTATTTGCCAAATATTATTACTTCTTATTCATCGAAAGTTCGACGTCTTTGACCGACCGACCAATGCTGGCGTTTTTTCATGATAAATCGATCGCCAATATTTGGCATATACTATTAACATTTTTCTCGTCGAATATTTGTCATGTTGGTCCAGTGTTGGCGATATTCCATGACACATTGGTCGCCAATATTTAGCAAACATTATTAACATTTTACTGGTCGAATGTTTGTCGTATTTGTCCAATGTTGGCGTGTTTACATGACGCGTTGGTGTCAGGGTTGGACGTTGGCGCCAGTGGGCGCGCCGTTGCGTCACACCCACACCTCTCTTCGTATTTATATACACTGATTTACGTAAACAGTACACGGATATGTGGCTACTATATAAAAGAGACTACGAATATAATTGGCTCATCGTCTCTCGATCTATACTTATAATAACAAGGAATTATTATACAAAAATAAATAAAATGACATCTGCTTTCTTTATGGTTTGCATTTTGAGAACACCTTCATAATTTTATTTTCTTTTATGATTCTATTTGTATGTTTGTGTTGATAGGCGAAAACGCTTTTATGATGATAAAACGCTTATATGATCTATTTATTTTATTTTATTTTCTTTTACTTTATTAGGGAAAATATACGTTATTACATTGCATAAACTTAAATAGTACATTTTCCATTTTAGTAATTAATGCAATAACTGTGGTTATTTTCCACATTTTCCACATTTTTTACTTTTCGTTCGTAAAGTTCCCCGCTACGAAGGCATTATTCCTATACTCTGTTCCAATAGAATTAATATTTTATGTAAGCAATCGTTGCATGCCTAATTAAATATAAAGTCATTTAGAAAATTCAAACTCTCTTTGAAAAGTAGTTAATGAATACAATAAGCCGTATGAAAGTCCTTCTTTTGATAAATATCCATAAATTTATTTTATAAAAATATATTTTTTGATAAAAGTCACTAAAAGTTGTTTACATTTCTCAAATTCTATTGGAATAGACTATAGTTGACTTATTCGTCAACTCGACCGCGAAAAACTCGTCCACGTAGTCGAGTTGGGAATAATTAATTCTACCTATTCTTTTATTATGCATCTCGACCGAAGGCATATCAACTACGCGGTCGAGTTGATACACCTATTTTTTGTGAATTTGTTTGTTCGTCATCTCGACCGAGTACAAAAAGTACATTTTGGTAGAAAATGTTTAAGGCATATCATGTAAAAAAGTAGCCCTTACATACATACATATATCCTGATTAGAGTTTTATCTTTTTCTTGCAACTTTTTTTCGTTGCGGGTAAGAGGCAATATAATGATCAATCGATCATTGCTTGAATACCGTTTATATATAAACTTCAAATTCAACTTCACTTCCATGTTGATTTTTGAAATAAACATATTTTAATTGAACAGTTTTTTTTTTATTTTACCCATAGATGTACAAAAATTGATTAAAACGAACCACTTTTGTACTTCATTGTACAATAGTTCCTTATATATTTGCATTGTCGGTCGAGTTGACGAATACAAGATACGAAAAAGAAAATTCAGCGACTCGACCACGTGGTTCGGACGAGATACATAATAAAATAATAATTGGTATTTAATCATCCCGAGTCGGCCACGTGGACGAGATTCTCATGGTCGAGTTGGTGAATAAGTCCTATAGGTAACATTAAACAAAAGAATAAATGAAAAAGATATTTAAGAGTATTCAGTACCTACTTTCAGTTTATATTCGTTCTCTAATAAATAATCAAGGCACAAACATACAATACGTAGAGACAAAACATCCACACACCCATTATGTTTTTTCTCAATCTATTCGTAAATCATATTTGTTGACAAAAAAGTCAAGAAGAAAACTGCAGATACTAATGTAAAGTAATTTCAACTAAATGCTTAGACATCATTTAGGTTTATCAATGTCTGGATCTTAATCATTGCGTATCGTATATCGTATAATTACTTGTAGTAATTATTTAATTATCAGAAGATATTGGTGGCTAGACGTATTTGATTATAATTCGTATATATCACCACGCTTTTATCTCTTTACTAGCTGACCCGGCAAACGTTGTTTTGCCATAAAAAATGTTTTGACCAAAAGATTAAAAAAAATTTTAGGTGTGGACCACCCTTATCACTAAGGGGTATGAAAAATAGATAGTAGCCGATTCTCAGACCTACTAAATATGCATATAAAATTTCATAAAAATCGGTCAAGGAGGTTTGGAGGAGTATGGTAACTAACATTGTGACACGAGAATTTTATATATAAGATAAGTCACACGTTGTGGGGGCCAGCATGTTTTTCATTTTTATTTATAATACATCTTCGTCTTTATTTCCTCAAGGATAGTCCTTGCTTTGCATACTTTATAAATGTTTAGATAATTGACACAAAAACACCCAGATTCAGAACAATTTGTGAATCATATGTTTTAGCGCTTGTTGGGATCGAACTCACATCGGTGCAGTGGCAGTGCCTGGGCGGCTTTAAACCACTATGCCATCAATGAGACCAAACTTATTCTTATCTATACTAATATTATAAAGGTGAAGAGTTTGTTTGTTTGTTTGGTTGAACGTGCTAATCTCAGGAAATACTGCTCCGAGTTGATAAATTCTTTTAGTGTTGTATAGCTCATTTATCGAGGAAGGCTACAGGGTATATAACATCACGCTATGACCCACGGGGCGGCGCAGTAATCATGAACGCGGGTGAAACCGCGGGCACATTTAATGTTATATAAAAATAAAGCTTCCGTATGTTTGTGTCGAAAAGGAGACGATGGATTGATTTGCAATTTTATGCAACGCTGCATTCCTAGATAAGTGTGTTTTATATACTTTTTATCTCGAAGCTTCTACGGGAACGGTTAAAGCCAAGATCCTTTATATACTTCCTTAATAATTATTCATATCAAGCCACACTAGCGTAGTCGAGTTAAGCTAGTGATTATATCGGACACAATTTTACTACTAATCCAAAGACGAAATTCTCTGGAGCAGACTGAGAATTTCGTTACTAATGCCATAATTACACAACTTGGCATCGAATTGACTGTTGATCGTAACTTAAGGGTAAACTTCTATTACTGGACCAGCGAGATAGTCAATGTTCCCTCTGTCTTTACAAAGTTACTAGATGTGCCAGCGGTTTCACTCGCGTTTATGATTACTGCACCGCTCCCGTGGGTTATAGCGTGATGTTATATAGCCTTTAACCTTCTTCGATAAATAGGCTAGCCAACACTAAAATAATTTTTCAATTCGGACCAGTAGTTCTTGAGATAAGCGCGTTCAAGCAAACAAACAAACAAACTCTTCAGCTTTGTAATATTAAGTATAGATGTGCGTATTAAATATTTAATTATCGCTTGCTTTAACGGTGAAGGAAAACATCGTGAGGAAACTTGCATGTCTGAGAGTTCACCATAATGTTCTCGAAGATATGTGAAGTCTGCCAACCCGCACTGGGCCAGCGCGGTGGATTATTGCCTAAACCCTTCTTACATCAAGAAGAGGCCTGTGTCTTGGACAGTTTACATACAGGGCTGATATGCTAAATTATTACCTAATATTACCTAATAATTATTTCCTAAATGAAACTAATTAATGTTTTACGAGAATATTCTGGAATGTTCTCGTAAAAGTGATATCAAGAGACAAAATTATTTGATAACACTAATAGTTGTTTTTGTTATCTGTGATGTTTTGCTCCAGTCGCACAATTATATTATTATGTCCCTGTTATCTTCGACCGTAAGGTCCCGGGATCATAGATATATTATTGTTATTATTAGGTGTAGCTTTAGACTGTGTGCTGCTGCCTAGAATGTCTTAAAAGAAAACTCGCCTGATCCGAAAACCGAACGAGAATCATTAAGCACGGTAGTTTACACTACTATTGCGTCACGTACACACGGCTACACCTCAAGTTAGACACCCTATATATGCATAACTAAGCTACATACAAAATAGAGAATTGTCGGAAAGGGACAGTGCATAGTGGTGTCGATGTAATGGTAAGGATAGAGCGTCGCGTCCCGTTCAACGCGAATGAGACAAAATAACAATAATATAACGCACTCTCTCGCACGATTCGCAGCGTTCAACTTCTAATAGTTCAAAGTCCAAACAGTCTAGGTTGATGTGTCGCTGTGTGTACGTAAGTAAGCTTACATCTTTTAGCCACAATTATTCGGCACTAATACCATATACACGATATACTATGTGTATATTGCATAATAGATACAAGTCTGATACTCCTTTGGAATATTTTAAGCGTGAGTCTTGTAGTATATAATGTGTACACACTTGGCACCGTATCGCTTGTTTAACAATAATAAAACAAATATTATAAAGTTAATCTTGATGTTTAACACGTTGACAGCGGCACTCATTTTTATATTCTTTCCATTCCTGCGGTACGGGGCGTTTAAGACCTCGTCTGAAAACTATCATTATGGCTTTAAGGGGTGGGGTTTATTAGACCCCGTAAAGTTTAAAAAACTGAAAGCTTTATTTTGGCTAAATAAAAATAAACATATAGTAAATTTTGGTACAATATTATCAATTATGAATTGATTGACCTAAGTCTTAAAGCGTATATCATAGAGTTGGTTTATTTAGAATCTGTAGGTAAAAGAAAATGAGAGGTTTTATAGACATCGTACCGCACTCAATAAAGGAAGTTTTACATAGATTTTAGTGATATGAAACAAAAATATCGGTGAATGATTGTTACTATATTTTTATTTTACTAACTACAAATGTTTTTTATTTAAACAATTTAAACATAAAGATGTTTGACATTGACATTGTGAGATGATCTTTTTAACTTTTTTGTCCACCTCACGACTATTTAATTTTTTTCGCAATTTGGCGTAGCATCCGGCTCATTTTCTTCTCTTCGAACACTTTTTGAGATGAAGTGTTTGGTTCTTTGATGCTGTTTTTGGAAAGATAAAATAATTATCACTAGGTACATTATATAAAACAATAATTTCTGTCTGTCTAAACGCGATAAACTTAAAAAGTACCAAACAAAAACCATTTTAACGTTATGAAATTATAAAGAGGCGACCAAATGACGCACGGCGCGTTTGGCTTTTATAACAATAAAAATAATGTTTATTGACGACTTACCTGTATTGTAGACTTGTCACCTTATCTTTTTCGGTTTCTACCACAAATTTTTTATCGACAAGTTTCTCGCCCTGGTTACTTTAAGCTGTGAAAACTTTTAACACGTATTCTTGCGGCCTGCGCTTGCACATCACTGGTCGTGCGCGACTTGCGCAGGGTGCGGTACGGGGTCGGCGGGGTACGAGGGCTTGTAAGCCCCGTTTCGCACTATGGTAAAATTTTATTTCTTTAGTGTGGTACGAGGTCAGAGTGACCCCGTATTAAAGTAGATTCACCCCTGCATTCTGTTTTAATACGGCATCTTAGATATATATTCATCGCTTCTCTAACTCTCCTAAACTAAATCAAATTGAAGTTACGGCCTCCGCACGGCAGAGAAGACTATGTTTTTTAGCCGCACCGCAAGGAAGACACGTACGAGGCGTATTAGACCTCGTTCCGCACTGAACGTGTTAACTCAAACAATATAATACATTCATCTACTAATGACATTTATAGACGGAAAATAACATATTCCTATACTATATACTCGCAGCTATATATCCGCAAGGGCAGGAATATTACACGCACATTTCACCAAAATTTTTTGTAATAAGCGTCAGACTATTTTGCAAAAAATCTTAGTAGCTGCGTGTAGTTTGGCTTGTGGCCGCTAGATGGCTATACGCTCAAAGAAAACTTGCCTGACATGGGAATCAAATCCATGACCATACGATCGCACGCATATAAGCGCCAACTAGAAAAACATAAAAAAGGTTAATTCAGAATTGCTAGGTATATTTTATTAAAATAAATCTTAGTGAAGTGGCCAGGGCCGTTTCGAGATAGATCTCCAGGCATTTCTATCTTTTGAAGTTATGTGCTTATTAAATGGTTAATTAGCTTTCACGGTTAAGTTTAGCATCGTGAGGAAACCTGCATGTCTGAGAGAGCTCCATAATATTCTCGTAGATATATGAAGTCTGCTAACCCGCACCCCAGTGCGGGTTAGCAGACTTCATAGCGGGTTAGACCAAAGCCCACTACGCTGACCCATCAGCGTAGTGGGCTTTGGTCTAACTTTTCTCATACTGAGAAGATACTCGTGTCCAACAGTGGGACAGCTTACATACAGAGCTGATATTGTTACACCCAGTGTCATCTCTCGGCATTGTGGGGAAGACTCGGCAGTTCCGTCTAATAATTTATTACAGCACCATCTATTAAAGTCTAACTACGTAGTTCGCCGGTACGACTAGAGTAGAGAGAACGCTGGCATATTCTCGAATCTTTGTATTGTTACATACTGGGTATGACGTTTCTAGAAAACTCCGGAAGCGCTTTAACCGCGTATAAAAGGAAGGCCAACGCTCACCGAGTCAGTTTACAATCGTAAGTGGTCAAGTGTTTATCGAAGCGAATGGAAGCGAAAATACTACGGAGTTTGAAGCAGCTATAGTTGGAAAAGTGTAGTATAGTGTTAGTTGTGTTTATAAGTTAATTGTGTGCTAGAATAAAACGTGTTTTAGTCGGTAATATTGTTTACATTCTTATCCCTCGAACCCGTGCTGGGTTTATTATATAAGATATTGTATTGTTTCAATGTGCATTCGTTTTCCGTCACGTTGAGACCTATAGTTGTTCATATTACTCGGTTTAATCTATCTACTGTTTATTGTAGACAACTGTATATAAACGGGAGACGACTGTTGCGTTTCATACTTAATCAAGAAGCGGAGATGGCGTTGAACATCTCGTGAGAAAGTAATTAGTGACTAATAAAATTATTTATTATCTGTGACTATAGTACAACATTTGTAACATCCCCCGCGACAGACGATTTATGGCCGGGTATTCCGGGCGATGTCTTTCAAATTTTTTTTTTGCTTTATCATATATTGAATATAGACTTTGTATAATAGATTTAATAATAAAATTAACTAAATAATAGCGTTTAAATAGTAGTAAAGTTCAATAATAGTAGTGTCATAAATATAAAATTACTTATGTAATAATGTTTTAAAATAAACAACTCGACAAAATCGTAAATATGCCTGAAGGTGCAGAAAGAGGAGCATTAAAAAAATTCACTGCCTCCATGTTACATCACACAATAGGTGTTGTGTAGTTGTCTCAAACCGGGCACAGTTCAATGATCCGTGTTGCTACTAAGAATTTTCTAAAAGAAAACGCAGTAACACTTTCATATACTCCTCAGAGACAGTCATTTATCATTCTGAAGTTATTTTCTCTTTGTCAACAGATCAAACAAATATAACACAACTATTGCAACATGTCAACGGCGGTGGAGAGGTCGGCGCTGAGCGGGCGCATGAACGGACACGCGCTTGCGCACAACGGTGATGCGCTTGCGCATAATGATACTAATGGAGATACGCGCTGTTGGGAGGAGCTGTTCCTGCCTCCACCATTGAGGCTTGATGATAAAATAAGGGCACAGAAGGTAAGAGTTTTAAAAACATATAACTTTTCTTTTCCTGCACTGATATATCCGTGACTTCACAGGTAAAGGTCGCTTCGCCTCTACCACTGTGCCGCGTGTTGTGAGTTCGAAGTTCTTCCCACACAGGAGGAGAAACCATCAAATCCAAATCCATAAATGGTTGTTTCGAGGCTCAATGTATTTTTGTGACCGATTATTATTGAATATTTTTTAATTCGCCATCGACAACGGCTTGATACCGAATGAGAAAATGTTATACTATATTTTGCACGCTGCTTCGTTTGTGGAAATGTAGGTTAGGTTAGGTAAGTAACAGTATTTTTCCTGAAGGAGAGGTACCCTATGTCCTTTTCTGTTTCTCTGACAACGTATATGTGAAATTTCATGATGATCGGTCGAGTAGTTAAGGCGTGATATCGTAACAAAATAAACAAACAAAATCACATTTGCATTTATCATTATTTAAGTTAGGATTGTTGTACAGTTAGCTACATAAGTCGATACACACGTGTGAGATTTTAATTTGCTTTATCTTTCAAAGTTATAACAAATATATATTTATAGGCACTTTATTTAAAATTATTCTTATATTATAAATTACTTATTCTACTTATTCTCTTGGTAGTGAATGCAACTGCTGTGCATGATTCGGTTTCGGGTTCAAATCCCGGGTCGGGTCAACAAAAAGTTATTATAATATATTTTATATATTTTTCTGTTAAGAAATCTCAATACGAGTCCGGAGTTAGGAAGTTGGCGGAATTAGACACCCCCGTGTCTCGGAAAGCACGTAAAAGCCGTTGGTTCTGCACCTGATCTCTCTCCGGTCGTGTAGAATTATCCGTCCCACTGGATCATGAGGGTTAAGGAACAGAGTGTGTGCGCAAATACATCTCCTGCGCAGATGGCCAGTCTCCGTTAAGATTGGCCGCCGTGACCTAAATTCGATCTGGCGGACATCATTACTTAAAATTAGTTTAAACATAGTTCAGAAATAAAGATTAGCAGCGATAGTTCAGTGGGGAGACTAACAGACTGCAATGCAGAGGGTCTCGGGTTTGAACCCACGTCACGCAACTCTGACTTTCGGAAGTTATATGACTTTTCGAAATTATGTGCGTATTGATTGACAAATTATTGCCTGCTCCGTGCCTCGGAGAGCACGTTACGCCATCGGTCCCGGCTGCCATGAACATCTATGGTTTTCGTTATTAGAGTTAGTGCCCTATAATATCCTAACACTGGTCTAGCCTTAGGGTATCGTTAGCCTTCGGGTTGTGGAGGTCAGGTGGCAGCCGCTCCGTGTAAAAACTGATATCCAGTCAAATCCGGTTAGACTAGAAAAGCCGACCCCAAGTGACTTGGGAATAACCAAGACTAGGGAGAAGAAGAACCTAGTGGGAGACCGTTGGAATACCACGCAGAGGTCTTGAGTTCGATGCCAAGGCGCGCACTTCTGACTTTTCGAAGTTATCTGCATATTAAATAGTTAATTATCGTTTGCTTTAACGGCAAAGACAAACATCGTGAGCATATGTAAGAGTACTTCATAACTTCAACTCGCACTGGGCCAGCGTGGTAGACTATGACCTAACCCTTTTCACAATAAGAAGAGGCTCGTGCCCAGCAGTGGGACAGTTTAATACAGGGCTGATATCATATAGAACGAACATGCCACACTTGCTGCGTGCGAATATATTGCATATAATGACAGGACATGACTCAATGATCCGTAGGCATCGACCCCCTCGCGGTATGTCACTGGTTCATTTCCCGTTCCGGTGTATTTATAAGCTGCATACATGGATAATATTACACTGTAAATGAAATACTTTCTATGTAATCAATCATATTTTTATGACATTGCATGCCCATTTTAATATTTTATAAAATACTAGTTGACCCTGCAAACGTTGTTTTGCCATAAAAAAATGTTTTGACCAAAAGATTTAAAAAAATGTTAGGGGTGGACAGCCCTTATCACTAAGGGGTATGAAAAATAGAACGTAGCCGATTCTCAGACCTACTAAATATGCATATAAAATTTCATAAAAATTGGTCAAGCCATTTCGGAGGATTGTGGTAACTAACATTGTGACACGAGAATTTTATATATATGATTGACATTATTATTATATATCTACCATTATTATTATATGAAATATTGACATTTTCAATAATCTGTTTATTTTTGTTTATATTATTTTATTTTATAAAATTTATTGAATAGCCTGATTATACCTTTCGATGTCGAAGAATATAATGTGTAGTAAACTTTCACATGCCATTTGTGGCAATATAGAAGGACCGTGTATCTGACCACCTAATTGTACCCTATTTTATGTGAAATAAATATCATTTCATATTCTTACGGTTATTACCCCGAAGGAGTAAGTAAACGTGTATTACACTATTAAAGACACAGTTCACCAACTTTGGTTATAAGTCCTACGTAATAAAGTGTCTATTGCGGTCTATAGGACACACATTCTTTCTTCTTCTTTCTTTCTAGTTCCAGACTCCGTGATGCTACTGAGAATTTCACGGCAGAAATATCCAATAACACAGTGCTCGACAAGGGAATCGAACTTGTGTCGGCCTCGATGGCGTAGTGGTTAGTGTAACCGACTGCAACACCTGAGGTCGCGGGTTCGATTCCCACACAAGTCAAACATTTGTGTGCATGAACATGGATGTTTGTCTTGGTCTGGGTGTTTCTATGTATAATATACATGTATTTACAAAAAAAAAGTATAAATGAATGTTTATCCATTGTCTAGTATCCATAGTACAAGCTCTGCTTAGTTTGGGCTAGATGGTGTTGAGTGTATGTGTTAGAATATAATTGTTAGAATCATCGATCAAATATATTCGATCGATGATTCTAACTTAGAATATTATAACTTGAGACCTCGTGCATAGCATCCGCGTTCACTACCATAGTCGTCGAGGCAGGGAACCTTATTATGTTCGACCTCAGTTAAATCTGTTTGATTGTTCGGATTGAGTAGTAATTGAAGAGGTGCCCTCGTTATTGTTACTGTACCTACTTAGTGTTGTGGATTCAATTCTTCGGAATGATCCCTGCCGCCTCTTTTCGCCATCGTCCTACGCGACAGCATTTTCATTCCCATCATTTAGATGGTTGGCAGTCCACAACTGTGCGTTTCTCCAGGATTTTTCTGCCTCGCACAGCAAAACTGTGGAATGAGCGTTCGCCTGCGGTATTTTCGGACCAATACGACCTTCAACACTTCAAGAAAGGAGCGTACTTCTTTTTAAATGGCCGGCAACGCACTTGTAACTCCTCTGGTGTTGCGGGTGTCCATGGGTGGCGGTAATCGCTTACCATCAGGCGATCCGTCTGCTAGTTTGACCCAAAATCCATTAAAAAAAATTGTATAATAATAAGTGTGATCCATAAAAGATTGTTCCACGTCTGGGTGTCCGTTGTTTAAATGTTTGAAAAGCCCCCTGCATCCCCAAATTTTATAACTAGCGCGGGCGATAATTTTTTATCAATAAACAATAATAATAAATCTATTTTAAGTTTGTAAAGTAATTGAAATATATAAGAAGACGGAACGGCGTTAACTTAATTAAGAACTGTGAAATCATTCACAGTGGGTGTATTTATGATTAATCATAATTTGTTAACCAATTGGTTGTCAATTATGTATAAAAGCGTCTGTCTTACTTGCAATCTTTCTCGATGCTTTCGGTCATTGTCCTTTTGTCAGACACACACACACACACACACTCACACATATACGTGTGTATGCATGCGTATATCGGTTTTTTGTATCATATCAGCGGATGTTTTACGTGCGGCATATTAATTAATTTAATTAGACTGCACGTATGGCATATTAGTTTAAGTTGTCATCTCGCCTCTGCCACTGCACGGATTATCATGGGTTCGAATCCCACGAGACAAAAATTTGTCTGGATGTTCTTTGTGTCCGTTGTTTGAATGTTTATAAAGTCCCCCAGTGAAATAGGATTGTTCTAGTGCGGGCGTTGTGATTAAAGTTAAAATATATTATCGGCTTCGGTGGCGTAGTGGTTACTGTAACCGACTGCCACGCCTGAGGTTGCGGGTTCGATTCCCGCACAAGTCAAACATTTGTGTGCATGAACATGGATGTTTGTCTTGGTCTGGGTATTTCTATGTATAATATGTATGTATTTACAAAAAAAAAAGTTTATATGTAGATATGTTTATCCATTGTCTAGTACCCATAGTACAAGCTTTGCTTAGTTTGGGCTAGATGGTGTTGTGTGTATGTAGTAGAATATTATTATTATAGAACAGGTCCTAAGCTAAAGGTTCGAAGCCAGCGATCTTCGCATCCGAGAGATTTAAATTACAAGCAAATGTTTCGAATCAGTCGCGACCTTTACAGTGCGGCAATATGCCACGGGAGCGGTTGTTTTTACGTTGACACTCGTATCAGAGCTGTTAAGCTTCACATACAGCAGTTTATACATTAGATAACATTGTTACCTACTTTATTTAATTACTAAATAGTATTAAATTATACATATATTTAGATAGTTCCGTCTTATGTTGACGCGATTGTTATATTGAAAATTATCTACAGTACACAGATTTTATCGCAGTTTATTTTTTTAAGTATATTGTTTTAGTTACTGCCTCAGTGGAGTAGCGGTACGATAGTATACACGATTGCGTGAGGTCTTTGGTTTGATTATCTGGGTCGGACAGTGTTTCTGGGTTTTTCCGTCATGAAATTTTCAGTAACAGCACGATGTCTGAAAATTGCGATAGTCAAAGTCAAAAATCATTTATTCATTTAGGCCATAAAGTAACACTTATGAACGTCAAAATATATAGGTTAGTGAGTTTACTAAGTTACTGAAGATACATTTAGGTTAGTTGCTAGGTTCAGGCATAGGGTCAACTCAAGCCTATGAGAAGAAACCTGCAAGAAACTCACGGCCATTCTTTTAAATCGCCACTTAAATATAATTTCAGTATTTTACAACTCAGATTAACAAGGTGAGCAGCCATTATGCCATATACAACTGACTATAAAAAAACTAAAGATAAAAACAATAATAACTTAATAATATTATAGAGATATAACCGGCTCGCCAATTATAGTTCTAGATTTCAATTTATAAAAGTGGGTGTAGTGCATTTCTCCTCATCCGTTCGAGGATATACGGTGAGATTACGTATTTCTTTTATTTTTATAACATCAACTATTTAGATTTATAATTACGACGTTTAGGTTGCTCTTCAGCACTCACTGAGAGACTAAGATAGACACCATCTTAATGAGACATCCACGTCTTAATGTTTTAAATGATGAATGTAAAAATACCGAATTATTATATTTAATTTTTACGCCACCAACAAATTTTAGTATTTTTTACAAAAAGCTTTCATTTGCTTGCATTATTTATGCTGTGTCCAAAATAACGTGCATAATAATAAAATACGATCAACTTAATTCGTGGCCAACTGAATTTTCTATTGTTCTTATAGTCGCAATAAATTAAAATTGTGGCATCTAATATAACTTAATCACGCCATCTTTTTAAATCTAATATTCAGAAAGGTTTACGATGTTTTTCAATATTTAATTAATTCAAAATATTGTAATTGGGTTAATAAATTTCCTTAAAAATTGTTATAAGGTGACATATATTTGTTATAACAGTTAATTATTTCATTTAAGTTTGTTATTAAAATATTCAAAATTCTATTTCATTAAAAGTAAATCAGTTATATATTTTATGATGTAAAAATCTTAGGGCAGAGCGCTGATGTCTGAAATACAGATGTTTTTCATCTAGCTCAGACACAGATGTTTATGTACTAACTTGTAAATTAAGCTGGTTACCGTGTATTTATGTAAATGCTTGTTACAATTTTTTGGTGTTAAGCCGTCGATCCCGGCTGCCATGACCATTTATGGCAGTCGTTTTTGGGAAGTCAGTGCCCTATAATATCCTGACACTAGTCTAGCCTTAAGGTATCGTTAGCCTTCGGGTTGTGGAGGTCAGGCAGCAGCCGCTCCGTGTAAAAACTGATATCCAGTCAAAGCCGGTTAGACTAGAAAAACCGACCCCAAGTGACTTGAGAATAATAAAGGCTAGGGAGACGAATAAATTATTATTATTATGTTTCTCTTATCACAGGTATTTAGGTAAAATACCTGGCCCTTTGGGAGGCTTACACGGAGACATGGGTCCAACGTGAAGAGGCCCTTCGAAAGTTTTAATCAAAGGTGGGATGGAACACCGACAGCGGCACTGGCCGAAGCAGACGTAAAACTATTGCTATATATGGATTCTATTATATGGGCTATGGGTATGGGTTTTTGGTGTACCGGTATATTGGAAACTATGGATAAAAACCGGGGTCTGCCCTGAATACTCAATGCAATGGGCAGACGGTGGCTCGCCGACTCACTAGATGGGCCCCTTGAATCAAAATAATAAAATACATACTGGCTGTTTCTTGCAATTTTGTTCAAACGAGGGTTCGTTTGATGATTACTAGTCCGTTCTCGTGGTATAATGTTATAAAATCTAAAGCTTTCTCAAGACTATGCAATACAAAAAGAATTTCCAAATCCGACTGGTAATTCCAGAGATTAACACGTTCAAACAAAAACAAACGAAATCTTCAGCTTTATTATATTACTATAGATGATATTTCGTTTTATAGTTTTCATAATAAAGTTGATAAAATAAAGTTGTTTGAAACTGTCCCAAATCATGCCGTGGCAACTTGTAAGTGAAACTCAGCACATAATTTTTAAAACAGTTTGTAAACCCTGTATTAGTGTACATATGTTTTGTAAGTTGTCCTTAAAAAGTAAAATAAAAATAATAAAAAAAAATATTTGACACGAGAATACATTCACTGTAGGCACATGGTTATTAAATATTAATTATACAATATGTATTTAACTAAAAGGTACTGAGATTGTTTACCAATCTAGGCAATAGCCTGTATTTTGGCTGACAGTGTTCAGTCGTGATATTTGACACTAGAGTTTATATTAAATTTAATATATGATATCCTGATGATATCATATATTAAATTTAATATAAACTCACTGAATAATATTTCATAATACATTGATATCTTCCCCCCTGTAAAAAATATGACAATAATAATAAATTTCTACTGTGTAATGTTATCGCGCGTATACAATAGACGTATCGTAAAGAATTTTATTGAATTGTAAATAATATAATTCGCCTGCAGTAGCCGTATCGATAATCCATACAATTGTTGTTTTTATTGTATGGATCAAGATCGTGCTGTTAAGGAGTGGAGACATGGCTATCGGTGGACTATGATATGATTTGTAACTAACCTCTGTGTAATTGCTGTAACATTTGCGATCTGACTGCGCGGATGGCGCTGTGGTTGGAAACTGGTTGGCAATGCAACGTAGTATTGTGAGACCAAATCCTTATAGGATCCATAGATAGTTGTTCCGAGCTGTTTTGGTGTCCGTTGTTGTTGAATGTCATTTCGAGTTATCTTTAATTTTCGTTTTTTTTTTAAAGGCATCTCCCGATACTGGAATAAATCCTGTGTTGCGGTGGGATTTTACAAACAGTGGACACAAAGAACATCCAGAATCGGAACAACCATTTGTGGACCTTACTAATTATTGTCCCGTGTGGGATTCGAATCCACACCACTCGGCTTAGTCACAGTGGTAAGGCGTCCACTTAAACCACGTTTCACATGTGATTGCCATTTCAGTGCAATCAAGTTAATAAATATGAAAATTTAAGTTATAATACGATCGCTATATAACAGTCTACATTTACAACAAAATCTCGCTAAACACTTCATATTCTGTTATGATGTTAATCATCAAACATTCACAAACAACGGCCATTTGTAATATAACGTCAATAATGTCAAAATAGTTTCACTGTACGCTCGATGGCGGCGCTATGATTGGATACAAGCAATTGCTCTTTGATTGCGCTGTCATTTTGTACACGTCAGAGAGTCGGCCAGTTTATAATATAGGTCAGTATCGCTAGTTGTGTGTTGTTGACATAAAATTTCGAAATCAATGCTAGTTGTTTATATAACTGCGTTATCCGTCTTGTAGTGGTGAATACATATTAGATATATTTGTATTGGTTTTCATCGAGCAAGCTTGTTTGCTTCCTTATGGTAGCCGGCTTATGCTGGGGATAGACCAAGCAAACGAAGGTGAGCGATGGCGAATGAATGAGTTTACCTACAAATAATAATAAATAAAATACTTTATTTCGTTAACAGCAGGTTAAAGCACAAACGTTGTTGAGGCCTTCTATTAAGTATAGGAATACTTGTGTCAGAAGACCCTAGTCATCCATATATTTTACCGTGGGAGAGCCACGCTTCGGCACAAATGGGCCGCTTGCCGGCTCAACCGGAGTGATACCACGGCTACACAGAAAACCGGCGTGAAATAGCGCTTGCGTTGTGTCGAGTGAGTGAGGGTACCCGAGGCCCAACCCTCTCTCCTCCTTGGGCAAATTTAAAAGGCTGGCAACGCACTTCTTACTCTGGTGATGCGGGTGTCATAATATAATGTCAGGATAAAAAAAAACAGAGCTTGTGAGTAAAGTATAAATAAATCTTAATGTATTAATAACAAAGAGAAAAATATATTTAGAGAGAGATTTTCCTGGGGTTAAGTAATAGATGATATAACAACAAAATCTCTAATATTAACAACATATAACAACGGAACCTATAATTTTATTTAATATAGCGATTAGTTAATAAGATAAGATAAGATAAGATAAGATATATTTATTTGTGAAAACATGTGTGTACAATATAACAAAACATGCATATTCCGAGATGTTATGGACAATTTAGATCTACATGTTTTGCCGATATAGGCATACAAATACAAATAATATTAACAATTAAAATATATCAAAATGTTAATTACAATATTAAAATGATATTTATTAATAGATATGTCATAAAATTAATAATTTATTACATTAAAATAATAAGATTCACAATAAAATTAAATTAAAAATTATCATTTAAAAATTCATTAATATGGTAATAACATTTTTCTGCCAACATTGCTTTAAATTGTGACTTAAATACATTAATATTTAAATGTTTATAATAGGTAGGTATTTTATTAAAGATGATTGGTGCCATGCATACTACACTATTATGCAGCATCGATGTTTTTGCAGGGTGTATACAGAGTCTGGTATTATCTCGTCGACTTCGTGTAACTTTGTCAGATAGACGAGGAAACAGATGCGGATTATTTTTAACAAAAATAGCTACTTCAATAATATATAATGACGGAAGTGTCAGAATTCTGTGTTCTCTAAACCATGGCTTGCAGCTGTCTCTGCTTTGTAGGCAAAACATGGCGCGAATACATCGTTTTTGCATTTTAAAGAGCATTTCTTTACTGGATGAGTTGCCCCAAAAGATGATACCGAACCTCAACAATGACTCTACTAGGCCGTGGTACGCATTTAATATGGTATTGGTATTAACAACAGTAGAAAGCTTATAGAGTGCATATGCTGTGCTACTAGTTTTTTTACACAAACTCTCCATATGAGACTTCCAGTTTAATTTATTGTCTATTAGCAAACCCAAAAAGCGAGCTGTATTTGTTTCTGTGATTAAAATGTCCTTATACGCTAACTTTATATTAGATATATTTTGCGATCTTTGGTTAAAATGCATTATATTCGTTTTAGTCAAATTTATTTTTAAATTATTATTATTAAGCCACGAAATTATAGATGTCATAGTATTGTTAATGTCAAGTTCATAGGTATCATTATTACTAAAAGATATTGTCACAGTGCTATCGTCAGCAAATAGTGACATTGGGTGATTAACTGCGAGCGGTAAATCATTAATATAAATTATGAATAGCAGAGGGCCCAGTACACTGCCCTGGGGAACTCCATATTTAACATAGCGCCTATTAGACCGATGTGATTCCTCAATTTTTGTAGTTAAGTTTAGTCTTAATATTTCTGTTTTTTGATAGCGTCCAGTTAAATACGATTTTAATAAGTTTAAGACGTTACCGCGTATGCCATAAGCTTCAAGTTTTTTATATAAAATACAATGGTCCACATAATCGAATGCTTGCGACATATCACAGTAAATTGAACAGATTGGAGTTCTTTTATCGACGTGTGATAGAACATTTTTAAGAAAATCGAATACAGCCATATTTATGTTTTTGTTTCGTCGAAAACCTTTTTGTTCCTTACAGAATATGCCACATTTGTCTATATATGTATAAATTTGATTATAAATATATTTCTCGATTATTTTTGAAAATACTGATAGTAAGGCTACTGGTCTATATGACTCTACTGATTCCTTATCACCTTTTTTATGTAGTGGTCTTATAACTGTAATTTTGAGATCAGTTGGAAAAATTCCTGACTGAATGCATAAGTTAACTATATGACTTAAATGATGACATATTTCCACACTAACTGCTTTAACAATTCTTGTAGAACACTCGTCATATCCTACACTATTTGTATTTTTTAGGTTTTTTATTATACTTCTCATATCTTCAGGCAGGCTTGGAGCCATAAACATGGACTTTTGTCTGAAATAAATATTATTGGTCACATTTTTACCTATTGATTCATTCGGTTCTATTTTATCTATAAAGTAATTATTAAAAGAATTTGCCATGTCAAAAGGATTATGTATACAATTATTATTAATATTAATTAGTGAAATTTGATTTTTAGGGATGCGATGGTCTGAGTTATTAATTATTTGCCATGTTGCTTTTGATTTATTTACAGATGTATTTATTCTATAATTATTTTGGGCAAGTTTTGTAAGACGTATTATTTTTTTCAGTAATTTAGTATAATTACGATAATTTAATTTATTTGAAGTCGTAGGGTTTTTTCGAAATAACCACAGCAAACGTCTTTTATTTCTGCAACAGAGTTTTAAGCCTTTTGATATCCACTTAGGTTTATTGTTTGTTTTGATGGTAATTCTCTTGTTAGGGAAACATAAGTCATAAAATAGTTTAAAAGTATCATAAAAATGTCTATATGCCGTATCTGCATCAATAGCCTCATATACATCAGAGAAAGAAAGACTATTCAAATAATTTTTAAATTTATTTATATTTTGGTCACTGAAGTCACGCACTGTCTTATACCATATTTTAAATAACGGTATTTTCCTGACAGGTATTTTTATGAGTTGGGATGTATGATCAGATAAGCCAAATTCTAACACTTTAGTCTTACATTGTTTTTTATAGTTGTGTGCAAAATTATCAATGCAGCTTTTACTTCTTAATCTTGTCGGTTGCTTAAGTGCTAGTTTCATGTTATAATTCAAAAGTAAACATTCCAAATCCAGAGTGACATTATTAGTTCTTAAAACGTCAATATTGAAATCACCCGCTAATATGATTTTATTATATTTTATTTTGTAAGCCTGCATTAACAATTTGTTAAGTTTATCAAAGAACATAATTATATTATTTGACTTGGGCACTCTGTATATACATATTATGACTATTCTATATTCAGTAAGTTCTATACCGCAACATTCAAATTTGTTCGCAACACTCATTTCACTGATATCTGTCAATTCTCGCCATTTGTGAACATTTCGAACTAAAATACATGCACCTCCCCTTTTACAATTCTCTCTGCTAAAGCAAGCTGCCAATGTGAAGTTAGGGAAATTTAACAAACATTCATGACCCGCTTGAATGAAATGCTCTGTTATACAAACAAGATCTACATTGATATTTTTATCATTTAATTCGTCCAAGTTTATCAATAAGGAGTCAGACTTAAATAATAAACCCGCAATATTCTGATGTAAAATATACAGATATTTAGTCTCGAAAAAAATTATTGCCTAATTTTATTTCCTCATAGACATGGCTGCAATGAGCCCCTGTGGTGGTATTGGAATACTTGGGGTCATTGCTATTAATCCTATTATCTGACTGTGTACTCAAAACCGAGGTTAAATCAATCAAAATATTATCCATTATTCGTTGGTATATGTTATTCATTCCTTTCTTGTTAATTTTGCCAGTCTTATAAGAGAACATATCATGTGTTAAAGTCCTATTACTGTCAAAGAAGTACGCATATCTATTATTTTTCAGCTCTAGATACAGAAGATTTACAAACATTTCTACCTTATAGTTATAAATTAGTGCACCCTGTACATATGTAGGAGCACAGATGATAACATTAGTATTACTGATATTTTGCAACGATTCCCTTAAGATTGTTATAAGTGTTAAACTACTATATTTCCTTAAGTCATTTTCCCCGATAAAAAGTAAGCAATAGTCATTTAATGTGAAGTCTTTTAGTTTATATTTAATATTATTCAAAAGTGTACTTGTTGGACTATTGGGTACCAAATAGTGACAAAATTCAAACTGTTCAGAGAAAATTTTATCAATTAAAGAAAGATTGCCGCTACCTTCGTTGCTGTTTAAGATATAAAGCTTGTTCTTACTCATACTTTTGTTCGATTGTAAATTAGATTCTACAATTTGGTCTTGAATCTTGTTCCTAATAGCAGATGTTACAGGTACACTAGGAGAATCCAAAGTTTGAAATTCCGTTTGTGTCTCCCTGCTGTGCATTATAACGGGAACTGGTTCAACACATGGTTCTCCTACGATATCCAAACAAAGTGGTGTGATTTTTTGATGCAATGTTTTTCTTTTATTTGCCAATGTAGGTGTTTTTAAAGGTCTTTCTGGAGTTGTATAAATTTTCTTGATTCTGTTATTCGTTTTAATGGCATTTTGTAAATCAGCTTTTAGTTGAATGTTCTCACAGTTCAAGTTATCAATTTCTTGATTGGCACTTAGTAGCTGTGAGCGAAGTGTTTCTATTTGTAGATTCAACTCCTTTATAGTTTCATTATTCTCTTGAAAGCTATCTGGTATACTCATTACAGTTGTATCAAACATATATTCTTTACTTGTATCTAATAGGTTTGATAAATCATTGAGTGAACTTGTTCTACTGGGTTTTCTACGATATGTGATATTAGTATTATCTGTATCCATATTGAATAACTACAACGCTCTCTACTGAGTTCGTAACAAATTATTGTGTAGTTATTTGTTACTTTTGACGTGATCTATGTCTTTTTGTACTGTTCAAATAACATTTATAAGACAATATTCTCACAAAAAGTGAACGTCGTCACTGAGGATCGATCTTGCAACCATTCCGCAATAGTTTGCGTACAAGGCTACGTCACGTCTTGTATACTTTGTTGAAATAGGTAATCGCTTCTTAAACAATTATTTATTTGAATACGAACGATCAGTTGCTATGATTCACCACGAAAGAATTTTTTCCACATTCCATGCCGTTTGTTATAATATGTTTAACTTAGAATTCGTTAACTTAAGCACATTTTATGTCACTTTCCACACTTATTTATTTGTTTGGTGATTTTAAGTTGAGTATTTATTGATTTAGGCAGAAGTTATTGTTAATTTATTACTTTTGGGCGTTTTTAATGTTTATCTCAAATTCACTTTTTATTTGGTAATTATTTCAGATTTCACTTTGATAACACTAGTTCGCTTTAATTGTACTATTATACACACTTATTGATAAACGTATAATAAACGAATATAATAAACGATTGATATTATTTCAAAATAACTAATTTTTATAAGCATAACATACATTAAATATAACATCGTTTGATATAACATACATTAAATATAAAATCGTTTGACATACCACTCAAAAGATATAAAACTTATTTGGTCTAATATGAATATTAAACATAACTAGTAACTGATTACCACCTGCGCTAAGATAGGTCGACGGAGCCCCGCTTCGCGGGGTTCCTATTTCTGGGTGGTTAAAAAAAATAACCACGAAGGCTAAGGCCTTAGCCTTCAAACCTATCCTATCCGAGTCGGGGTACTCTGAGTCGGGGTGTTAACCATAATGACGTTTTTTATGTATATTAAATGTTAGACCTAATGATTTTCGATTAAATAAACAATACACATATTAAACGTTAGACAAAATGATTTTCGATTACATAAACGTTATATCAAACAACGTTATACTAATTAAGTTTTAGAATAAATAAATGTTATATGTAAAGAAATTATATCAACAGTTGGTATATCTCACGTTGATTATATCTTATGAATGATAATAAAATGAAATTAGACCAAATGAGTTAATACGTTATGAGACGCACCCTTTTCCTGGATGAAAGGTACCCTGTGTCCATTTTGTAGTCGTGACACGTCATGAAATTTCATAATGATCGGTCGAGAAGTTAAGGTGTGAAGGCGCAGCAGACAGACTCACATTGGCATTTACAATTATAATATTAGTTAGAATGTTGTGTCTACCAAGGGGTTTCTTATATCAAAAGTCAAAAGCGGACGGCAAGGTGACCGAACAAACCTCGAATTACCTTTTTTTTGTAAGGAAGTTTCCAGTACTTTTACGGATTTTATCGTTCCAGACTACGTGTTCCTAATTTAGAACGAGACAGTCTGTAAAATATAGTATAACTTTAACGCGTAACATGCGCGTAAACGTAAGAAAATAATTGTATTAGTAGATCTTTATAAACTATAATTTAGAAAAGAAATATAAATCGGAAAGTAACACCAGTAAGCACCCCACGCTTTTTTACATAAAAATTATTATAATTTAGTTTGCTTTTTTAATAACGCGTGTTTCTTAGTTTTTTTAAACTATTAAATACTTTTAACTTTCTTTTAAATATCATTCTAAATTATTGTATTGTCATCGGTCCTTGATAAGTATGCCAAATTTCGAATTAATCCGACGTTTTGAAGGGTGTCAAAATCATGTTCAAAGTTTCCGTTACATACATACTAACATACGTATGAAGCTAATAAAAGCAGGTTAATAAAAAGAGGGAAAATTTTAGACTGTTTTCTACTGCTTCTGGGTTGTTTACAGTTGATAATAACTAACAAATAGTTATAATATGTGCAAACATCACCTGCGGGTTATCAGGACACGCGAGCTATCTCGTGTGTCGCCGCGTGCGTATACGCATCCCATCGTATCGCGTCGCCTTGTACTGTGCCACGACCCTTAGCGATAAAACTACGTTTAGCAATAAAACTAGTGTATCGTTTTATGAAAATGCATATTTTGTAATCCTACGATAATTTTGATAAT
The DNA here is from genome assembly GCA_963675205.1 of Catocala nupta. Taxonomy (NCBI): domain Eukaryota; kingdom Metazoa; phylum Arthropoda; class Insecta; order Lepidoptera; family Erebidae; genus Catocala; species Catocala nupta. The sequence continues at coordinate 19,234,380 of OY776104.1, forward strand.
TTTTATAGACTTTGGTAAATAGAAAGATATGAAATCCTAACTTTAATTTTATAAACGTGAATGTGAGTTTGTTTGTTACGCTTTAACGCCTAAACTGCTCGACGAATTATCATGTAATTTCGCATACACGCTGTCAGGGGTACAGAAAAGGACAGGGTACTTTTCACCCAGAAAACGTAGTCTGCCGTCATAAGGGGAAAAGACGTCGTTGAGGAACAGGGCGTGATGTTCCTCCAACACAAAGGAAACGTACCTGACGGGCCGTGGCCCGACGGTTAATGTCGGGACTGTCGGGAACTTGTATATACACTTAGTCGCTGTGTAAATGTTACTTGTTCAGAATTGTATGACGTCTTGTTAAACGCGATTGTATCGCCATCTTTTAAATGTAGGCGGAACTTCTTCGTCTGTGCGGAGTCGCCACAACGTATCTGCCAGAATTTTCATATTTAATATAAGAATACTGGCATATGCGCCTTTTTTACTGATTTCAAATACGAAAAATATTAAATTTCAAAAAAATATATTTACTTCTTTTTCTCTTATAATGACAGTACTGTTTTCAATGGATTGAAAATTGACATAACCTTACCTTAACATAACATTTACTTGAGCGAAGCCGCAAGCAAAATCTAGTATGTCATGATTATGTCATCCTTTTTTATATAAACTTGTTTACTACCAATAGTGTCAAATTAATATGTTTGCACTTATGATATTATACACAAGAATTGTTACAATAACTGACGTTTCAAAGCTGGTCACGCAGTCTATACAAACGAGAAACTGCAAATAGGTATGTTGACAAGCTGCGGTTGAATAGTACAAAAGATATGAAAAACACATGGAGGATAGAGATAGCTATCATTTTAACAATATTGCTTCAAATGTTTGTCGTTTTTATTTGTACTACACGACTTTAAACTAGCTTCTGCCCGCTGCTTCGCTCGCTTAAAAATAGATTAGGTAATGTTAGTAACAGTCCTTTTTTAATAAATTATATGTTACTCGGTGATAATATAGCTATCTAATAGTGAAAGAATGTTTAAAATCGTATGAATAGTAGTAGTTTTTGAGTTAAATTCTTACAAACAAACAAATATAATATCAAATCTTTCCTCTGTATTATATTATTATAGATATAGATTTATGTAGTAAATTGAAATATATTGCATATTTTCATAATATATAATAATCTTTGTATTTAATCAACCTTAGAATAATAATTAGTTCACTAAGGGCCGATTTTTCAATCGTCAGATAACTTTTATCTGAAGAATAAATATGGCGGTATGACATATTTTCTATAGAAAAGCTGTCATATCGTCAAACATATTCCTCAGATAAAAGTTATCTGACGATTGAAAAATCGACCCTTAATAAATACGCACGAAGACATTTTGTTGCTTTTCAATTTTATTTGAGAGTCACTGGTGACTTGCTCGGTGCCTTGCTTATCGCGGACTATAAACATAATGTTTAATCGGACTGTTTTTTGAGTATTTAGAACGCACGCGGTACAAATATATCTGCTTATTTTTTAATTTAATATTATTGACTTGCACGATTAAAGGGAGTCATAAAGTTAAAATGTCTAATCCTAACTAATATTATAAATGCGAATATAAGTTTGTTTGTAACGATTTTATGCATTAACTACTCAACCGATCATCATGAAATTTCGTATACACGTTATCAGGGGAATAGAAAGTCATAGAGTACCTTTTATTTAGAAAAATAACTGTTTCTAACTTAACCTACATTTACGCGGGTGAAGCCGCGGGAAAGATAAAGTACATTATAATTTAAAAAAAATATATTTGTTTATATCTTTTTTTATACACATACTTCTTATATTTTGAAAAAACGATTGTTTATGATCGATATTATGTAGGTATACAAATGGTGGTATATATATGTATATATTGTTATGTGTTGGGTTCGAGGGATAAGAATGTAAAACAAAACTAAATTTAAACAAACACTATACTACACTTTTGCACTATAACTGCTTTAAACTCCGTAGTATTTTCGCTTCGATGAATACTTGACCGCTTACGATTGTAAACTGACTCGGCGAGCGCGTCAAAAATCAAAAATCCTTTTCCTATACGTCATACACTATTGTAGGGCCGTTTTCAATCAAGCGTTTCTCTAAAACCTCGTGTACGTTGTGCATTGATATTCGAGATCAGCTTTCTAATAATACAAACTGGTTGCAACAGCTTACCAACAATGTTTTCTCCCAGCCTTTATAACGGAAAATTATTTGCTGTACAAGTTTATTAAAGTGTCAAAGCCAACGATTGATGGCCCTCTCGTTCCGTTAAGTACTCGTTGATCATTGCAACGAACGCAAGCAATTACAAGTTTTCAATTACGATTGATGATACGTTCGTTGAAGATACATTTGAGTATTTTGCGTTGGAAATAAAATAGTTATTAACTTGATTGGTTTTTATATTTCTGTTGCCTTAGAACGATCTTGAAATCTATTGGTTATATAAAGCGTATAAGAATATACAGAGGAGTACCACTTTTTCGTTTTCGTTGTTCGTTTTTCGTCATGTGCGTATTAAATAGTTAGTTGCGTGCAAAGTATGGACTACGGCTTAACCATTCTCAAAATGAGTAAAGAACCGTACCCAGCAATGTTATTATATACGAATAAGCTACCTACCCCAGCTCCGCAGGGGTAATACAAAACCTTAACAAATTACTCCTAAATCTTCCTCATGAATCACTCTGTCTATTGGTGAAAACCGCATGAAAATCCGTTCAGTTGTTTCGAATTTATCGCGAACAGACAGACAGACGCGTAGGGGGACTATGTTTTATAATATGTCGTGATTTGCACACCTATTGCATTGCTGTGAATACAAGCATTTAACTTAGCTGAAGAGATTAGAAAAATGCTAGTAATTCTTAACTATCCATCTTTTAATAGCCAATAATATATGCATTGTTAGTATTATTCCTCATCGTACATTAGGTTTATACTTGATATAATAATATGTCTATCTTCAAGTCTTGGAGACCTGGTGACGCGTAACACAGGTACCTATTCCTATATCTATTTTGGGCACCAGTCTCTCACAGATGTTTTGTTCTATTTATGTTAGATTAAGTCATTATACTGTACAAACATTTGTGATGGGAAAATAAATTATTATTATTATATATATAGCTTTGCAATTCAATTAAATCTCACTATCGACTTATAACCAAGTCGGCTGTTATAATTTTCTACAGTAACCATGGCAATAACAATTGGTTATCTATATATTAATACGTGAAGCAAAAACTTTGTATCCCTTTTTACGAAAATTGCGCGGATGGAGGAATATGAAATTTGGCACAGTTAAAGTTTATATGGAGAAGGAATGGCGAATCTCAATATTTAAAAAAAAAATGCCTTAGAAATGCATTAAAAAAATAAAAAATACTACACGCACTCTACCACGCATTTGACACAAGCAGTCGCATCGCGTTCGTAGTATTTCGGCATTGTTCGGATGATGTCGTAGAATTCTTCGTAACTATGGTATGTGGAGTAGGTGCCTAAATGAAATGTGATTATAAGGGTAGAGTTATAGACAATAAAACCTTAATAACGATCAAACTGAAAAATTTAATCAATTATGGTAGAATTTTGACCATTTGGCGACCGCTAGTTATTATAGTTATTGGTGAGGCGACAATCGAGCTCGGGATAGGTCTGCAGAATACCACGAAAGTTCATTTCGTTTTAAAATTAGGAGTATCACACGTGTGTTGCTTTACAAAAGCCACACACTTATTTTTAGTCAGTAATAAATTTTATAATGGCTGTAACACCTTATTGATACGAGTTGTTGTTGAATATAATGGACAATTTAAAGTAGCGGCTGTGAGTTTCTTGCAGGTATTTTCTCATAGGCGCTTTCAACGCTTTGCCTGAACCCAGTTCCTAGCCTAAATGTAGCTTCAGTTAATTAGTTAACACACTAATTTATAGATTTTGTCGTTCATAAGGGTTACTTTGTGACTTAAATGAATATGTTAATAACTGTCGGGTGGCTTAAGTGGTTGTCTCGAAGCTGTCATTACGCTGTGCTCTACAAATGGTTGTTTCGTGTCTGGATGTTCTTTCCGCTCTTTGTCTGAATGTTTGTGTAGCTCCCCGCGACACAGAATTTATTTCTTGTGCTTTAAAGGAAACTAAATGATGTTTGACTGTTGACTTAGAAAATGCACTTATCACATGATAAAAAATACGGCGAGAGCATGAGATCTTTCTACATAATTTTATATTTTTATGTTTGTTTCTAGATTGCAGCTCGCCTCACCGATTTGAAGTTGGACGGGTCAGTGCTGAAACGTGTGATGCAGGTCTTCGAGGATGAACTGGAACGTGGTTTACGCATGGAGTCATGCAGTCTTCAGATGGAGAACACTTACGTGCCAGAGCTTCCTGATGGCACAGGTTTGTTTTCCATTTCATTTGCTTAGTTATCGCATTGGCAAATATTTGATTAACCTTTGAGTCTTCTTCGAAGAGGTTAATGAAAACACTATGTGGGTCTGTGTGTCTGTCTGTTAGTGACAGTTAGTTAGTGACAGGAATAGTTCCGGTAACACTACACCGATTGACGTAACTTGTTGTGAGATATAGGGGTCACAAGGTCATAAAGTCAGGGGATATCAACCAACAGAGTTATTTGGAAGTCCAAGGGAGAGGCTTTTGCTCAGCAGTGAGACATTACGAGAAACAGAAGGGCAAAAAAGGTCACATGAAGACGAAGAGGTTGAATCCTTGGTTTTCGTTGGTCATAAGAAAATTCCTAGTAAATAAGGTTCGGTACTGTGCTTAGGAGACAGGAATAGGCTTCGGAAATATGTGCTTTTGAAATCAACAAACTGCGATGACCAACTAATATTTTTGATGGATCACTCAGACCATAAACAATTTCTGTACGGATGTCGTAATGGCTAAAATAGTTGCCTCACGACTGCCAATGCGCTGGGTGTCGTAGGTTCGATTCCGACGCAAGACAAAAATTTGTGTGATCCACAAATTAAATAGTTGTTCGGAGTTTGGATGTTCTTTGAGTCTCGTTGTTTGGGTGTTTCTAAACCTTTGTTGTTCCGCAATACTAGAATTCTGTATGGAGCAGGCATTGTCTGGTTTAAGAAAAATAAATAAAATATATTTTTATGTTAACTACTCTGATGAATTAGCAAGGTTTTATTTTTTATACAAATAACATGGCAAGCAAGCTTATATGATCTATAATCATGCTATAATATAGCTATGATCGGCCGCAATATCAGAGGTATAACTTAAATTACGCTTGCCATCTTTAAGAAAACAGAATTAAATATAGGATTAAAAGAAGTAAGTACTTGATTCTCGTTCTTCGTGTTATTTTTCTTACAGCTCATTTGTGCCAAATTCGTTGGCAAGAGTAGAACTACACCACTTAAGCACAGGTTCATAACCAACAGCGATGCTCAGTTGATGTGTATGTTGACACATTCCTTATGCCTGTTTGCTTGTATTTGCAGAGGAAGGAGTATTTCTGGCTCTGGACCTGGGTGGCACTAACTTCAGAGTTCTGTTGCTGGAGTTGCATGCCGGACAGCTGGTGAGGGAGCAGGTCAAGCAATATCACATTAAGTAAGTACTTTCTTGTTATATCTAGATATTGTAATATTGCCGTCTTTGGGACGTGTGCATCAGGTCTCAAAGTTGGGTCCTGAGTTGGTGAATAATGTTGTTGGATTTTTTGTCATGAAATTCTAAATAGCAGCATGAACTCTATCATACGCATAGTACTGAAATGTTTAAAAAGATATTGCTATCCTGCCGAGCAAGGTTATTGATAACGGCACAATGCCTACTTAAATATTCTATAGAACACATCCCATGCGTGTTTAGCTGTAACTTTTATAGGTTAGAGGTCCTTTGCAAAGGAGGCTTTGAGCGATATTTAAGCTTTAAGATTACTGATTACGGCACAGGACCTTTATAATTGTTTCAAAGGACAACTGTTTTCCCATGTTTGGCTGTGATTTTCTATAGTATATGGGTACTTTCAATTTCTTAGTTCATACAAGGAAATCTCTGTTCTCTATTCTTTCGGTACTAATATAATATTACTAGTGGCTCAACCCGATTTTGCCTGAGTTGAGTCTGTGTCCATTTGGCATAGCGTACCGAAGAATATAGAAATATTTTTTACAAAATTCGCACTCTCTCTATATAATATCAAGTATAGATTTTAAGCGTTACTTTGTTTGACACGGATTCTGTTTTGTTTCAGTGATGAGTTAAGACTTGGAACTGGTGAATCGCTGTTCAATTTCTTGGCTGACTGCGTGCTGGACTTCGTGCACCAACTGGACATGGAAAAAGAAGAGTTCTCTTTAGGTACACACTTTAATCTGGTCCGATCTTTGAGTCAAAATGGCTAAATGGTAGTTGACACAATGTATACAGACTTGGATGCTCTTTTTAGCTAGCGTGGAATACTTCTACGATATCGTAAAATACTGATCGGTGCAGCTTGTTATTGTAAATGATTGTTTAATGCAGCTTTATAAGTTATAGCCGTCAGTTGTATGACCGAGCGACACAAACATTTGTCATGTGCGAGGGTTATAATCAAAACATTCGTCATATTGTTAATAGTTATTGTAACCTATGGTTGCTTGCAATATCATTCGCATTGCCGATCCAAGGAAAAAGAAAATAAAGATAAGATGAAAACACAATAGGAGATTCTGTAGAGTAATATTATTATTTACTTACCAAACAAATATTTTTGTATACATCTATGGTGGCAAACAATCCTATCTGATGGTAAGTGGTCACCGTAGCCTATGGACGCCTGCAACACCAGAGGCATCAGTTGCGCGTTGCCGACCCTTTAGGAAAGGAAGTGGTAAGGAGATGGAGCGGGAAGTGGGAAAGAGGGTGATTGGGCCTTCGGCATTCTCACTCACCGAACGAAGCACAACAGTAGGAATACTACTATTTCACGTCGATATTCTGTAATAGGGTAGTCCTTCCCCGGTCGAGCTGGCCCATTTATGCTGAAATCAGCGAGCCTCTCCTACTCAGAAATGTAGTAAAGTTTAACAACATTATACTGGCTCCGGTCTCCCGTAAAAAGTAATACTTTTCCGTACGAACCGACTTATTCGCATGGTCACCAAAATAACTGCTAGTTCATTTATTTTAAAAGAACATATTTTGTAATGAATTTATGTCTTTCTGTTCCAGGATTCACATTCTCATTCCCCATGAAGCAGCACTCCATATCTTCTGGAGAACTTATCACATGGACCAAGAGTTTCAACTGCACCGGCTTGGAGGGAGTGGACGTAGCCGCGCTACTGCAGCGGTGCCTCAGGGCGAGGGGGTTGAACATCACCGTGAGGGTGCTGCTGAATGATACCACTGGCACACTGGTAGCAGGAGCTCATATAGATCGAGAAGTCGGGGTAAATGATTCTTACTACTATTAACGCCTTTTAATTTATCTATCTATAGTAATCACCATGATTTCTTGCACAAATAATTATGATGATATGATGGTAAGTTACCGCGGCTTATGATAACATGTCTCGTAGAATAACTTGTGGTTTGCATACCTTTGAAAAAGGATTCGTTACATTGTCAATGCAAAGCATACATATTATTTTTCTTCTGCTGAAATACAACGCTTCTGTATAAACAAATCACATAGTTACAAAACAATATTTAGGGAACCACACAATTTTTGTCTCGCATTTGATGCTGTAGGTATAGATTTGTGCTTAGGCGCGTGGTGTATCCTGGCCGCTTCTCTCTGCTCAGGGTTGTGAGCAAGATACACGGTGGCAGTAGCGAGATGACCACGTCAATAATCTATATAAATTACGATGGCAACGTTAGCTAAATTAGTAGATCGCTTATGTTTTTAAGATTATTCGACATATGCCAATGTAATAATAGACATTTGATTGCTTGGGTTTGTATTTAGGAAATGATAATTTGTTGTTAATGATATAATTAAATATAAATTGTCAATTTGTATAAAATACATGTTTCATACAAATAAATATATAATTATCTTTATCTACATTGATCTGCACGATTGCTACTGTTTCATGAGTCTCACAATTCCAATAAATCATATTCCAGATCGGTGTGATCCTGGGCACAGGTTCCAATGGTTGCTATATGGAGCGAGCATCCCGCGTGCAGCACTGGGAGGCGGTGCATGACCGCGTCACCGACGTGTGCGTCGACATCGAATGGGGAGCCTTTGGAGACAACGGCTGTCTGGATTTCATCAGAACCGAGATAGACAAGGAAGTGGATTCCAGATCCCTGTTGCAGACTTCTTTTACGTAAGTACATACACATTTTATTGGAAACTACGGTCATTTCTCTGGTATTCGCCAGAGAAATCACCGTAGTTTCCAATAAAATTGATAGAATTTCTAATGCGTTTTTAGTGATAATAATATTGATTGATTAGTGGCAAAATTGTTATCCAAAATTAAGAATATCTTTAGGATCATTGAAGCAAAGGCAAATATCTCAACTTATTAAATTTCAAAAAGCAATAATATTTAACATCAAATGAATTAAACAGAATAACAGGGAATTAAACAAATAATGAATTTACAGTATCTTAGTCCAGTTTACAGTCTAACAGTACAGTTACTTAAAAATAATCATGAAAGGTAATAACATATTATGTTAACACATTACATAAGATTTAATTTTGTTGGAACAATAGTGAATACGTTGGTATATTCGCTGCTAGTCATTATTAATTTCTCACGTTTACTTTTTCCAGTTTTGAGAAGTACATAAGCGGCAAGTATATGGGTGACATTTTGTCATGCACCCTGGCTGCGCTTGCGCAAGACAACTTGTTCCCGGCTGCTCCTATCCCTGGGACTCTGGAGTCTGCTGACGTCAGCATAATAGAACAGTATGTTATTGATTTCTTTTTTTTTTTTATACTAAGTAAAAATTCGGGACAATGCACTAGACTTTTTGCTAACAACACAATGACCTTTTAACAACTTACTCAATTCCTGCTAGGAACACAAATTTGGTTCGACTAATATTTTTTCTAAGGCCTTTCTAAAGTCATTATTATTTATTTAGGTCACACCTATAAATGTCGGTTTACTAGTAAATTTACTGAGGATGTGTAAATTTACTTTTGAGTAAGTTGTTGGTAGGTTAAGGTTAAGCCTGGCCAAAGATTCTTCGCCCGGTTGTCACCACTGCAGCGACTGCCGCGACGTTGTTGAGGACACGGCGCTGCACTCTTTGGCGGTTTACCCCGCCTGGGCATCACAGCGCCGTGAATTGATCGCGGCAGTCGGATCGGTTGCCCTCTCGCTCCCAGCCGTAGTTCAGTGTATGGTCCAGAGTAAGAGGTCGTGGAATGCCGTCGCCTCCTTCTGTGAGGAAGTGATTTCCATCAAGGAGGTGGTGGGCGGGAGAGGGAGCGCTTAAACCCTCTTCCCCAATCGCAGAGCCGGGCGCCGGAAGGCGCGAGATGACCTCCAGCCATCCTGAGGTTTGACCTGGGGGTCTGTTCTGCACCAGGTCCGAGAGGCGGAGTGCGGGTTCCCACGCGCGCTTCTGTGTCGTGTCCGTCTTCCGTTTAAGGGGGAGACAGTAGGGCTTTTAAATGAGTAGTGCCTATATTGGATAGGTCTTATTGTGTAGTGGCCTGCCGTTTCACATGGCGGGCTGAAACCTCGGCGGGGTCGCGACCGCATGCGAAAGTAATTCGCGCGGAAACGTCGATAGTGATTTTGTCGAGGAACACCGGGGTAGGTTTAGTCGGTATTCCGGGAGGTACATTATTGGCCAAAGATACTTGAGATTCTTAACATGCAAGGTCTTTTATCCGTTGTCGGCCCTACCATAGTCGAATACACTAGACACTCTAAGCGCCAAATTCCTGTAGGCGCTTCTCAATTTAATCATTAGAAGTAAGCAATAGGGGGGGGTGTCATGATTGGATCTCGCTGCATCCTAAAGCCTGCCTCGATTTGGTGCCATTATTATCCAGGTGCTGCACCAAGTTGAAGGCAAGATTTTGAGCTTGCATATTTGTGTTCAAGGTTTTAATTGACAGTGTGTGTGTGTGTGTTTTGTAGAGAGTCGTGTGTGGGCGAGGTGCAGCGTACGCTGGAGGTGCTGCGTACGAAGTGCGCATGCGCCATCTCGCACGCCGACGCGCTCGTCGCGCAGCACGTCGCCAACATCATCTCCAACCGCTCCGCGCAACTTGTCTCTGTTTGTGAGTATCAGCAGACATTACATTGGGCAAATTACAACACAATTTGAATATTCGAAATTTGTATGATACGCGATAAATGCCGATTATGTTTGGGTTTGACTTTTAGCGACGATGTCAAGTCAAGTCAAGTCAAGTCAAAGTCAAGTCAAGTCTCAGTTGAGAGTGATGACCATTTTTTTAGAACTTTTGTAATATTTCTGTACTTTCTGTGTCCATCATACTGTGTACGTAGTAACTTGCCTGCACAATTCAGTAAAGCCCTGTACGCAAAAAAACACCCCAACTATTTCTGTTAGTAAATAATGAACGAGAAATACGCAGAATATGTATTGAAGATGTATTACGCATTTCAACTATATTTTCCAGCGTCATGTAATAGTTGTAGACTCCGTGCATGCTGCTTAAAACTTCTTGACAGATTCTTGCATTTTTTCATGTAGGTGTCGAGTCTATTGCCATCCACCAGGCAATGCTGGTACCTGGACTGGAAACTACACAAAAAACTTATGCCACGATACCGATACGGCAGTCAACGAGAATATACTTCTACTTAGGCATATTTGCTTTGATTACAATGGTTATTGATCTAATGACATGTTTTTGCAGGCATAGCGACCTTGCTTCGTCGTATGGATCGGCCGCACAACGCTGTTGCAGTGGACGGCTCCGTCTTCAAGCGCCACCCTCGCATCTCTAGCCTCATGAAGAAGTACATCGCACTTCTCGCACCTGATCATCCGGTACATTTTGTTTTATTTTTTTTGCTTGTCAAAATTACCTCTCTCTTCCTGATGATAAGCAGTCGTGTGGTCTAAGAGAAGTGGCCTCCACACCGTCCTCATAGCATAGCAGCCGAGGCGATGTTGAGGTCTCTACTTTGACGGCCTGAGAAGGTGAAAGTGCCTTGGCAGAGAATTCCATGCCTTGATCGTTCGGCAGAGGTATGAGGACCCAAACTTGTTGGTACGCGCTCTAGTCGACTCCACCGTGTAAGGATGGCATTTGAACCCAGCACGCGTTGTTCTGGATAGGAAAGGGGAGGGCGGGATAAGGTGGAATAACTCTTTAGAGCACTCCCCGTTTTCGCGAAGTAATGCATATGCATATACATCCTTTATGTAACTCATAAACAGGATACTATAAGCCAAAACTAATAGGCTAGCTTTTGATCGTTTGGCCTAACAAAGATAGATATTTGATATAATTACTATGGAGATTCTGACAAACTTTTGCTGCTGCCTGCCGGCACCGGCAACTGCAACTGCCAGACACAATTCTTTTTAATCATGTTTAGCATTCTAACAGCTGCTAGAAACCTTAAAAACTTTGCTCGTAATAATAATATTAACGGTCAAGAATGGAATCCATTCTATATATAATACGAAACCTGTACAAAAACTGTCCTACTGCTGGGCACGGGCTTGCGATCACGATCTTTACTAAGTTGCTCCAGAATCTTTTTAGCAAGTGGTCGATGGTACCGTTGACCAAAAATGTTGTCTACCACCATACGGTTAAGGTTCGTTTGAACGTTATGAAACAACAAGGTCAATTACCCCTTGCAATAATAGTATGACAGTGACCATTGCTCTCTTTATAATGTATTATATTCTGTCATGCCATGTGTCAAGTGACAAAAGTCAACCTTAGCGATAATTAGATCTCACAGAAACTTGTCAAAATTGGTAGACCACTTTCTTGCCTGACCGTACCTATCTCCCTGTTGACAGGACAGCGCTTGCGTACTCCGGTAATTCTTTTTAGTAGTGAGATTTGGTTACGATGTTGTGTAGAGTAGAGGCACCTCCCCCTGTAAAGCTAGATGCCATAAAATAAGATAAAAGAAATAAATTCATTTATACTATTTTTTACTTACAGTTTACCCTAATGGGTGCTGAAGATGGTAGCGGCAAAGGTTCAGCTTTAACTGCCGCCATTGCCGCCCGCATCGCGAAACGTGACGCTTCGTAGCGCGCGAACACTCCCGAGCAGTGCCGAGGATTGCCGAGCGCGTCCGAACACTGCCGAACGCATAGTGCCATCTGCATTTCATGTCACGAAGTACCGCGGTAGTGTCATACGATGACGCTTATGTTGGTGTGACGTCACCAATGATATTGATAACCGTTATGTGATGTTGTTACGCTCATTTCGTAGATTATTTAAGAAGTATGTGTATGTATGTCTAAAGCGAGCGATAAGTAGTGATTGAGGTAAAGACAGGGTGATATTTTGGCGAATGACGTCATAGTTCTGCTTGCTGTATTAAGCATATTAAAACTTAACTTATCAAGTTTTTGATTAACTGATCTCCACTAAAATTCACCAAGGTCTAGGTAAATAGATCTTCGTGATCGTGATTTGTGAGAGAAATAATTAAATGCGCTGGCCAAGATTTCTATATCATCTTATAATATTATCAGATTCAGGCACTAGTTAGGTTAGATATATGATATAGGTATACTAAGTGCAAAAACATTTAACATGTCTTTTAATAAAAAAATACAGTTGTGAAGATATTTATATTGCATATTTTTTGGTTTAGAAATGTGTTTTGCGAAGTAATATTTGCCGTAGCCCTTAGCCATGGCAGTATTCGTCAGTAATTATCGCCCTGACTTGAATTATATTAAATAGTACATTTCTAATCAAGTTTCTAATGCGGTACAGAAAAAGAAATTGAACCATTTTGAAATAATCTTCTTATATTGTTAAAATCTCTCTTCAAAAAGTTCTTTGCAATTTGATTAGTAAATTTTTTAATACAAAAGAAATATAGCGTCCTTGTAACTAATAATTAGACTATAAGCACTTGTGACATAACAATTCATAAACGTCACATTTCACAGAATGTGAAAGTTGTTGAAGTTTTGACATTATGTTCATATTGAGCCGAATTTAAATCGTCGGATAACTTTTATCTGGAGAACATGTTTGACGCTTTGACAGCTCTTGTATATCAAATATAATGTCAAATGCCATATATACACCTCAGTTAAACATTATCTGACTATCAATAATTTGACTTTATGACTATGAGATTCTAATCAATTTTCAAACATGGTTATGAAACAACTATCCATCAAATGTGATAATTTTATCGTACCTAACTAGAAACTTAATTTAAAACGTACAATGTGTGCATGTATGATTGTAACGCTCGCTGGACGAGACCGTTGATTAGTACACTAGTACATAAGTAGTACATTTGTTTAACAAATGTTACATCTGGTATAGACTCATAGAACAAGTAGGATTTCAGCGTCCAATACAGGTATACTGAGTTGATTGATGACTGACCGATTATTTGTAAGATTGTAGGGCGCCAGAGGTGTAAAGACAGAAATTTATAAGTCAAGGAACAGGTTTCCTTGGTGTAGCAGGCATAGGCCGTAGTTTATAAATGCTTGCAACACAGGTATAATTTCCTACCACAAGTACTAATCGTCTACCACAAAGCAGACAATATCTATCCGAGTTAGTCACTGTAGTAGTACAAAAAGGGTACTTGTAAATTTAAATAAAACCAGTACTGTGTACATGGCTTCTGTACCATAATTTTTTTTCGTAACGATTATCGCTTTTCTACTACATGTTTCATAATACTTACCAATTGTTTTGAATAGCCAGTTGAACTATTCGCCTCTGGATGCCAACGGGAACATATCATGTGCCATACTCATTTATTTTATATATTGTAAATATTAAGAGGCAATTTAATAACATACCTATTATTTTTATATCGCTGTACTAGTATTAGTACATATTTTACTAGTAGATACTATACAGTTATTATTGTAAAACAAGATTTAGATACAAAATTATATTAGTTTTAGTAATTTAGGACATTATAGTACATAAGATATATTAATACATCTATTAAATGTCAAATGACGTCATCTTGGCCTATGATGTAGTATCAACTAGTGTTGTGCATGATTGCATTCAATTAATTAATTGCATGCAATGTTGTGAAATCTTAGAGACAAATGCAAGACTAAAGCACATTGAAGACATGGTAAGACCTGATTAGAGCACTTTTGTAACGCAAGTCAGGCATCTGGGCTTAAGCATATGAAGATACCGCCAACATATTATAGAAAACATTTTTTCTGTCGCTCTATCTCGTCAAAAGTTCATTTGAAAAGCCACGCAGCTATTTACATATAAAAAAATCGGATTTGTGTAAAAAATCGTAGTTATGATGGAAAACATGAATTGTGAATGTGATGAATAATATATTCTATTGAAATGGCAGCTAATATGCAATAATACTGGGTAACTGAATGATCAAATAGTTTTATAGGTGATCCTAATCGCATTAGATTCCAGTAATTAATCAATCATATTATTTTATTAAACAACACAGTCGTGGCTTGAAGTTCTTTTTGGCAATTGTTTAATCAAAATCATTATCATTCTTAGTATAATTAAAATGATTTAGATTGATAATTTTAAAAAAATCACTGTAATGTATTGCGAGAATTTGCTAAATTGGTTTACAGAGTTTCGAATAATGCTTATGGGCCGAACGTTCTCAAATGTGAATGAAGTAGACTATGTGTGATTATGATCAATCAAGGAAATCATGCATCATCAAATTGATTACAAATGTGAAGAAGTAAGGAATTATGCGACTAGTTTGATTGGCATGTTATTAATTCATGGGATTTTATAATAAATGTTTTCCAATATACTGTTTATTTAGTTCGTTGTTATATTGTTCTGTTTTTAGTTTAGTTTTACGATAAAATAAGTGCATAGTTATAAATATGTTATTGTTTTAGACTTTTATTTTGTAAAATAAATAGTAATGTATTTTCTAATGAGTGTATTTTTATTAACATTCCTTTATAAGTCTCATCATTATGACTAGTAGGTTGCCCAGTGATGGACATTGAACTGTAATTCATAAAATTGTGCGATGACTTTTCTTTTGTATTTTTGTACTCCTCAATATTAGCTTTAAATATGCTGCACTCCTTCTTGCAATATGCTTAAAGAGGGCAACAAAGTTTTCTCTTCACGTATTAATTCATAGATAGTATTGTCATATTTTATGTAAATACAGTCAAAAATCACCCAAACGACATTTTCCAGTCAAAAATGAAATAATTACAGCAGCGATAGCGAAGGTAGAATATTGGACTGCCACGCATGGGTATCGAGTTCCATCCCAAGGCAAGCATCTCTGACTTTTCGAAGTTATATGCGTAGTAATAAGTATTTATCGCTCGCTTAAAGAGCAGCGATAGCTCAGTGGGGAGAACAATAGACTGCAATGCAGAGGGTCTCGGGTTCGACCCCACGTTACGCACCTTAGACTTTCGGAAGTTATATGACTTTTCAAAATTATGTGCGTATTGATTGACAATTATCGCCTGCTCCGTGACTCGGAGAGCACGTTAAGCCGTCGGTCCCGGCTGCCATGAACATCTATGACAGTCGTTATTAGGGAAGTCGACACAAAAGATCCCACTGGGTCGAAGTGTCGCTGGTCTGTACTGGCCCCCACACAAGATTAGATAAGATCACTCGCTTCAGAGATTAAGGAAAACATCGTGAGGAAATCTGCATGTCTGAGATTTCTTCATAATGCTTTCGAAGATGTGTGAAATCTGCCAGCCCGCATTAGACCGGCGTAGTGGACTATGGTCTATTATTATTAAGCCTTAATTGCTGGTAACTAAAAATTATAAAAATAATTCAAAGAAGGGTTGCTTATATACTACCACATCTGGTAACCCAGTTTAGTGATCAGCGTGTCCTGGGACACATAGGCTTCGTTCAGCAGCTGCCATCGTTTTCTGTCTTTAGTTTTCCTCATCCAAGTACCACCACCGACTTTCTTGTATAGTCTTTCCATCTTTTTGCCGTTTATTAGACAAGATTGACGAAACTAAGTTTAGTACCGATCTCAAAAATATTTCATGGTATGAAAAACTAGGTACGTCCAGTGTGGATGATCAAGTGAGACACTTCGAAATATGTATTGTTGGGTAACAAAGTTCAGTGTAGAAAAGTGGAATCAAAGTCACTCCACGTTAAAGTACACGGTCAAAATTTAGGCCTAGTAATGGATAATGCGCTTTATAGAACATATTAATTCCAAAATAAGAAATGCCTTTTATATGTAGATTAACGGCGCTATACAATATTAGGAAATACTTGTCAGAGTCAATTAGAAAAACCCTTGTAGATGCCATTGTATTATCGCATTTACCTACTGTGATACAGTTTATGGACGGCTGTACGAAAAAACTAAAAAGGCGATACAGAGAGTACAAAATGCTCGTGTCCGTTATTGTTAAGCCAGCAATATACGTTGGGCCAACGTTGCCGAGTGACAGCCAATGCCAACGTATAGACGGTGTGTTTGCTTTGTCTTGCCAGTGCTTGGTATCACTCGCCTAGCTGGCCGAGTGAAGGCAAGCGCCAACGTGTATAGAGCTCAATTGGCGTAGCTTGTAACAACTTGCAGTCGTTCGCGACCACTCGTCTCACTTCGGAGCGGTGTCGGTTTTTCTGCACAAATCAAAGGCCACACTCGGCCAATATCGTCCACATGTTGGTCCGGCTACCATTTCGCGCTTGGCGAACATCGCCGTTATACGTACAAAATGTATTATTTTTACAAGTCTACTACGGTATACACTGATATAATAATGATATGCGCTCATTAATCGTGAATAAGTCGTTGGAGTGCCATAATCAAATAAATACCAGCAGCTGCAATAACTTTTACAACGTCCATATTGTATCAATGCTCAATTAAAACTGACAGCGCCCAACGTGTGGACAGCTCCACAAAGCTCGTCTATATTGGCTGTTTGCATTGGTTTTCTTCAAACTTGCCGAACGTGTAGACAGTACGTACATGTACTACTTGCCTTGTATCAATTTCCCTTCGCTCGCAATGGCCTACGCTTGACCAACATGTATTGCAGCCTTTATAATGTGCCCAAGCGAGGTCACGTCACATCGTATTTAAATAATACAGATACATTAAAGATGGATGCGCGGAGAAAAATACACCTAACATGCCTGGTACACAAAATTGTTTTTAAAAAGTACCTTAAATATCTGTATGACAAACTTGAGTGGGTTAAAGATGTGCAACAGAGGAGTACTCGTAGGAGAGAAGCCAATAAACTTGTTGTACCAGCACACAGAACGGCTCAATATAAGGGAGGTGCCAAATATTGTGCTACCAAAATTTGGAACGATTTGCCCCTGCCGCCGCCGCTGCGTAAAAGTATGTCTCAACAAACTTTGAAAGTGCACTTGCGCAGAGAATTATTGAATTTGCAAAAAATTATATAATATGATAGCAGAATAGTAACCATTAGGTCTACTTGTTATTGTGTGTCGTGTCTTATATGTTGTGCCAGCCATATATATATGTGTATATATATATATATATATATATATATATATATATATATATATATATATATATATATATTATCTATATGTTTATGTTTATACAGTAAAATCTCGATAGCTCGAATGTCAAGTGTAATACTAAAATAGAATAAATTTCGACATCAAAAGGCGCAATTTCTAAGAACATTTATTAAAACAAATTACAGACATATGAGTCAAGTATTACAAACTTACATTGAAAGATGTAATGATATCGATGTTATTAAATAACAGGTCTGCAAATTTTAACTCTTATTTTCCCCTTTTGGATTTGATTGCTGATCTTGGGGTATTTTGGTGCGCTGATTACGTATATGTACTCGGATTTGTCCTATCACCCTCATTTTTTTATAAACTCTTTTGTATGAAATCGGAAGAAAGGCTTTACCGATAGTTTTTTTAAATTAAAATTAATAAACAATCACATTACTTTAAAACGTTAAAAATACATTCAAGGGACAGTAATAAAAAAGGCTTTACCGATTGTTTTCTTTTTATTAAAATTAATAAACAATTACATTACTTTAAAACGTTAAAAATACATACAAGGGACAGTAATAAATAAATTAAAAATATTAAATACTTTTATGATATCTTGCTTTTTTTTCACCGAAGCTCCGATTGTGAGATTTTCGCTTGAAATTCCGACTTGGATCATCTCGCTTTAATAGCCAACAATAGTCTGCCATCATTATTTTATTCCACTTTCCCTGATAGCGACGTTCCATTTCCTTCAAATCCTGGTGAAATATTTTGCCTTGCTCTTCACTTACAGCTCCCAAGTTATCAGGAAAGTAGTCTAAATGCGAATTAAGGAAGTGAAGTTGCTCATCGAACATTCCATTTTTCCGAAAATTTCTATAATTTTCTTTACAATTTCCTTATAATTTGGACTTTTATGGTTTCCTAGAAAATGTCTCACTACTTCCTTAAAAGATTTCCAGGCTCCTAAATCAATTTCACTCAATTTTTATCGAAATCTGTATCTTTCATCAATTTTCTTATCTCCGGGTCAACGGAAATACCTTCTTTCAGTTTACCTTCGGACAGAGATGGAAATATTTGGTGTAGATATTTAAAACCTTCTCCTTATTTATTCAGCGCCTTCACAAATCATCCCCAGTTTTATATGTAAAGGGGGTAGTAAAACTTTTTCTCGGGGCACTAAATTGTCTCTCACAACATTTTTGGTTCCAGGGACTAGTTCAGCCTTCGGTAGCCACACTTTCTTTGTCCAATGTTGTCCTCTGTTTCGACTATCCCACTCGCAGTGAAAGCAAGGGTACTTGGTATAGCCTCCTTGTTGACCGAGCAGCATGCCTAAAACTTTCAGATCTCCACAGACCAGCCAACCGTGTTCTACGTACTTTATTTTATCCAAAACATTTTTCAAATTGTCGTAGCACTCCTTCCAATATATAGAATTGGCAACTGGCAGTGAAGCGTACTTATTGCCATTATGCAAAAGGACTGCTTTTAAACTTCGTTTTGATAAGTCTATGAACAATCTCCATTCGTCCGCGTCATATTCGATGTTAAACATTTTCACTAAGCCCGGAATGTCTTCGCAATACACTAGATCACGATCTTCAGCAAAATGTGGTACAAAGTCTTTTTCTCTGTTGCGATACCAAGAAAATGAAGTGCCAGGAGCAAGCATATTTTTTTCCGATAGTCTTGATCCGAGAAGCTCAGCTGCATCTTTTGGCAGGTTCAGTTTTGATTGTAAAAACAATTGTGTTCCACTTGTACTTGGGTCGAAGTCAGCATCAGGTTGGGATACCTCTTCAACATCACTGTCACTGTCTTCAGCTTGCAATGATTCCAAGTGTGGCGGTGATGTCGGTGAAACGTTCTGGTCGCGATGCACAGCAAGTGTTACTGATTGCAATATTGGACATGTCAAGTTCTTTTTGTTTTTGAATTGTAGCCTGTAGTTTTGCAGCAGCAAAAATAACAGTCTTCAATGTGATTCTGAGGTTCTCTCCATAACACAGGCGATAGGAGATCAAAGGTATTGTTCTTCCCTTTTGACCACTTTCGAAGTTCACGAACGCATGTGGTACAAACGTTATGTGGGACCCACTGTTTATCTTGATTGGCAATTGATAGGCCGAAATAATCTGCCCTCATTAACTGTCTTTTCACGATTTAAGATAATTTCTATTAAAAAAAAAAAACAAGAAATCAGGTCTTTAGCAAATGACTTAAAAATCCACCAGTTTTTTGATAATAAGGGTATGTCACTTAGTAAATTAAAAGTTTTATTAACTAAATTTATGAGAATTCATTCATTAATGTCTACTTCAACCATACAATGTGTTTTTGTTCAATAAGAAACGATTAAAATAAAATATTAATTAATAACTAGGAAGCCTTATGTAATTTTGGCAAAACTAAAGGATGATTAGTAATTAAAAATTCTGATGTGATGGAATTTTTAAATATTTTTCACGTAATTAGCGCCCCAAAATCTATCCAAATCAATCATCAAAACTGAAAGGGGATAACCATTGCAGGCCTGTGTAATTGATACAAAATCTGTTATCTTCTTTTGATTCAAGCCATCTGCAGATTTTTAGATTTTTTTAGTACTCATGTTCTTGCTTGTTAACAGTCAAATAAATACTGACCCAAGTCACCAATAATGAACAAACCCAAGTGACCAACAATAAAAACCTAACATCTGTGTTTCTTAGAAAGTTTAATGAATGTAGACATTCATTGCACGTGTGCAAGTCATAAACAATAATTAATCCTTTTGGATTTTATTGCTATGAGTTCGGGGAATTCCAAGTAAGAAGTCATTATAATTATGTATTTTATGAACTATGACTTACCGGAGTTAGCTTTTTGCAATTCGAGTTATAAAGTATTAAATTGTACTATTTTACCTCGCAGGGAAATAACATTTTGTTCGAGTTACTAAGTCTAAATAATTCGAGATACTGCGTAATTAGGGGTTCAGTGGAAGGGAATTGCATTTATTTTCAATTTACTAAGGATTACGATTTAACGAGGTTCGAGTTATAGAGATTCCACTGTATTGCTTTTTCTTTTTTGTTTTTAAATGTGTCCTTTCAACTTATGCTTTGATGTTTTGTAACCTTTTGTCTTCTGTGTGTACATTTATATGCTATTAATATTAATTCAATTGTCAGGACCCAGTTGAAATTCAGTGCTGTGCATGTGCGCAGCAAATACTAAGCTGGAGCCCTTTGTTATGCATGTACGCCAGTTTATATTTATTTTGTATGTGTAATCTTGTTAATGCTGTCTGGTTTGTTCCGCATTTGCCCCTACATAACGTCCCACATTCCAAAATGTTCCTCATTCGCCCCTCTTTTTAAATTATTCCTTTTTCGCCCTACATTTTTGTACATATGGTTAACAAAATAAAACCTGGTTCAAAATTATTTTAAATATTTTGGTGTCAGGTTCGTGATGTCATGCAATCATAAGCCCAAAGTTAAAACATAATCGGTGACGAAAGAGGAATTACATTTAAGAAATTAAAATTTATTTTAATTTAGGGGCATATAAGGAACAATTTTAGGGACGAATACGTATTTCTACGCTTGGGACGAAACATCAGGGACGAATGCGGAAAAACCTGTTGTCTTAATTCTATAAATATGTAACAACTAGATATATATGTGTAACGAAAATAAATGGTTTAAATGAAATACAATTTTTTTTCTACACTTTACTACTACACTAATTTTAAAATTTTCTTAAATTTACTATTATCTCTATTTGGTTTAGTGTACGTGACAATTAGCAACAAGAACCTACTTGTATACTTTAATTCGTCCTCGACACGTAGTTTGGTTCGCACATGTACTTTCCCTAGGAATCAACAGTATTCACTTATTAACAGTGATCAGTGTGTTGTTGTGTTATATGCCTTATTTGTGTGTGATATGGCCATTTTGAGCTGCGTTTTATAAGACGAGAGAGATAGAGGTAAGGTTTATTTTTCGCTATGATTATTGTTTGTCTCTGCGTCTATGACTGAAAAATAACAAATACCTACTGGGATCTTCTAGGTATTTCCAATACACGCAGGAATTCTTTTGTATGAAAATTAAACTCACAATATTTGTTCTATGGCTAATCGGTTCATTTATTAAATCACTGCACCATACGTGCATTCGAAACAAATAAAATTAATGAATATTAAATTAAATTTTGCATGTAGGTAGTATTTATTAACCGCAATAGGTACCTATTTAAATTAAAATACATTTTGATAGTATTGTTGTGTAGGTACCTACTATCTACACCTCTAAGCTAGTTTTTGGTAAACCTTAAATAGAGACGTACGTAATTACGAGACACTATATTTTATTTATTCTAACGACGCGTAATGTAATTTGTTTATGTTTAAAATAATATGGTTGTAGTATAGCTCCGGCGGACTCGGACTCTAGGGGGCGCGCGGCGTGGCAAGTAGACAAACACGCGGCGCACGATAAGTGACCATTCGCGGCGCGAGCGGTGCATTGTATTGGTAGCAATACATTGCGTACCACGTTAATAAATATAATAGTTTAAATTAACAACTCACCTGTGGACGGATGGACCAATTTTAATTTTATTTATAACTGTTACTATTATTGCTTATTATTATTTTTTTAAATTTTGTTTTTATTATTGGTATTATCATATAAATTGACATGATCTGAATTTATACAATTATCAAAATATTTTAATTTTTTTATTGTTTATTGTGATAAAATTTGGTTCCTATACGAATTATGTTACATTATGTTATGTTATTTTATGTATAAACATTCAAACACAATTGTAAATTGTTAATGAATAAATGAAATGAAATGAAATGACGCTGTTTCGCATTTCACATAAATTTATATTTCTCATAACCGCTTTATGTTGTGTATGTTATACTTAAGTAATAATTCTCCACAAATAGCTATATTAGATAGTCTCACTAATAAAATAAGGATATCAAAACAAAAACAATATAAAACAAAACAATACAAATAGCCTACAACGCTGAGGTCGTTCACTTTGTTTACGTTTCACTCTGCGCATAATATTGTGTCATGTCATCAATGCCTATTACTTTTTTATTTCTATTTGTACCTTAAAATTTATTTATTTGATAGTGACGTATTTTATTTCTACCTCTGTTCTGTTTTTTGTAGCAGAACCACATTTATTGTATTTTTGTTGTAATGTTAAGCATTTGCCTCCGTCCGTGCATCACTTGTATCGGGTGACCCACTGAAAACCAGCGCTGATGCACTCAATTTGGGTGCCCAGCTAATGCTGAGGTGGTGACCCTTTTCGGCGAGGGCATACACATTTTTGTTTTATTATGTATAATATCTTTTGTTTATTTTGTTTAAATTAATTGTGTGTGCTGTGTACGAAATAAACATGATTTCTTCCTTTCTTATTTCTTTATTTCTTTCTTACTTATGTTAATTATTAACCTCTCAACCAACGTTAGGACGCCGGCATCCGAACTTAACAGGAATATTTTAAAGGTAAATTTTGTTATGATAATCTTCTTTTGTTTGAATAGCATTTTTTTGTATTTTCGTATTTTTGATAACTAGATTTTATTATTTAGGACAACTTACAAAACATACATTAAAACAGGGTTTACAAACTGTTTTAAAATATGCGCTGAGTGTTGTTTCACTTACAAGTTGCCACGGCATGATTTGGGACAGTTTCATACAACTTTATTTCATCAAACTAATGAACTTAAAAACTAACACTAAATTTAATACTAACACAAACCCAAGGGAAAACAAATTATCAAAAATTTTACAAATGACATCTGTGAAAAAAACATCATGATACCTAGTTATATACATTCAAAAGACACATTAAGTTTATACAGTCCATATACAAATACAAAAAAAAAATACAAATACTAAATATGATCAAGATTACAGTTCACAGTGACACATTTAGTTTCGCGATAAATACATACATTTAATCTCAAGGAGTATTAAATGATGCAATTACCTTGCTTTTTAATTTTGAAAAACTGTTTGAAAAGATGTCTATGTCAATTTCTTGATTGGATAGATTAGATAGATAGATTGATTGAGAGGTTAAAAATAACATTTTCTGTCACAGCTATAGATCATGTAGATATCGGTTATAGCGTCAAACAGTTAAACAACACCATCTAGTAATCGCAAAAAGGGGACAGTATATTGTCCCTTGTTATGCAGACTGGTCACTCATTACTGGTATAATACTATCTACACAAGTTTGTTGGACTACAATACGCAACGATTTGAAACAGATATATATATATATATATATATATATTATATGCCCTTACTGTACTTAGAACGCACGAAAAACTGACCTCACTGGACATATTATGTACTGAATGTGCGTTTATGATTTTTTCGCCGCCTTGTGGGACATAGCGTGATGTTATATAGCCTTCCTCGATAATTAATAAGGTATCCAACAATAAAATTATTTTTCAATTCGAACCTGTAGTTCCTGAGATTAGCGCGTTCAATAAAACAAAAAGCGTAGGGTGCTTGCTTCTAAGATATTTTTATAACCTCTACCCCACGATTTTTACATACAATTATTAAGTTATTTTCTATTTTTTAGTTTGCTTTTTTAATAAAGCGTGTTTTTTAGATTTAATCTATTATTTATTTTTATTTCTTTTCTAAATTTTTGTATTGTCATCTGTCCTTGATAAATATGCCAAAATTCGAGCTAATCCGACGTTTTGAAAGGGTCAAAATCATGTTCAAAGTTTCCGTTATATACATACTAACATACGTATGAAGCTAATAAAAGCGTGTTAAAAAAACAAACACTTCAGCTTTATAATATTAGTATAGATACGGTAACTCACACATTACATACAGGGTGTCCGGTAATTAATGGATAACCTGGAAATGTCTTATATAATATAAAACGACAGTGTACAATTTTCAATATGACTTTCTTACTAATATAATAAATGCGAAAACGAGTTTGCTTGTTTGTTACGCTTTCATGCCTTAACTACTCAACCGATCATTGTGAAATTTCGCATTCACGTAGTGAGGGGAAGATAACATGGGGTACCTTTCATCCAGAAAAAAAGTACTGTAAAACATATCTACAAGACATCAAACATATTTTATTTTTTTATTCAAGTTATGTGGCAAACAAGCATAAGGCCCTGATGGTAAGTGGTTACCGTAGCCTATGGACGCCTGCGACACCAGAGGTATCAATTGCGCGTTGCCGACCCTTTAGGAAGGGAAGTGGGAAGGAGAAGGAGCGGGGAGGTGGAAAGAGCGGGAAGGGGGAAAGAGGGTGATTGGGTCTCCGGCACTCTATTTTCACTTTTCACACTATATTTGCAAATAAGATGAATTAAGTACTTGGTTACCGAAAAAGTTAAGGACAATTGTAACAAAAATTATAATAAGTTATTCCCCATATGTAAGATTCTACTAGTAGATAAAAAACATTGTTATTTAATTGGATTGCAACATTACTTTAGTGAAGACTTAAATTATTTGTAAGCAATAAATATAACACTAGACGTGTGACAGAGAAGAAACTCGTCTAACTAAAGGTCACCAATTATTACGGCGAAAGAATGTGCAAATTTGTTGTGCCTAATATATTTAATAAAGTAGTTTAGCGAGAAATTTTTTGCACGAAATCTATCGTTGTATTGGAAATTAATAAATTGCCGTGAGCTACGCTTCGGCACGAATGGGCCGGCTTGACCGGAGTGATACCACGGCCTCATAGAAAACTGGCGTGAAATAGCGCATGCGTTATGTTTCTTCGAGTGAGTGAGGGTACCGGAGGCCCAACCCCCTCTCCCCTCTTCTGAGATAGGAGGAAGAGGTAGGGCAAATTTAAAAGGCCGGCATCGCACTTGTGACTCCTCTGGTGTTGCGGGTGTCCATGGACAGCGGTAATTGCTTACCATCAGGTATCTGTCTGCTCGTGACGTGCAGAAAGGTGACTATATTTAAACGTAGTACGTCTACGATTTACATTATTATTATTCAACCACAATATGCCAGCTTTGAAATTAGCCTTACTTAATAGTGCTCGACCCTATATAAGTTTAATAATTGTTTGACAGTAAACCCAATGTGGCGGCCTCGATGGCGTAGTGGTTAGTGTAACCGACTGCCACGCCTGAGATCGTGGGTTCGATTCCTGCACAAGTTAAACATTTGTGTACATGGACATGGATGTTTGTCTTGGTCTGGGTGTTTCTATGTAAAATATGTATGTATATCCATTATCTAGTTAGTACCCATAGTACAAGCTCTGCTTAGTTTGGGCTAGATGGTGTTGTGTGTATGTGATAGAATATTATTAATATTAAAATATTATTATTATATTATTATTAATAATACTTTACTCGATCCTTGTGATTGATTATGGTACCGTACCATGTTGACGATAGGTCGCAGAGTGTCGTCGCGAATGATAGCATTTAGGACAAAGCTAAAGGACGGGCCAGGGCCATGAGGGGCTAATATAGGCCTTATTAGTAACCGGTCCTTATTAGGCGAACCTGCCTTATTAGGATAATTAGAGCAAAACATCAGTTCAAATGAAAAGTAGAAGACCTCGGCGTAGCCAAACACGGCATGGAGGACATCGCTCACGATTTTTAGCAGTTTGATGGGAATGAGGTACTGTATTTTACTACTAGTCAACCCGCGCAACTTCGTCTGCTTCACATAAGAGAACTTGCCCCGTTTTTGCAACATTTTCCATTGATGCTTCGCTCTTATTGTTCGTAGCGTGATGTTATATAGCCTATAACCTTTCTCGGTAAATAGGCTACCCGAACTAAAATAATTTTTCAATTTGAATGAGTACTTCCTGAGATTAGCGGGTTCAACCAAACAAACAAATAAAAAAGCTCTTCATCATCATCATCATCTCAGCCCAAAGACGTCTACTTCTGGACATAGGCCTTCCCCAAGATTTTCCACTCGCGGAAAGCGGTTGGATGCGACCGGTCTTGGGCCACCCGCATCCAACCGCTTCCCATGACTCTTACCAGGTCGTCGGTTCAACTTGTTGTCGGTCCACCTACCCCTGCTGCGTGTTCCGGTACGTGGCCGCCACCTCAGAACCTTTCTGCCCCAACGGTCATCGGTTCTGCGCGCTATGTGCCCTACCCACTGCCACTTTATCTTGGCTATCCGGAAAGCTATGTCAGCAACTTTAGTTTTCCTGCGGATCTCCTCATTTCTGATTCGATCCCGCAGGGAAACCCTGAGCGTAGTAAAAAATTCTTCAGCTTTACAATATTAGGATAGATTAGGCAATTATTTGTAAAAGAGATGAAAGTCTCAGTAATATTACAGTAATACCTATGATATAAGCAAAAATGGCAGCTTCGTAGCGTCTACTGAAACAACTAAAAGTTTAAGTGGTCGCTAGCTGGTAAGCGGTCAGCTGCCACTGAGCCGAATATTATGGATTCGATTCTTACACGAGAGGGGAGACCAATAGACTGCAATACAGAGGGTCTCGGGTTCGAACCCACTTCGCGCACCTCTGACTTTCGGAAGTTATATGACTTTTCGAAATTGGAAAATAACTGTGGCGGCATTGGCGATGAGGAAGTGAGATCAAGTCAGCCTACCACATCTCTAAGTGGTCTGGTGCGCTGCCCCCATTGTTCCCAGGCTCGTTTTTCCAAAGGTAAGCGGAGATTGAAAGTACATTTTGGTAAAGTACATAAAAACCAAGATGTACTTTCCAATCCCACAATATCATCATCTTGTCCTTTAATTCCTACTCAAATTCCTTTTTGGCAAAGTCTATCCATCCTAAAAAATTCCGTTCCGGTACTAAAAAGAGTTCCTCGAGGCGCGAGACCTTCAGTAGCCAAAAAATTGGCAGACTGCATTGGTCTTGTTGTCCGGGAGAACTCTAAAACGGCTTGGGAACAATTATTGACTTTTCCTTATAGGATTTTGCATATTGAAAAAGATCAGGCATCCAGAAAGTCGCTCAATGCACAAATTAAGCGCAATTATTATGTTTCGGCCAAACCATTTGATACAAAATTTACATCCAATAAAAATAAATCCATATATCAATATGTAGAATCGAAATTAAGGGAAGGCGATATCAGGGGCGCTTTTAGGCTTTTATTTAGTAGTGATGTGGTGGCGCCTTGCTCTCCGGACACACTTGCAGGTCTAAAGAGCAAGCATCCAGCGCCTGTCGCCGGTCTCTCCTTTCCTGATGCTCCTGACAAGGAGTTGGAATACCTGATCACTACAGCCAAGGATGTTTTCGCAGCGGTATGCTCTTTTAGGAGTGGCTCAGCGGGTGGGCTCGACGCTCTGACACCACAGCATCTTAAGGATCTTGTGTGTCCAAGCGCCGGGGAGGCTGGCGATGAGCTCTTGAAGGAGCTTACCGCTCTGATGAATTTACTGTTTTCTGGCAATGTGGACGATGCCATCATTGACATCTTATATGGGGCCAACTTGTGCGCTCTTAATAAGAGGGATGGTGTTATTCGTCCCATTGCTGTGGGATGTACATATCGGCGTATGGCAGCCAAGATATGTTGTAAATTTTATAATCAGGAGCTATCTAAAAAATTTCAACCCCTTCAATTAGGTTTTGGATCCAAAGGGGGTTGTGAGGCTGCCATACATGCTCTTGCCACGTACCTAGGTTGTGGTGATGGAGAGGTCGTTCTCAAGATTGACTTGAAAAATGCTTTCAATTCAGTAAACAGAGACACCTTGTTGACACAGGCAAAATTAGAAACACCCAAAATTTTTAAATTTCTTTGGCAATGTTACAGGTACCCTACAAAATTACTATATAAGGATAATCTTTTAGAATCTGCAGTTAGATGTCAACAAGGTGACCCTCTTGGACCGGTCATTTTCAGTTTGGCAATACACCCTATTATACAGCAGATAAATTCAAAATTTAATGTCTGGTATTTAGACGATGGGACTCTTGGAGGCGATGCAGATACAATATTACAGGATTTGGCCCTTCTTAAAGATAAATTTGCATCTATTGGCTTGGAATTAAATACCGGTAAATGTGAACTTTTTAAACAATATTGAAAACAATAACAAACATTTGGTACTTTCAAAATTTAACTGTTTGGCTCCATGACATCAAAATTATGGATAAAAGTTCTCTTCGCCTCCTTGGGTCACCAGTCTTTGAAGAAGCTTTTAATTCTTTCATAGATGAGAAAATACAAAATTTTTGTGAAATTTCGGATCGCCTCCTCAAAATTAATATTCATTCGGCTTTTACAATTATTCGATAATGCCTTTTTGTTCCCAAATTTACGCATGTTCTAAGATCATTACAGTTTTGGAAAAATTTAGTACCTTTAGAAAAAATTTATAAAATTATTCAAAATACTCTAAAAAATATTTTAAATGTGGATTTGAACGACCGAGCTTGGCTACAGGCTTCTCTGCCTGTTCGTCTTGGTGGCCTCGGCGTTCGCAAAATTTCAGATGTTAGTTTACCGGCGTTCTTGTCCTCGGTTCACAGCACGGAAGAATTAACCAGGAAAATTTTAGCGCCATGAAAATTTAGGTACCATGTTGGACGATACCACTTTCCGCCTCGCCACTTGCCTCCGTTTAGGTGTTTCGTGTGCTTCTCCGCATTGCTGTCACTGTGTAGAAGCTGTCGATAGCCTCGGACACCATGGACTCTCCTGTAGCAGAAGCGCTGGTCGAATTTCTCGCCACGCTAATCTTAATGACATACTACGTCGTGGTCTTGTCACTGCTGGCGTTCCAGCTATACTTGAACCCAATGGCTTGGTACGCGACGATGGGAAGAGACCGGACGGAATGTCATTGTTGCCTTGGAAGATGGGCAGGCCTTTGGTGTGGGACGCAACGTGCGTTGACACCCTTGCGCCATCACATCTTCCAAGCACTGCGGGATGTGCCGGCGCTGCTGCTGCAACCGCGGAAACCCTCAAACGGCGCAAATATAGTAATTTAGTTGGAAATTACATTTTTGCGCCGTTTGGGGTGGAAACCCTAGGTTCATGGGGTCCAAGCGCTCGTATTTTGTACAAGGAGATCGCAAAACGCCTGATCGACGTTTCGCGTGATCAGAAGGCTGGTCTTTTCTCGGCCCAAAGAATCAGCATTGCCATTCAACGTGGCAATGCTGCCAGTCTTCTGGCCACGTTACCAGTTGACAGCGATGATGAAGAGTTCTACGATGCCTAAACCATTTTTGTAAATATTTAGTATTATAATTATTTGTGTTTTTGTAGCTATATTAATACGTTTGCAAATATAAATTCTTTTGTTAGAGTCGATTAAATAAAGTAGGATTAGTTAAGATATTAACAAAATTACACTACTAAAATATATTTACAAAAAAATTATATACAAAAGAACACACATGCAGCTGTCACATGTCAGTAAATATATGGCGAAAACCGTAATAATGAGGCGTAGTCCTGCCAGTACTTACACGAACAATAAATAATTTGAGAATTAGCTTCTAAACCAAAAGTTTCAAATAAAATCAGCCAAGTGTGATTTCACTTCGTGCACTGAAAATACACTATACAACAACACCATAACGCAATCCAGACTTTACATTGCCGCTGCTCGCTATTCGGTATCTTTAGCTCTGAACCGTAACTCTTGCAGCATATGTCATATAATTATATTTATTTCAACATATCGCTCAACAAACAGCAATTAACGTCGTACTCCACTGATTTCTCTTTCCAAAGACCAAACGGAACTGTTTCACTAATCATTATGTTCACAGCGTCTGTATATTTTATATATATTCACTATATTTATTTTTGCTAACGTTTTTCTTTCAATATAGTAATAATATTTTTCTTTCTTTTAGGAGATTGATTTTATTTTACGACTTTTGGCTGACGTACATTTTTAATATATGTGCGTATTGATTGACAATTATCGCCTGCTCCGTGCCTCGGAGAGCACGTTAAGCCGTTGGTCCCGGCTGCCATGAACATCTATGGTAGTCGTTATTGGGAAGTCAGTGCCCTATAATATCCCGACACTGGTCTAGCCTTAGGGTATCGTTAGCCTTCGGGTTGCGGAGGTCAGGTGGCAGCCGCTCCGTGTAAAAACTGATATCCAGTCAAATCCGGTTAGACTAGAAAAGCCGACCCCAAGGGACTTGGGAATAATAAAGGCTAGGGAGAAGAGGAGAAGAGAAGATCCTTACACGAGAATGTTGTATGATGGACAAAAAGTTGTACCGAGTCTGGGTGTACTTTGTGTCTGATGTTTGTATATTTGTGAAGTCTACCGCGACACAGGCATTATACCTAGAGCGGGAGATATGTCTAAAGAAAGGTAGGTAAATGTCAAACGCCTATATTTCTGAAGGGGTGAGCCTTTTGCCAACTAGCAAAACCTGATACCTTGTTTGTTTGCATCTAATAGTGTCCTGCCTGCTCCGTGCCTCGGAGAGCACGTTAAGCCGTAGGTCCCGGCTGCCATGAACACAATGGCAGTCGTTATTGGGAAGCCAGTGCCCTATAATATCTTGAGGCTGGTCAGTCTTGGGGTTGCGGAGGTCAGGTGGCAGTCGCTCCGTGTAAAAACTGATATACAGTTAAATCCGGGTTTAGCAATCTTCTGGAGAACTGAGATGTACTACGAGTTCTCTGACAGAACAAATTAATAAAACCATTTAAAAACAGTTTGCGCAATCCGGGACTCAAACCCGAGACCTCGTTACAGCACAGGAACTGCATTTACTGCCGTTGTGTCACTGGAAAGTTTTCAAAGACTGTATTATTAATCTTACAAATGTAATACATTAACTTCAACTATTTTATACAGATTATATAACGGTTTAATAAAAGTTTTTAGACTATCGCGATTTGTACACATACTTAATATAATGTTAGACAACGGGTTACGGTTACGGGTTACTCGCGATAAAGTATTTAAAAGATAATAAATACCTAATGATTGCCCGATGTTTCGACCGACTTGCATCGATCGTGGTCACGGGTTGACTCCAGTTGTATATAAAGACTGATATGAGCTCAGCGACGCCTTCGTGAAGTGCGGGTTTCGGCAACTACCCTCACTTGGTCCCTATTATTTATATTCGAACTGTCGGTATTTCGACACACAACACTAACGACGTCTATACACTAGCTACCTAAATCACTACGGCGACGTTTACATTTGTACAATAGGTATTTATTACCTTTTAAATACTTTATCGCGAGTAAGACTCGTTGTCTAACATTATTTTAAGTATAACGGTTTAAGTCTGTAGGGATCGTAGCAAATGGCAATCCGTAGTCTCTGCCTACCCCTCTGGGAAACAGGCGTGAATCTATGTATGTATGTATATAACGGTTTAAATTATTTAATTATTTAGATTTACACTTTCTCCAACGTTTCGGTTGCTGTTTAGCAGCTGTGGTCACAAATAGACTTATAAAGTAATTTCATTTCAATTGCCAAAAAAAATTTACTGTCAACTTTGCTTTCACTTTATAAGTATTTGGCGTAGAGGTTACTGTAACCGACTGCCATGCCTGAGGTCGCGGGTTCGATTCCCGCACAAGTCAAACATTTGTGTGCATGAACATGGATGTTTGTCTTGGTCTAGGTGTTTCCATGTACATATAATATGTACGTATTTATAAAAAAAATTATATATGTATGTTTATCCATTGTCTAGTACCCATAGTACAAGCTCTGCTTAGTTTGGGCTAGATGGTGTTGTGTGACAGAATATTATATTATTATTATTTTAGCTTTGGCTTAGCGCAATGTGTAATAACGCGTCTTCCTACCCCTTTGGGGTATAGGCGTGAACGAAAATAGGCTTCATAACTCGAGGAATAGCTAAATTTGTATTAAGTAGTAGAGTCCTGGACCCATCCATACTGGCTTCAGCATATTTGAGCCGGCTTGACTAAATAGTATGAAACGCCCACAGAAAAGGTGACCTACTGTTGTCATTTATATTAAATTTTTAGGTAGGGCCACTAATTAAATACACAGAGAATCAGTTAATAACGAAAACTATATATATTCTATTTTACTTGGAAGTGATACGTCCGGCTCCTAGCACAATACGAAAGCGAATGAAATGATAACCGTTAGAGGTAGGGCGGAGTAAAAAACAAAATGGCGGTTTGATTGCTTTTTCAAATGACGTATGTTAGTCAATACAAAGATTAATTTTTGCAATCTTAATAAAATAAATTAATAATTTAAAGAGTAAAGCAGCAGCTTAATTAAATTAAGGGTCGCCTTCCGTCTTTTCCTACTTCCTCTATCATCTGCCATTTATGCGCTGTGCTGCTAGTAAGAATGTCCAGACAAAAAAATACATAACATATAGATATGCACTGATGGCGTAATGGTTTAAGCGTTCGCCTTGTCACTGCTACTGCGCCGAGTGTCGTGGGTTCGAATCCCACACGGGGCAAAATTTATGTGATACACAAATGGTTGTTCCGAGTCTGGATGTTTTCTGAAGTCCGCCGTAACGCAGGAATTATTCCTAGTACGGGAGTTGTCTTTTCTATAAACCAAAAATAAAAGTACTAGCCTCGCCACTAGGTAGGGTGTAGGTTCGAATCTCATATGGGTAAAAAATTGTGTAGTCCACAAATAGTTGTTTTAAATATACGTGTCTGTTATACAAAGGAAGTATTCATAATGAACGAGTAATCTTTAAAAATTCTTTTCTCTATCAGAGAATCAAATCCGGGATCCTATCTTACCACTCGCAACCAAGCATACAAAACTGTGTCAATACAAGTAGGTATAATTTGTGAGTAACGTACACACGGCTACACAGTAAGACACCCTATATACGCATAACTACGCTACATACAAAATAGAGAATTGTCGGAAAGGGACAGTGCATAGTGGTGTTGATGTAATAGTAAGGATAGAGCGTAACAAAAATATTACGCACTCTCTCGCACGATTCGCAGCGTTCAACTTCTAATAGTTCAAAGTCCAAACAGTCTAGGTTGATGTGTCGCTGTGTGTACAATCGTAAATTGCTTGCAGGCGTGCCTAACTTTTTGTTCAGTAATCGTTAGCACCATATTTATTTCTAAATAACCGTAAGAATGTCACGATACTGATAAAGTACCTACACTACTGATTGATACTACACTACTGTGTTATAAAAACACTGTTTTATAACTTGTAACATTGTTTTGCTAAAGAAAATAAGCTTGAGGTGCATTTATTGCAAAAGGAATTCCGTAAACTTTGTTTTTTTGTTATATTAGCTAGTTATATTAATTGCTAACTATAATATATATATTTTATATACAACTAATGTGGCAAACAAGCATACGGCCAACCTGTAGCCTATGGACGCATGCAACACCAGAGGCATCACTTGCCGACCTTTTAGCAAAGGAAGTGGGAAGGAGAGGGAGCGAGAAAGAGGGTGATTGGGCCACCGGTACTCTCACTCACCGAACGAAACACAATAGTAGGAATACTGCTATTTCACGTCGATATTCTGTGAAAGGGTAGTCCTTCCCCGGTCGAGCCGGCCCATTCATGCCGAAATCAGTGAGGCTCTACTACATTTAAATACACATTAAAATACCTAACCGAATTCCAAGGAAAAGTAATTATAACCTATTAGATGTTCCATTCTCAAAAACCAACCTGGGTCATTACGCTGCTGTACCAAGGCTTTGTGGGCAATACAATGATTTATCAAAGTCTTACGATATTGATATTAGTCAACCCAAGTTATTTGAGTTTTTCATTAAGTTTCATATTGTTTATTTCTTTTATTAATTTAATTCCTAACGTGTAGTTTATTTTAAATAATTTATTTTAAAATTTCTATTTTATGCTTTGTTGTTATATGTATGTGCACGCTGTGGTCTCCTATTACTAAAGGAGTACACTATTCAATACTAATGTTCATTTGTCTGTGCAATTTTGTGTATAGGTATTCTTTGTCAGAGATCCTTAATAAATAATTAAATAAATAAATATACATGAATATATATGTATATATAACATACAGATTTAAGTTTTAAGACTTTAAACTCTTCTAAGACCTCATCTACAGCGGGAGTTGTCTTTATAAAAATAAATAGAAATATACTTTTAGTTGAAAGAAAAGATATCGCCGGTACTTTTAATCAACGGGCTATGTGTGGTAATAGTAAGAAGCTACTTTTCTGCCTGTTCCTAGTAAGATGGTAGTACGGCACTTGGGCAAGCCGGCTTATTTATACTGTCCTCAAATAATTGGCAATGTTTTGCCTCTCCCAATTAAATGTTTTTTATCAGCTTTCTTTGTGTACAAAGCATATACGTTACAAACACACAGGATATTAATTATGTAGATACTAACGGAGCCAACAGACGTTGTCCTGCTCGAACAAACTGATCGTAGCGCCACCTACTGGGTCTAATTAGAAATTTAAACCGTCTAGGGACGTAAACACACACAATAAATGCCGTTAAAGTCGGGTCAGTTGCTTAGGAAAAATTCAGTGACATACACACGAAATGTTTAGTAAACATTACCTAAAATGAAAATTTTAGTAAACATTTTTAGCAAACATTTGATCACAATGTTAAAAAATGTTTTTAAATGTTTTCATGTTAGGTAATGTTTACTAAACATTTCTAAACAAAATTGTTTGTAAGCATTTATGTATATGACATGAGGATATATTTCTCTAGTTTTTAGCGTTTGGCGCATCCAGTTAGAGCGTTTCTCTTTTTTTTAAACAACAAATAAAAACTGATCCAATGAGGAAATCGTTTTCCATATTCGTGTAGACGCTTCGGGACGTAAATCCAAACTGCGAGCCGATATCATGTTTTAAAATGTTAAAAAATGTTTGTAAACATTTTCCATCAGTGTAGAAGTACTCAAAACATATAAAATTCTTAACAGAATGAACGAAATGAACTCCTAACATTTGTCAATAAATGTTTAGTGTTAAAAAATGTTTGTGATCATTTTGTAACAGCCAGTGTGGGAGCACAATTATAAATGTAGAAAGAAACAATTATGGATCCAGTCGGGCACGGCAAAATTAAGAGAGAAGTACGAACATTCTATAATTTATAAAGCATATTAAAATATATTTTAGCACTAGCTGACCCGCGAAACTTCGTCTGCTTCACAAGAGAATTTTCCCCGTATTTGCATTGCGCTTTTATATTGGTCGTAGCGTGATGTTAAATAGCCTATAGCCTTCCTTGATAAATAGGCTATCCAACACAAAAATATTTTTTCAATTCGAACCAGTAGTTCTTGAGATTAGCGCGTTCAACCAAACAAACAAAAAACTCTTCAGCTTTATAATAATAGTATAGATAACCGCCCACGGGGGCGGCTCAGTAACGATAAACGCGGGTGAAACCGCGGGCACATCTAATAATATATATAAGCATAGATATAAAGCTAAGTAGGTTTGGCTGAATATCATGTACATTTATTTATTACGTATCCAAAGCGTAGGTGGTGATTTGCTGGAGTAACCGTCCAGGATCGCTAATTCGATTAAACTCAGTTTGATCACAATCGATATACTAACAAGTTTGACATTAAATTAATTAGACCACTAGTGACAAACCGTTGCGAATTATTTGATGCCAGTAAGAATGAAATCGCGAGAAGTCTTACAAGGTTATAATAATGTCCTCCTGACCGAATTTCGGTCACGGCGGCCAATCTTAACAGAAACTGGCCATCGGCGCAGGAGATATTATAGTGCACAAGTGTGTGCGCAAATACAAGTGCACTCTCTGTTCCCTAACTCTCATGATCCGATTGGACGAATAATCCGACACGACCGGAGAGAGATCAAAGCGGGACCAACGGCTTTACGTGCTTTCCGAGGCATTGGGGTGTCTTACACCGCCAACTTCCTAACTCTGGGCTCGTATTAAGATTTCTTAACAGAAAAACCCAATAAATTTTTGTTGGCCCGACCCGGGATTCGAACCCGAGATCTCATGCACAGCAGTCGTATTCACTACCGCTGCGCCACGGAGGCAGTTGTACAAGGTTATAGGCAAATCATAACAGATAGGTATATC
Organism: Catocala nupta; assembly: GCA_963675205.1. Lineage (NCBI taxonomy): Eukaryota > Metazoa > Arthropoda > Insecta > Lepidoptera > Erebidae > Catocala > Catocala nupta. The sequence goes on from OY776104.1 coordinate 19,271,188, forward strand.
AGTAGAAACTGCGTTACTGCTTTTATTATTATCCATGTAGAAGAGCAGAGGGCACACTTCTATCTCAAAATGTAGGAGCCTTTTATAAAATGCGTGACATTGTTTACCGTCTTGAAAAAAATAGGGCGTGATAGGTAAATAGACTAGAAGCCTCAGGCATAGTGCTTTGTTTTTTTTTTACTGACATTGTCTGAAATTAATCTATCATTGTGTGCTCCTTATTTATAATCTATTTTTCATATTAAAACATTTATACTTAAAAGTAATTATACAAAAAAATTGAAATAATTCAAAATCGTAAACGTATTCACCCTAATAACGCGCTACAAATTATGAATGATTTCGTTACAAATAACATAAAAATTATCTTCAAGGGCACTCGCACTCGCCTGCCGTCGTTAGCGCCGAACACCCGCTCCCACCCACCCTCTCCCGGTCGCCCGCCGCCCTTTTAGTCGCATGCGATTAGGCACACTGTGACCTCGCAAGATCTCAAAATGCTAGAACACAAATACTATTAGATTCTATTCCACTTAGGTACACAACACACCATATTATTATCAAGACGGTAAAAAAAATCACGCGTTAGATACTTACTTTAACCATTCCTTTAATTCAATCTCATCTTATCTATAATTAGCTGACCCGTGCAACTTCGTTTGCTTCATATAAGAGAATTTTCCCGTTATTGCAACATTTTAAATTTATGCTCTGCTCCTCTTGGTCATAGCGTGATGTTATATAGCCTATAGCCTTCCTCGATAAATGGGCTACCCACACTGAAAGAATTGTTCAATTCGAACCAGTAAAACATAAACAAACTCTTCAGCTTTCCACGGATCCGCTAACCACGGAGTGCGCATCAACTATTTAATTTTACTAGTGTTCGCGCAATGGTCGATATTATCCCACAATCATTATTGATGAATAGAGTAATATATATTCTAGCTGTCCCGACAGACGGTTATCCTGTATAGACAATAAAAAAAAAACAAATCTAAACCATCCTCGTATCCACTTGAACGCACACAAAAAAATTCATTCAAATCGGTCCAGCCGTTTAGGAGGCGTTTATTGTCAACACATGTATAGAAGATTTATATATATATATAATCGAATTAGGCGTTACTTAGCGGAAATCGCATGAGGCATCTTCAGGACAGGCAAAGTATGAGCGACGAATGAGGCGAAACACGTGGCAAAATGTTGGTATCATACACCTTAGCTTATTGGTCATTCCGCACGAATCTGTTCGTATGAATTGTGCGAAAAACACTCTTTTAAAATATTATTTTTTATCGGTGTTGATTCGCACGGTTCTCTATTGTGTTACCTAACTTTTTTATCCATAATCTAAAGTGCCATAATTTTTTTGTTTTAATCATCGTTTATCCGAATGATAACTTTTTTTTTTTTTTTTTTTTTACGTGATGGAATGCAATGACGCATATCCCTCCGCGGGGGCGGGCGGAGGGATTATGTCGGACTCGCCGGGGTAAACTAAGATGTTAAAAAGATAATGTACCTCCCGGAATACCGACTAAACCTACCACGGTGTTCCTCGACAAAACCACTATCGACGGGGCCGCGCGAATCACTTTCGCATACGGTCGCGACCCCGCCGAGGTTCCGGCCCGCCGTATGAAACGGCAGGCCCCTACGCAATAAGACCTACCCAAGATAGGTACTCAAAATAAAATTCTACTGTCTCCCCCTAAAGGGGGAGACGGACACGAAACAGAGGCGCGCGTGGGAACACGCACGCCGCCTCTCGGACCTGGTGCTGAACGGATGGCGGGCAGGCCCACAAAGCCCGCCACCCCCAGGTCAAACCTCAGGGTGGCTGGAGGTCATCGCGCGCCCTCCGGCGCCCGGCTCTGCGGTTGGGGAGAGGGTTTAAACGCTCCCTCTCCCGCTCCGCCGCCTCCTTGATGGAAATTACTTCCTCACAGAAGGAGGCGACGGCGTTCCATGACCTCTCACTCCGGACCATAGACTGAACTACGGCCGGGAGCGAGAGGGCAACCGATCCGACTGCCGCGATCAAATCACGGCGCTGCGATGCCCAGGCGGGGCAAACCGCCAAAGTGTGCAGCGCCGTGTCCTCAACAACGTCACGGCAGTCGCCGCAGTGGTGACAACCGGGCGTCTCTTGCCGGCGTATACGACACAGGAACTGGCCAAAACAACCGTGGCCAGTTAGAACCTGTGTCAGCCGGAAGGTGAGGGCGCCATACCGCCTCTCCAGCCACTCCTCAAAAACGGGACTTACCGCCACGATCGTGGCGTGCCCGGCACTGGGGTGCACAAGTCGTTCCTTCCAATTGGCCACTAGGACCTGTCGGAGCTCGGACCTCGCCGCCTTGATTGCGGCAAGACCCGGTCCTTCGCCCCGAGCTAGCGCCTCCTGGCGCCAACGATAGAGCGACGCCAGGAGCGCCGCTTCCAGGTCCCATGGCATCGATCCGGCGAGGAGGCTCGCAGCCTCGAACGAGATCGTGCGGTACCCTCTAATCAACCTGACGGCCATGGCGCGCTGTGGAGCACGAAGCGCCGAGATGTTACGGGCCGCCAGGTTGTAGCCCCAAACTGGGGCCCCATATAGGGCCATGGACCGCACGACCCCTTCGTAGAGCCTCCGGCAGGAGGTGTTTGGCCCCCCAAGGTTGGGCAGCAGGCGCGAGAGCGCGCCTGCAGCGCCCCGAAGAATGGGGGCCAAACGACGGAAATGGGCTGTAAAGTCCCATCGGCTGTCGAGCAGGAGACCCAGATACTTAAGGGTTGGCTCGACGCCGATGCGGACCCCTCCTACCATGATATGGGCCCCTGGAGGTGGCCGCTTCCGAGGGCCGTGAAAACATACAGCCTCGGATTTCGACAGGGCCACCTCGAGGCCCAACCGCCGGATACGACCAACGACTTGTGCAACCCCAGCGGTCGCCAGTATGGCCGCCGCCCGGTGCGACTTACCCCTCGCCGTGATCCGAATGATAACTTGCCCGAACTTGACGTCACATAATATCACATGCCATAAAATTGAAATCCCTAAATATAATATGCCCTAAATTTGTTTGTCATAAATATTACAATCAATAATATACAAAAGACTTAAAACCGTTTTCAATAAAAGTTATAAGTCCTAATTTCAAATGATTAAATGTTTATCATTTTATCTTATTAATATTTTTAAAACCAATTTGTATTACAAAGCATGTAGGTACCACGCGTGCTAATCATCGCAGAAGGCTTTCGCTTACCACCGCAGCTTCGGCTTGCTGGCCGGCTCAGCTGGCCAGGCCTAGCCGCGGCGGCTCGCTCGCAGCCTCATGTTCCTCAGACCGCGGGCCACCTCGCCCCTATGCGCTTACGCGATTCTAAATTACACTTTAGAGGCCTACCCCTAACAAAAAAGACTGCGTGGAGTCGGATTCACAGTGATTCGTTTCTGTTACTACAAACTAATTTTCAGCAAATGTTTCAGGACTAACAATTTATTATACGTAAACATTCGGAATAATACACATTATATAAAACAATACTTAGTACATATGACTTTATTTCATCCAAAATTAGGAGATTCAATTATTATAGTACTCGATATTATGACATAATAGATTTAGAAATAAAAATAATTACGTAATATTGTCTTATGTTTATGCGAATGTTATACATTGAAATTAAACACTGATTTTCTCGCGTTGTTTATTTTACTTTAAACACTGTTATTACATAATTTTGAAAACTTTAACACTACTATTATTGAACTTTACTACTATTTAAGCTATATATTTTCTAGGATGCTTCGCGAGGCTATTGAAATTAAAAAACATCCTAATTTCAATAGAGAGGATGGTTGGAATGTACCACCAGCTTGGGATCCAGTTATTCAAATAGTCAAACCCAAGAAGAAGCAAAACACAGCTAGACTTCATGATACTTTGAGCTCATTCTGCGTAAATAGGAACACCAAAGATTAAATTATGTTCGGGTACTTTGAAATAACTAGATACACTTCAGAACGTTGGGACAACTACCATCTTAGTCTCCCCGTGAACATGACTGCTGTAAAGCAACCGAAACGTCGGGGCAAAGTGTAAACTTAAATGTAAATAGTTTTAATTAGAAAATATATAGCTTAAATAGTAGTAAAGTTCAATAATAGTAGTGTTAAAGTTTTCAAAATTATGTTATAACAGTGTTTAAAGTTAAATAAACAACGCGACAAAATCCGTATAAAGTGTTTAATTTCAATAATTACGTAAAACAAAATTTCGAATTTTTGAACATGATGGTTAGGTTCGACTGAAGTTAATAACAAACGTGTTATGGATAATGATTTTTGGACAAACAATTTTGAAGAAGAAAGGGAGTATCGATTCACACACATCCATACCCATAATTTAAGTGCAAAACGAAACGATTTGAAAAAGAGGTCTGGTCGTTAGGGTCCCATTCCGGTACGCCCCCGGCTGGAATGCACCCACAGTGAAAAATTTGTTATTCCGCAACGCTCCCGGTCGAGACGCTCCCGTTGTAAAACAACCGGAGAAGATACTTGAGCAAATAATGTTTAAAACAAAAATGTTTTTACTATCATCTATTAGTTTTAGAATTAGTAAGATTAGTTTTAGTTTACACCGCACGGAAACAGTGAAAGGGTTGCACGCCCATTGTGTTCTACTACCTGAACTCTAACAAGTTTCTAAAACTTACGGATAAGTGATTCAAATTTCTTTTTAAACATATTTTTAAAGAGGTATACTTTAACACTAATCTTACTAATTAATTCTAAAGCTAATACATGATAGTATAAACACTTTTGAACATTATTTGCTCAAGTGTCTTCTCCGGTTGTTTTACAATGGGAGCGTCTCGGCCGGGGGCGTAGCGGAATAACAAATTTTTCACTGTGGGGGCATCCCGGCCGGGGGCTTACTGGAATGGGTCCGTAACGGCCGGACCCTGAAAAAGAAGGTGTGCGAATCGACACCTAAAATTATGTTATTAATAATTAGCTGACCCGACAGTTGTCATCCTGTCAATCCCTACAAAAATACATTTCAAGTAATTAAATTTAATCGTTTTGAGATTAAATTTAATTACTTGTCCTTGTTCCCTACTTGTCCATCAATAATTTTTATATAAAATACCATTAAAATTTAAGACATGTCCCGCGGATGCTTCGCAAATTTTCGTTTATATAAACCTTGTCCTATCAATTATAAACACATCAAAAATTAGCAGCCAAATCGGTTGAGCGGTTTTTAACTGATGCTTCGTCATACATGATGACAATTGATTTTTAATTATATAAAAAAATGTCGCCACGCGCAATTCTTGCATACAGATTTGTGCGGCACGACCAATAAGCCTACGCAGTAGCGTAGGCTTATTGGTCGTTCCCAACATTCGTTGCCTACATTCTCAAGGATTTACTATGATTATGTTCTTGTTATCATGTCCAACGTGGAGTGTCATTGTACCAGTATTTGTGCCAGTATCGATGCGTAGATACCGGCTCAGATAAGCGGTAATCGCTGACGTGGCTAACAACTTGCATTTTTATCGCTTAACACAACTGTGTACGTGCTTATCTGTACGTTATATTAGAATTAAACTTCTAGTATATCTGCTTTGTCATAGCAGCGATAGCCTAGTGGCAAAACCGTTGGACTGCGACGCACACGCAGATGTCTCGAGTTTGATCCCAAGGCGCGCATCTCTGACTTTTCGAAGTTATGTGCGTATTAAATAGTTCATTATCGCTTGCTTTAACGGTGAAGGAAAACATCGTGAGCAAACCTGCATGTCTAAGAGTTCTCAATAATGTTCTCAAAGATATGTAAAGTCTGCCAACCCGCACTGGGCCAGCACCTAACCCTTCTCACAGAGAAGAGGCCCGTGCCCAGCAGTGAGACAGTTTAATACAGGGCTGATATTATTATTATATCTGCTTTGGAATGGATTTATCAGCTGTTGTGTTCTGTACAACGTCTCATGTTAAAGTCTATTGAGTATCACAGATAGAAGCCATGGAAAGGCCTATTGGTTTAAGCGGTCCCCTCGTCACTGCCAATGCCTCGAGTGTTGTGGGTTCCAACCCATACTAGACGACTTAAAGGACTACGCCAGCCGTGCAGTCAGAATAATAGATATGTTCCATTCCAGTACAGAATCTCTAAGACGCATTCTATGTAAGGAATTCTTAGGTAGTGATCGTATCACTGATAATAATTAATCATATATTGCCTAGATATTATAATAGTAGATATTTTTATTTGTGTTAACCTGGTACTGCTGTTTACGTATTAACGCATATCTTATCCTAAATTGATATACCTAATGTTATTGTAATATTATTGTAGAAATAGTATAAACGGAATACAATTCTCATTGTTATAATTTGTAATTTTACTTTATGATTAGACCTAGTAGTCATTTTCGCACGAATTTGTTCACACGTGCGAATAGACACTTTTTAAAATAATATATTTTTGTTGTCGTTTCGCACACATGGAATATATTTACACACACACATTGTTTATATTTTCGTGCGAATCGTTCCCGTCTGAAAACGCAGGTGTCTATTCGCACGTTTCCTTTTTATGCTAATAAAAGTAGAAGTATTGTACATTCGCGCACGAAGGTCACAATTTTAAATAAAACAACGTATACCAATAAATCAAAAAGGATAATTAATTTTAAAAATAACTTTCTTACAAAACAGTGCGTAATATACATATACATATTACTTATATAAAACTGAGCTTTTATTGAGAGAACATTTTGAGAGAACATATAAATATTACTTACATGCACTTGAAAGTAGTGTGCACGACTGTATTTTGATATTTTTCTTATTAAAAATACAAAACATCCGAAACGACACCTGCGTTTTCAGACGGGAACGATTCGCACGAAAATATGTTACATGTGTGCGAAACGACAAAAATATATTATAATATTGTCTTCTGTTTACGCGAATGTTATTCATTGAAATTAAACTACTATATACGGATTTTATCGCGTTGTTTATTTATCACTGTATTACAAAATTTTGAAAATATTACACTACTACTACTATTGATTTTATTTTACTAATTTATAAGCTAATAAAATTATTTAAACTATTAAATGTATTTAGTTTTGGTTTACATTTTCCCCGACGTTTCGGTTGCTTTTCAGCAGTAGTCTCCCCGTGACCATGGCTGTAATACAGTGATAAATAAACAACGCGATAAAATTCGTATATAGTAGTTTAATTTCAAAAAATATATTATTTTCAAAAAGTATTTTTTCGCACGATTTATTCGAACAAATTCGTGCGAAACGAATATTAAGCCTATGATTACTGTGTCTTTACTTTTCTACGTTATCTGTATTTTTGAAATTAGGTACGTGCATAGAAATTTATTTGTGAAAGCCTGTTTATAGTAATATTTACAACACACTGGAATATTAGTCTGTAAGTCTTCCAATAAAATTAATATTTTAGAAAAATTACAGGCTAACATAGGTTAATTTCAGTTAGGTACAGGTTAATTCGTAGCATGGGAGCAGAACTTTCCCTGCTCTCGTGCTAGGAATCAACCCGACTTACGTATAGTAACCCGTACGTCCCGACATCCGTAAATGTTTATTGCTTACTGAATGTGAGTTTGATAGTGAGATTCTACGGAATTGCGCAACAGTTTTAGAATGCTAGAGGCATTTGTCCTCCTGCTCAGATATGGCATTGTTTTGTAGGGTAATTCAGTTGAGGCGGATAGGGTTCTTAGAAGTTCAAAAGACATATATTTGGCTATATAACAGCAATAGCTTAGTGGGAAACCGTTGGACTGCCACGCAGAGGTCTCGAATTCGATCCCAAGGCGCGCACCTCTGACTTTTTCAAGTTATGTGTGTATTAAATAGTTAACTATCGCTAACTTTAACTATGATAAAAAACATCGTGGGGCACCCTGCAGGTCTGAGAGTTCTCCATAATTTAATATTGTCTTCTGTTTACGCGAATGTTATTCGTTGAAATTAAACTACTATATACGGATATACTATATGTGAACACATGTTGTACATACAACAGGGGACCAACCACTACCTGAGATTTGACAAACCACAGATTCTCGTTAAAGAACACCGATTCCTACCAAGGATGCTTCGCGAGGCTATTGAAATCAAAAAGCATCCTAATTTCAATAGAGAAGATGGTTGGAATGTACCACCAGCTTGGGATCCAGTAATTCAAATAGTCAAACCCAAGAAGAAACCATAGCTAGACTTCATGATACTTTGAGCTCATTCTGCGTAAATAAAAACACCAATGACTAAATTATCTTCGGGTACTTTGAAATAACTACACTGGAACATTGCGACAACTTCCATCTTAGTCTCCTCGTGACCATGGCTGCTGAAAAGCAACCGAAACGTCGGGGAAAGTGTAAACCTAAATATAAATAGTTTTAATAATTTTATGTGTTTGTTATGCTTATAAATTAGTAAAATTAAATAGTAGTAGTAGTGTAACAGTTTTCAAAATTATGTATATTATTATTAATATAAAATTCATTCCGTATATAGTAGTTTAATTTCAGTTCTACATAATGTTATCGAAGATATGTGACGTCTGCCAACCCGCATTGATCCAGCGTGGTGGACTATGACCTAACCCTTCTCACACTGAGAAGAGGTCCGTGCCCAGCAGTGGGACCGTTTAATACAGGGCTGATATTATTATAATATATGGAGACGATAAACTGTGAGATTACAAACTATTGTTTAAATAATATTGGATACTGACCGTAGTGTATACCTTACATTAGAATCATGTCTCCTAATTAAAAGATATCCTGTGATTTTTACTAAAATGGTTTAAGTGGTCGCCTCGCCGCTATCACTGCGCTGAGTGTAGTGGGTTCGAATCCCACACGGGGCAAAACTTTGTGTGATACACAAATGGTTGTTCCGAGCCTGGATGTTGTTTGTGTCCGCTGTTGTAAAGTCCCCTGCTGCTCAGGATTTATTCCTAGTGTGGTATAAGTCTTAAAAATGTATAGATAATATGTCGAAAGACAAATTACTATAACCTACCTTCAATAAAATCTATACTAATATTATAAAGCTGAAGAGTTTGTTTGTTTGTTTGCTTTTGAACGCACTAATCTCAGGAACTACTGGTTCGAATTGAAAAATTATTGAATAACCTATTTATCGAGGAAGGTTATAGGCTATATAACATCACGCTACGACCGACGGGGGCGGCGCAGTAACGATAAACGTGGGTGAAACCGCGGGAACTTCTTGTTAGACATATTTATAAAAACGCATTCAGTATATCAACTATCTTCCCAATTATTATTAGGAAAATCACTAACACTTTGTACAACTACTTTGCAACAAAAAATTAATTATTATTGTGTTTGAAAATATTTAGATAATAGAACCCCAATAACATAAAAATGTGACTGCTGTGCATGAGGTCGCGGGTTCGAATCCCGGTTAAAAAGTATTGAGTTTTCCTGTTAAAATATCTCAATAGCAGCCCGGAGTTAGAAAGTTGGCGGTGTTATGCTAATATAGCTTGCACTTTTTAAGAAAGAAAGAAAGAAAGAAAGAAACATTTATTCGCACGAAACATGGTTACAAGGTTGTTGGAAAAAAAGAACATGTCCACAACATATTTCGCCTTTTCTAGGCATGCGAATACTAAAATCTTATAAATAAATGTTTACATAGCTCAAAAACAGTATTGCTAGCCTATTATTACTTATTATAATATCTTATCTTCTTATTAACAATATAAATTAATGTAATTACTATGCATGAGTACTTTTTAAAAATTCATTAATACTATAAAAACATTTCTCGACTAGCCACGAATACAGCCTAACTTTGAAGAGTGATAGGGGCAGATTTCTTATATTGTTTGGAATCTTATTAAATATTTTTATTGTCATAGGATAACAATTCACATTATAATACCTCGTTTTTATATTTGGAAGTATTAGTCTAGAGGGATACCTGGTATTGAAATTACAGTGTTCGCCAAAAGACTTATATAATTGAGGATATTTTTTAACAAAGACACTGCATTCAAATATGTACATTGAGGGCACAGTTAAAATTTTGAGTTTACAAAAAAGCGGTTTACAAGAAGACAATGGTTCCGCATTACACATAGCGCGTATGCACTGTTTCTGAGCAATGAACACTCTATTTATATTTACAGAATTACCCCACAGAGGTATGCAGTATCTCAGGTTTGATGCTACATATCCGTGGTACGCTTGTAGTGCAATCTTTACGTTACATATTTTTGTAAGTCGCCAAAGTGCATATGAAAACTTGTTGATCTTGGTGCATATATTATCTATGTGCAGATTCCATGTACATTGATTATCCACATTTAGTCCCAAAAACATTACATTGTTAGTTTCTATTAATGAGTGATTATTGTAGGTTATATTTAATTTATTATTTATTTTGTGTCGGTTGAAGAATTGTACATATTTAGTTTTTTCTATGTTTGCTTTTAAATTATTAATTTCCATCCATTCAACTACTTTAGTAACAGTAGAGTTTATCTGCTCGTTAAAATTAAGCGTGGTATTCCGTGAAATTACTACAGCAATATCATCAGCGAATAGACTACATGGGTAATTTATATAATCAGGTAGGTCATTAATGTAGATTATAAAGAGAAGCGGTCCCAAAATGCTTCCTTGGGGCACACCAACCCTGTTATATTCTAATGAGGACTTTACAGATATTTCTTCATTTTTATTATTAATATCCTTTACTTCAACATATTGTTTTCTATTACTTAGATAAGTGTACAACCATTTTTCAGCTATTCCTCGGATACCATAGTTATTACATTTGTGGAGCAATATATTATGGTCTACATAGTCAAATGCCTTGGACATATCGAAAAACACTCCTACTGTCGGTACCTTCTTGTCTACTTTTTCCGTTATGGTACTAACAAGTTTAAAAGCAGCTAATGTGGTAGATTTTCCCTTTTGAAAACCATGTTGTTCAGATTTTATAATATTGAATTTGTTTAAGAAAGATGTGAGTCTTAAATGCATGATTTTTTCAAACACTTTAGCAAGTATGGGTATTAAGGTTATCGGTCTATAGTTATCAACACATTCCTTCGACCCTTTCTTGTATATAGGTTTTACAACAGAAATTTTCATTTTGTCGGGGAAAGTTCCTTCAGTTAGTGACAGATTGACTAGGTGACATAATATGGGAGTGATAGCTATTGCACAGCGTTTTAATATAAATGTGGGCAATTCATCATATCCTGTAGACATGGTGTTATTAAGGGAGTTAATAACATTATGAATTTCTTGACACGTGGCAGGTACTAAAAATATGCTTGAATTTAATTTATCTGTGTCGTTTACCTTTATCACGTGTGAAGGGTTTCTCTTTTGATATGTTGCATTTGTTACTTCAATAAAACGAGTATTGAAAATATTAGCTATTTCATTCAAGTTAGTGTGTATTTTATTGTGGTGTAAAATTAATTTTATATTATTTTCCCTATTAGTAGCCGTTTTATTATCATTCTGTTTTATTATATGCCAAGATGCCCTACATATATTATTTGATTTCTTAATATAATTTTCGTTCTTAATTTTTTGTGCAGTAAGTATACATTTTTTTAATATTTTGTTATATTTAATATATTTAATTTTAATTGCATTTGTTTTATTCTTTAAGTAAGAGTATCTAAGCTTCCTTTTATTCATACATGATTTTTTAATACCAGTAGTTACCCAAGATATGTTATTATTTATTTTATTATTGATCTTAATTTTGCGGAATGGAAAACATAAGTTGTAAAACAGAATAAGGTCACTATGAAAAACATTGAACGCGAAATTTAGATTAGGCATGTCATATACTTCTTTCCAAGATAAAGAACTTACACATTCAACAAACTTGTTAATATTTGACTCTGAAAAATCACGTTTCTGTACATAATAAGCTTTTTTTGGTATTTCAGTAGGTTCTACAGGTATACTAATTGTTTGGCCAGTTTCATGGTCCGATAATCCTAAGAAATGTATCTTGCTTTCTGCTTGTTTGACGTTACTAATTATTTGATCTAAACACGCGTTTTTCCTGGTAGGTTGTTTAATATGAATATGGAATCTGTAATTTTGTGTTATTCTCAAGTATTCATTTAAAACTTTAGAGCTTTTTAGAATATTTATATTAAAGTCTCCACAGATGACAATTTTTTTGTTAGTTTTCCTACGAATTTTGCTCATTAGTTTTTCAATATTTTCCAAGAAAATATTTATTATCGAATTTGGTGTTCTGTAAATACATATAATTATACAGTTATATGTTGGTATTTCTATTCCACAACATTCAAAATTGAATTCACTGGCTAAGTCTTTGATCCACTTTATTGGGTTGGTACATAAGTTGTATTTACATAATATAGCAACGCCACCTCTCCGTTGTTTACCTCTTGAATAAAAATTTGCCAGTTTATAACCCTGTAGATGCAGGTTTGCTTCTTCACCTGATTTAAGAAATGTCTCACTAAAACATAATACATCTATATCTGTGCCATTGTTATTTAATTCAAGCAATGTAATTTTAAGTATATCAGTTTTTCCTAATAGGCCGGCTATATTTTGATGTAAAAGTGTTAGTTTCCTGCTGACATTTAAGTTATTTTCGAAAAAACATACAATTGTTTGTTGTTGGTGGGTCTAATACTGTACATGTCTGAGGTTTATTCTTTTTAGAAAAATAATCCAATATAGATTTCTGCGTCAAAACTACCTGGTTATGTGCTATATTAATATAATTAGTATTTTTATTTGGTACGTTTATTGTATTGTAATTATAAAAATGTAAATATTTAGTGTTATAGTCTACGCTGTCTATAAGATAATTTATTTGTTTAGACAGGTTAAAACTATTTTTACACTTATTTAGGAATATACAATTTGTAAAGTTATTGCATACTAATTTGACATTATTATTTAGCAGGTTTACATTCAATGTTTTATTAAATTTTATTTGTAACACAATAACCGTAACATTGTATAGACTTTTTAAAGTTGCTGACAATTCTATAATCAATTTATATGGATTGGTGTCATTTTCACCGACGCCTATAACTACCTTATCATCCTTATCTAGGTTCAAATTCTTGCAGCATTTTAAAACTTCTTCAGATGAAGCAAATGGCTTTGTATGGGCTGTAATATGATACTTTTCATATTTAGTATTTATCCTTGTTTTTATAAGGGTAGATGCTAACCCCACACATTGTTGACTTCCAAATATAAGTAGTTTTCTTTTCGTTGTTTCTGCATTAGATAACTTCGCGGTATTATTTGGGGAAACATTATTTTCTGGTATCAGATACATATTCTTGCCTTTGTTGATTGGAGAATTTATTTCTGGTTTACTTTCAGTACTGTCGTTTATTTTATTCGTATGGTCGTCCTTATCTTTGTGTTCCGCATACGCTCGATTTATAGGGGAAGACTTGGGAGTTTCAAATCCTAAATCTAAATCTAATTTTCTTGCAGAAACGTTTGCTTTTGTAATATTGAGATCTTTCTTACTCTTTTGCTTCTTTGAGTTAGAACCAGAAATGCATATTTTTTTGAGTTGTCCATTTTTATACATTTGTTCATCCAGTTTCTGTTTCAAAGTAGTATTTTCAATATTAAGATTCTCTATTTCATTATGGGCAATTAATAACTGATTCTTCAACTCCTCAAGTGAATGTTGTAATGCAGTTATTTCGTCATTTGGAAGACGAGTTGATAGATCTAGCATACTTCTGCTCTTAACATTTGAGGACAATTCCAGGGAATCATCTGATTCAGTAGACAGTGATCGTAATTGACATCGCCTTCGGTTTCTGACTGTTATATTATCGGTATCCATTTTTATACGTATATAAAAACAATTCTTCTTTAGTCCATACAAATGACCGAGTATTGATTTTTTTTTAAACCTTTTACATCACACTTTGTGACTGTCGGTTCTTGAAGAGTAAAATTTCAATATAATTACTAAGGTTTTCTACTGTGGTATCATTTATAACGCCCTCTTGTACCCGGTAGCGGTGTTAAAGTTGCAGCTATTCGTCACATTGACATATGTACTGGAATAGTGGCGCTAGTTGTTGGATATAATGCCAGATCAAGAACCGAGTATTCAAATATTTTCATTCAACTGTTATTTGTTTTAATTATTTTGATATGATCACCAGATAAAGGAAAAAGTTCAACTTAGCTTTGTTGTATCACTTCAGAATCGTATAATAATAATTTGGCTCAGCTGGGCGACACGTTGGTCGAAAAATTCCAGGAAGCGCCGCTGTCTGTGGTGCAAGTATGCGCGTTGTAGTTCGCGAGTGAAAGGTTTTAAGCGCCGTGCAGTTGTCGCTTACGCGTTTGGTTGGAAGAGTTCACTTGTTATAACTAAATTATGTTTTAGTTTTGAATTGGTAACTTATTTATACACTATGTTTAATTAGGTATCACAGGGCACTGACACTAATTGTATTGTGTTTGTAATATGTTATTTATCAGATTAACTGTATTGTCACTTGTTATATTAATAGTTTATTTCACTGTACTGTCACTTGTTTAATAATTGTTTATAATTTAAATAACTGTCCCGAAACATAAATGTCCTATAATACGCTGTCACTTATGACGCGGAGCAAGCGTTATAGTAGCACGTGCAAGATGACGTAGCGATGCAGGTGCGCGCGGAATAATTCCAGGAATTGAATTTATATTTTGATTTTATGAATTGAAATTAAATTAAAATACGGATGCACACGTCTAATCGCAAACGCTGTCAAATAAAGTGTATAAGTAATATACATATATATTCTATTTAATTTCTTTTTTAATTTTTTTCTGAACGGCCTTCTGTTCTACTATAAGACATTTCAAGGTTATCCATTAATTACAGGACACCCTGTATATAGTATTGAAGATAGCATCATTAACTGCTACTTGCAATTTAGATCAAATCACTCTCCATCGTAGATAAGATATCACACGACTTTGTATTGATTATAAGTTTTCAACATTAAATGATATCAGTCGTATTTCTAAATGTACGGATAGCACAATGGTTTACGAGGTCGCCTCGCCAATGCCACTGCATCCGAGTGCCGGGGGTTCGGAATCCACATAGGTAAAAAAATTGTGTGATCCACAAATGGTTGTTCCGAGTCTGGATGTCCTTTGTGTCCGTTGTTTGAATGTTTGTAAAGACCCCCTCGACACAGGAATTATTCCTAGTACGGAAGTTGTAGTTTTAAACAAAAAAGCAGTCTTCGGGGACTGCAGATAAAAGGGAAAATAAGTAACTAGTGTGCGGTGACGATGACGCGAGTTCCATGATTTTTGTTCACCCAAAAAGTACACATATATACACGGTATACATATAGCTCATGGAAAGCGTTCGGTGACGATGACGCGAGTTCCATGACTTTTGTTCACCCAAAAAATGCTCAACGCGCCTAAAGAAGTTTTCACTTCAGAAACTGTGCCTCTGCTTGGCTTCTTAATAAACACACCTTCGAGAATATTATGTAGATCTCTGAGATGAGGCTTCTTCACATTGTTTAAGTCACAACTTCTTTAGGCGCGTTGAGCACTTTTTGGCTTAACATAAATCATGGAACTCGCGTCATCTTCACCAAACGCTTTCCATGAGCTATATGTATACTGTGTATATATGTGTACTTTTTGGGTGAACAAAAAGCGTGAAACTCGCGTCATCGTCACCGCACGCTAGTTACTTAGTTTTCACTTCTATCGGCAGTACCCAAAGTCTGCCACGCATTTTCTTTCTTTTTCTTTCTAAAGCGAGCGATAACTAACTATTTTACATGTCAGCTGAACTATATTCTGCCATAATTATAAAATCATTTAGTCTGGATGCCGATGGACAAATAAAACACACAAAATATTAAAAGGTACGTGTTGTGGGATCGAATTAGAGACTACGTGGTAAATTAATAACAGTATTTTTTTCTAAATGAAAGTTATCCTATGTTCGTTTTTATTCCTCTTACCGTGTATGCAAAATTTAATGATGATCGGTCGAGTAGTGAAGGCGTGAAACCGTCACAAATAAATTCATGTTCGCATTTGTATCTAATATTAGTTAGAATTTTTCAAATATTTAAAAATATGGCGTGATATATTAAAAATCTTTTAAATAATACCTATCTCTTGCACTTATATGTTTTCCTATCTTCTGTTCTACTTATTAATGCTATTTGTCAACATGTTTGTAGTTTATCGTATGTTTACATAGACTGCGTGACCAACTATTGAACGACAGTTAGTAGGTATATGTAATAATTCTTATGTATAATATCATTGAAGCAACCATATGTAGTCGGCCTCGATGGCGTAGTGGTTAGTATAACCTACTGCAACGCCTGAGGTCGTGGGTTCGATTCCCGTATAAGTCAAACATTTGTGTGCATGAACATGGATGTTTGTCTTGGTCTGGGTGTTTCTATGAATAATATGTAGGTATGTATTTACAAAAAAAAGTGTATATGTATGTTTATCCAATGTCTAGTACCCATAGTACTAGCTCTGCTTAGTTTGGGCTAGATGATGTTGTGTTTATGTGATGTGTGATAGATGTGGGTTCGAATCTCACACGGGACAAAACTTTGTGTGATCCACAAATGGTTGTTCCAAATCGCCGTGTTCATGTGTCCGTTTCTTTGTGTTCAAAAGTTTGTTAAGTCTCCCTTGACATAGGATTTAGCCCTCGTGCGGGAGATGTCTTAAAAATATCATTAAGACAACCATAATTAAGTAGTAGTCCTCTGAGAAGAGACAAGAGAGCAGCGATAGCTCAGTGGGGAGACCAACATACTGCAATGCAGAGGGTCTCGGGTTCGAACCCACGTCGCGCACTTCTGACTTTCGGGAATTATATGAACTTTCGAAATTATGTGCGTATTGATTGATAATTATCGCCTGCTCCGTGCCTCGGAGAGCACGTTAAGCCATAAGTCCCGGCTGCCATGAACATCTATGGCAGTCGTTATTGGGAAGTCAGTACTCTAAAATATCCTGACACTGGTCTAGCCTTAGTGTATCGTTAGCCTTCGGGTTGCGGAGGTCAGGTGGCAGCCGTTCCGTGTAAAAACTGATATCCAGTCAAATCCGGTTACACTAGAAAAGCCGACTCCAAGTGACTTGGGAATAATAAAGGCTAGGGTGAAGAATTAGGTAGTTGTCCTGTAGTTATTAGAGATTTTAAAGTCCTTATTAGAAGTAATAACATGTTTACTGTAGCAATGATAGTCTATTGTCTCGAGTTCGATCCCAAGGCACGCATCTCTGTCATTTCGAAGTTATGTGTGTATTAAATAGTTAATTATCGCTCGTTTTAACGGCGAAGTTAAACATCTTGAGGAAACCTACATATCTGATTACTCCATAAAGTTCTCGCCCAGCAGTGGGATAGTTTATATACAGTGCTGATATTATTATTAGAAGAATAATGTCGTCCAGACCGAATTTCAGTCACGGCAGCCTGTCTTAACGGAGACTGGCCATCTGCGCAGGAGATATTATAGTGCACAAGTGTGTGCGCAAACACAATTGCAATCTCTGTTCCTTAACTCTCATGATCCGTGGGACGGTAATCCGACACGACCGGAGAGAGATCAGGCGCAGGACCAACGGCTTTACGTGCTGTCCGAGGCACGGGGGTGTCTCGTCAACTTCCTAACTCAGGGCTGTTATTGAGATTTCTTAACAGAAAAACCCAATAACTTTTTGTTGGCCCGACCCGGGATTCGAACCCGAGACCTCATGCTCAGCAGTCACATTCACTACCGCTGCGCCCCGGAGGCAGTTATTAGAAGTAGTAATGATGTGGTTTTTCGCCAAGTTAGTATTTTGTGCAATGTATTTTTCTTCATATGTAGTTATAGCCTACATAATACAATATCGTTCGCGACAAGCAATTTATGGTTATACATAAAATTCATTTTAAGTTTACATCCAATATAATATTAATACAAAATTCTTTCCTGTATTATTTCCATACCGTAAAAAGTATAACTGAATAAAAATATAGTTTTATAGATCGTTTTGCTGTGACAAGGTTGTTCCAGACGGACATAAATTTACTGCAATGCGCGGCTGCAATATATTGGCTAATAATAACAGCCATATTATAAAATACTCATTAATATTTGCTTATGCTATTCAAAGAGTAGGGTAGTTGCCTATGTTTGATTTTGTACAAAAGCAACAATCATAATTTACAACTTAACTAATATTAACAAACCTAACTACTTATAAATAAAACTAAATGAATGGGAACAAAATATAGGACTGTAAATTTAAGTAAAAAAATTGCTGGTTTATCTTTGTACATTATATAATATTGTCTTCTGTTTACGCGAATGTTACAGACAACTACCATCTTAGTCTCCCCTTGACCATGGCTGCTGAAAAGCAACCGAAACGTCGGGGAAAGTGTAAACCAAAAATAAATAGTTTTAATAGTTTAAATAATGTTATTAGCTTACAAATTAGTAAAATAAAATCAATAGTAGTAGTAGTGTAATATTTTCAAAATTTTGTAATACAGTGATAAATAAACAACGCGATAAAATCCGTATACAGTAGTTTAATTTCAATTTGTACATTATTTTACACACAAGACCATATAGAAATCAAAGGAATTCTTTTTGTGCAAACAGTATAAATGTGGTGGCCTCGATGGCGTAGTGATTAATGTAACTGACTGTTACGCCTGAGGTCGCGGGTTCGATTCCGCACAAGTCAAACATTTGTGTGCATGAATATGGATGTTTGTCTTGGGCTGGGTGTTTCTATGTTTGTCTTTTGTTTCATTTCTATGTCTTCTTCTCCTTAGCTTTAGCTTTTTATTATTCCCAAGTCACTTGGGGTCGGCTTTTCTGGTTTAACCGGATTTGACTGGATATATTTAGTTTTTACACGGAACCGCTGCCACCTGACCTCTGCAACCCGAAGGCTAACGATACCCTAAGGCTAGACCAGTGTCAGGATATGATAGGGCACTAACTTCCCAATAACGACTGCCACAGATATTCATGGCAGCCGGGACCGACGGTTTAACGTGCTCTCCGAGGCACGGAGCAAGCGATAATTATCAATCAATATGCACATAATTTCGAAAAATCATATAATTTCCGAAAGTCAGAGGTGCGCGACGTGGGTTCGAACCCGAGACCCTCTGCATTGCACTCTGTTGGTCTCCCCACTTAGCTATCGCTGCTAATACATTTGTATGTAATTACAAAAAAAGTATACGTATATGTATGTTTATTCATTACGTGATAAAATGTCAATGTGTGATAGTATCAAACCTAGTTGAAAAATGAGGGAGCAATAAAATTTTAAATTTGAATATAAGAACAAGTGGGGTCCTAGTAAAGTATCTTACTATCTCCCTTGGACAGTTGCGTTTAAATAGTGGTTACATCATAATTGTATCGTGCATCCTTTTTCTCTCAATTGACAATAACAACCAGATTTAAAACGCTTGTATCTTAGTTATTTTCGGGTAGATTTCAGAAATTCTTTGTAGGTATTTTAGAGTTTGAGTAAAGTAACTATAAGATTTTAATAATAGAATAATGTGTATGAACCACCCTATTATGTTTGGAATTATTAATGTATTCAAATGGTTTGTGGTAACTGGACCAAAGTTGAAACATTGCAGTAAAATTGTATGCAGTGTACTTTTGTTTTGTCGAATAACATGTTCAATATTGCAGCAAAACATGTATGTTACTTTGTATATATTAAAACATAATTATATACCACGTTTATATGGAACAAAAATATTAGATATGTTTATTTTATCACAAGTACTTTTCTAACATATTACATTAGAAAAATACCCGGCCTTTTGAAAAATTTCCACGAAGGCAGACATATATCCAACGTGAAGGGGCCTTTCGAAAGTTATTATTATTCTCTTTATTCGTAATTTTAGAATAATACTTATATTTTAAGTATTTATAAAAATACATTTGAAATATAAAAACTGGGTCCAAGCTCCCGGTGGTTAGCTTCAAAGACGGGTCTTCCTCACGATGCGTGCCGTGTCAAGCAATACGGCCTTCTGCATCAGGGACTTAATGTAGCCGTTTCACGCGATCCTCTTCAGGTGATGATCGAGACTCTTGGCAATCAGTCCATGGACTGATACGACTACGGTACCATGATCGCCGATTCCAAATCCCATACATTAGGTTATTATTATTATTGAATTTTAAACGCATTCACCATTAAGATTTCATAACAGCGAGAATGTGAACGTAAACTTAGCGATCAACTAACACGTGCACGTCAAAAGTTGCGTCTACGAAGTTGCAAAGAAACTGAAATGTGTTACTATGTGTGTGAAGAAACTAAGTGCCAGAGCGTATTTCACGCTACGTATAAGCGAGCGTCTATACAGTGTGAGTCTTTATAAAGTGCACATATGACAAATATATAAAATCAGTTGCGTTGCTCGTCTTATCATAGCTGAATCATCCTTTATTGCGCATGCGCAGTTTAAAATCTACTCCTGCAGTTCTGCCTCACTATTGGTAGGAGATATTTTGATAATGACGCTACTTGGTGCGCATACGTTATTGATATTCCATTTCATATATCTTGGAGAGCACCCCACGCTTTTTTACATTAAAATGATTTATTTTATTAATCACTTTATCCTTATTTTGAATCATTAAAGAAAATCTTCCACTTCTTAGTTTGGTTATTTTAAATGAAGCGTGTTTTCTTTTTTGCTACCTATAAAATGATGTCTGGTTTTAGTCATTTTCAGTGCATTTTATGAAGACTAACACTGATATCTATACTTAATATTATAAAGCTGAAGAGTTTGTTTGTTTGTTTGCTTGAACGTGCTAAACTCAGAAACTACAGGTCCGAATTGAAAAATTATTTTAGTGTTGGCTAATGGCTAGCCTATTTATCGAGGAAGGTTATAGGCTATATAACATCACGCTATAACCCACGGGAGCGGCGCAGTAATCATAAACGCGAGTGAAACCGGGGGCACATCTATTGTATGATAACTTCATATGTCACAGGCTGCTCTACATCTTTGTGATAAGCTACCACGTGACTGCACCGATGGTGAAGTTGTTGAAGTGGTCGCCACCACTGCCTGTGCGCCGAGTGTTGTAGACACAGATAAATAATATAATAATATATTCTATCACATACACACAACACCATCTAGCCCAAACTAAGCAAAGCTTGTACTATGGGTACTAGACAATGGATAAACATACGTATATATATTTATTTTTTGTAAATACGTACATATTATACATAGAAACATCCAGACTAAGACAAACATGTTCATGCACCCAAATGTTTGACTTGCGCGGGAATCGAACCCGTGACCTCAGGCGTGGCAGTCAGTTACACTAACCACTACGCCATCGAGGCCGACATTATATTATTGCTAGTGGGGATATGCCTTTTGAAAATAAATCCTTGACACGTGTGGCAAATGTGCGCGTTCCAAGCGATCCATTCGGATCTCTTATAGCAACAATTGATGCATCTTTCACTTATTTTTCTCTATCTATTATACTATTTATATATCGTATGCCTACAACCGTATGTGTAGCACTGCAGGGTGCCAGCTTAAAACCAGAGCTGGGTCTTTGACGCCTAGAACATGCTGAGCTGGTACCCCTTTTCAGCAAAACATGCTATTTTTTTTTATATATCTAAGGTGGCAAACAATCATATGGCCCACCTGATGGTAAGTGGTCACCGTAGCCTATAGACGCCCGCAACACCAGAGGCATCACTTACGCATTGCCAACCTTTTAGGAAAGGAAGTGGGAAGGAGAAGGAGCGGGAAGGTGGAAAGAGGGTGATTGGGCCTCCGGCACTCTCACTCACCAAACGAAACACAACAGTAGGAGTACTGCTATTTCACGTTGATATTCTGTGAGAGGGTAGTCCTTCCCCGGTCGAGCCGGCCCATTCATGCTGAAATCAGCGAGGCTTTATTACTCTCGGCTATGTTACCTTGTAATGCTTACTTGATTTGGGATTCGACTACTTGCTTGAAAGTCAGCCCAAGCCTTATTACCCATATCACTTTACTTATATAGATATTTTTGAACCAAGTGTGCATATGCCGAATAAATTATTTATCTTTCTTTCTTTCCAATGACAGAATCTTGTAGTTATTGGTGAGAGCCAAATTAATGGTTATCCCGAACCGATTATAACTATCATTCTGTTTACTTTACTCGCAAGCAGAATTGCAGCCCATCTCTAGGGTAGAATAACCCATTCTGTTTCCCTTTTATTTAGGATATACGGTGGCTTGTGTGCGTACAATATCGATTTTTACCATTTACTACTTTCGTAGTGCTAATACGCTTTCAAGAGGAAATAGACTACAATATGTCTATTGTAATCTATTTCTTCTTGAAAGCGTCTTATAATTTTGGAACTACCTTGGAAATCCTACTACACATATGTAAAAGTTCGCCAAGGTCTTTCACCGGATTTGGATGCAAATTAGGACATGGGTAGACTATGTCATGAATTTAGTAGAACTGCGAACGAAATATTAGCATGCAAAAGAAATAACTGCAATTTGGAATGATTGTTAAAATGCTTTTTTCCTCAATGACCTTGTTTCCTCTTCCAAAACTTAATCGATTTTTATATGTTTTCATCCACAATATAAGCAAGATTTTGGCTCTGTCTGTATAATAATATCAGCCCTGTATATAGGTATAAACTGTCCCTTTGTATGACAGAAGCCTGTACTTAGTGTTATAATGAAACAAGGCAAAAGACCCACATGGGTACATAACATCGGTTGATATAAATTATATCTTCTTTTCTGTTCTATCATTGTTAACTAAAAAATAGAGGAATACGCTTTATTAAACAAGATGCTGACCGCTTTTCCTCATCCTACTTCCTTCTAGTCCTATGTCTACTTATATTAAAAATGTGAAAGTTTGTGAGGATATATGGATGTTTGTTACTCTTTCACGTAAAATCTACTGAACCGATTGCGATGAAAGTTGGTATGTAGATAGCTGGAGACCTGGATTCTCACATAGGTTACTTTTTATTTCGATATTCCCACGGCACATGGACTTACGACCCTGACTTATGAAACCCCGGGGCGCAGCTAGTAAGACATACTTAGGTATGATTATTTTATCCAGGTTAAGTTCCCGTACGATTCACGTAAGGTTAGACGTAGCAAAAGCTAATTTTCTATAAAGTATGTTAACAAACGAATGTTGAGTGACACTAGTCTCCATAACGTTCCATTGTGTGTCAAGGTGATGATGATTAAACACACACCTGTAAGCGGCGTTGTTAAATAGTGATGCGACTCGAGCCCGATTTTACCACTCGAGTTAATCGAGCCACTCTAATATCATTCGAGTGTCGAGTTATTCTGTTTTTTTTTATTGAAAACATTGCTAGCATTTTGTGTTTCAAATTACTAGTATTCTTGTTAACCCCTCCAGCTAAGCTAGAATGCTTGTATTAGAAGTGTGTTCACGTCGGTAGTGCAACGTGTGGAATTCGAACCCGCGACCTCTCGATCTCAAGTCCAATGCCTTATCCATGCGCGTATACATATAACACAACACATAATCGTTATTTTTTGTTTAGCAATTATTTGCAATGCACGTCCAAGTTTAAACCAGCTCTAGTCTTCCTTACCGTGGTCGCTGATATAGTTTTAGTTTCAGCGACCCACCCATCATATAAAGCAGCGAGTTGGCATGTCGTGGTAGGTTCAGTCGGTAGTACCCGGGATATTCCATCTTTCCCCAGGTGAGCCCTATATAACCTCTCCGCTCTTGTTTTCCCCAGTCGGTAGTACCCGGGATATTCCATCTTTCCCCAGGTGAGCCCGATATAACCTCTTCGCTAAATGCTGTCGTAAAAGCGTAAATGCTGACCTCCACTTTAAAAAAAAGAAAAGGCTTGCTTAATATTATCATATACATATGCATAAATAATATGCTAAATTAGGTCCCAGGCAAAATGTATTTATTTTATTTTGTACTGAACTTGTTCCTATTTTTGTCAAATAAATTAATTTTCTCTCTTTCTTTCTTTTCTTTTACGCATAAACGTTAAAATCTGTTTATTTACGTTTGTCTCGTCAACGGCAACGCGAGCTAGTGACGTGAGTCCGAGTGAATTGGAATCGATATTTATTTGACTCGATTACTCTTATCTAATAACTCGAGTCACTCGTAATCGAATCGAACTCACTTGGAATCGAATTCCATCACTACTGTGAAGCTAATAAACAACTTGTGCACTTGTGTAATGAGGTATAAGTAATCAGATGTTATCAAGTTTCTATTGAAAACACGACAGCGAGTTTACTCGCCCGATGTCTAATGATGAAGATTAGGTTCCGTTTGTTATTATAAACACAAAGAAACAGGAATACAGCGTCTTCTCGTGGGAACTACACAAGGGCATTAAACAATTCGCCTTTGAAGTGACTATGTTATTTTTATCATGGCTTAAAGACGTGTCATGTTTGAAGGGTCAGTCAGTTTGTTGTTTTATTTTTTGTCGAGAGTGGTTCTACTTGCTTAGTATATACATATGTAGTTATGTATTCTCGAAGGTATATAAATATATATGTAGGTCAAATACACCCTTTTTACTAGCTTGATTATCAGTCCCATTTGATCGTTAATTGCCTTAATTGCACATTATAAAATTATGTATTGCTACTGCGAATTTGCAATAACAATTTGTCTGATTGAGACATTTTAAGTTATTATTGAAAAGATAATTAACGCACTTTGAATAATTTCTGTCTAAAAATATTTAAACAATGGACACAAAATACACCTACATTTGGAAAAACAAACTATTTGTGGGTCAAACAAATTTACACCACCGCCACTCCACCATACTCGATGTGATGGCTGTGGCAAGGCAATTACTTAAACTATTACAAATATGTTCTCATATCAATACTGTACTTGATAAAACCCTTTGCTTTAATCTAGCAACTAAAATAAATGTTATATCAGTAACTTAACTAATTCCTATCATAATTATTATTTCTTTGCGACTGAAGTCAAATATGATTTGAATTTGTATTTGAGCAATTACTTGTGGACGATAATATCTCCTACACAGATGTCTAGCCTCCATTAACATTAGCCATCGTGAACGAAATTCTATTGTCTCACGTAATTTGTTAGTTCAACTGCTGTTTTGTAAGACTGCAGGCTATCATATTGTAAAAGTTCTTCGTAATTAAGGTTAACGCTCGTTTATCACAGTCTTTACGTAGTCAGTTCACTGAAACATTTACGACTGCAATTAAAACAATTGTGTGGGTTTTATCTGTATTTTACTATGTCATCTTAGTGTGTCATTGTCACGTGGAGTTCCTCTTAAATATTATTTTTAAGACTAGTGCTTTCCCTAAAGGGGTAGGCAGAGAGGTTTCACACTCACCTTTCGGTAGCTATTATGGTTTTAAAACCAAAGGACGAGTCTATTTTATGTGACAAAGTTTCTTCCGGATAATTTTAAAGTAGGTGAAGAAAAACATCGTGATGAAACCTGCATGTCTGAAAGTTCTCCATAATGTTCTCGAAGATAATATATATGAAGTCTGCCAACCCGCACTGGGCCAGCGTGGTGGACATTGGCCATACCCTTCTCACACTGAGAAGAGGCCCGTGCCCAGAGTGGGACAGTTTAATACAGGGCTGGTATTATTTATTATTATAAGTTTAAAGTAAACTTAATTGCTTAGAGATTTAATTTTCTTATTAACGAACGTAGTATGTGTTATAGAGAAAAAGTATAATATTGTGAATCTTACAAAATTATAATCGAATAATTAGGGAGCTACGTCTGCAAGCAAACTGTTTCTTATTTTCGCAGAAGTATTCACTATTGTATACTAGATTGTGCCCGCGGCTTCGTTTGCGTAGTAGACTAGGTTAGGTTAACAACAGTGTTTTTTCTGAATGGAAAATATCTTAACAATGTCTTTCCGGCCTCGATGGCGTAATGGTTAGTGTAACCGACTGCTACGCCTGAGGTCGCGGGTTCGATTCCCGCACAAGTCAAACATTTGTGTGCATGAACATGGATGTTTGTCTTGGTCTGGGTGTTTCTTTGTATAAAATGAATGTATTCACAAAAAAAAATATGTATGTATGTTTATCCATTGTCTCGTACCCATAGTACAAGCTCTGCTTAGTTTGGGCTAGATGGTGTTGTGTGTATGTGGTAGAATATTTATTATTTATTATTATTATTTTCTGCACTCCTAAAAACATGTATACAAAATTTCATAATGATCGGTCGAGTACTTTAAGGTGGGTCCACATTAGTGTCATTTCGCCGAACCGAACACCGCGACCGTGGCAAAGTCGGGTATCTGTACCGATAGTGTGGACGGAATTTGTTACGCGTACAAATGTTACGATCATTTATCCGTCGCATACTCCCATACAAAATATTTCATAAAAAATACGCCTGAACATTGTACGTACTGCCAGTCACAAATGTGGACGGTGTTTTGATTTTGGCACGGTCAAAAGACACGGGTCACGAGCCGATCCATCCAAAGTCGGTCTTTTTCAAAGGACGTCCAGTACTGTCTCGGTCTGCGATTGCCATTTTTGTCACGCGTACAAGCCCGCGTGCCATCGTGCTGGTACCTACACGGGATTGATGGATCGAGCAAATGCATATCGTGACAAGAAAACACCCGCTCCCCGCCGACCGTACCTCTCCGAGAAATCATTGCAACAACGTTTTTGAATGTAGATGGTTGTGTCGATAAATAATTAATTTATGTATTTATACGTAGTATTAAAAGTATTCATATGTAGTATTCGTTCGTTCGAAATATGCAGTGAAATCAAGAAAATGTTTTGAAATTTATAGCACTTTATCGCAATAAGGAAATGCTGTGGGATCCGAGGTCGACCGTGAGTCAGCACTGGAGTCCGATCCGATGCAAACCTCCACCCGTCCACGCTATAAAGTACAAGTCCGCGGCGATGTCACGGTGTTCGGTTCGGCGAAATGACACTAACGTGGATCCACCTTAAGGCGTGAAAGCGTAATAAACAAACAAACAGACTCACATTTATAATATTAGTTTGGATCTTATCTTATCTTATCTTGCGTGGGGGCCAGTCAGTACAGACCGACGACACTTCGACCCAGGATCTTTTGTGTCGACTTCCCCAATAACGACTGCCATAGATGTTCATGGCAGCCGGGACCGACGGCTTAACGTGCTCTCCAAGGCACGGAGCAGGCGATAATTGTCAATCAAAACACACATAATTTCGAAAAGTCATATAATTTCCGAAAGTCAGAGATGCGAGACGTGGGTTCGAACCCGAGACCCTCTGCATTACTGTCTGTTGGTCTCCCTACTGAGCTATCGCTGCTCTAGGATTAGGATAAACAGTTTTTCTTTCTTTCGTTCAATTACCGTCCACCAGACACGGCTCCGTGCTCTTACCAAGAATATCTTGACGAGAAAATCAAATCACACTTCTCCTGACTCGGTAATGGTACTTGAGACTTCAAGTACGGTGTTGCATTCATTATCGCTGTGCCACCGAAGCGATGTATTAATAATTACATAGAGATTTCAACGTGTGTGTAGTTGCATCAATACATAAACAAGTTAGACCGGTTCAATTCAAGTTTAGTTGTAGTTAACATGGTTTTATGTTTCTTGTAATGATTGTACATTAAACGGTATTTATATGGGCTAAATTGTGTGTGACTAAAAGTTATGGTCGTAGAGAATTAGAATTTGTTGTCCAATAGATTCGAGTTACGATCGTGGTTTCGAATCTCGCCCATTGCGCTACTGACGTGAACGCAATCTTAAATATTACGTGTTTACTTGTAAACTTCTAAATCTAAGTTAATATTAACATAGATTTAGGGTTTTACAAGAATACTAGTGATTTTAATCCAATTGCGTAGAACGAAATGTTTTCTTTCTGCCTCATTCCTGTATTGTCGAGAATTTTACAAATATTCAAACATACATACATACATACATAAATTCACACCTGTTTCCCAGAGGAGTAGGCAGAGACTACGGATTTCCATTTGCTACGATCCTGACACACTTCTCTGGCTTCATTCACTTTCATAACATTCCTCATACACGCTCGCCGGTTTAAGGTGCTCTTAACCTGGCCTTTATCCAGAACGTCTCCGATCTGATCAAGAAACGTTCGCCTAGGTCTTCCCCTTGCGACTGTTCCATTCACACTAGCCTTGTAAACTTTCTTAGTCAGTCTATATAAATATTCAAACGACGGTCATAAAGTACGCCCAGACTCGGAACAAACCATATGTGGAACACTGAAATTTTTGTTCCATGTGGGTTTTGAACCTACAACACTCAGCTAAGTGTTAGTTGACGAAGAGATCACCAAAACGTTTACTCTGGATTTAGACCCTGACACTCTGATTTTGTTTACATGTAGTCATTGTCTAGAACTATGGCAGCAATTCATAAATACATAATTATTTAACTAGGATCAAAGTAGCACTTTGGTTTAACGGAAAGACGATGCCTGTAACCGACTTAGAACCATCACTACATATTATAGAACAATTTCTACGTCGCGTCTGTCTGTCTGTTCGCGATAAACTTAAAAACTACTAAACCGATTTTTATACGGTTTTCACCAAAGAGTATATATAAATATATTATATATCTACTATTATTTTTGTAGTAGAAGTACAGTGTGCAGTATTTCGTGCCAATAGTAGCAACGTAAAATGTTAAAGACAATCGGATGCGCTGGCGAAAAAAATGCAAAAATGTCTCAAAACTTTCTAACAAACTAATCAAAAGCTACGGTTAACCGTTATGGTTAACGAGTAGGGGTGATATTGTCTCTGTTTTGAAATTAAACACTTTATACGGATTTTGTCGCGTTGTTTATTTAACTTTAAAACACTTTTATTATATAATTTTGAAAATTCTAACACTACTATTATTGAATTTTACTACTATTTAAGCTATTTAATTTGATTAAAACTATTTATATCTCCGTTGTTTAATTGTTAGTAAAACCGAGTCCCATATGAAGACACGAGTCGTTTACCTACGAACAGTTAATTTTTGACACATATTCTATGAAAAATGTCAAAAGTTTAACTTTCCGTAGCTACAACAACTTGTTTCTTGAACATAGTACACAGAACATAATCGCCGGCTACACAGGAATCAGAAACAAAACGGAAGTTATATTTAAAAAAATATCCTGTACTGATTTTGTTGTACAATACGTGCAAATATGGATTTAATCATTTCCCGTGGATTACATAATTTTGTTGCAGGATATTACTAATTTGAAGGGTTTATTACTGCGCTTAGAAAGCGGATTGACCCTCGTAGATACTCAATCATAGAGAAAAAAGCCGCACCGGTTATAGTTTCTAATGCCATGCGGCTTGGAATTTGCGGCAAGTATCTTCTGCTGTCTCAGTAGCACAGTGGTAGTGAATGCGACTGTTGTGGGTCTCAGATTCGATTCTCATTTTAGGCAAGGTGGTTTGAAATTGTCGCTTATGTAGTTTTAGTTCCAGTGACCCACTCACTATACAAAGCCGTGAGTTGGCATACCGTGGCGGTTATAGTCGGTAGGCCCGAAGTGTCGGGAGAGCCAGACTTAACCCTCGCCACAAGGGGAGGCGAGAGGGTTAAGTATAGGTATGCATCAGGATTTCACAATGTAAAAATAAAATTGGTTTTGATGTATACAGAACTAGCTCCAGGTCTGGGATACGTGGGATTATAATTAATTATAATAATAATATTCTACCACATACACACAACAACATCTAGCCCAAACTAAGCAGAGCTTGTACTATAATAATAATAATATTCTACCACATACACACAACACTATCTAGCCCAAACTAAGCAGAGCTTGTAATATGGATACTAGACAATGGATAAACATACATATATACTTTTTTTTTTGTAAATACATACATTTTATACATAGAAACACCCAGATCAAGACAAACATCCATGTTCATGCACACAAATATTTGTCTTGTGCGGGAATCGAACCCGCGACCTCAGGCGTGGCAGTCGGTTACACTAACCACTACGCCATCGAGGCCAATAATAGTAAAAAGAGTAATATTTAAGTATAAAAAAGTATATATTGTATGTTTATCCATTGTCTAGTACCCATAGTACAAGCTCTGCTTAGTTTGGGCTAGATGGTGTTGTGTGTATGTGATAGAATATTATTATTATTTTTAAATTGTCCTAAAAGCTTGAAGAAGATTGTTTAAGGGTAAATATAGACAATTAACGTTTGGCGGTCACACATGACTCATAATTATGACTGCAATTACGACGGTGAGTAATATCTGACCATCTTGAAGTAAACAGGAAAACTGTATCTCGTTTGTATTCTACCATCTGTGTAAAACCTGATGCACTGATAAAAAAACGTGTAATATAATTGTATAGTTATAATAAATGTTTTTACGTAATTTATATCTAATTCCGTGAGAAATGTAGTTACACGTCATGAACCTTATCGGTTTGTTTAAATAATAATTACCAAAGTTTTGATTAAAAATGTGCCCTTATCATCATTAGATGACATAAAAAGTGTCCACGCTAAGAACATATATATATATAATATCTAATTCCGTGAGAAATGTAGTTACACGTCATGAACCTTAGCGGTTTGTTTAAATAATACCTAATTACCAAAGTTTTGAATAAAAATGTGCTCTTATCATCATTAGATCACATAAAAAGTGTCCATGCTAAGAATAGTGAGCTCACACATTAAATGGAGAATTTTTGAAGATAACTTCCCCTCTAGTAGTAATTCCTGTGTCGTAGGGACTTTACAAACATTCAAACAACGGACACAAATAACACCCAGATTCGGCACAGCTATTTGTGTATCACACAAAGTTTTGTCCCGTGTGGGATTCGAACCCACAACACTCGACACGACGGCAGTGGCGAAGCGATCATTTAACCACTAAGCCATCCGTGCAGACAAAATATCAATGAGCGTGATAATACTATATCTATTTATAATTTAGTTGTCACGTTAGTATTATGCGACCTCACGTCTAAAATGGTAATCATTTTTGAACCGAGTAAGATGCATCTATGATTTATATCATATCGCGAACCCCACTGCGGGCGGTCAGAGTTCCGAGTTCTGCGTTCCGCGTTCACTGTCATGTATTCTTATGTCTTAGAATCCTACACACACAAAAGCAGTCAGACCGCGGCGGTCAAAGAGAAACTGTATATTATCAAAGAGGAACTCGACGGCAGAACGCAGACCGCCGCGCCTGGGGCGAATGTGTTTGGCGCCTTATTAATATAAACCAGCGGTCGTCCAGTGGTCGAAATTCGACCATAATTTATTTAAATTTTAAGTTTGATCGTTATGGTAAAGTTTTATTGTCTCTAACTATCCTTATAATTGAATATTATTATTATTATTATTATTATAATTACATTTCATTAAGATTTCGCCAAGGCTATACAGGTATTACATATAAATACGTAAATATATAAATTATATAAAAATATTTATTACCAAAAACACATTACAATATGTACGCAATATCCGTTGGTCCCACACTAGGCAAAGCCTGTCCTGTGGGTACCTACAACGATTACAAATTGGTTAACTTGGTGCTCGGAAGTATCAATACAAATTATTTCTTAAGTAAGTTAATTAAATATGTATCTAAATTAATAAATTATAATAATTTTAAATTAAAAGGTATGTTTTTTTTTATTATCGTAAATAAATATGTATAGGTAGTTTATTGAAAATATAATAATAATATAATGTGTTTAATGTGTTGTGTGTATACAAATATTATAACGTAAATGTATGTAAACTATGGTATGTTATGCGTTCGCGTTTTGTGTGAAACTGGGATAAAAGTTTAAGCTAGGTGTACCAGAAGGTTTTCAGTGGAATCGTAAGTCAAGGAAGAAAGCCAGTTTGTTACTTTTATGTTCGCCTCGTTCAAGGAACAATTCTTTATCTCACAAAATGAGGCTACTTTATTATAGATATAATGATCTTTGAATGGACTGAAGCGTCTAGCAAAGGATGTGTTGATTTTAGAGACAATAATTTTGTACACACGACGTTCGAGCAGATCCTGATACTTTTCGGAATTTATAAAATTACGGTGTACTTTAACAAATGTTCTTAAAATAAATAACTGCCTAACATTCAGTACTTTGCTATCTTTATAAAGCTGTGAAGTGAAATACCTCGTGCTTTTTTAGCATTGTTTTAAGTACTGAACGTTGGGCTCTCTCCAGATTTATTAGGGATGATTTGGAAGCGCTTCCCCAGCAGCCTATACAATAAGTTAGCAGTGATTGAGTTAGTGCAAAATACACAGTTCGTAGAGTGTCAATTGATGCCGCGGACCGAAGGAGTCGCATTATGTTCACTGTTTTACGTATTTGGTTCGACAGAGCATTAATGTGGTCTTTAAAGTTTAGGTTCTTGTCAATAATAACACCACGGTATGTATTGCTATCTGTTTTTGGTATGTTTTCACAGCTACAACCTTGTTGACCTTCACAACTGTGTAATTTTATATTGAGTGCATTATTTGGGGCTGTTGCAGCTGTTTTATGAAAGCACACGTATTTAGTTTTATTGGCATTGATTGTTAATAGATTATTGTTTAGCCATGTCGACACACGCGTCATCCCCACCTCTGCATTTGAAAAACCATGTTCCAACTGGCACCGTCAAAAATTAAGATAGTATTGTTAGCGTAACAAATGGTTTCTGAACAGGTTATTTCGTGTATATCGTTCATATACATTATGAATAGGGTTGGTCCTAGTATACTACCTTGTGGAATACCGAAATTAATTGAGTGTAAACCACTTTCATAGTTACCAACTCTCACACACAGTTTTCTATCCGATAGGTAGCTCCTAAACCATTCAAGCGCTATACCCCTTATGCCATAATGTTTTTCTAATTTCTGTGATAGGATAGGAAGAGAAAGTGTGTCGAAAGCTTTTGCCAAATCTAAGAAAATGCCTATGCTGTGATTGTTTTTATCAAGTTGAGATGACACTGTGAAAGTCAGCAGAGCTACTGCATCTTCGGTCGACTTACCTCTCCTAAACCCGAATTGGTTGTCCGATATAAGATGTTTAGTCTCAATGTAACGAATCAATCTATTGTTAACAATTTTCTCAAGTAACTTTGAAAATGCTGTTAGCAACGAGATAGGTCGATAGCTGGCCGGAGAATCTTTAGGACCATTTTTGTAGACAGGTGTGACAGAAGCTATCTTCCATATATCGGGAAAGATACCAGTTTTTAAGCTGACGTTAAATATTTCTGTTAGTGGTGGTACAAGGGCATCTCTAAGATGTTTTAGAAGCGTATTCGTCATTCCATCTATACCCGGGGCTTTGTCGTTTTGCAAAGATATTATAAGTGACTCTACTTCAGCAAGTCTGTAGGCCGCAGAAAGAAAGAGTCTGCTATAAGTTTACTACGGACTTTAGTTGCCAATGCTTCTTGAGTGAGTTGTTGTTTATTCAAGATACCATTGGCCAGCTTCAAGCCAACTGTTGAGAAGTATTTACCACATATATTCAAAGATTCCTGAGCATCTAAACTATGTTGGAATCTTAGAAGATCACTCAGTTCTTTTTTTCAGATAGGTGGCACACTGACTCGATGGTCTTCCACATTTTTTTGGGTTTTTAGTATTACTGGACAGTTCTCTTTTATCGTGCTCGGTTTTTAACCGGTGTAATAAATCAGTACAAAAGTTCCTATACCTAGTGTAGACCGTATGTAGGAGATGATCATGTGGGAATTTTCTGGTTCTCATGTGTAGTCGATCACGATGTTGCATGCAACGGATAAGTCCTGGAGTAATCCATGGTTTTATATTATATTTGGAGTGGCTTATTTGTACTATCCGCGTATGTTTGTTTACAATTTCAGCAAGCCGTTTACAGAAAATTTCTACCACTTGATTTGTATCTAAGCTATTTATTATAATATAAATAGCATATATCATTCCAATCCACCCAAAGGTTGCCTGTAAGATATTGCTGATATATGTATATATTATATATTGTTATATGTAACCATAGTTTATTTATTTATTTTATTTATTTATTTGGAATAACTAACAGTTACACAATATATAATACAAATTTGCATAGCATTTACATTTAAGAAAATGTGCACTCACATTGTTATTCACAGATTACTTAATAGTGAACTATCAATTTAATTTAGTTATTTTTATTACATAATTTCAAGTTTAATTTCAAATATTAATTATTATTTAAACAATTCAAATTACTGATATAAGTACAAATTTTATTCAAAAAAGCTATTAATATTAAGGATTAGACTATTACGAAATTTATTTACAGGCAATGCAAACAAATCCAAATCTGTAAAAGAATATTATAGTTATGACATAAACGACGAAGAGGTGCACGAACTCCAGCGTTAGTGCGACAAGAGGTAACGGCAAATATAGGATGTGCACGCACCTCCCGCCGAATGACAGTTCTTGGTACAACATAACACAATTTGTTGGTGATGTCAGGGCAGTTATATCTATTATTACAAACATCAAATAAAAACATTGCCTCTAAAAATAAACGTCTGGACTTGGCTCATCAGATTGTAAGTATTAAGTAGTTCTTCATAAGTGACGAATCTATGAAAACATCTGTAATGCATCGATTTAAGGAACTTACGTTGTACTGATTCTAAAATATCTACGTATTTTTTTTTTATAATATGGGTTCCATATTGTTACGGCGGACTCCAGTTGGGCTCTTATCAAAGATTTGTAAACGTGACAATAAGTGCTAGCCGATTTAAATTCAGTTGTGGACCTCATTACAAATCCATATAAACGATACGTGTTCTTTGTTATGGCATCTATGTGTTGGTCAAGATGTAACTTACTGTCAAGCAGTACCCCGAGATCTCGGACTAACGTCACTCTGGATAAAGACGAATTATCTATGTTATAATTGTTATTAATGGGGTTTTTATTTTTCGTAAATGACATCGCGAAACACTTAGAGACACTCAAGTACAATTTATTATTAGAGCAGTAACTAACAAGCCTATTCAGATTTTTTTTTGAATTAGGACACAATCATATGTACTATTAATAGTCTTATATATTTTTAAGTCATCTGCATATAATATAAATTTTGAATGTCTAAAACAGCCCCCGATGTCATTTATAAATAAAATAAATAAAGGAGGGCCGAGAATCGAGCCCTGGGGCACGCCGGACGTTACGGTAATTGATGCTGAATTAAATCCTTTTATGACAATCTTATGAGTTACGAAGAATAGTACTACATCAGCCGAACAATGTCGAAATACTACGAACGCAATTCGACTACGTGTGTCAAATGCATTTTGTGTGCGTGTAGTGCATTTTCATTAATTTTAATGTATTTCTAATGCATATTTTATATAAATATTAGGATTTGTCACTCCTTCTCCATATAAACTTTATCTGTGCCAAATGTGTCAGCCTCGATGGCGTAGTGGTTAGTGTAACCAACTGCCACACCTGAGGTCGCGGGTTCGATTCCCGCACAAGTCAAACATTTGTGTGCATGAACATGGATGTTTGTCTTGGTCTGGGTGTTTCTATGTATAATATATGTATATGTATTTACAAAAAAAATGTTTATCGATTGTCTAGTACCCATAGTACAAGGTCAGCTTAGTTTGGGCTAGATGGTGTTGTATGTAGTAGAATATTATTATTATTCCATACTCCTCCGTTCGCGTAATTTTCGTAAAAAGGGGTACAAAGTTTTTGCTTCACGTATATTTTTTTTTATGTATAGATGTGACTTTAATTGTTAGATTTTCGTTTGTTACGCGTTCACGTCTCAGCCTATTCGACCGTTCATCATGAAATTTCGCTAAACGTTGTCAGGGGAGCAGAATAGGACATAAGGTACCATTCATCCAAAAAGAGTATCGTTACTAACCTTAAATTACGCGAGCGGAGCCGCGGTAAAATCTAGTAATAGATAATATCAACCACGCAGGCTTCAAAGATTTTTAACAGTTCTATTGTTGTCTCGGTGGACCCGAATGAAATATCAATGTGTGAAAGACATTACTACAGTTCGGACGTAGTATGGAGGGCTTTACACATAGACTAGACGACTGCTTCCTATCGGGCGGAGTGTGGTCATTTTGATAAGCAATCATAAAAATACATTTTACCTGATCCAGGAACCGTACGTAAAGCTCTAACGCTAACATCAGTCGCAATTTACTACTGAGCCACCCAGACTGACTCCTTAACAGTGCCTCTATTATTAAATCGCCATAATTAGCGATGATATTAATAAGATGTTTTCGGATGACTCAGTTTATGACTCACAGCATCTTCATCTTATTAGTCATCTCGTGATAACCTAAAGTTTACAATGGCTTAACTGTACACATAAGATACCAAGATAGTGTGAGATGTAATTATGTCAAGATTTTTATTACTAAAGTACAACTCCCGTACTAGGTATACGAAGTGTTCCTTTCGCAAAAGATAACTCCCGCAATAGAAAATAATTCATGTTTCACGGGAGACTTTACAAACAACGGACATAAAGAAAACCCAGACGTGGTACAGCAATTTACGGATCACACAAATTTTTGTCCCGTGTGGACATCGAACCCATGACATTCCGGTGGGTAGTCGACCCGTTAAACCACTACGCCATCTGCGCAGTCAAATTACTGATTGACTGTTTGTGGGACAAACAATTTTTTGACCCATATGGGGATCGAACCCGCAACACGCAGTGGCAATAGCGAGATTTATCTAGTCTTGTCTAAGTTAGTAGTTTGAGTTGACACGGCAGTTAGGATGTATTAGGGTAGCTACGACTATGTCTACTAAAAACAGCAATAAAAATAATGAAGTTTCTATTTTCCGTTTCGCCTCTTTACTTTTATTTCAGCACGTTCAAGTCCTACTTCATGGATTTTTGTTTTCTGTTATAATTAACATCATACTTGAGCGTGGGAAAAGCTTTTAAAATAAACCTAAATTTTTAAATTTTAATTTTAAATTCGAAAGTAACTCTGTCTTTCTGTTACCTTTTCACTCCTAAACCACTCAACCGATTAAGATGAATTTTGGTACAGATATAGTTTAAGACCTGGGGAAGGACATAGGCTACTTTTTATTGGTGTAGGTACCACGTGGGCGGAGCCGCGAGCAAAAGCTAGTTTTCTATAAATCCTAACTAATTTGTTTGCTACGCTTTTACGCCTTAACTACTCGACCGATTAACATGAAATTTCGCAAACACATTGTCAGGGGTACAGAATTAGTAACAGTTTTCTGGATGAAAGGTACCTTATATACCTTTCATCCAGAAAACTGTTACTAACCTAACCTACATTTATGCGAGCGAAGTCATGGGCATAACCTAGTAAGCTATATTTCGAATCGTGTATCTCAATAGAATGGGTTAAAAATACATTTTGGATGACTATCCAATAATTTTTTATCTCATTGTTTTATTTGTCGCTAATACTTCAGCACTCTAAATATGACCACACTTTTTTGTTACACGCTGTATATCCTCTCTGATTTCCAGTCATCGATTTTGATGACGGCGACTCAGAAACATAAATACAGCTGAACTGATACACAAAACCAGTGCTGTGCATACTGAGCTGCAGCCTTTTGTTATGCATGTACCTACGGCAGTTTATATTTATTTTGTTTATGTAACCTTGTAAATGCTGTCTTAATTCTATAAATATGTAAGTTTTGTATATATGTGTAACAAAAATAAATGGTTTAAATTGTAGGTCATCTCTTTTCTAAGCCCTAAATATATGACTTGCTAGACCATACTTAGTTACATTCATACGTTGTTTAACTACTCATTACTATAAATATAATAAATAACAACCTATGACGTCACTCATTTACTGCGAAAAATGCAGCTGTGTAAAATGACACACGTCTGATGGTTTTGAATTTTGTACTATTGTGTTATAAACATTCTAATACAAGCGTATTTTTATCAGATAGATAAACTGATTTAGATTAACTAA
Source organism: Catocala nupta (assembly GCA_963675205.1). Taxonomy (NCBI): domain Eukaryota; kingdom Metazoa; phylum Arthropoda; class Insecta; order Lepidoptera; family Erebidae; genus Catocala; species Catocala nupta. The sequence continues at coordinate 19,309,430 of OY776104.1, forward strand.
AGTTGACTCACGAGGTTGCTGAAGACATGTCCGAATACGCACGGAAATGACTGAGCAACTAATCAAGAAGATTAATTATTGATAGTGATAATGTTTCACTTATCACAGATATTTTCTGACATATTATATTAGAAAAATACCTGGCCTTTTAGGAAGCTTACACAGAGACATGGGTCCAACGTGAAGAGACCCTTCAAAAGTTTTAATCAAAGGTGGAACCTACAGCGGCACTAGCCGCAGCAGGCGTAGGACTATTGTTACGTATGGATTCTAATATATGGGCTATAGGTATGGGTGTTTGACGGTCTGGTATACTGGTAACTATGGATGATAAACTGGCGTCAGCCCTAAATACTCTAATAGCAATAGTGATCATTATTATTATGCATACATAATAGGTAAACCTAGTAGAGGTGGTCTTTCCGTGACAATGGCTGCTGAAAAGTAACCGAAACGTTGGGGAAATGTAACCTTAAATCCTTAGTTCCCAAAGTGGTACAGGTGGACCTCCAGGGGTTCACGGGAGACTCGACGGGCTCTAAGTTGACGTGACAAGAAATGGGGGTTCACAATTCGTATCCACGAAAATGTATTTGCTTTCGATAGTGAAGAATTAAAATGTTGCCTTGACTTCACCTATCAATGTAGACAGATAATGGCGGATATTTTGAGGAATACCACTCGCTGAAGACCCGAGAATTTCTAATATAAAAAAAAGGTCAGCCCGTAGAGAGTTGATCAAATTTTTTAATTTGGTCCAATTTAACTTTTTGATCTGAATATACCGATTTTACTTGACGGATTAAATTTCGGGGTCGAGACACGAGAAATGCTGTATACTATTTGATTTATAAAAAAGTTTGTAATCAAATGTTGTTTTATTAATTTCTGTAAAGAAATCATGTTTATTTCATTCGAACCATACTTAGGTGCGGTGGCACAAAACAAAATTAATTATTAAATATATTTCGGGGACAAATGAAACTTTTACTTCCTATCTTCCCCCGATTACAACTTCGGGGAAAGATGACACAAACATTCCCATTTTCCCCCATTCGGAGGCAGAAATGCGGGGGAAGATGGGAATAGAACATCCTAACTGCCCCCGATTACAAATTCGGCGGAAGATGACACAAAAATTCCCATTTTCTCCCATTCGGGGGCAGACATGCGGGGGAAAATGGGAATAAACCTTAAATCCTAACTTCCTAACTAGTCCTAATCCTAATCCTAACTATAATATTATAAATGCGAATGTGACTTTGTTTGTTTGTTTATTCGTTTGTCATGGTTTTACGCCTTAACTACTCAATCAAACATCATAAAATTTCGCATACACATTGTCAGGAGTAGGTACAGAAAACGACACAGCATTTCATACAGAAAAAAGTACTGTTCCCGAGGGATAAAATTGACATAACCTAGATATACGCGAGCGAAGCCGCGGCCTAAATCTAGTAGTTTAATAATTAAATTTCCAACTAGTCTTAACTAATGCTCACTAATATTATAAACACGAAAGTTTGTATGGATGTATGGATGTTTGTTACTCTTTCACGCAAAAACCACTGGACCAATTGCGATGAAACTTGATATGTAGATAGCTGAAGACCTGGATTCACACATAAGCTACTTTGTATCTCGATATTCCTACCGGAACGGGACTTACGCGGGTGAAACCGCGGGGAAAAACTAGTATTATACAGGGTGATTTTGAAATCGTGTAATTCCTTTTAACCACGCATTCTACTGGTGATATAGAATAACCCTGACCATATTTTTATTTAATTAGAATTATTCTTTTTGAAAAATTTATGTTCCGTTTTTTTCGTGAAATGGTGTCAGATAGTCATATGTTTACCAACCGAGGCAATTTTAATTTTTTACTAATTAAAATAAAAAAACATATTAATAATTAATGTCGTAAATAATAACGGGCGGTCCTTTTTATTGCCCCCTATTATTTACGACATCAGTTATTGTTATGTTATTATTTTTAAATTAGCAAAATATTAAGATTGTATCAGGTGGTTAAAATATGACTATTTGAAATCATTTCATGAAAAAAATCTGTACTCTAATTTTGCCGAAACTATTATTCTAATTAAGAAAAAATATGGTCAGGGTTATTCTATATCACCAGTAGAATGCGTGGTTAAAAGGAATTACACGATTTCAAAATCACCCTGTATATGTGAATGTGAGTTTGTTTGTTTGTTACGTTTTAACGCATTAACTACTCGACCGATCATCATGCAATTTCTCATACACCTTGTCAGGGGAACAGAAAAGGACATAGGGTACCTTTCATCTAGAAAAAAGTACTGTTACTAACCAAACCAACATTTATGTGAGTGAAGCCGCGTGAAAAAGTAGTAACTTATATAGTAGCAAAGCTTAACTGTAGTAGTTTAATAGTTTCAAAATTATTTAATTATAGTGTTTTTAAAATAAACCACGTGATATAATTCGTATGAAGTAGTTCAATTTCAATGTACACACGGCCACACATCAAGTTAGACACCCTATATACGCATAACTACGCTACACACAAAATAGAGAATTGTCAGAAAGGGACAGTGCATAGTGGTGTCGATGTAATGGCCTTACCATTACATCGGCACCTGAGCGTCACAAAAATATAACGCACTCTCTCGCACGATTCGCAGCGTTCAACTTCATATAGTTCAAAGTCCAAACAGTCTAGGTTGATGCGTCGCTGTGTGTACAACATTCGCGTAAATGTAAACTGTTTTAACGATTTTTACACATTAGAAAATGCATTGTTCGCGGTAAGTTATGACCGGCATGGCATTCAATGGTTTAATAGATAGGGAAAGCGTTCAGAAAACATATATGGTTATCTATACCTAATATAAGCAGAAAAGATTCAATGAGAGATCAAAAATCAAAGGATTTGATAAACTAAAATTTTAACAAAAAAGAATACTGATTTTACAAATGAATTATCTACAATAAAAATGCATTGAGAAGTTAAGACAAGATTTTTTTAACATTAAAGTGCACTTTTTGTTTAATTATTAATTAAATGGGACCAAATGGAAAGCACCAGCTGTCAAATAAAAAAGAATCATCAAAATCGGTTCACCTAGAAAAAGTTCTGAGGTAACAAACATAAAAAACAAACATAAAAAAAACATACAGTCTAATTGAGAACCTCCTTTTTTTGTAGTCGGTTAATAAACCATACAGTCTTATTGAGAACCTCCTCTTTTTTTGAAGTCGGTTAATAAAACATACAGTCAAATTGAGAACCTCTTCTTTTTTTGAAGTCGGTTAATAAAACATACAGTCTTATTGAGAACCTCCTCTTTTTTGAAGTCGGTTAATTAAACATACAGTCTTATTGAGAACCTCCTCTTTTTTTGAAGTCGGTTAATAAAACATACAGTCAAATTGAGAACCTCTTCTTTTTTTGTAGTCGGTTAATAAAACATACAGTCTTATTGAGAACCTCCTCTTTTTGAAGTCGGTTAATAAAACATACAGTCTTATTGAGAACCTCCTCTTTTTTTAAGTCGGTTAATAAAACATACAATCGAATTGAGAATTTCCTCTTTTTTTGAAGTCATTTAATAAAACATACAGTCTAATTGAGAACCTCCTCCCTTTTTTTGAAGTCGGTTGAAGTCTGCTTTATCTAGAAGCAACATAGGCATTTAACATTACACTACTAGCGGGAGTAACCGCGGGAGACAGCTAGTCGTCAACATTTTTTATCCTTAATCACTATTGCTGTGACCATTTCTAATAGGGCAGTGTTTAAACTATAATCATTCTATATACAAATATAACGAGATGGCTGTAAAAACCAAGGATTCAACCTCTTCGTCTTAAATGTAAAAGTAATGAAAAGGAATGACCCTTATATCTTGGGGGTCTTTTGACCCACAGGGCCCATATTCAAACTCGACCGAGGTATGACCCCAAGGTGTCTGCACACCAAATTACAAGTCAATATTTTCCATTTAAAATACATGTGACCTTGTGACCCCTATATCTCGGGGGTTTTTGACCCACAGGGCCCATATTCAAACTCGAGCGAGGTATTACCCCAAGATGTCTGCACACTAAGTTACGAGTCAATATTTTCCATTTAAAATATGTGACACCTATATCTCGGGAGTCTTTTGATCCACAGGGTCTATATTCAAACTCGATCGAGGTATGACTCCACGGTCTGCATACCAAGTTACAAGTCAATCGGTCCAGTGGTTCCGGAGTTATGCCTGTCACTAACAAACTGTCACTAACAGACACACAGTGTTTTCATAAACCTCTTCGAAGAAGACTCAGACGTTCATAAAGCTGTATAGTTTGTTTGAACAAGCTAATCTCTCGAACTACTAGCCAAATATGAAAAAAAAATTTTTGTATTTGATAGCCTAATTCTTGAGGAAGGTTATATGCTACATGAAGTGCAGGACAGGAGAAACTATAATTGTGGGTGAAACCAGTGGCACCTAGCTTATTATACGTATAATAACTGCCTCCGTTGCGCAGCGTTAGTGAATGTCACTGCTGTGCATGAGTTCTCAGGTTCGAATCCCGGGTCGGGTCAACAAAAAGTTAGTGTGTTTTTCTGTTAAAAATTCTCAATACGAGCCCGGAGTTATGAAGTTGGCAGTGTTAGACACCCCCGTGCCTCGGAAAGAACGTAAAGCCGTTGGTCCTGCGCCTGATCTCTCTCAGGTCGTGTCGGATTATCCGTTCTATCGGATCATGAGAGTTAGGGAACAGAGAGTGCACTTGTGTTTGCACACATAATATCTCTTGCGCAGATGGCCAGTCTCCGTTTAGATTGGCTACCATGACCGAAATTCGGTCTGGAGGACATTATAATTATATGTACAGTTCAAATGGCTGTGAATATTTATTTATTAGAACCATTTACCCAAGGATTTTGGTTACTTTGTTAGAATTTTTTCAGACATTGTGATACAGATATGAACACAGTTGATTCGCTTGCGCATCTGATTTTCTTTACCATTTTACGTTTCTCCTAGTACTTGGCACTGAATACTGCACAGTGTGCTTCTACTACGAAAATAACAATAGATATTATGAGGCGATAATCAAACTTGACACCTCACGATCGGCTGCAAACATAAGCCAGGGGTAGACATATTTTAACAGTACGGATAGCGTAGTGTTGTGGGTTCAAATCACACTTAAGCCACTTAGGTTTGTAATTTACTAATAAATATATAAACTATTGTTATATCTGCATTTATTTTGTGCTTGTTGGATTTATGTTGCAGGCGTTATCTTCTCTTTAAGCAAAAGTTTAATTTTTAAGTAGTATAGCCACGCTGATTTCAACATGAATGTGCCGGCTCGACCGGTGAAGTACTACCCTCTCACAGAATATCGACGTGAAATAGCAGTATTCCTACTGTTGTGTTTCGTTCAGTGAGTGAGAATGCCGGAGGCCCAATCACCCTCTTTCCCCTTTCCTTCTCCTTCCCATTTCCCTTTTTCTCTTCTTCCTTTCCTAAAGGGTCGGCAACGCATAAGTGATGCCTCCGCTGACTACTTACCATCAAGTGGGCTTATATGCTCGTTAGCCACCTAAGTTGTATAAAAAAAAACAGTGAAGGAATATCTAGATTTTGGTGCCGTAGACAATGACTACATATAAACAAACAAAAATAACTCATCTTTAGTACTTTGTGAGATAAGAGCAGGTTGCTACAATGCTTTGAGAATAAGTGCGCATATAACATTACTAGCTAACCCGCGCACCTTCGTCTGCTTCACATAACAGAATTTTCTCCGTATTTGAAACATTTTTCATTGATGCTCCGCTCCTATTGGACATAGCGTGATGGTATATAGCCTTCCTCGATAAATGGGCTATCCAACATAAAAATAATTTTTGAATTTAAACTGGTAGTTCCTGAGATTAGCGCGTTCAACCAAACAAACAAACTCTTCAGCTTTATAATATTAGTATAGATAGTCGCTTCGCGTCACCATTTTGTCACTAATGGTTTTCACCAGTGGCCGAAATCGCAACATATTATAAAACAAAGTCCTCTAAAGAGTCTGTCTGTCTGTTCGCGATAAACTCAAAAACTATTGAACGGTTTTGCATCCGGTTTTCTCCAATAAAAAGTAATTCATGAGGAAGATTAGGACTAGGTGTATAATTTGTCAAGGTTTTGTACTACCCGTGTGAAGCCGGGGCGGGTCGCTAGTTCGAACATAATCATGGTGTTTTGTATTTATCTATTTATATAAAAACAGCGATAGCCCAGTAAGAGATTGATGCACTGCCACGCAAAGATCTCAAGTTCGATCCCAACTTTTCGAAGTTATGTGCATTTAAATTGTTAATTATCGCTCGCTTCAAAGAAAACATAGGAAGGAATTCTGCATGTCTGAGAGATGTCCATAATGTTCTCAAAGATATGTGAAGTCTTCCAACCCACTCTGGGCCAGCGCATGGTTGGCCTATGGCCTAGCCTATCTTACATTGAGAAAGAGCCCGTGCCCAGCAGTGGGACTGTTTAATATTGGGATGATATTAAATATACCTATATCTATTTATTTACCAATATAAATAAGAATTAACTGCATACAATTTATTTTAAGTTGATATATTTTAAAGCTCTTCCATAGCTACTTCACAATAAAAACGCACAAACAAACTTTGAAGAGAAAAATTTACTGAACTTTTTTTCTTCACCTACTTTATATATAGATATTTTGAATCATTGCATCATGTATATAAAACAGTAAAATTGTGTTCTTCGGTAAAAGCGGATATCGTGATAACAAGCAGTGGTCATGCTTAGCACGAGCAGCGTCGCTGTCACCCTCATGCATAATGCAGGCTGTGAGGCTTGCGCGTGCGCAGGTACAGCGAACATGGCGCGTCGTGCGCTCACACGCTCACCCATCGCTATATCTAAATATATCTATATTGTAGAATAAATAACTAAAAGAGAATAGAAGAGGAAACATAGCCAGTTACTCAGATATGACAAGTTTATTATCAACTAGCTTTTGCTTGCGGTTTCGCTCGTTGTAATGTAGATTTTATCAATGGGGCATGCCAGTATTAGGCCCAGAGGTGCACAATAAATTGGCTATACTAAAAAATATATTAATATTTATCCTAGTTCTTCCTTGTATTTAATATTCTGTACAAGTCGGTAATATTTTCTAAAAATATTAAACAAGAAAACGACTAAACTGTGTTATGGAAGCAAGTGAAAATGTCGCCTTTACACAGAATATGTTGACAGGTAATTAATCGAAATAGTAATTTGCCATTGCTATATTATATATGTAATGAAATAAGTATCTATCATTTCATTGATTTGACCTTATTTTACGACTGACGTGAATAGAGGTGACAGTGTCATGTTGTGCATGTCATTGTGTTATTTGTGTTAGATAAAATACTTGAAAGTATAAGCTTTGAATGTTGTTTCTTTATTTACAGGTAAAGTAATATTTTGTAAAACATGTAGGTGCCTACTTACTTTATAAAACAACCCTTTTGTAATACAATAAAAAACTTTATTTACAGAAACGCAATTGAGTTTATTGACGAAGGTCGGTTACCTTAAATAAGATATAATAATAATAATAATAATATTCTACCACATACACACAACACCATCTAGCCCAAACTAAGCAGAGCTTGTATTAGGGGTACTAGACAATGGATAAACATACATATATACTTTTTTTTGTAAATACATACATATTATACATAGAAACACCCAGACCAAGACATCCTTGTTCATGCACACAAATGTTTGACTTGTGCGGAAATCGAACCCGCGTCCTCAGGCGTGGCAGTCGGTTACACTAACCTCTACGCCATCGAGGCCGACAATTATTTAAATCAAAATAAATAATTATTATTTTAATCGTAAATTTAATTTTCATACAAAAGTAATACAAATCTAATAATTATTATTATTTTTATAGATTGCTTTGATTAACTCAATAGTGCCAATTCGGTAGTCACAAAATTTTCTTATATTAGCTAAAGATCTCAAAAATTTAGTTTAGTCCTGTCATTTTTAGCGATTTCAGAATACAATTTGTCGTTTGACAGGACTAATCTAAATTTTAGAGATTTTTTAGCTAAGGTAAGAGAATTTTGTGACAACAGAATTGGCACCAATGTCTATTATCGATGTATCGAGATTTTGTGTTTATTATGGCGTTTACAAGCCGACGCGGCGGCGTCTATCTCTAACTTGTATGACGCCGGAAAACGTAAATGTCAATAATATCATTGCTTGTTTTGCAACTCCATTGTGATGGTTAGTGTTTATTTATTGCGGTTAATATCGACGACTTTTACCTATAAGCCATACAACTGCAATGTATTCTGTTTTATTTCATTCGTAATTGATTATATTCATTAATAAATTATATTAATGTATAAATGATAAAGGCCATATTTAATATGAATTGTATTGATGAGATCTGATATAAGAAGATTTGATAACTTTAAAATGCCAAGTTTATGTAAATCACTTCTTATGCTTATTAATTATTGGCATTGTTTACTATTATTATTATTAGCCTTTATAGGTGTGCACTGTGGGCCAGAATTACTATGGCGTTTTGGCATGCCCCTTTCTATCTTTCGGGAATAGTCCTTTTTCCTGGATGAAAGGTACTGAAGTCAAAACTACGATTGCGAGTCCAAAGTGCTTATTTTTGATAGTACTCTCTTGATGATCTTTCTTTATAATACAATATTAAGCATGTGTGAGCATACACATATACACACATGGACACAGAAATATGTATGACTAAGTAAAAACATTGAATAATAATTCAGAACACTAATTGAAGTCGTAGGTACGTCTAAAATATTGACGTGACATAAATGCAATGTGCCTACAATACCCCCTTTGAAAAAGAAAATCATTCATAAAAGATATTACAGGTTATACAAGACAAAAATATATGAAAATAATTAAAATTAAAAGTAAAATTAACACGCACAAAAAATAGGCATACAATTGTAACAGGTGTAAAGAGCCTGATAAATTAAGTACAAAATGATTATAAACAATAAACTAATTGATTGCTAGTACTTACGCTGCAATTCGCACGACTGGTTGAATTTTATAGCCGGATCGGGTGACATATCGGCGTGCGCTCGTTCTTGCTGATGCACACTGAGTGTTAGGTGCAAGCGTTAGTGCTGATGACGTCACTCTCAAAGCATTGTGTACGTTGATATCGCCCCTGTAGCTGCCAGGTATACGCAGGCTTCAGACGATCCATGGACAAAGGTCCTGTCCAGGAGCTGGATGGTGAAATATTTTCCGTCACCCTTCAAGACTTTGTAGGGATCTTAAAGACTATGTAGGGACCTTCATACGGAGCTGTCAGTGAAATCTCGATCATGTCTTTTCTGAGGTAAACATAGTCACAGAACTGTAGGTCCAAACATAGTCACAGGACTGTAGGAAAGTAGGTGTTGTCAGCGAAAAAGTCAGCTGGTAATCGTAATGTTGCGCCATACGTCATTTGCGCTGCGCTTACGTCGGTTTTCTCACGTATTGCTATGCGAAGCCCGAGCGTGACCATAGGCAATTCATCTACCAGGTTAGTGCTGTTGCAAGTCGTCTTTCTATTTGCCCGTTAGCTTGCAAATTATACGAGTGTAGGATCTTGTTGATTCCCAGACGCTTTGTCAGCTGTTGGAAAAGATCCGACTCGAACTGGCGTCCTTGATCTGTGGTTATTGTAACGGGACAGCCAAATCGAGCAATCCAACCGCTAATCAGTGCTGCAGATACAGCTTCTGCGGTGATATTTGCCACGGGTATTGCTTCAGGCCATTTTATTTGCCGGTCTATGATGGTCACACAGTACCGGAATTCTTGAGATATCGGCTGTGGTCCTAAAATGTCGATATGGATATGTTCGAATTTTTCTGCTCGGGGAAATTCGGTCAGCTGTGAGACAGTGTGTCGATTGATCTTCGACCTTTGGCAGTCTATGCATGTTCCGATGTCTTTGTTCATTCTAAGCCAAAAAAGACTATTTTGGCGAATTTTTCTAGTGCTTCTTAGACACAGGAATTATTTCTCTAATGCAGGCAATGTCTTATAAAACAATTACATAGCCAGTAATAGTAAGTAGTCAAGATATTTTTTTGTATTTAATCCAAAAACTCTATCATCAAATTTGCACCTCGGCGCCAGACTGGCGCAAATCTTATGTAGACGTGTGTGAATTTGGTGCGCAAACATTACTTGACGCGATATGTATTGCTTCCGGGTTTCTACATGTTGTTAAAGTTGTGCTATCTATGTTGGTAATAACGATAGTATTTTTTGTAAATATAACTAGCTGTTTCTCCGTTTTAGACTACGTTTATGGTTGTTACTTCGCTCTTGTAGCTCGTAGTGAGATGTTATATAACCTACGTTACTTTGGGATAAAGCAGTTTTTCCATGGTGAAAGAATGATGAAATTCTGTTCGATAGTTTTAGAGTTTATCGATTAAATAAAACAAACCTTTCCGCTCTATAATATTATAATTTCTGACTGAATTTTTGTCTCTGAACTCCTTATAAATGTTAGACAAATTTTGATGAAACTTTTTGTGTGTTTGAATAATTCTGTGGATGGTTTAGATTAACAACTAGACAAAGTAGGTCTACGAATCTGTTGCGCTTTTGGAATTGATGGTGAAAAATTATAATGCATACATTTGTTTTCATTTTTTACTTGACAGGGCTTTGATCTGAATATCTCAAACTTGCAATTTTTATATATTGCAAGCGATCATAGACTATTGGTAACCGCTTAACAAGGCCGTATGCATTTTTACCACCTTTGTCTATACCACAAAACATATAAAAGTAGTCTTTACTAATATATATCTATATATTTTTATAAAATGACAATTATTCCTAGTGCCAATAATAATTTCTGTGTCGCGGGGGACTTTACAAACATTCAAACAACGGTCGCAAAGAACACCTAGACTCGGAACAACCCTTTGTGGTACACACAAAGTTTTTTTCCGTGCGGGATTCGTTGACGCAATGGCGTTGGTAAGGCGGCCACTTACTACGCCGTCCGTGCTGTCAGAGTACGTAGTAGGTGCTTAGTAGGTATAAGACAATGTATGTATGTGTGTATAAAAACAGTTCTTTGGTTTAGATGTGAAAGGGTAACAGTCAGACACCATTACTTTAGCATCCTAACTAATATTATAAATGCGAATGTGAGTTTGCTTGTTTGTTACGCTTTCAGGCCTTAAATACTCCACCGATCATCATGAAATTTCGCATACACGGTGTCAGGGGTACACGAAAGGACATGTACCTTTGATCCAGATATAGTGCTGTGTCTGAGAGATAGAAATTTTGGAGCATCGTCGTAAGGTTGCCAGTCTTTCGGTTTTCTATCGGATACATTTCGGAAAGTGTGCAGAGGAACTACATAATTTGATTTCTCCTTCTTCTTTTTACCTTCGGACGACCAGACAAATAGATGAGCGCACAGGTACATGGTGGATATACCACATTTACGCACCAAGTGCTTTGCTTCCACTTTTATAATGCGTACCGCAAAGGAGTGGAACTCACTACCTAAGTCTGTGTTTCCCGATGAGTACAATCTGGGTGTCTTCAAGTCACGAGTGAATAGGTATCTTCTAGGCAAGCGTGCTCCTTCGTCGACTGCATCTTCACTTAAGATCAGGTGAGATCGGGGTCAAACGTGAGCCTATTACAGAATAAAAACGAAAAATCTAGATTAACCCGAACGAAGACGCAGGTAAATATAGTTTATAATATTGCCCTTGCACTTCTTTTTAGTCAAAAGGTAATATACAGAAATTCGTCAATAGACTGATGAAAACCAGACAGACTAGTTTGTCCGCAAAACTAACAATTTTACCTTCTATAAAGGGCAACGCCCGCACAAGGCATAAATCCTCAAATGGGGGACTTTGCAAGCATTGTAACCACGGACACAAAGAACACACAGTGAGCGTATCGAACCCACAATACTCAGCACAATGGCAGTAGCGAGTCGACCAGTTAAATCACTCCGCCATCTCGCCATCCATCAAATAGCCTAATGTGTGGAAAGCCACAGCAATGTTGATACCACAGGCAGCGCAGGCGCCACCGTATATAAGTTCCCATGTCACTCGTATCGCGGTGGTCGGTTGTCGTGCGCAGGCACCGACGGCCTTCTCACCGCGTCGCGTGATAAACGGAGGTCGAGATGTGCTTAGACAATACAGGGTTGTCAAGTTTTAAAGCGATATGCTTCATTTATATTGCCATTATATAATACCACTCTGGATATAAACTGTCCCACTGCTGGGCACGGGCCTTTTCTCATTGTAGGAAGGTTATGTCCCATTGCCCAGCTCACTAATAAAATAAGGATATCAAAACAAAAACAAACAAATCAATACAGATAGCCTACAACGCTGAGGTCGTTCACTTTGTTTACGTTTTACTCTGCTCATAATATTGTGTCATCAGTGCCTAATAATGCAATGAATTTTTCAAATTTATTTATTTGATAGTGACGTATTTTATTTCTACCTCTGCTCTCTTATTTTTAAAATGTACCTAATTTATAAACATAATTTAATATGCCCTATTCGTCTTCCTTGTGTATGTATGTAGCAGAACCACATTTATTGTAATTTTGTTGTAATGTTAAGCATAAATTTGCCTCCATCCGTGCATCACTTGTATCGGGTGACCAACTGAAAACCAGCGCTGGTGCACTCAATTTGGGTGCCTTTTCGGCGAGGGCATACACATTTTTGCTTTATTATGTATAATGTTTTTTTTTGTTTTAATTAATTGTGTGTGTTCTGTACGAAATAAACATGGTTTCTTTCTTTTATTTTCTTTCTTTCTTCGAGAACATTATGAAATACTTTCAGAAAAGCAAGTCTCGATTAAGATGTTTTCCTTTGCCGTTAAAACGAGCGATAATTAACTATTTAATTCTAACTGTCCGAATATTATAAATCCGGTAATGGGTTTCATTATGGCGGTAAATCATAACGGAGACTAGGCATCTGCAGCGGGGATATTATAGCGTACAAACATAAGTGCGCTCTCTAATTCCTAGAAAGCAATCAGACACAACCGATGAGATAAAAAAAATACGTTAAGATGACTAAAAATCTGTCTACAGGATCTTATTAATACCTAAACAAATATAAGCATAGACACGAAGGAACACTTCATCGATTTCCAAGTTACAACCTTATTCAATAGCATATAAACAACTACATGTCAGTCGATGACAATGTCAGCGGTAACTCGTGACAGCCCTAACAGTTACTGAATGGAACAGTGACCACGGCAGTCACACAATGGCACAAATAATGCCTCGCTAGCGCGTGACACACGGCACTTACGAGTTTTACACACAACAACAAATTGTTTTCGACAACAAAACCATTTGTTGGTCGTGCGTTGAGTTATTGCATCAGTATTTGTACCATTTAAGTATGTAGTTTCATATGTATATATTTACGATACCGTATCAAACAGGTAGACAAATGTCATCATTTCGTTTGAGAACGATATCTCAACGCCTTAGTGGCGCAGCGGTAACAAATGAATAAGGTTCCGTGCTCTCGAGTTGGACAAAGTGGTAATGTTTTTTTTATTGTTATTGCTTGTCAAAATGACTACACTCAGCCTAATGGTAAGCAGGCGTGTATACTACGAGTAGAGCGCTTCACACCATGTTCTCACGTGAAGTGGAGCCAATTTCTTTGGCAATAAATTCTGAACTGTCGATAAAGTCTGAACTTTCATAATCAATTCTCAATGCAGCACTTTCTTTCCGATATAAGAGCAATTTTCCATTTAATTTGTATTTTTTTAAGCTTTTATATACAGAATGTCCGGTAATTAATGGATATCCTTGAAATGTCTTATAGTAGAACTGAAGACCGTTCAGAGTAAAAAAATAAAAAAAAAAATAAAGAAATATATATATATATATTAAAAAGTGCAAGCTATTATAGCTTAGCATACTTTTGACTGTCTATCTATTAGCATAATTAGTGTTTAATAATAAAACAAAAAAAAACCGATGAATTTCATTCATTTATGGTCGTAGTACACAAGAAAGTTATACATGGTAATGGTACGAAAAAAAAACATATCACAGGTAGTAGTTAGGATAGATTTCCTTTCATATTTTTTTCTGAACGCCCATCAGTTCCATTATAAGACATTTCCAGGTTATCCATTAATTACCGGCCACCCTATATATGTATATTTTAGACCGGATTAAGTTATTATAATAAACATCTTACAGGTGCATATTGCACTTTAATTCATTAAATACATAGAACTAAACTAATACTTATTACAATATTATAACTAACTTACGTCGAAAATATTATATAACAGAAATAAATAAGGAATATAAAAAATATATTTTTCTTTGTTACTTTATAAGAAAAGTTATTCTGAAGAATAGCTTGTAGTCGAATAGAAGAATATCAGTTATGCAAACATTGTTTACTACACATTTTCATGTAAAAAGTCAGCTGTGCTGAAATGACATAGCTCTGGCTATGGAATATTGTATTATTACCATAATAAGAGAATATAATAATAATAATAAGTATTTATTTCTCTCTTTTCACAAAGGTATACATTAGATATCACAATACAGATAGAACAATTTTCATTCCTTTGTGAGAGACTGGTGTCTATGGTAGGTAGAACCTGTGTTACAGATCACCAGGCTCCCACCTCTTGGACGCATATTGATTGTAATTTAAACTAGTTGTAGAATGTACTTACTAAATCAAAAATATCAATCATAAGAAAGAAATTAAGAAACAAAAATTCAAACTAACGTAGTAATACTAGGTAAGGAGGTGCATGTGTGTGTGTGTGTGTGTGTGTGTGTGTGTGTGTGTGTGTGTGTGTGTGTGTGAGTGTGTGTGTGTGTGTGTGTGTTTGGGTTGAAATAAACATATATACCTACTAAATACTACTCGTGTTTAATATAGGTTATACTAAGGGAATAAGTAGATTTTCGGTCTCCGTATATGATAAATTTTGCAACCATGGTGTCAATGTAATTTTTAATTTGAATTTATTTAAGCGGTATATAGAAAGGAGGGAATTAATTTTATTATATAGATATGGCCCTAAAAAACAATAGAATCTATGTGATAGCGCTGATTTATATATAGTGTCTACATACAATACATACTCTGTATAGTTCTATGTATTCTGTGAACGAAACGTGATGATGCCGATATTAATAACCAATCTTCCAAGAATTAATACATAAATATAGACTTGAGAAAACCTAGTTAAAGAAACAGCAATTTTATCCTCTCGCTATTATACACACATTAATAATATCCTCCTAACCGAATTTTGGTCATGGCGGCCAATCTTAATCTAGACTGGCTATCTGCGTAGGAGATATTATAGTGCACCAGTGTGTGCGCAAACACAATTGCACTGCTCCCTAATTCTCTTGATCCGATGGGACGGATAATCCGACACGACCGGAGAGGGATCAGGCGCAGGGCCAATGGCTTTACGTGCTTTCCGAGGCACTGGGGTGTCTAACACCGCCAACTTCTAAACTCCGAGCTCATATTGAGATTTCTTAACAGAAAAACCCAATAACTTTTTGTTGGCCCGACCCGGGATTCGAACCCGAGACCTCATGCACAGCAGTCGCATTCACTACCGCTGCGCCATTAGCATTTATAATATTAGTTACGATGCTAAAGCAACGGTGTCTGAGACTTCGCGGCTTCGTTCGGGTTAATCTAGATTTTTTGTTTTTATACTGTAATAGGCTCACGTTTGACCGCGATCTCACCTGATTTTAAGTGAAGATGAAGCATGCAGTTGACGAAGGAGCACGTTTTCCCAGAAGATACCTATTCACTCGTGACTTGAACACACCCAGATTGTACTCATCGGGAAACACAGACTTAGGTAGTGAGTTCCACTCCTTTGCGGTACGCATTATAAAAGTGGAAGCAAAGCGCTTGGTGCGTAAATGTGGTATATCCACCATGTACCTGTGCCGCTGGTCTATTTGTCTGGTCGTCCGATGCTAAAAAGAGGAAGGAGGAATCAAATTATGTAGTTCCTCTGCACACTCTCCAAAATGTATCCGATAGAAAACCGAGAGATCCAAAATGTCTATCTCTCGGACACAGCACTTTATCTGGATGAAAGGTACACTATGTCGTTTCGTGTACCCCTGACAACGTGTATGCGAAATTTCATGATGATCGGTCGAGTAGTTAATGCGTAACAAAAAAACTCACATTCGTATTTGTAATATTAGTTAGGATGCTAAAATAACGGTGTCTGACTGTTACCTTTTCAGGTCTAAACTCAAGAACTGTTTTTGGCGAAATTTTGCAGGGAGATGTATTGTATCCTAGGGAAGGACATAGCCTTTTTATCCCGAACACTATACCATTATAAAAATCATTTATAATACCGCATTTACACAATCGTGTTCGCCATTCGCCTCGTCACTCGACGAACATTTGACGAAACATTCGTATACGAGTGCCGTCGCGAACTACTGTTCACACATTCGCAGGGTGAATTATTTTGAAATTCGCATACGAACACGGAGGACGTTAAAATAATTGTGGCATGCGCGCTTTTGAGTTCCACATGAGCTCTTCATTTTGATAAAGTTATTGGAATTCTAAAATTCGCACTTCACTCCACTCCATTTTGTCTACACGTCTGGTTGGGTTAGGTTAGCGCGCTAGCTTTCAACTGAATCCAGGCGAATGTGTAAACAGTAAGTTCGTGTTCGCCATTTGTGCCCTTTGATTCCCGTCTAAAAAACCGCTCCCAACGCGAGCGCTCGAATCGCGAGACGAGGCACGAGGCGAATAGCGAGCGCACTGTTTACATATGCGTGTTCGTTCTTCGCCTCGCCATTCGCCTCGCGATTCGCACAAATGTGTAAATGCGGCATAAGTTAAATCATTCATCTGTTATAGGTTTATAGGTCAGGCTGGGTACATTAGTGATCTTAATGAAGATACTTTTCAGCTGACATGAACACCACCTGTGTGTACCTACGATATAATTCGTACCAAGTATTTCCATTACAATTCGCATAAACTTAAGACAATAAAGACATATTTTATAGGCCTATAATGTAATGACGTAGATCTCATACAATTTTAATTAGTCACGATAAACATTACATTTGTTGTATGTATTCACACGTTTAAATAGCCAACTTTATTGTAAGGTCACCTGTGTGTACCATATGACATCATAAGTAGAGGCCTGAAACTTCATTTATTGTTGCTTGATATATTTTTCTATACAAACCAATCTACTTATATACCAAATTTTGACAAATTCGGTCAAGTAGTTTAGACGGAAAGTCGTACTAGATAGACCATTTCATTAATATTCAATAGATACTATATATAAATCTGTAGAGCACAACAAATCTGACCACTAGATTAAAAAAAAAAATGAAGTAGGTATCTTTCATATTTGTTGGATTGAAGTCTGTCAGTATGTTTGTCATTTTAAATCTTGCTAATGACTAGACGGATTTTAATAAAAACTGTAAAATATACAGCTGCTACTGTAACTTAAAAGTTGAGGGATGTTTCATCTTAATCAGCTCAGTAGTAACTGAGCTGCAAAGTTTTAGCTCCGTACTAGGTACCTATATTATATGCAGTCCAATACAAATTAGAGGTCATGATCAATTGGTTGTTTAAATGGCACTGACGTTGTCAATTTGATATTATTGTTTGCAAAACATATGAAAATATAATATGTTAATGAAATCACGTTCAATTTTCAATTAGGTACACTTATTATTTACTACTAGATATATTAATCCACATGTATATTTGAAATATAACATTTACAGTATATTCACATTATTAATTTTAAAACTAATTAATCTAATTTACAAACGTATTAAAAAAGATAACAAGGACATTATAATACTAAATATATACAAAAATGGTTTAGGCATCGTAGAATTCGTCAGCATCGCTGTCCTCTGGAACGTGCCCAGAAGACTGGCAGCATTGCCACGTTGAATGGCAATGCTGATTCTTTAAAATATATGTGTATGCTCTCAATTGCCTTGAAACAGATCAGGTGTAGGACCAACTGCATTAGATGCTGTCTACAACTTAGAGGTATTATAGTATATGACTAGCTTGGAATTTCCAAACAGATAAATTTGACAATTATTTATTGACGGCTCCCGGGTTTTGCGCTATTGGGCTTTTCTGTTACAAAATTCTCAGTATCAACACGAAATCTGATCCTTATTAGGGACATCACATAACTTGCTTTTGGAAATTACACAATTGCACAAGTCTACCCTTCAAAGATAAATATAGGTGTAAAGCTAATTTAAGAAAGAGATAAGTGGTGTAACATTAAAAACCTATCATGACGTCACTACTTCATCTAAACATAATACCTAACACCGCAAAATTAATTTATAACACAATTTTCCTGTACACTTAATGAATGGCAAGATCTAAAGGCCATGTTGCCAATATAAAATGTATAAGCTATTTACCCTTATTAGTATGCATGAGAGTATAATCTTCTATACATTTTATATAGATGATATGTCCTATTTGAAATTGATCGTTCGAAATCACAGCTATATATTTGAATACATATATTGTATGCAAAAGTATATCTTATAATTGCAATATCCGTATCATCGTTGTTAACATACATTCAAAAATATAGGTACATATATGGTGTCACGGTTATATCTATGGAGGGGTACGCAGAAACGTATTACAACTACATTTTGCGCATAATAGTCGGTGAGTTCAGACGTTTTTTTTATTAGATTTTAATAGTTTTCTATCCCTTGGGAACAGTACTTTTTTCTGAACCTGACAATGTGTATGCGAAATTTGATGATGATGAGGACAAATTAGTAAGGATTCCGAAATGTCACTAAGGATTTCTTGACATAGAAATATGATAACACTTTGTCCGATCCGGAAAAGTGTTATCTTCTTCAGGCACAACATTTACTACGCCATACCTAAATTTAATTTAATTTTAAGTAGTTTAATAAAAATAGAAATTAACTATAAATGTTTAATGGCTGCTTCTTCCTAGCCTTTATTATTCCCAAGTCACTTGGGATCGGCTTTTCTGGTCTAACCGGATTTGACTGGGTATCAGTTTTTACACGGAGCGGCTGCCACTTGACCTCCGCAACCCGAAGGCTAACGATACCCTAAGGCAAGACCAGTGTCAGGATATTATAGAGTACTGACTTCTCAATAACGACTGCCATAGATGTTCATGGCAGCCGGGACCGATGGCTTAACGTGCTCTCCGAGGCACGGAGCAGGCGATAATTGTCAATCAATAAGCACATAATTTCGAAAAGTCAGAGGTGCGCGACGTGGGTTCGAACGACGAGACCCTCTGCATTGCAGTCTGTTGGTCTCCCCACTGAGCTATCGCTGCTTTGTTTTAAATATATAAATGGTTCATGGCTACATTATAATATTCGTGTTATCTTATTTGCATTTAAAGTTAATGTTTGAAAGAGCCGCGCTATTGACAATTATTTGGTGTCAGTACCAAAGAACCAGTTCACCCAAAGGAGAAGCAAACTCTTTTAGGAAACTGTACACCGACAAAAGAATAGTAATACGTAATACAGTTTTTTCGTCTTGTAAGGAAAAGGTCCAGGTGCTCACACACTACATTGCCCAATTATTTCCTTTCATCCTATCTTTGATTCCATTGGCTAGCACCGCAACGCACGAGTGATACCTCTCGTACCTATTGCAAGCTATCACAGGCAACGTAACCACTTACCATCACACTAGCCATCTGATTTTTGCACCTTTATATAATATCAACCCTATAAACTGTCCATCTGCTAGGCATCGGCCTTATCTCAGTGTGAGATAGTTTACGCCATTGTTCATCATGCTGACCCAGAGCTGACTGGCAGACTTTATTACGATATGCAGGTTTCCTCGCGATGTTTTCCTTCATCATTAAAGCGAGCGATAAGTTAGTGTATGCCTCGGCACTGGACTGGAGTCTCCAGTCCAGAGGTCTCCAGTCTGGAGACCTCTACGTGGCAGTCTAACGGTCTTACACTAGCCTATCACTGTTAATTTGTGCCTTTGCTTGTATATAAGAATATCTTGTAAATAGAATGAGATTATTTTATGCAAGTTTCTTCATTCAAGTAAATCTTACAACATCTTACAGCGGTTATTGCATATAAAATGTTTTTATAGATATTACGCAAACATAATATTAAATTGGGCCAGTTCTATTGAGATTTTCTGCTTAGTAAAATTTTAGTGTGTATATTTACGTATTTAAAACGTAGTAAGTATATAGGATAGAAAAGATCGTTGTGGTGAGAAAATAAACGCTCCTCTGAGTTTTCAAAGTTATGTGTGTATTAAATAGTTAATTATCGCTCGCTTTAACGATGAAGGCAGACACCTTGGGGCAACCTGCAGGTCTGATAATTCTACAAAATGTTCTCAAAGATGTATGAAATTTGCCAATCCGCACTGGGTGTTCTTTGTCTGTTATTTTAATGTATGTTTGTTGTCTTTTAAGGATAAAAAAACATATGTGCCTGGTGATTTTCTCTCATCGCAATTATTTTTTACGATAAATTTCCGTCAAGCAACACCTAATGCGATTCTACATATAAGTCTTATCACATTAAATAAATCTTGAGAACCACTCTATTTCTAGTCTACTTTAAATGATATCCGGTAATAAAACTACGTACGTGATGAAACTGCACAAACCTTGGACTCAGACTGACATGTGGAACTGATGGCCAGCCACTTTCGTTTCGTTCAAACACAATGTTTTCAAGACACGAAGAGTGACTAATGGCGGATTTCTTTATTCCAAATCCATTCACGTATTGCCTCTACCTTGCCACTGAATATAAAGATGATTTTTTATGTTGCCAAGAGGAAAACAAGCATACAAGGCTTACCTGTTTTTTTTTGTTAATTGTTGTATTAAAAGCTGGTAACCCTTAGGTTACCGCTTTTAATACAACAATTAAAGTATATTAGGGTCGGAAAAAGATTTGCAGTATTTTGGAAAAATTAACAGTATTGAAATTAAACTACTTAATACGGATTAAATCGCGTTTTTTATTGGAAAAACACTATTTTAAATAATTTTTAAACCATAAAACTATTACCGTTGAACTTTTATACTATTTTAAGCTATTAAACTATTTAGATTGATACTTTCTCTAACGTTTCAATAGAAAAAGTATCCATGGTCACGGGGAGACTATTAGAGATATAGTATTTTATTTTCTTTTAATCCTCCGTGGCGCAGTGGTTGTAAGTGCGAATGCTGTACATGAGGTCTCAGGTTAGAATCCCGGGTCGGGCTAACAAAAAGTTATTGGGTTCTTCTGTCAAAGAAATCTCAATACCAGTCCGGAGTTAGGAAGTTACCGCCCTATCGGATCATGAGAGTTATGGCACAGAAAGTGCACTTGTATTTGCGCATACACTTATGCACATATGTATATCTCCTATATATATATGTATATCTCCTGCACAGATGACCAGTCTCCGTTAAGATTGAACGCCGTGATCGAAATTCGGTCTGGAGGACTTTAATTAAGATTATTTTAATTTAAAATAAATTATGACATCTTTCTTTCTAGAGATTATTAATCCCAGCTTATGCCAGGGTCCGCTTATTTCTGGTCTAACGAGATTTAGCTGAATATCAGTTTTTACATGGAGCGACTGCCATCTGACCTCCGTAACCAAGAAGGATAACATCATTCTATGGTTAGACCAGTCGTCAGGATATTTGAGGGCGCTGACTTCTCAATAACGACTGCCATAGATGTTCATGATAGCTGGGACCCACCGTTTAACGTGAGTTCCGACGCACTGGGATGAAACACTGCTAACTTCCTGACTCCGGGCTAATTATTAAGAACTTCTTGACAGACATTCTTAATAAATTGCTACTAAGAAATTCTCGACGGAAAATCTTAGTAACGTTTTCCAAGCCCGACCCGGGAATCGAACCCGAGACCTCGTGATCCGCAGTCGTATACCACTACTACTACCACTGGACCAACGAGGCAAATTTAACATAATATACACAAATTATTTACAAGAAAAAATTGAATTTTATATTTTCAACTAGAATTTACCGCGTTTATCTAGTTTTTTTTAATAACTTTCCTCGGGAACAACCTTTTATTTTTCAATGAAAGGTACCTACGCAGTGTCCTTTCCTGTACCTCTGAAAAAATGTATGCGGTCTTACATAATAATCGGTCGAGTAGTTAAGGCGTGAAAACATAACAAACATACTCACATTCACATTCATAATATTAGTAAGAATTGCCCGTAGTAATCTTTGTATATGCCAGTGACATAATTTAAACAAGCATCATTCATATAGGTATTGTCTCGGTGTCGTGGTATTGAACGCGACTGCTGTGCATAAATCCTGGGTTCGATGCCCGGGTGGTGCTATTGGATTATTTTTCAAGAAATAGTCAATAGCAGCACGGAGCTTGGAACTCTGTCCAGTAGAAACTACCATAGGGTCCTTATTATTAAGGACCTCTAAACACAGCTCTCCAGCTGTGATTAGAGGTCCTTAATAATAAGGATCCTATGGTATATTTCTCCAAATATCGATGTAATATTCCTCTTTCTTTTACATCTTCAAGAGATGAACTGGGTCAAGGCAAGGCAAGGCTACCTTCAGTAGGAGAGTCCTCCTTCTGGCGTCGTATTCCTCATTACTGAGGATCGTGATTCCCCCACTGAATCACTTTCTCATTGACTATCTCCCTCCATCTTATCCCGTCTTTTGCTTCGTGGAGGGATTTGTGGAGATTAATGTTAAGTGACGATCGGATTTGTTCCGACCATCTCGTTAGACTGCGGCCACTTGGTCTTTTGCCGTAAACCTTGCCTGTCACCATCAGTTGTTCGATGTTGTGTCCGTCTTTGCGGGCAATGCGTCCGAAAACACAGACAGATGGTGGATAGTCTGGTTTTTATGTTTAGGTCTCGCAGAATAGACGTATTGGTGCGGAAGACAGTCCAAGGGATCTGTCTCAGCGCGAGGCATCTGCAGGACCATTTGACAACGAAGGTCTTTTGCCGTAAACCTTGCCTGTCACCATCAGTTGTTCGATGTTGTGTCCGTCTTTGCGGGCAATGTGTCCGAAAAATTCTAGTATTCTGCGTAGACAGATGGTGGATAGTCTGGTTTTTATGTTTAGGTCTCGCAGAATAGACGCATTGGTGCGGAAGGCAGTCCAAGGGATCTGCCTCAGCGCGAGGCATCTGCAGGACCATTTGGCAACGAATGATGCCTCTCGAGGCGATACAAGTGTCCGAATTCTATTTGTCTGCTCTCCTACTGAATGTAGTCTTACCCGCTTGAAACACACGTCGACGTATATTTTGTGCTCGAAGCGGAATACTGTAAGTTGGAGTACGTCTTGCTCCCACGTCGTGACTCTCCGTATTTGGAGGAGTTCGGTATTGTTAACCTTTTTCTATTGCAATAGTTGCGGTGGGCAATCTGAGGGTGCGTGACGGGTTCCCTTCTTCCCAATAATTTTATTACAATGGACTTTCACCAAGTAACGCTTACTTTGATTTAAAATAGATTCTAATAACATTGTGCTCGAATCGGGAATCTTGCCTGGGAACTCACAATCGTACGCCAACGTAACACTTATGCTACGTGATCAAGAAGGCACTCGATTATATATTGCAGTGAGACTATGTATGTGTGTATTGTTATAGGTACGCATGTTTTACTGAAAATTAGAAAAAAAACATAAATGTACAACCGCATTTAGTCACGGACTGCCTTTGCATTGTCACAAAGTATAAGTGTATGCGCCATCATGCGATCCTACTGTCTATTATAGATTAATATTAAATAATATAACTGAACACAAATTATTTCAACTCTATGATATTATGAAATTACTATTGTTATTATTTTAGTTTTTTATAGTTAGTAATATATTGGCTGCAACACCTTGTTGATATGAGTTGTAACTTTGATTTAAAAGAGTGGCCGTGCGTTTCTTGCAGGTTTCTTCTCATAGGTTCAACCCTTTGCCTAAATCTAGCAACTAACCTAAATGTGGCTTCTCTAACCTATATATTTTGACGTTCATAAGTGTTACTTTGTGACCTGAATGAATAAATTATTTTTAACATATTACGTATATATGTGTCACGTATAAGTATTTCCTATGACGTAGGTATTTGATAAAATTGTTTCGAAACTTAGCAACTTTTACGATTGGTTTGCGGAAAATATTGCTTGTTTATATTTAATCGTATACCTACCGTAAAATACAGAACAAAGATGCGGTAAATATATTAAATATCTAGTATTTTGCTCCCGAATTCGCTTAATATACATTTATGTTTTTAGTAGCATATATGTTATTCTGATGTATAAAAAATAATATTGTATAATTTTTTTTCAGTAGTTTTTGCGTGAAATAACAACAAACATCCTTCCATCCTCACAAAATTTTACATTTAATTTTAGCATAGCCTTCACATAGGTAATACAAAACCTTAACAAATTATACACCTGAACCTCTCTCATGAATGAGTCTGTATATTGGTGAAAACCGCATGAAAATCCGTTTGGTAGTTTTTGAGTTTATCGCAAACAGACAGACACGGTGTTTTATAATATGCAGTGATAGTGATAATAGTAGGATAGGATTCATACTGGCTTTTGTGATAATTTGTTAAGATATTTTCTATACCAATTAAAGGAGAAACTGACTGACTGATTGTCTATCAAAGTACAACTTGAAGCGGATAAGGCATTGGATTTGCGATCGAGAGCGGGTTCGAATCCTACCCATTGCATTACCGATGTGAATCCGCTCCTAAAATATATTATAGCGAGGGTGGAGAGGTTTACATGAAGACTAGTAAATAATTTGTATCCCAAAAAGATTTCCTAGGGACATTTTTCTATTTTAAAACTGATCAAACTAGAGTTCTAAACTAGTAGTAAGTAGATCTATTATTATCTATATATTAATACGTGAAGCAAAACCTTTGTACACCTTTTTACGAAAATTGCGCTGATGGAGGAGTATGTTTGGCACAGTTAAAGTTTATATGGAGAAGGAGGGGCGAATCCTAATATTTTTATAAAATATGCATTAGAAATACATTAAATTAATGAAAAAACACTACACTTACACAACCATGCATTTGACACATGCAGTCAAATCGTGTTCGTAATATTTTGACATTGTTCGTCTGACGTCATACAATTCTTTGTAACTATGGTTACCTATAAGATATAGGTGTAATAGAGAAATATTTATATATAATAGAGAAAAACAGAAAACAAAGTAGCAAGCTTAGGAATTTTGGTCGAATTTTGACCACTAGGCGACCGTTAGTTATTATAATTCTAAATAATATTAGTCCCCGTGATACAGCTAAACTGAGTGCGAGCGATGTCATATAAAAAGAAAAATAGAATGAAAATATTAATCTTCTTATAATAATGATACCGGTCACATTGCATACCCAGGTAGGTACTGAGGATATCATACAGAAAGACCTAACGGGACAGATTTGAGCCCCTGGTATTGCGATCTGTCCGAGCGTAAGCACAAAGTTAAGAATCCAATGAGAAAGTTTACCTGAGAAATGGCAACAAATAACAATGCACGTTGAAGTTTTTAATTTTTGTTGGTAACGTGCGTGCATAACGAATCTATTCTCTTTTAAAAACCGCATCAAATTCCGTTCAGTTGTTCTATGTTATGGCCGAACAAATATAAAGACGGACAAAGCTATTGTTTTGGCTTTGTATCATTCCAAACATTTTTTTTAATATTAATGTAGATATCACCATATTATTTTTTCAAATATCTGTTGTGTTTAAAGTCCTTTATTTATAAGGTACTTGTTCAAATTCTCATAAGAAACAGTAAAAGGTTTTTTTTGTGTGTATAACATAATATTATTACGCTAATTATTATAGACCATTTACGTTTATATATGTATATATCTATATATATTAGATATATGAATATAATATAAGTATATTGTTATAAGGTTATATTTATTATTTTATTCAATTTTTTGTATGTTTATTTTATTATGTATTGGTTTATAGTAAATTATTATTTAGAAGGCCTGCGAGAATACCAGCGTTGTAGTCTATACTGCAACAATAGCTGATGCAGTGCCTAATTTGATCTCCATGTACCGCCTTCTGTTAAATTGTATTTATTATTGGTTTTCTTTTAAATTATGTATGTATGGAGATTCAAATAAAACATTTTTCTTTCTTTCTAAAACGCCGAAAGATATTCAATTAAGAGGAAATGCGGTCAACATTTTAAAGAATTAGGAACGTTCAAAAATTCGTTTTAAGAACAAGAATGATAAATGAAATAAAAGAAAAATGTGTTTTTATGTATAATATGTATGTATTTACAAAAAAAAGTATATAAGTATGTTTATCCATTGTCTAGTACCCATAGTACAAGCTCTGCTTAGTTTGGGCTAGACAGTGTTGTGTGTATGTGATAGAATATTATTATTATTATTATTCAGACACCGGACACAAAATATAACACCCAGACTCGGAAGAACAATTTTTGTCCCGTGTGGACCGAACCCACAACACTCGGCGTCTTGGCAGTGGCAAGGCAAACACTTAACCATTACGCCATGCAGTCCTATGTTAAATGTTTTGATCCCTCTTAATATTAATGCAAGAAATGTACTATACAAGTATTTATAAGAACTTGCATGACCGACCAGCCTTATTTGGCTCTTTAGTTAACTGATCCCGCTCTAAACTGATCCGCGGGATGGTTAACTAGTTCATTTATTTTATTATTTATCTTTTGTCAACTGGATCCGCTTTTAAATGGCTTATGTTTAACTTATCACCAGATGATCACCAAAATTAAAAACGCAATATATTTAAAGAGATTAATATAAGTCGAAAAAGCCCTGCTTTGCGGGGCTCCTATTTTTGGGTGGGTTTAAGAAGGAACCAGACATAACCTAACCCTTCAGAGACGGAATGCAGTGATTTGAGGCGTACATACGAGGGTGCGTTTTTAAGTTCGCGGAATGGAATAGAAGGGGATGAAATAATATTACAAAATTATTTTTCCTTTTCAATATATTCACCTGAAACCCTAATACATTTCTCAGATCTATGAATTAACTTATGAATACCTTCATAAAAAAATGTTTTGTCTTTCTCTGAAAAATACGCCGAAACTGCATCCTTCACTTCTTCATCGGTTGAAAATTTCTTTCCTCGAAGCTCTTTTTTCAGATTTGGAAAAAGATAATAGTCGCTGGGAGCCAAGTCTGGGCTATAAGGTGAGTGATCAATGATATCGAAGCCCACCTTGTGCAAAGCAGCCAACGCAACTCGACTCTTGTGAACAGGAGCATTGTCGTGCAAGAGCAGGACACCTTTGGTCAATTTTCCTCTTCTTTTTTCTCTGATTGCCTCTTTTAACTGCTCTAAAATTGAAGCGTAGTATTCTCCGGTTATGGAAACACCTTTTTCTTTGTAATCAACCAACAAAATTCCTTCTGTGTCCCAAAAAACTGTCGCCATGAGCTTTCCCGCCGATTGCGACACCTTGAATTTCTTAGGCGGTGGTGTACCCTTTTTATGCCACTGCATGGAATCTTGTTTAGACTCAGGTTCATAGTGATGAACCCAAGTTTCATCCCCAGTAACAATTCGCTCCAAAAAACCATCCTTGTCTTCATTACACTGGCTCAAAAACGCACGCGAACACTCGACGCGCTTCTGTTTTTGAGGCGGTGTGAGCATTCTAGGCACCCATCTTGCACTGACTTTTGTCATGCCGAGATGATCATGGAGAACCTTGAAAATGGTCGTTTCAGATACTCCAACCATCTCTGCGATTTGTTTTTTCTTCAAACGTGCATCCTCCAATATTAATTTTTCGATTTTTTCGATAAGATCTGGAGTGGTGACCTCAACAGACCGCCCAGGCCGGGAATCGTCTTCAATTGATTCCCTGCCTTGCTTAAAGAGGTTGTGCCACTTGTATACCATGGTTTTTCCTGGACAAGAGTCCCCGTATACAGATGACATCTCTTCCAAAATGGTATGAACATTTTTTCCTTGCTTGGTAAGGAACTTTATAACGGCGCGGAACTCGATTTTCTCCATACTTCACAATTTCTTCCAGATTGAGTTGCTTGAGGGACGATAGTTCAAAGACTAATGACCTCATTATGATAATACTCGGTATATATACTAATTATTAGTTGCTAAACACGTTAGTGACTAAACAAGCACCCCCACCACCTTCCATACCCTCCATTCCGCGAACTTAAAAACGCACCCTCGTATATGTGCTCGTTATGATATATTTTAGTAAGCTTATTTTGCTGCGCAATTACTTTTTTGGGTGATCTTTATATTTAATCCCCTTTTAAAATAGGCAGAACTCTATTGTATATTGCCAAATTTGTGTACAGACGTGTGGAAAACCTAAAAGAAATACTATAAAAAATGCATAGTGGCTATATAATGCTTTCTCGCTCACACAGGTGCATAAAAAAGACTTGCTGGCTAGGGGCGCGTCTCTGATGCATGTGATTGGCTGAATCCAGGTATTCGTATTCTCACAATAGGACTATTTGACCTTGTCATGTACTTGATATTAGTGCTATGTGTCTCGGCTTCGTAGTAATTAATGTCTTGGTCATATTAATATTATTAATATAAAACACTTTTCTCCGTGTTTGTACAAATTATAAAAGTAAGAAACGGTATCAGTTGACCAATTCGAAATATACATTAGGTCAACTGATCCCGCGGGTCCAGTTCAAGCGGGATCAGTTAACTAAAGAGCCCTTATTTAACGGCCTATTAAACACTACCAACATGGCCATTGAAAACTATAATAACTACTTAATTGTTGCATAGTTACATAACACTAAATAATTATACTAACGATGTATTGTTATATAAAACGAGTGTAATTATTAATTGAGTAATTAATAATTTGGAATGAAGTATTTTTATCGTATGTGATATCGGTGTTATCTATGCGTGGTGATAAAAATGCTTGTAGTCACGTTGCAAATATAGATTAGTAGTGTGTAGTTCCTTTATGACTCAAATGTAAGCTCATGGATATATGCATTCTACCCAGGCTCACATATGGTGGTAAACATGGTCTTTGACTGGTCAGCAGTGGTCCGCGCTAGAGGTTTGCCAGCGAGCCATGGAGCGTAGTATCCTAAGGGTACGGTTAACGAACTGAATTAAAAACTCCACACTACGCTCCAAAACACAAATCGTAGACGTCACCCAGAAAGCCGCCAAACTCATTGGGCTAGACACGTTTGCCGTATGCCGCAGGAGCTTTGGGCTAAACTCAGTACAGATCCCCGACGGTGCTAAGCAAACAACGTGGTAGACCAAAACGTCGATGGCAGGACGAATTAACTAACTACAGGAGAGACTGGCGCATACTAGCGCATAATAGGGATATGTGGAAAAGCGGGAGGGAGGCTTTTGCCTTGCAGTGGGACAATACAGGCTGAAAATAATAATAAATAAAATAATAGTGTGTAGTATTCCTGAAGGGATAGGCATAGGTATACTACCCACACATTTCACAGGTTTAGGATAAATACTAGGATGATGATATGTGATCGCTGAAGTACTTTCAGTTTCAGCGACCCACCATATAAAACAGTGAGTTTGGTACCGTGATGGTTTTAATCGGTAGGCCCGAAGTTCGGGAGAGCCCGACATAACCCTTTTCCATGAAAAACAAAGGGTAATGGTAATAATGATACCATATTAACATTACCTGTGTTTTCGATGATCAAATACAAGTCGAGAGTCTAGTTCAGTGCTTGTAGTAAGCGTTTTCCATAAAAACGCTACCGCTTGGTAGTTCTAGGAATGACTCAAGTCCCGAAGTGAGCGTTTACAATCTGCTGGATAATGCCAAGTCAAGCGGTGATTAGACCATTTTTGTGTCCGTTGTATGAATGTTTGTAAAGTCCTTCATGTGTCTCAATACAGTCACACAAGTATTATAAGTGATAAGGGACTTAAAAAATACATATAATTGTTATCGCTATATATTTTTTCGTTCCTACGTAGCTCCAGGTGAGCAGGCGACCTCACTTGTTTTTTTGTGTCTGTTGTATGAAATTCCCGCAACACTGCCGCAACATTCCTAGTGTGGAGGTTGCCTGTAAACCCCTAGGGTTCCCCCTTCTTCTCCCTTATATAAGTTAATGCGAACAAGGCAGGCAAGTTAATTATAGAGGACAGCACAGATATTTTCCACCATTTTTATAAGAAAAGTGTGAGAGGCTGTTGTACTACTCCTGCTGTGTAATATTCAAACAACAGACACAAAGAACACCCAGTGTCGGAACAACTATTTATGTATCACACAATTAGCAGCGATAGCTCAGTGGGAGACCAACAGACTGCAATGCAGAAGGTCTCGGGTTCGAACCCACGTCGCGCACCTCTGACTTTCGGAAGTTATATGACTTTTCGAAATTATGTGCGTATTGATTGACAATTATCGCTTGCTCCGTGCCTCAGAGAGCACGTTATGCCATCGGTCCCGGCTGCCATGAACATCTATGGCAGTGGTTATTGGGAAGTCAGTGCCCTATAATATCCTGACACTGGTCTAGCTTTAAGGTATCGTTAGCCTTCGGGTTGCGGAGATCAGGTGGCAGCCACTTCGCGTTAAAACTGATATACAGTCAAATCCGGTTAGACTAGAAAATCCGACCCCAACTGATTTGGGAATAATAAAGGCTAGGGAGAAGAAGAGGAAGAAAACACAATTTGTTGTCCCGTGTGGGGGTCGAACAATCGGCGCAGTGTCATTATCGATTACTTAATCCACATAGCCATCCGTGCAGTCAACTGTCAAGTATGGCGAGAATCGATGCAATACTGTATTAAACACGTGAGCCGACATTGTTGCTCTCGTCTCGCTGACCAATTCTCTCACAGAACTAACAATACGAGGAAGTACTGTGCGAAGGTCGCGTCAACATTACCGCAAATACCTATACCACGGGTATTCGTTGTTCATTCCGTGTTTTTTTATGTTACTAATTAGCTATGCGGCGTGATATTCGATTTATTGAGTAGTTATTCGAATGAATTGTTGATTTGATTAGGTATACAAAAGTGTAATTAGAAAAAAAGAAGCAGCCTACGTTTAGACTACAATGCAGAGGTCTCGACTTCGATCCTATAGCATGTATCACTGTCTTTTGAAGTTATGTGTATCTTTAGTTAATTGTTGCTTGTTTTAGCAGCCAAGGAAATCATCGTGAGGCCCTGCTTGGCATGCATAGTGTTATTAAAGATTTATCACGAAATTTAGACAGCAACATTTAGAAAGGTGTATTTACTGTATAAATAATAATTATGGCTTTAACGGTGAAGAAAAGTTCGTGAGGAATTCTCCATAATGTTCTCGAAGATGTGTGAAGTTTGCTAACTTGTACTGGGCCAGATTGGTTCAGTATCTTACCTTATCTTATTTTGTGTGGGGGCCAGTCAGCAAAGACCGGTGACACTTTGACCCAGTGGGATCTTTTGTGTCGACTTCCCCAATAATGACTGCCATAGATGTTCATGGCAGCCGGGACCGACGGCTTAACGGGCTCTCCGAGGCACGGAGCAGGCGATAATTGTCAATCAATACGCACATAATTTCGAAAGTCAGAGGTGCACGACTTGGGTTCGAACCCGAGACCCTCTGCATTGCAGTCTGTTGGTCTCCCCACTGAGCTATCGCTGCTCTTTTGGTGCAGTATGGTCTGGTTATACAGGAAAAAGGCCTATGCCCAGCAGTGGGACAGTTTATAAGCAGGCACTATATTAATAATGCGTTATTATGAATGTATAAAATCGTATCGTCTGGAATTACGGACATAAAAAGCGTTCTTAGTGCAATAATTTATGGATTAAACAAATTTTTGTATGACTCGGGATCGAACGAGAATCATTTAGCGCACTAGCAGTGGTAAGACGAACATTTAAATTTTAAACTACTACGAAATCAACATTTGCGAAATAAAATGGTTGAATGATAGCCAATATTTCAACTTTCGATGGTGAAATCATACAACTTTCAAATCATTCAAATTAATTTCTCATAAATCAGACATAGCTGCTATAGAAATCATAACTTAAGTAACAAGCAAACAAGGCAAGAAAAAAATATTTACTAGGTAATCCCGCAAAACGTTGTTCTGCTGGATAGCCCACCCTAATCTCCTAGCGGTATATACTTTACGACCTATTCTCATACCTAACAAATATAAATAAAATATTTCATAAAAATTGGTCGACAAGGAGGAGCCAGATCACAAATACCGTGACATGAGATTTTATATATACTGGGTTTTTCTTAGTATAGTGTAAGCCTCTTAGGGGTTGATTATACTTGTTATTATGAACAACTTTTGTTTTGGGACATTGCCGAAATCGCGGAGAACACAGCTCTTCCATACAAAATTGGACTTTTGACCTTGACAAAATGTATGGAATAGCTGTTTTTTCCCGCGATCTCGGCAATGTTCCAGAACAAAAGTTGTTCATAATAACAAGTATAATCACCCCCTGAAAGGTTTTCACTAAGAAGCTCCCAGTATATATAGATTAAGACAACTCTAGCAATAGAAAAAAAAACTGTATCACGGGATACTTTACAATCATATACGCAACGTATTCAAAGAACATCCAGTCTCAGAAAACCAATCGCAGATCACACAATTTTTTGTCCCATATGGGTTTCGAACACGCTCAGCGAAGTGGCAGTGGCGAGACTAAAACCATAGTTGCCTAAATGTAGGTGCATATATACCTATAAGGGGTAATTATATGCTTGAGGTAATTAAAAATAATATTCCTTCCTTCCGTACATGGCAAAGAAAGAAAAATTTATTATCATTCCACGGTAGATACAATTATTGGATTAATCCGAAGTCGATAGAACATCCGGCTTCATCAGACATTTCCGGATGAACACGGATAATAAAATCGAGGTTAATTATTTATAAGTTCATTCATTGCCATTAGTTTTTCTGGAGAGATATTAGTAGCATTACCTTTTAATCCTACAGATATAAAAAATCAATGTCAAGGTATGAGGAAGCTTGCGTTAGTAGTAATAATCCAATAAGAAGACTGTCACGAAAATGTCTCGAGTTCGATTCTGCGGTATGTAGTTCTCTCACTTTCAAGTTATATAGTATATAGCTATGCTCGCGGTTTCACCCGCTTTTATGCTTACTGCGCCGCCCCGTGGGTCATAGCGTGATGTTATATAGCCTATAACCTTCCTCGATAAATAGGCTGTCCAACATTAAAATAATTTTTCAATTCGAACCAGTAGTTCCTGAGATTATCGCGTTCAAGCAAACAAACAAAGAAACTCTGCAGCTTTATAATATTAGTATAGATACATACATAATATATAATCTGACGTGTATATAGATAAGGATATCCTCAAAAGCAAGCTGTGTATTACATCCACATCGCATCGATGGCGTAGTGGTTAGTGTAACCGACTGCCACGCCTGAGGTCGCGGGTTCGATTCCCGCACAAGTCAAATATTTGTGTGCATGAACAAGGATGTTTGTCTTGGTCTGAGTGTTTCTTTGTATAAAATGTACCTATGTATTTACAAAAAAAATAAGTAGGTATGTTTATGCATTGTCTAGTACCCATAGTACAAACTCTGCTTAGTTTGGGCTAGATGGTGTTGTGTGTATGTGGAAGAATATTATTATATAGTTTCAGGTCCCACGCATTATGGGGCTTGTTATCGTTCAACGTGCACAATCCAGACTTCGTGGTGTTACTCAGAATTTCATGACCGAAAATTCTAGTAACACTTTGTTTGCGCCGGGTATCAAACCAGAAATCTCATGAATAGCAGTCGCATACAATGCTGTGCCGCAGGGGCAGTCAGTATTTATGTAGTTAATAAGTAATAACGGCTCGTAGTGAAAAAAAAACATCACGAAGGCACCTGCATCTCTTGAGAGTTCATCAGCAAGTTGTTATTGAATATGTGTGCACTCTGCCTGCATCAGGCCATCGAGATATATTCTGAGCTAGCACTTAACATACTGAGAAGAGGCTCATGCCCAGCAGTGGCCATACATTATGTATAATTACTGGATATACAGCATCTATAACAATCTGAATATATTTTGTACATACATAGGTTGGTTCGCTTTGCTGCGATCCTGGAATACCTATCGCATGTTTAGAACTTTATGTAGAATATTTACAAGCGGCGTGTTTTCCTACTTTTAAACTTTATTAATATACTAACGGTATCCACAGTTTCACCTGATTTGTTTGTAACGGTCTTATATTAGAGAGCCTATAATCTATCTAAAAAAATAGACTATAAAATGCAGAAATATTTTGTTATTTGATCAGTAGTTTCAATGATTGGCGTTGGCAAACAAACTTATAAAACGACCTATTCAGTTTAAAAAATTAGTATATATTTTATTTATTTAATAGCGCAATATTATTAATATTCCGCCAAAAAAAAGCGCATTTGTGGCTTCAGAAAAGTCATATACGTAATAGTTGATACCTTGACTAATGAAAGTATTTAAAAACACATTAAATTTAATGTACTTTTAAGTACAAAACATATCAACTGATATTAAGGATTTTAAATTAGACTAGTTAAGAATGTCTTTCCAAAAATAATAATTAATTGTTAAGTAATGAGCCTAGACAATGCAATATGTCCAAAATTTGACAGTATCCTAACTAATAATAACACAGAATTTTAGTCTTAACGGAGACTGGCCAACTACGCAGGAGATATTATAGTGCACAAGTGTGTGTGCAAACACAAGTGCACTCTCTGTTCCCTAACTCTCATGATCCCATGGGACGGTAATCCGACACGATCGGAGCGAGATCAGGCGTAGAACCAACGGCTTTACGTGCTTTCCGAGGCACGCGGGTGTCTTACACCGCCAACTTCCTAACTCCTGCTATTGAGATTTCTTAACTGAAAAACCCAATACCTTTTTGTTGGCCCGACCCAGGATTCGAACCCGAGACCTCATGCACAGCAGTCGCATTCACTACCGCTGCGCCACGGAGGCAGTTATCCTAACTAATAATATAAATACGAATATGAGTTTGTTCGTTTATTACGCCTTAACTACTCGACTGATTCGAAATTATAATACACGTAGTCAGGGGCACGGAAAAGAACATAGGAGATACCTTTTATCCAGAAAAAAGGACTTCTTCCAAAGGAATACCTAGTAGAATCATAAAATTGCCTATTGAAACTTATACCTAGATACTAATATTATAAAGCTGAAGAGTTTGTCTGTTTGGTTGAACGCGCTAGTCTCAGAAACTACTGGTTCGAATTGAAAAATTCTTTTAGTGTTGGATAGCCCATTTATCGCGGCAGGCTATAGGCTACATAACATCACGATACGATCAATACGAGCGGAGCATCAATGAAAAATGTTGCAAAGACGGAGAAAATTCTCTTATGTGATGCAGACGAAGGTGCGTGGGTCAGCTGTCTACATATGTATATATAAATAAGCAATGATAAAACAGTTTGGTACTCTTTTCTTCGTTCTTCTGTTTGTCAATTGATTATCTTTTTGTTGTTTAGAAACTATTGTCGAATGTCCGTGTTATAAAAAAAAAATATATAGGATTTATTTAGTTCTTTTGTATAGACAGGTAAAGGAAAAACAGCTCGGTACCTTATTCTCCTCTGTAATAATGGTACGTACCTACCTACTGAACAGTTTTGTATTGTACGTATCTTTATATAAAAGGGTATATTCTCAAATACTTAAAATGCATGAGAGCAAAATAAATGCTGTAGAAATGAGTGCTGAGAAATAAAGTGTGGTGTGACTCTGAAAGATAGAATAAGGAATAGTGTGATTAGAGAGAGATGCGGCATAAAAGTGGATATAGTGACGAGAATAGAAAAGGGTGTGTTAAGTTTGTTTTGGGCATGTAGAAAGAATGGACGAGAAAAGATTGACTAAGAATGTTTATAAGGCTAGTGTGAATGGAACGCAAAGGGAAGACGTAGGCGAACGTTTCTTGATCAGTTCGGAGACGGACCGGCGAGCGTGTATGAGCATTGTTATGAAAGTGAATGAAGCCAGCGAAGTGTGTCAGGATCGTAGCAAATGGAAATCCGTAGTCTCTGCCTATCCCTCTGGGAAACAGGCGTAAATCTACGTATGAATCTATGTATACATAAAATGTAAAAGGGTAGGAAAAATATGATATACATATGTTTTCCTTAAAACATTAATGGTAATGGTTGAATTTCTACCACTGGGTAAATACGTCTTGTAGGTATATATAATTACACATACCGTATTAAGATTACTACCTATAGCTATATATATATTTTACATGATGACATAATCATGTGAAATTGTTTAAAATAACTCATTCTATTCTAATTATGCAATAATATAACAAAAGTAGGAATATAAAAACTATACCTAAATTATATTTTGTCGGCCTCGATGGCGTAGTGGTTAGTGTAACTGACTGCCACGCCTGAGGTCGCGGTTTCGATTCCCGCACAAGTCAAACATTTGTGTGCATGAACATGGTTGTTTGTCTTGGTCTGGGTGTTTATATGTATAATATGTATGTATTTACAACAACAAAAAAGTATATATGTATGTTTATCCATTGTCTAGTACCCATAGTACAAGCTCTGCTTAGTTTGGGCTAGATGGTGTTGTGTGTATGTGGTAGAATATATATATTATATTATAGTACAAATATTGGTTACAATAGTGTGATTCCCAGAATCTATCGTGAACACAATACATTTTTTTAAATGTGAATAGTTCGATATCCTTTCATTGTCCTTAATACCTTATAAAAAGCCTCGTATAAATTAAAGTCGCAACAGTTCTGATAGCTTAATTAAGTTGATTTCTTTATAGATTTTGTTTGTTCATTTATTTTTTGCCGTTAGTTGTTTTTCTTTTTATTTTAATTTTTGTTTTGTGTAGGGTATCTGATTGATAGTGCAATCTTAATGCATGTCGAGTTTGCCTAGTTTTATATTTTTATTTTGTTTAGAGTACCTGATTGGTAGTGCAATCTGCATGTCGATTTTGCCTATAATTGGTTTTGTATTATGTTTAAGATTATATTTACCTATGTTAATTCATAAGTTGAAAATGTAAAATTTGTTGGCGAACCTTAAAATAAAATATATCTACCTTGTTTGTTTAGGTTACATAAGTCACATACCACATAAGGAGGTAAGTTAGATGTTTAAGATATGTGTTTAAAGTTAATAGTTTAGCTTTTTCTTGGTGTAATGTGAGCCTAAAACTTCACACCAAGAGCAACTTACGAGCGTCAAATTATTTGCTAACACTGGTTCGTTATACCCAGTATAAAACGTACCTACCTACATAAAGTGTTATATAGATATACAGATTGCAAATGTCACAATTCTGTATATACTCTATAGTATACGTATAATGTTATGGGATGTCATCTCTATCTCTCACACACACATACACACAGTTCAAGTTTTTAAATACATTTTATTGATAATAAAATCAAACAATAATCGCACCCGAGTGCGTAAGTACTAGCAACGCATTTAGATAATCAAATTAATAAAAATCAAAACATTAGAATTCGTTAAATAAATTACACACAATGTATTATTCCTATGTACTATAAAACGTATGTATAGCAGCTAGGTACCTAATGTATATACAACAACACTTTATTCAATTCAATGGCAATTTGTATAGAACGCTATAAATTATATAACATAATTTATATGGTAAATAAACTTTACATTAATTGTACAAAACGGGGAAGGTGCGCGAGCAACCTGCGCCCGCGCCGCTGCCGATGTCATTGTTCTAATTCATACGACCGCCGCCGCGCGAGTTGGCAACAGCGCGCGATCGGGACGAGCCGCGGACGACCGCGCGGCGAGCGGGACAGACGTCGCCCCCCGCGCGGCGCCGCTCCCCCGCGCGAGCGAGCGACTCGACCAGCACACGACGCGCGACCACAACACCGGCACGCGAACACCCCACACTCCACTCACAACACATTCATCACAGTTTCTTAACGATGTCAAACTTGGACTTGAGGTCCATAGGCACTTTCTTCGGGTCAATCTTTTTCTTGGCGGCGAGATGCGCGCGCATTTCGGCCGCGGTCATTTGCAGGTTGAGCCGGGGTGGTTCTGCGGGCGGCGGACTGTCGCGCGCCGCGTCCCCCGCGCCGCCGGACGTAGGCGTCGTGCGATCCGTCGCGGGCGCATCCAGGTCCGGCACCGGCTCGCCCGGCGCAGGTGCCACAACCAGTAGCTCCGCGTCATCCCCGCGCTCCTTGATACGGGCAACCACCTGCTTATGACTCTCTCCGGCGATACTGTGACCGTTCACCTCGAGGATCCTATCACCCCGCTTAAGTCCTGCGCGTTCAGCCGGCGAGCCGTCATCCACTTTCCCAATGTATTGGCCCGGTTTGCCCTTCTCGGCATGCAGGTTGAATCCATAGCCGTCGAAGTCGGGCGTCTTCCGCACGTGGCAGAGCCGCGGCTCGGTGGCCGCCGACCCGTTCGCGGACATGTTTATTAACTCGAGTGACGCGCGCTCCGCGTCGCGAACAGCCAGAGACTGGCGGCCGCCCGCGCGCCCGGCCCCGCGCCGCCTCCGCGAAGCCTTGCTCCCCTGCCCCGCGTCCCTCGCACCTGCGAAGGCTCGGCTCAGGTGTGACGGTGGGAAGGTGGAGGGGGCGGCCGCACCGCCTCAACTTCCAGTGTACACTAGAACGCCGCTGAGGCGCGAAGTATCGTCGCGAGTGTAACATACGGGCTTACGTATCAGGCGTACTCAGTGTTCCCGAGGAGTGCAGTCCGGGGTGAGTACAGTGCGGGGATGGAGTGTGGTGATGGTGTGAGGTGGTGGCGCGGGCGCCGTCGCGCTCCGGGAGCGACACGTCACAGCCGGCGCCCGCGCACGCCGCTCGGGATTGAGGCCGCGCCGCTTTCCCGCAGACTCGATGTGTGTGTCATACGCCGCTACTTACATACCAGCTGCTTTTACGCTACCCATCGTTGTGCCACTCGAATGTTTGGTTTATTACTTTCTGTTACGAGTAACGTGTATGGCATTCCAATAAGAATCGATAAAAAGTAAATCGGTGGCATATTTGTATACATCGTCATTCATTAGTACGCTGTTGTGATAACGTTGTATATTAGGGAGGACACGAAGGAACAACATGAAGAAAGTTACGTTGAAGAGAAAAACAGTGAGTACGGTTGTTGGTCATCAGTGTGTGTAGAGTTCGGTAGATGGCGTGAGATGCGCGAAGCATCTGCCGGGTCGTTGCTCCGGGGCCGGCTGCCGCCGCACGTACGCTGTGCCTTCACTGATAACAACATTAACTGAAACGGGCTAACACTATCCTATGACCAGTCATTCTTTAATGAAGATTCAGACCTGGACGGAAACCGTCTTGTCGATAAACCGTCACAAGCTATACATGGTGAAGCAACAGTAACAGCAGTTATGGATTTCCGGTGCGCGTGCGCATCCTAATGAGTAGTGCCGGTTTAAAGACTATTGTTGAGATCCGTTTGGTCATTCGATCATTTGGTTGTGATTCATGAACTATTATTCAATCCAAGGGAAATGTTTTGGTGAAGATAAGAATTTTGCTAAACATTCAATGTTTATTGGTTCGTCAACAAAAAGTGTTTGTTGGTTTAGGAATGCAGTATTCCTAATCAAGAAGGTTTGGGCTTGTTTCTTCTAAGGAAGTGTCTTTGTTGGACAAACATGCTGGCAAATACAAATGAGCATCCGTATTTTTATATAGTTCGGTACCGGGATCTATGAATATCTCGTTTCTACCTTTAAATTTAATTTCGTGAATTGTTTGATTTTACCCATGGCGGTATATTTTACTAGTAACATGTTTTACTAATAATCTACATTAATTAATTTTGACATAAGATGTGTTCATTCAAACTAACGTCGATTAATATCTGCCCAGATTCGTAGCTTCGGTCAAGTCAAAAATCTGTTATTTATTCCCGTCAAAATATATAGGTTAGTGAGTTTACTGAGTTATACCTACTTTAATTCTCCATGATAATCTAATGTTTACTGTTTTTAATAATTTAAAACAAACCATTCCATAGCCAAAGGTCAAGCATTTGTACATGTTAAATATCATCAAATTTGGATTTAATTTGCCATTACAAAAATATCATAGACTAGCTATCCCTCCCGGTTTCATCCACATTTATAAGTACTGACCCTGGCTCGTGGCGTGCTGTTATATAGCTTACGTTACTACTGGATAAAGTAGCTTTCGAATAGTGAAAGAATTTTCAATATCGGTCCAGTAGTTCTTGAGTTTATTCATGTAAACAAAAGCACAAATTTTTACTTTTATACTACTCGTATTAAACAAGCGACCCGCCTCGGCTTCGCACGGATGCTACAAAACCTTAACAAATTGAACACTTAACTTTTCTCATAAATCACTCCGTCTATTGTTGAAAACACACATAAAAATCCGATTAGAAGTTTCGAGTTTATCGCGAACAGACAAACAGACGCGGCGGGAAACTCAGTTTTCTAATATGTAGAGGTATAGAAATATTTCGTTTGAAAACACAACGGT
This sequence comes from Catocala nupta, assembly GCA_963675205.1. Lineage (NCBI taxonomy): Eukaryota > Metazoa > Arthropoda > Insecta > Lepidoptera > Erebidae > Catocala > Catocala nupta. The sequence goes on from OY776104.1 coordinate 19,350,275, forward strand.
ACTGAAATTTTTCATACAAAACAGCCACTTCATAGGTACAGATCCATTTACTTTTATTATCTGTCCCGTTTGATGTGTTGTGGTTAACGATGAAGCAGATTTACTTAGTCTGCTCTCACTCTTCTATTCCTTGAATACACGTAGATTGTACTTTTTAGGAAAGATAATTAAATAAAAGTATGTTATAAAATATTCTCAAAAACTAATAAACTGCGTGAATAATTTATTAAAACATATATTGAGAAATAATATAGAGCAAGTCATCTTCCTCTCTTCTAATATAATTAGAATGATGTGCCCGACAGGATTCACAATCATAGCTATAAGTCTACCAAACATAATATAATGTCCTCCTGACCGAATTTCGGTCACGGTGGCCAATCTTAACGGAGACTGGCCGTCTGCGCAGGAGATATTATAGTGCACAAGCGTGTGCGCAATCACAAGTGCATTCTCTGTTCCGTAACTCTCATGATCCAATGGGACCGATAATCCGACACGACCGGAGAGAGATCAGGCGCAGGACCAACGGCTTTACGTGCTTTCCGAGGCACGCGGGTGTCTAACACTTCCTAACTCCGGGCTCGTATTGAGATTTCTTAACAGAAAAACCCAATAACTTTTTGTTGGCCCGACCCAGGATTCGAACCCGGGACCTCATGCACAGCAGTCACATTCACTACCGCTGCGCCACGGAGGCAGTTACCATACATATACCTACTACATAGGGGCAAAGCAATAAAAATTTGAATTTGTCAGGTACATTGGCACCAACTCCATAGGGCTTGAGGGTAATAATATAAGGTGATCGACTTCTATATAATATTGGTTAGACTGGACCCCTCCAATATTTTAAATTGTATCCATGATTATTTGAATCTAACTGTATGACCAGTGATGAAAGGAAATATTCGTCAGTTTTCTTTTACTATTCCATAGAAAATTATGGAAGGGGAGACTTCGGCACTTAAGCACCTGGTGAAATATTGTAAAAGTGCTATCACTCTGATGCCTGATGCCAAATGATCGGTAATGATGGACCTTTAGATTCGTAATTTGAATGTTAGAGAAATGTTTTAAGAATCGACTTATTAGTCCCTACATACAAACAAAGTTTATATTCTTACTAATATTATAGATGCGAATGTGAGTTACGTTTTCATGACTTAACTAGGTACTCGACCGATCATCATAAAATTTCGCATATGCGCTGTCAGGGACACAGAAAAGAATATATATATAATATAAAGGTCATCCAGAAAGAAGTACCTACTGTGCTTGAGCAATAGAAATTTGAAGACATAAACAAAAATAAAAATAAAAATATGTTTATTCATGTAGGTCACAAAGTAACACTTATGAACGTCAAAAACATAACCTACAATAATGCGAGTGTAGCCGCAGATGAAATCTAGTTTATGACATAAGTATAAATTGCAGGTATGATACTCAATTAATAAGTTAGTATAAATTAATGAGTTGAAATTGAAGATAGCACTGGTAACACTGTTTCGCGAATGCAGCCCAGTGTCTATATAGTAGAGTACAGAATTATCACGCCCACTCATATTAAAAATTGTACACTATTGTTCTTATCTAATACTAGCTTTGCCTGCGGTTTCACCCCCGTTTATGGTTACTGCGCCACCTGCGTGATGTTATATAGCCTTCCTCGATAAATAGGCTATCCAACACTATAAGAATTTTTCAATTCGAACCAGTAGTTCCTGAGATTAGCGCGTTCAACCAAACAAAGAAACAAACTCTTCTAAGCGTATACACTTTACAGGTACCACAATCGTAGTATCAAAGTTGCTAAAACGCGCAAATTGTATACCGTGATTAACGCAGACTCGTGCATAGACGATGTACGCGGTAGCATCAACGCGGTCAAAATATCACAAATGCTAAAATAGCTTTTAAGATTATGTATTTAAGGTCCAAAATTGAACAATGATAGCACATTTTAGCTGCAAGATCTATATAGTATCAACTAAAAACCTAGTTATATACTGGAATTTAATTTATTTAAATTAATCGAGGAATGGATTGAATAAATATTATTAACGTACTGTTTTAAAATATGCAGGAATTTGTTTTTTTAAATCTTAGTAGGCGGATAAGTCTCGACCCACCTGTAGGGCACAACCAAGGCTGGATACATTCAGTAGTAATATCAATTGAATAGTTAATTAGCACTCGCTTCAATGGTAAAGGCAAATATTGTGACGCTACAAAAACAATATTAACATTATGAAGAACACAAGAATGTCTGAGAGATTTTCATAATGGTCTTGAAGATGTGTGAAGTGTGCACTTTGGTGGACAATGAACCCCTTTCATATTACCAAAAAACGAGGCAGAAAATGATATAGGTTTCCAAAAAGGTACCCTATGTCCTTTTCTGACAATTCGTATACGAAATTTCATGATGATCGGTCGACTAGTTAAGACTGCGCCGAGCGAAATGTGCCAAAACAGGCGATCACAGTTAAGTTGATAAAATCAACACTTTTTGTTTAATACAAATATAAAATATACATTTGCCATAACAATGAATGTGTTTACAATTACTCCGTGTAAAAAACTTAAAATAATTAATATTTTCGCCTACAAAATTACGTAAATTTGCACGAAAAATGCAAAAACGTAAGCTCGTGTTAAATGATTTTTAGATTATAACAGTAGAAATCTAACTTATTTTACAGCTTAAATGAAACATAACTAGTTATATTACAATTTGTCCGTCCCAAATATTTAAGTTATTGGTTGACAATAAAGATACATATTTACCAAAAAAAATCACTTCAAATCCTCCATACAATTTTACTATGGCGGCCGCGCGCTGTTTTGAATATCGTGCTCTGTCATTCAGTCCAACCGCGTCTTACGCTCGGCGCAGTCTTAAGAAACGAACTCACATTCGCATTTATAATATTAGTTAGAATTAGAATATACCTACGTCGGGATCATTATAGTTTAATTATAACCTCTCTATAAAAATAGAAGTGTAATGATATTCGTTGGTTCCCATATTACTTGTGAAAGGTCGCAGTGAACTGTTTATATATTTAGAACATTTGTAAAAGTTGTTAGGAAAATTTAAAGGTACCTACTAAATTTGCTTTACCCATGAAAGTTATATAAGGCGACATTTGTAAGTAAATTTAATAGTCACCTAATTTTGTCGGCAATGGCACAATTTTACATAGATATTTAATCTATAATTATCTGGAAATTAATGTACTTATATATATAAATAAAGAAATATATAATATAATTATCGTTATTATCAATATAGGAGCGTATAGTCCTTGAATAAATTCAAGCATCCATCTATATACTGAAGCTAGGTTATTCGTATTGCATAAAGATAACATACATCTATACATCATAGTCTTATACATTAAAGTCAGGAAAAGCGAAAGCCTTTTGTCTTCAGTTTGATCCCAAGACGCGAATCTCTGACTTTTCGAAGTTATGTGTATATTAAATAGTTAATTATCGGTTGCTTTAACGGTGAAGGAAAACGTTGTGAGGAAACCAGCGTGTCTGAGAATTCACCATAATGTTCTTAAAGATATTTATGTGAAGTCTACAAAAGTTAAGACATACACATATACATCTGCTGGCCCAGTGGTCAGCGTGGTGGATTATGGCCTAACCCTTCTCACACTGAGAAGAGGCCCGTACCCAGCCGTGGTACAGTTTATATACAGGGTTGATATCCTAACTTAACACTATAAATGAGAATGTTAGTTTGTTTGTTTTTTCAAGCATTAATTACTGCAATTTATTAAAAAAAATCTAGATTAGCACGAGCGAAACGTGGGCAAAATCTAGTTATTTATATATTATATAGTGCCATTATTCAGGAAGAAAACAGAATAATACATTTTCATGGACGAAATGCTGGGCGCATTTCTTCTGAAGTAAAATCATCAATGCTTTATAAAATCGCTTATCTTAAACCGATCGAGACGTCTGGTGATAGTAAAGTGTGAGTGGGTATATTATCTCCCGATGCACAGCCTCTTTCGACCTTGACCGCACGCATGCGCCTGCGCACACAGAGTGGGCGACGGGCATGCATATGTTTAATTGTATGCGCTATAAGTTGTTTATGTAAATACAGACATTCCAATAGAAAACATTTATATATTTTTGTAGGGGATATAATTTTTATTATTATTATTTATTTTTTAGTTTATTAAAAAAAAAAAATTTAATAACAATAATACGCAAAGCACCAACAAATCCACTTGCTGCAATTACACTAGGTTCTTTCTTATATTGTATTTAATGTATGGCCGAACACTGTCTTTTAAGATACAGGTCTCACCTAAAAGTATCTATTTAAGCATAGATACTTTGTATTATGCTATTTAAGCAACGACTAATTAAAAATAACTTGTCCTGTAATTATCGTATTTTTATTTGTAAAAATCGATGCTCCTTTTTTTTGAGAAATAAACTTATTAACCTCTGAGTCTTCTTCGAAGAGGTTAATGAAAACACCATGTGGGTCTGTGTGTCTGTCTGTTAGTGACAGGCATTGCTCCGGAACCACCGATTGACTTGTAACTTGGTGTGCAGACACCTTGGAGTCATCCCTCAGTCGAGTTTAAATTTGGGCCCAGTGGGTCAAAAGATCCCTGAGATATAGGGATCATAAGGTCAGGGGATATCCACCAACAGAGTGATTTGGAAGTCCAAAGGAGAGGCATTTGCCCAGTACATTAAAAAAAGCTGATGGAAGAAAATAGTCACATGAAGACGAAGAGGTTGAATTCTGGGTTTTTACACCCATCTCGTTATTAAACTTATTATCATTATTATACAGGGATACAGAAAAAGACCTGGGGTACTTTTCATCCAAAAAGGACTGTTCCCGGGCTACTAATTTATATTTATTGCAAGGTTTTGGCCGCGGCTTCCCTCGCGTAGATTAGATTAGTAGGTAACAGAATAAAAGGTGCCCCATGTCCTTTTCTGTTCTCCTGACAACGTTAACGCAAAATTTAATGATGGTCGGTCGAGTATTTAAGTCCTGAAAGCGGAACAAACAAACTAACTCACATTCGCATTGATAATATTAGTTAGAATTAAGTAAAATTATTATTATGTTTGACTAGATTTTTTCATCAAAATCCGTTAAGTAGTTTTTGCGTTAAAGAGTGACAAACATCCAGTCATCCATCCATACTCACAAACTTTCACATTTATAATATTAGTAGGATATATTTTTATTATTTATTATTATTAAAGTTCACTAGAAATTATTTTGATGTTGGAGTATACATTCACCCACAAATGCTTATTGAATCACGTTGACTCATGGAAAAGTCACTCAGATAATAATTGCTCCCACGTGCAAAACGCAGTTGTTCAGTAGAATTTGTGAAGCACCACTTGATATAGAGGCGCCCATGAAACAATGACTACTGCTTTATTACCATTGAGCTACGTGGTTAAGCAAACTTGCCAAGGTCAACTTGTAGATGAGCGACTGTATATCAAAATAATTTATAGTTAGCTATTTCAGGAAACCCGTGAAACCATTACGTCTGCGTTTAAATCAAATAGGGTAGTTGTTTATATTTAATATAGTATATTATTTTATTTACGAGAGTAAACATCAATTAAACGAAATCTTTTTGTACAAACAGTAAGGAGTAGTAAATATTGGTAAATAAAAATAGTTTAAATTTTTCTATACAATATAAGGAACTAATTCATATTTCAAATCTTCTTCTTCTTAGTCGCTATTTTCCTTGCTGAAGGTCGTGTCCAGTAGAAGTATAATCCTTCGTCACTTTTTGCATTACAATTTTCAACTTGATCCTATCCTCGGTGGTCTTAAAAGCTTTAGGCATTGGGAGGCCGGTTAACTTTTTGACGAAGTCTGACCAACGGGTAGGAGAGCGACCGCGTGGTCTTTTCCCGTCGACCTGTCCAACTACCATCAGTTATTCATTAACGCTACAATCAAAATTGAAACGCTAGCTTTTTCATATTTGAGCAGATACAGAAATTCTGTGAATTTTTTGAATTTAAGTAATGTATGATAACTTTAATAATAAAAATTTTTTGACACCTACCATATATTCTGTCTAAGTTATTCATCGTCTGCGTGAAGCCTAACAGGTGAAATATCGATATGAATCATCTCTGACTACCCTCAGGGGATGTACTTTTCTTATTGAACGATAACATTACATATTAATTCATTGTAATTAAGAATATATACGTAATGACATCGGTATGTGGTGCGAAAACGCGTTTGTATGTGTGCGTATGAGGACATGAGTCACACACACTCGTAAATGGTTTACGAGTATTTGTTGTTTTAAATATCGAACGAAGTGTACGTGTTTGTCTACGCTCTAAACTAGTGAGCCGATTATGATGAGAATTTCGTAGTGTGATAGTCTGATTTTTAAATTGAAGTCGTAAGCAACGGTTCGTGAAGTGGACATAGTGCATATGGTGACATGTGACATCGCATCGCGGGCGTAGTCGAGAGGAAAACTAGTTTTTACCGACTTCAAAAAAGGAGGAGCTTTCTAATCGGAACCGTATGTTTTTTACTATGTTTTACTAGCTTTTACGCGCGGGTTAGCTTATATAAAAGTATGTTAGGTTATATAAGCAGCAGTATTTTAAAACAATGGTATATGGCCTATGTAACTGGGTAATAAATAAAATAGCTTTGAAATGGCGAAATAATTTTTATAATCGGTTGAGTAGTTTCTGATTTAAATCCTTACAGACAAACAAAGAAACATAAAATCAAATCTTGCCTCTTTATTAACCCCCAACGCATAAATGACGGGGTGTTATAAGTTTGACGTGTCTGTGTGTATGTGTGTGTGTGTGTGTGTGTGTGTGTGTGTGTGTGTATGTGTGCCTGTCTGTGGCATCGTAGCTCCCGAACCAATGAACCGATTTTAATATTGTTTTTTTTTTTTTTTTTAAACGTGAATTAGTCGGGAGTCAGTTCTATATTCTTACTTTATCAGTAAAAATGCATAAAGAAGTAGTAAACTCTCAAAAATACACGAAACTTTTAAATGGACGGGTATACAGAGTTAAAGTGCCAAAAGTACAAACATCCTTCGCTAGACGATTTAGTCCATTCATAGAGCACTACTTATATAACAAAGTAACAAACTTTTGTGATATTAAACGGTGCTCCGCGAAAGAAGCAAAGGTAAAAATTACAAATTGGTTGCTGTCACTCTCGTACAATTTTACTGAAAGTCTTTTAGTTCATCCGCTTTAAAATCCCAGATCAAATAAATATAACAACTATTATAATATACCTATATTTATTATTATCATATATATGTATGTATACACACTCATGCTCACACACACTTACATAATAACATAGTTAATTAAATATAACATTAATATCATTTTTATATGCAGGTATAGTAAGATTTTAGTTTATACGTTCTTAAACAAAATAAATCAATGTTCCATAATCATTAGTAAAATTTGTTCTTAAATGATGTTTAACTCGTTAGATACTAAGTTTAAGGTTTAATGATGTCGACCGAGCCCAATATGTTAATGTTAAATGGTAAATTACAATAGGTACCCACAGGACAGGCTTGCCTAGTGTGGGGCCGCTGGTAATAACACAAAATGTAACACTGAAATAAATACTTTTTATTTTATTATTTATTTTTTTAGTTATGTTTGATGAAAATTGGTCCAAGATGGCTGCCGCCACAAAATGGCGGGTTACAAATTTTTCACAAATCCCTCAATATAAGTAATAAATGAAAGGCTTGATTAGTATAACATTATACACTGTGATACATTTCAAACCCAAGATGGCCGCAACCACAAAATGGCGAATTACTTCTTTTTTTCATAACTCCTTTAAATGAATTTTGTGTCGGGAGCTTTTAATTTTTTTATTTATAGTTATAATATTAGCGTAGATAGATTTAAATAATATGAGGTCTATATACAAATTGCGCCACTGCTGGGCACGGGCCTCTTCTCAGTGAGAGAAGGGTTAGGTCTAAGTCTACCACGCTGGCCCAGTGCGGGTTGGCAGACTTCACATGTCTTCGAGCATATTATGGTTTACTCTCAATGTTTTCCTTCACCGTCAAAACGAGCGATAACGAACTATTTAACCCATCGGGTCGCAGCAGCACACCGGTGACCAAAGACAACAGATTTTTAATTATGTCTGGTGTTCTAAGACTTGACAAATTAATCAGCACATAACTACGAAAATTCAGAGTTGCGTGCCTTTGGATCGAACTCGAAGCCTCTGCGTGGCAGTCCAGTGTTCTCCCATTCTACATTATCGTTGCTATTAACGTTTTTAATTAGTATGAAATTAAACACAGTTTCTTGATCCATGACGATACACCGGCTGCTCAGTAATTTAACTTTCTCTTTGTAATTTGGAAGCGAAAACATTGTCTTTAACCAGACACCTACACATATACTTATATTTTTTTATGTTGTGTATATATCATAATAATATAATAATAATATTCTATTACATACACACAATACCATCTAGCCCAAACTAAGCAGAGCTTGTACTATGGCTACTAGACAATGGATAAACATACATATGAATATACTTCTTTTTTGTAAATTCATACATATAATATCGTATATTGTGGGCCCGGATGGCGTAGTGGTTAGTGTAACTGACTGCCACGCCTGAGGTCGCGGGTTCGATTCCCGCACAAGTCAAACATTTGTGTGCTTGAACATGGATGTGTGTCTTGGTCTGGGTGTTTTTATGTATAATATGTATTTATTTACAAAAAAGTGTATAATATGTATGTTTATCCATTGGCTAGTACCCATAGTACAAGCTCGGCTTAGTTTGGGCTAGATGGTGTTGTGTGTATGTGGTAGAATATTATAATAATTATTATTAAAACTTATTAAGTTTTTAATGGTCTTCTAAAGGAATTAATGTAATTATGTTAAGCAAAGACTCATGTAGTTTGTCTGGATTATCCGGAGAAAGGTCCATATTGACAACCTTGTTATCATTAAAGCGATTAGAGGTCAGCGGCCTAAACGAAATCTTACTCTCTTTAGAATTGAAACTCACTGATATACAATCTTTTACCGACAGTCGTTCGGATGTCAAATTACTCAATATGATCCTATTTAGAAATTTACCAGAGCAAGCAGTCCTAAAATACATTACTTAAACAGGTAGCAGAATGTAAGGTGATTCAGGTTGGTTTAAAACAATGAATGTTTTTCATTAAAGTCTTTTGCCTGATAGAAAGAAAGAACTGCCTGAGTAAATTAATATTAAAATCATCACCCACTACTATAATGTCACCCAGACCGAATATTGGCCACGGCGGCCAATCGTAACGCAGGCTGGCTCTCTACGCAGGGAATATTATAGTGTACAAGTGTGAGCGCAAACTGTTCTGCACTCTCTGTTCCCTACTCTCACGATCCGATGGGATGGTAAACCGATACGTCCGGAGAGAGAACGGCTTTACGTGTTTTCTGAGGCACATGGATGTCTTACAACGCCATTTAATCTGTACTACTATTGATATTTCTTAGCTCCATTAATTTTTGTTGGCCTGGCCCGGGATTCGGAACCGAAACCTCATACATATTATACCTATGTCTTACACTCTGAACCGTTTTAAGATATTCTCTTTTTCTGTTTCGGATTTACTAAAGTCACTCTGCGGTAATGCAAACTATGCCATATTGCTCAAGTTCCACACAGAATAATTCAACAGTACGCTTTATAGAAAAAATTTGCCTTACGTTTACTCGAATGTTATACAATGAAATTAAACTATTTTATGCGGGTTTTATCGTGTCGATCACAAGGCGCATCTCTGACTTTTCGAAGTTATAAGCGTATTTAATAATTAATTATCGCTTGCTTTGACGGTGAAGGAAAACATCGTGAGGAAACCTGCAAGTCTGAGAGTTCTACATAATGTTCTTAAATATATTTGAAGTCATATCTAAGAGTTCTCTGTAAAAATCTGCCAACCTGCATTGGGTCTGCGTGGTGGACTATGGCCTAAACCTTCTCATATTCAGAAGAGGCCCGTGCCCAGCAGTGGGACAGTTTAATACAGGGCTGATATTATAAGGTGTTAAAATTAACAACTATTTAAGCTTGTAAAACTATTTAAATTTAAATTTCCACTCTTCCTAACGTTTCGGTTGCTTTTCAGCAGCCATATTTAAGGGGACACTAAACTGGTGTCTCAATGACTTGCGTTTAGATTGAGAAAGTGCTAAAATGATAAAGTTAGATGGTAAACAAACCGTAGGTATGTCGTTTCGATTCAAGGTTAGGTAGTTGTCTACCTCGCGACTTTCCGGTTGACCTGCAATCTTCAACATTCTTGTATGAGCGGTTTTGTCGCATACAAGTCGGCGTACAATATCTCCAGAAGAGAATTGAATATTCAACAGTTGTGACCCCGCATTCAAAGGTTGATTAATTCATTGTCACTGATTATTAATACGATCTGATTTGATTTAATTTAATTTGATTGCACAGATCGCGTAGTATTTTTATTGGTCGCCTCGCGGCTGCAACAGTCGCGTGTTTTGAAAAAAAAAATTATAGTCGATAAATGGTGTTGACGTGTCTGGATTTTCTTTGTGTCCGTTGTTTGAATGTTTATAAAGTCCCCGCGACACAGGAATTATGCTTAGTGCGGAAGTTTTTTTTTTAACAAGAATAAGAAATATTTCGCGATGGTATTAATATGAAAACTCCCAGTAAAACACCGAAAAATTCTAAAGAAATACTATTTGGTTATGGTAGTCGAACCCACAACTCTCAGCGAGTGTCGAGGCTACAATTCTTTGTTCAAATCGGCAATCTTATGTTTATAAAGTGTACATACAAACTATTAATGTTTGCAGTAATGAAGCATGAAAACACGCACACTTAGACAGCTAGCTGAAATTACACAACATGTATAATGTTTATTGTTATGCATTAGTGTGTGTGTTGCGAATGCAACCGCTCGTTAAGTAACAAGAAGCCTAATGTAATGAGTGATTAGACGGCATTCCGCCGAGTGACGTCACTGCACGCGCCATTACACTGAGTAACGATGCGCCCGCGCAACTCAGCGCGTTAAATAACTTGACTTAAATCAAGTTAAAGTTATCAATAAAGCGATAGTCTGGATTTTAGATTGCTATGCTGAGATTTTAAGTTTGAATTTACGTACTCACCTTTGACTTTTCGTGCATATTGAATATTTAATTTAGTCAAATCAAATCAAATAATTTATTATTTTGCAGAAAATACTATTAAAATAGTCTTGATAATTTATAATGCATGTTTCAAGTGTTTCTACCTTTAAGCATGGCACTTAAAGGTAGAAACCCATGTGTTTTAACAGTGAATATGATAATAATATTCATCTATTATATATCATTTTAAAGGTCTATAAAACACACATCCCCGTAACCCAGTAATATTAGAGTCTATACCCATTCCATTTGTTGAATTAATTAATTTATTTATTATACATATTTATTCCATTTTAGATTAAAACTTGCAAAATACCTCTTCACTTTGGACTCATATCTCCGTGTAAGCCTCCCAAACGGCCGGGCTTTTTTCTAACTCAATATGTTAGAAGAAAACACATGATAAGAGAAACATAATAACATCAGCCCTGTTTACGAAGTATACCACTGGGCACGAAGTATACCACTGGGCACGAGCTTCTTTACATGTTGAGATAGATTAAGCCATATCCACCACGCTGGCCCAGTGCGGGTTGAAAGCCTTCACATATCTTCAAAATATTATGGCGAATTATCAGACATGTAGGTTTCTTCTAGATGTTTTCCTTCACCGTTAAATAGAGTGATAATTATCGATTTATACAGTAAACTCAACTTGCTAAATGTGGCTGTCTGAATATGTGATAACTCCTTAGTTCCCAAAATCGAAAAAAGAGTCTCGAGACCCCTGGGGGTCCACGGGAGACTCGACGGGGGTCTACGTTGGCGTGACAAAAAAATGGAGGTTCACAATTCGTAAGCGGGGTACACGAAAATTTATTTGCTTTCGATAGTAAAGAACTAAAATGTTGGCCTGACTACACCTATCAATGTAGGCAGATAATATTTTGAGAAGCTCAGCGACTGTTACTTGTTTAAACGTCGGTCAACGGATATTTTGAGGATTTGAGGAATACCACTCACTGAAGAACCGAGAATTTAAAAAAAGCGCAGCCCGTTGAGATTTCAAGATTACATAATTTTTTTAAATTTTAGCCCATTTTATCTTTTTGTTCCGAATATACCGATTTTACTTGGCGGATTACATTTCTAGCTGCAGCGGGTCCACCGACACCAGCTAAGATTTTAAGTGGTCTATGACAAAAAAGTCTGGGAACCTCTACTGATAACATACCAATAATCAAATCAATATCCGCTTCAGGTCACACAATGATCGGAGTGTGGGTGAGATTATTTCCAATAAAAAAACGGCACGGATGGCGTTGTCGTTTAAGTAGTTGCCCTACCACTGCTTCTGCGCCAAGTAATGTAGGTTCAAATCCGGCACAGGCCAAAAAATTATATGATTCACATAAAATTGTTCCGAGCCTTGTGTTCTTCGTGTCCACATTTTTGAAGGCGATATATATTTTTTGAAAAGGTTATTCTGTCTTAATAAATATTATGTCTAACGGTCTATCCACAAGGTTACATAGGCAATCTGTACCAAATATATATATCAAAGACTTAGAAGACTGGTTATAAATAGCACAAATAATTATTCATCAACTTCTACACGAATGTTGGTGTGAGCAAAAAATACGGTCGATTACGTAACCATTGAAGTATGCGGCGACCGAGAGGTATGCGACTTTACGTGATGTTAGTAAAGGCTTTGCAAATAAAACCTTTTGATACCTACTAATATATCCTGTGAGTGATAGAGATGTTCGATAATGCTGTTTCATTTATATGTTGTTGTATTGTTGGTCTAAAATATTGAGTGTTTTTGACGTAGGATCTGGATTAGTCTTTTTTGTTTTAAGAGGAAGGTAGTAGTCGGTAGTGTAACCTGGATATTCATAAATGTTACTTTGTGACCTAAATGAAGAAGATATGTTGATTTTGTGCATTTATTTGATTTTGTACATTATTTTATATGCAATAGCAAAAAGCATTCATAAGACACCTTTATGTGAAAAAGCATAAAAATTAGTAGCAAAATAAAGGCGTAATTAATAATTAAAATTTTGGTACGAGTTTGGGAGATAAAGTGAGGTTTAACCCCTCACTACGCCTCCACTTCTCTTCATACCGAAATTAAAGATATACTTAATTGCTCGTCCTACTATTGCCCTTGCACGACAGCACTTAAATAACCGATTCGTTACATAATAGTATTGCATTTCCTTTAACAAATTTTTGCGCCACCGTTAGTACAGTGAGCTGCAAAAATGCATACCCATTTCAAAACTAAAATAGTATACGCCAATAATTGACGCCATCTAACGGAAATCGATACAAGAACTGTTAAGTAGTTTATTTACCTGCACTACTATAAAACAAAAAGAAACAGGTTTTAAAAAACTCATTTCTGATAAATTTACTTCAAACAATTTTTTAACCTCTATTCACAATAGTTTATTTTAAAAAAGAACACATTTCATGGTAAAACAAACAAAGCAAAGAATTACAAATTAATTTATCAATTTATAGTGGGTCGTTTATTTTATAGATACTTTCGATGGCTTGCTATTCTGTTCGTACGCAGACATTATTCTGTCCCTGTGTTCGACTGTCTTTTCGGTTGAAATTATAATTTCTTATGAATTTTACATATTTGCTAAAATAAGTACGCGTTGCAATATTTATAAAACAACGCCATCTAGTTCATTAATATTCATTCTGATTCGAGTGTGTACACGATTTTGATCCTTAAGGTAAGCATGCACTATTACAGGTGTCTGAACATGCAAATATTATCTGTTATATACTAGATTTGACCGCGGCTTGGCCTACGTTAATGTAGATTTTGTCAATAAATTTCTATCCCTCGGGAACAGTAGGTACTTTACTCTATATCCATTTCTATACCCCTGACAACGTGTATGCGAGTATTTAAGGCATGAATGCGTAACAAAAAAACTTATTTACGCATTTATAATATTAATAAGGATTAGGATTAATACCAGCGAAACCTAAACTTCCCGTGCCCGTGAGAACTTCGAGATATAACGTATAAAATTGTATGTCAACCCATCGACTACTTTTTGAGTTTCGCGTATGTACACACAGCGACAAATCAACCTAGACTGTTTGGACTTTGAACTATTAAAAGTTGAACGCTGCGAATCGTGCGAGAGAGTGCGTTATATTTTTGCTACGCTCTATCTTTACCATTACATCGACACTACTATGCACTGTCTCTTGCCGACAATTCTCTATTTTTTATGTAGCGTAGTTATGCGTATGTAGGGTGTCTAACTTGATGTGTAGCCGTGTGTACAGAAACACAAATATATTTTTGTTAAATGCAACCTGTATACATATTATAAATGTGTAATCTCGGCCGAACCCGTGAGGCAATAAACATCAATTTCTGCTTGAATGTATAAAAAAAACGAGTAATAAAAAATATCGTACAGTGCTAAAAGTTGTTTACATTTATTATAACACTTCACTACGTTGTGTGGTCAGCAGATTGTGTGTGCTATGCGTACTCTGTCCCCCTCCCACCCGCCAGCGGAGGCATAGACGGCCGCGAAACACTCTCACAACACATTCCTATTAGTTTCCAAACGAGTCGCGTTCGTGTTCCCTCCCGCATACCTCACCTCTTGCGCGTAGGGCTATGAACAGCCACGTAGTGTAAATATTAGCTTAAGATCGTCACGTTATCGTCACGTGTGGTGTTGCGTGGATCAGAAAGGTGTGGCTATATGTAGAGATGATTCCATACAATGTAAAGCATTTAATTTTAGAAAGAAAGAAAACATGTATAACACAGAAATAAAAAATACTTCAATTACACTTCGTAGTAACACAAGATATAGTTTCAGCACATAAAACAACATAAGCTATATATTATTTATTATATATCAGCCCTTTATGAACTAACCTGCTGCTGGGTACGGGCCTCTTTCAGTGGGAGAAGGTTTAGGCCTTAGTCTATCACGCTGGCCCAGTACGAGTTGGTAGACTTTGTATATCTTTGAGAACATTTCGAGAAACTTTAAGACATACAGGTTTCTCATGATGTCTTGGTTATCAATTACTAGCTTTTGCCCGCGGTTCCGCTCGAGAACAGAATATTTTCCTGGATAAATTGTATCCTATGTCCTTTCCTGAACCCTGTCAACGTGAATGCGAGATTTTATGATGATCGGTCTTGTTGTTAAGGCGTGAAAGCGTAACAAATAAATAGACTCACTTTCGTACTTATAATATATTAGTTAGCATTAAATACGCAAATACCTTCAAAATATAGAGATACGCACCTCTGACTTACGAAGTTATATGTGTCTTAAACAGTCATCGCTAGCTTACCTTGGGATCGAACTTAGAACTCTGCTTCACCGTCTCTCTTAGCAAAAGTACCTTCACGCCTGCTTCTTCAATGTGTAGGCAGAATGATAACTTTTAAACTTTCGCGTCGGTACATGGGCATACAAAAATATGCCAAAAGTGAGGGTGAATCAAGATTCTTCTGCCTCACAAACAGAGACATGACATCGCAGCACCAGTCAGCTTGTGACCACGGTCGGTGTAACCTGGTCGAAACGTCAAGCATAAAAAAGGTAAACATTATGCATGATCGCGTTAATACCCGTTACATATTATACAGGGTGTCCGGTAATTAATGGATAACCTGGAAATGTCTTATAGTGGAACTGATGGCCGTTCAGAAAAAAATATGAAAAAAGATCTATCCTAACTACCACCTGAGATATGTGTTTTTTTTTTTAAATACCATTTGTAACTTTCTTGTATACTACGACCATAAATTAATGAAATCCATCGGTTTTTTGTTGTTTTATTATTAAACACTAATTATGCTAACAGATAGACAGTCAAAAGTATGCTGTGCTAATATAGCTTGCACTTTTTAATAATTTTATTTAAAAATATTTTTGTTATTTTATATTTTCATTTTTTCTGAACGGCCTTCAGTTCTACTGTAAGTCATTTCAAGGTTATCCATTAATTACCGGACATCCTGTATATGTAGGCAGAATACTTCTTGCTACGATACTAGTATAACTTTTTCATCATGCTCTCTCACTGGTATTTCTTTAGAAAGTCTCTGAGTTGGTCAGACAACGTAGCCGCAGTAGACACAATAAAATTAATAGTTATAATATAATAATAAATATTATTTTACGAATTGACTTAATCTTTATTAATATTTTAAAGAAGAAAGATTTTTAATTTAGTTTGCAATGAATAAACTTAAAAACTGCTGGATCGATTTTAATCATTCTTTGACTATTAGAAAACTATTTATCCAGAATTAAGATCATAACTTAATATTTTAAATGCGAATGTGACTTTAATTGTTTGTTTTTAACGCTTTCACTCAGCAACTACTCGACCGATCATCATAAAATTTTGCATACACGTTGTCAGGGGAATAGAATAGAACATAGGGTACTCATCCAGGAAAAATTCTGTTGTTAACATTACCTGCGTTTACGAGTGAAGCATTGTACATACGTAAGGACATGATAATGTAAGGTTAGAAGTAACATGTAAAGAAAAAAGAGTCTGTGTAACCTGCAAAGAAAACCTTTATGGAAATATGTATGAAATATCCATAAAATATGGACATCGCACATGAGGCGCTAATGACCTTTGATAAGAAAGGGTGGGGTGCTGATTCGGGAGAGTGCGGAGTGCGGTAGCAGGGGGCGGGGGCGGAGGTTTTGTTTAGCTTTGGTATAAGTGCACATTATGTTTTTATTGGATAACTAGGTCAAATTTAAATACCTATTTTTTTAGATATTCGGGTCCAGAATCGAGTACTGAATACCCTCCTTCAATATATCCAGTCTTTTACCAATCAGCCTGTATAAAATTATGCTTGGAGATAAGGAAGTGGAGCAGTATTCATTAACAAAGGTGATATGGCCAGCTATGAAATTATGAAATTAGCTTGTACAAATAATAAATGTTATCAAATAGCGTTAAAAATAGATAACTATTATTTTTAGGGTTCCGTTCCTCAAAAAGAAATAAAGGAATCCTTATAGGATCACTTTGTTGTCCGTCTATCTGTCTGTCAAGACTCTTTTTCTCAGAAACGCGTGGAGGTAGCAAGCTGAAATGCATATCAAATACTCAAGTCTACTATCCCTTGGCGCTGTGAAAATATCAAACTTCTAAGCCAACGAAATCAAAAGATACAGCCGTTTATGCTGCAAATTTTCGACACTCGCAAGTGATTCAAAACCTACAGGGTACTTCCCGTGAACTCAGAATCTTGAAATTTGGTACCAAGCAACGTCTTATAAATTAGCAAAAATTGCGAAAAGCATAAATTTTTAGTTACATCATATAATAAAAATATTTTTAATAATTTTAAACTTACAATTCATGAACGCGTACGTTTGTACGGAACCCTCGGTGCGCGAGCCCGATTCGCAGTTGTTTTAAAAAGCCACCTCTTCATTAGATTTCGATCCTATGTCTTGGGGTCTTAATAAACATTCAAACGACACAGAATACCCACACTTCGAACAATCATTTGTGGATTACACAAAACTTCATCTATTTTTTAGGCTTATTCCCGCCCGCTCCACTATTTTGTTCCCAAACGCTCCAAGACTAAAATAAAACATTATTATTATTTTGTAAAATCGTTCCCAAGGGCTCCAAAACCTTATGCAAATTTATTTCTTTAAAATCTCTGATCTCCATACATTTATTCCCAAGAGCTCCAAATTTTATTACAATATTAAATAAAGACCTACTTACCAGTGTGTTCCCGACAGCTCCAAAACAAACGGTATGATTAGCAGAATTAAAACATGTAATAATATAGTATTAGTTTTTTATTAGTTAACGGTGAACATCGTTTTATATAATGAATGTAGTAAATAAAGAGATTTTGAATTTTTTTATAGATAATAAACATTAATTGCTTAAAATCACGTAGGTAACAATTTTAAAGTGAAATTGGTAAATTACTTACATAATTGCAACTATTCCCATCCTTTTTGGGGTGGGGGTGACGCAAAGCATCAACAATATACGCGACAGCTGTGAGTAGCCGCATTTCTTTCCTTCATTATTACGTTTGGGATTGTTTTGCCTACGTTACTTTGAAGTCTTTGGAGCTCGTGGGAGAACGATTTTTGTATTTAAAGTATTTACTTTTTTCTTGGAGCTGCTGGGAATAAAATCTCAAAGTACCTAGAGCATGTTTTGGAGCTGTAGGGAATGAAATTGGAAAATGTGGCATTATTGGTAACGAATGTATGGGAAAATGAAATTTGGAGAACAATAGTTTTGGAGCGCACGGGAATAAGCCATTTTTTATACTGTAACTAGCTCTCCCGCGCAACTTCGTCTGCTTCACATAAGAGAATTTTCTCCGTTTCTACAACAATTTTCATTGATGCTCCTCTCCTATTGATCTTAGCGTGATTTTATATAGCCTATAGCCTTTCCCGATATATGGGCTATCTGACACTAAAATATTTTTCAATTCGAACCTGTAGTTCCTGAGATTAGCGCGTCCAACCAACCAAACAAACTCTTCAGCTTTATAATATTAGTATATATAGGCTTCCGTTTGACTGCGATCTCACCTGATCTTAAGTGAAGATGCAGTCGACGATGGAGCACGCTTGCCTAAAAGATACCTATTCACTCATGACTTGAAGACACCCATATTGTACTCATCGGGAAACACAGACTTAGGTAGTGAGTTCATAGTCTCGTGTGGTATTCGAATACGGCGTTTTCTAGCTAGTACAATTCTAAACGCCGTTTTTTTAAGACTGTTATATACTAGTGTAAATAAACATAAAAACATATATATACATGAAGTATTTTATCGGGTGTATAGGTACGCGCGTGCCAAATCGTTTACTTAAATAGGTAATAAATCCGTGATCGATACGCCACAACGCGTATTAATAATGTTTGTGAGCGTATTTGCGCGTTTTACGAGTTATGACGATAACACCATTGAATTTATATTGCCATAGTAATAACTAATATACACCTGGAATATTGATCTAAGATACTGGTCGGACTAACTGTTATTCGAGTTTACTGCATACTGCAGTTGCCTATATTCCACGTTACAAGCAAATAATAAGAATATTTATATATATTTAATAATTTCTATCACCGTACCACTCGACAACGAAGCAGGTTTCATCCATATCACCTGGAAGCGTTCAAATCCAAGACGGTACGCTTTCAGCGATCTTTTCTCCCACGTACGTGCAAACTCTGGAATGAACTGCCTGCTTCGGTGTTACCCAAGCGCTATGATATGTCCTTCTTCAAACGAGGTTTAAAGAGAGTTCTTCTTTCACGGTAGGCAGCGGCTTTGCTGTGTCCTGACATTGCTGAAGTCCATGAGCAGCGGTTACCACTTTCCATCAGGTGGGCCACTTGCTTGTTTGTCAACAAAAGCAATAAAAAAAATAAAAAATATCAGCTCAGTAAATAAACTGTCTACTGCTGAGCAACCGCCCTCTTCTCAGTGTGAAAAGGGTAATGCTATAGTCCACCACGCTGGCTAAATTCGAGCTCGCAAACATCACATGTCTTCAAGAACGTTATGGAGAACTCTCAGACATACAACTTTCCCCACGATATTTCGCTTTACCGTTAAATTGATAATGAACTATTTAATACGCACATAAGTTTGAAAAGTTAAAAGAACTCGACTCGAACTCGAGACCTCATGACCCTCCAACAGTCGCCTAAAACCTGAAAAATCACGAGTTAAATTCAGAACCTTCTTCTTTTCGTGAAGTCGTTAAAAAACAATGTTCTAGAAAACGAAACCACGTATGAACCTGTTTAAAATAAAATAAATTTAAGTATAACTTGCTTGTGTGTAATCTCGAGTGCACTTATCTGTTATCAATGCCACATAAACTGAACAATACGATTTACAGTTACATACCGTATACGATTGAATAAACTTTTTTTTAAACACAATACCTGCTTTACGAATAATAGAGTAGTCGAATCACGACTTATTGTTATTGAAATCAAATAGTTACATTAGCCAAACTCTAAAATAGAGATAATTTTTGAAATCTATTCAATTATAAATAGTATAATAGTAACAAGCGTTTCAAGTTTGGTAGTAGGGGTAATTGTCAAATCACAAAAGAATGCGCGATACAAACAATGACGTAACTGCTATTTAACCGCAGCTGTGCGAGGGAGAAAACGAGACATCCCTACTACGACCCCACTTCTTCTAACCACATTTAAGAAATTAATGACTGCCTTATTTTGCGACCAATTTTGATACTGTTTTCAGAAAAAGATTTGTTTTCATTGCTAGTTGTTCTTGTGTGTAAAATAACCGTGGGAGAGTCCGGCTCGACCGGAGTGATACCACGCCCTCACAGAAAACCGGCGTGAAATAGCGTTTACGTTGTGTTTCATCGAGTGAGTGAGAGTACCGGAGGCCCTATCGTCCCCCTCTCCCCTTCTGATGGAGGCAAATTTAAATGGAACGCAACGCACTTGTGACTCCTCTAGTGTTGCGGGTGTCCATGGTTGCGGTAATCGCTTACCATCAGGAGATCTGTCTGCTCGATAGTGTTTACATTAAAAAAAATGTGTGAGTTCAAACATTGCCTATGATTGATTTTACACATTTTTTTTATGTAATAACCTAATTCACAAACAACAAAGACAAATTCCTGTGTCGCGAGGGTTGTTCTGAACAACGATTTATGGATCACTCATATTTTTCGTCCATACGGGGATCGATCGCGATCGAATTGATAGGCACAGCTTATTATACCTACCATTATATATTTTGCCTATGCGGTTTGAACCCTGACACAATACGCTGCTTTGGTTGAAAAGCCTCGTAGGTCAAATTACCTTATGCATGTAGGCCTACGTTTCTATTCGAGAAAATACAGTTTAAATTTCGGGACCATCTTTCTATGACCGCATATCGGGAAGAAAACGCACGCGTCGATGTCTTTCATAAGGGAACATGGACAGGATTTCTAGAGCTAACTACTAGAGATGTCCAAATCCCTCTAATTGTAAAAACTTAAGATTATGGCAACGTTAACGGTAGTTTATTCCGGACGAAAGATGCAAGGGAACTATAGAATCTGCGCTTAAAATTGTGATATCGCTGAGATTAGGCAACCTGAGTTGGGACACACAGAACAATCCAATAGCACTTTGTCCCGCTCGGATATCGAAACCCGATACCTTTTGTAATTGATATATGCACTATATTTTAGTCTTTCAAAAAGACAACATACTAATATTTTTGTGCCATATGACACTTTACAAAATTACAATTAAAATCCAGACTCTACCGGTAGATCGCACAAATTTTGGTTCTATATGGGGATAGAAGCCACAACAATCAGCGCAGTGGCAATTGCGAGGCGATCACTTGACCACTTCGCTATCTGACGAATTTAAACATGCGTCATGTCATAGGTATTCCCAAATGTATGCACGCATACATACATTTGGGCATACCTACGACGCATGTAAAATTCTCGAATGCTGAGTAGGACTCTGATTACGGAGTGTTTCAAAACATTTATGTTACGCTGATAGCTGGTGATAGCAGCTTATCTATGATATCACTGATAACAACCTCGAATAGTTCAGCAGGATTAAGATATGACTATTTAGTACGTGCACACGGATCATGCCTATTGATTACACTTTTAATGGTTATTTGCTTCTGTTATCGGTTTAATAACCTTTGTTATATAAGAAATATTAACTCATATAATACATTTAAAAAGAGACTTTCTCATTTAATTATATCAAATAAATCATTATTTTAATTAAATTATAAATATTGTAAATTAATTTTATCTATTGAACGGGTATCTGTGAATATAATATTATCTATTTAAGTTCAACATTGTAATTGTATTTCTATTATTTATTATATTTATTATCCATGTTCTCATGGAAGTTACTGGCGCTTACTGCCTTTCACGGGCATGTCGGATCTATCTTAAGGTATGGCCTATTGTTCTGGGGTAATTCAACTTATATGGAGAGAGCGTTCATAATGCAAAAAAAATATATACGAGCAATTTGCGGTGTAGGGCCGCTTGAAACATGTAGGCCACTCTTTAAGCAACTACAGGTCATGACTTTGGTGTGTATATATATATACTAGAAGTAGGAATGTTCGTCAGGAACCAAAGCCATTTATTAGTAAAAGTAAGTGAAACAAGTAAATACGAGTCAATGGATCCCACGAAAGTAGCTTTCATAAAAAGAAACAGCCTAGTTATGACTATAAAAGTATATAACCACATCCCTATAAATATCAGAGAACTCCCAATAATCCAATTTAAAAAAAATTAAGTTTATGGCTTTTGGATAATTGCTTTTATACATTAAATTAATATTTTAATTGCAAACAATGTAATTTCACACATTCTTTAAATCGAAGTGCCTATTTACCATATAAATAATAAATACTGTATAAAATTTGAAAATGTAATTTTATTTAATTTATCTTGACATCTATTATGTAATTATTAAACTGGAAATTGACTTTGTTTATAATATTTTTTATACAGTTACGATATTATCTATTCCTTTCGCATTTTTACAATTGTTTTTACTTTTGATAATTGACATTTGTTGATTATAAAGAATATCATGTTTAATAACAAATTTTTTGGACTATGTAACAAAATTCGTACGCCTACTAGAGGCGAGATATGATGTACCTTACCCTTGTAACATGCTCTGTAACCATGTCGCACGCGAAAAAACATTAAGAGCATTTAAAAAAAAAAGTGATGGAAGTCTTTATGAGAATAAATATCTTTAAACCTAAACCTAAGTGTGAATTTGATAAAATATTTCAAGGCTATGATGTCCGATAAGAGTCCACATTGACCGCACTGATGGCGTGTTAGTTTAGTAGTGGTCGTCTCGTCATTACAACTGCGCCGATCGTGGGTTCGATCGCCACACGGAATAAAATTTGTATGTTTCACAAATAGTTGTTTCTTGTTTAGGTGTCCTTTGTGTCCGTTGAATGTTTGTAAAGTCGCCGCGAAACAGAAGTTATTTCTAGTGCGTGAGTTGTCTTTTTAAATGATAATGAAATGAACTTTCTTGAAAATATTCTCGAAGATATGTGCAGTCTGCCAACCCGCACTGGATCAGCGTGGTGGACCTTCTCACACTGAGTAGAGGCCTGTGCCTAGAGGTGGGACAGTTTAATAAAAGGCTGATATTATTATTTTATATGTATTATTATAATGAAATGAATTTGAATTTGTGAATAATTTAGTAGTGTTAGAAAAGGCGAGGCGTCAATTTTTGTTTTGTACTTCTAGTAGCACTTGATGATGATGATTTCTACGTAACTAAATAAAACTATAAGAAGTGACTAATTTCACAACATTCCAAGGCGTCACTACATGCATTATTATAATGTAGCATCAGTATCACAATATACAGATAAATGAAGACCAAAAAAAAATCGTTGTTATTATTATTTGAGTGAGAAAAATAACAATAAGTAAAATATTAACTAACTAAAAATCAAGAAAACAAGAGTGTCATGTGAGAAAAGCAAACACGAAAAAAATGATAGCATTTCACGAGTTGATTTTTCGTAGTGGTTGCTTGAACATCAAGAAGATACATCTATCAGGATCCTCATTATTAAGATGAGCACGTCCAGTGTGGGCCGCGGCCCGGGGGACGATTTCACCGAGTGAGAGTGCGCTTGCGCACGCGGCCGCCATACGCGCCGACCGGACGCGCGCGCGCAGCACGCTGCTGTTTACTCGATAAACAAAACTGTAGAGAGTTGGCCGAGAATAGAGGCTTCATAGTAAAGCCTCAATTGAATTATAATATTGGTTTTTAAGTGGTGATCGAGTTAATATTCCGTTTTCTTGTATTTTTAAAAGATGACTGCTATTGTTGTTAGATAATTTGTAAACTATTACGGAAGGTGTGGTGTTGCCAGTGAGCAGAAATTTAAATTATAGTGTTAGTATTTGTTTTATTTTTGTAGTTTTATTATTATTCTTTTTTAATTTTATTTTGTATACGTTTTGTTTTTTTTTATTTCTTCGTGTTTTGCGTGTGCGCTTGTGTGCCAAAATAAATAATTTTCTTTCTTTCTTTTCTTTCTATTAATCTACTACTACTATTGGATGGCGTAGTTGTCGCCTCGTCACTAACACCAAGTGTCGTGGGACTGTGGGTTCAATCTATTTCAAGGCTATGGTATCCGCTGACAGTCTATATTGACTGCACTGATGGAACAGTGGTTTAATTGGTCGTCTTGCCATTGGTATTGCGCTAAATGTCGTGTGTTTGATCCCCATATGGGCCAAAAATTTGTATGATTTACATATAGATGTTCCGAGTCTGGCTGTTTTTTGTGACCATTTTTTGAATGTCTGTAAAGTACCCCGTGATTCAGAAATTATTCCTAGTGCAGAAGTTGTCTTTTGTTAGGAAAGGATAATAAGAAAAGAACTTGCGGGTATAATATGGGACGGGAATAATTCGTTTGTGACAGGATTTTACAAACAATCAAACAACGGATATTGGAAACGTATCAGGATTAAAGCTACAGCCCTTGGCGCAATGACAGTGGCGAGGCGGCCATTTAAACCCTTAGTTTTCAAAGTGGTCTAGGTGGACCCCCAGGGGTCCACGGGAGACTCAACGGGGGTCTACGTTGGCGTGACAAAATGGGGGTTCACAATTCGTAAGCGGGGGTCCACGAACATTTATTTGCTTTCGATAGTGAAGGACTAATGTTGCCTTGACTTCACCTTAATGCAGTTGTACTAACTGCATTCAAACAAATTTGCTGTCGGAGTGCAGTTGAAATGCAGTCCGTCTGTCTAGATCCTTAGTTTCCAAAGTGGTCCAGGTGGACCCCCAGGGGTCCACTGGAGACTCGACGGGGGTCTAGGTTTGCGTGACAAAAAAATGTCATTTTTTGTAAAAATCTTACTCTCTTTAATTTTAACTCAATTTATAATGTATTAGTCCGAATATACCGATTTTAGTTGGCGGATTAAATTTCTAGCTGCAGGGGTTCACCGGAACACGCAAAAATTTTGAAAGTGGTATATGACAATAAAGTCTGGGAACCTCTGATTTAAGCCACTAAACCACCGGTTAATCCTAATTTTAACTAATATTAAAAATGTGAATGTGAGTATATTTGTTTCGCTTTAACGCCTTAACTACTCGACCGATCATCATGCAATTTCGCATATACGTTGTCAGGGGTACAGAAAAGGACATATGGTACCTTTCATCTAGAAAATAGTACTATTCCTAATCTAACCTAACCTGCATTTACGCAAGCGAAACCGCGGGCAGAATCTAATAGTTTAATGGCCACTCCTACAACTAAAAAATAAAAGTTATCCAAAAGATAAATCGCATGCTATCTCGCTCATGTTAGGTTAAAGAAGAGAGGTGACGAGACTTTTATCTTATAGATAAATGCTATCTGGAGGTGGTACGACAAGCCCTAATAGTTTCAAAATTGTCTTATATTAGTTGTTTTTCATATAAAGTAGTTTAATTTAAATACCTACTAATTCTTATTATATCATATTTTATGACTATATTTAATACACATTTCTATGTGTTTAAATGTAATAACTTCTGATAAAGAAATAATTAACGTTTTTCTGTTATCTGATTGATTCAGCTAAATATTGGATTATTGACGTATTTACAACTTTAATTAGATATTTATACCTAGCTAGATAGACTTGCCGTTTAATAAATAGTTATTAAACGGCAAGTTTTCATAATAATAACTAGCGACCAGTCCTGGTCATTCTAAACCTTCCTCATGAATTACTCTGTCTATTGGTGAAACACAAATGAAAATCCGTTCAGTACTTTTTGAGTTTATCGCGAACAGATAGGCAGACGTGGCGGGGGATTTTATTTTATAATATCTGACCTTTTAATAAACTGTCCCAGGGCTAGGCACAGGTAGGCACAGGTTAAGCAGCGATAGCTCAGTGGGGAGACCAACAGACTGCAATGCAGAGGGTCTCAGGATCAAACCCACGTCGCGCACCTCTGACTTTGAAATGATGTGCGTATTGATTGACAATTATCGCCTGCTCCGTGCCTCGGAGAGCACGTTAAGCCGTCGGTCCCGGCTGCCATGAACATCTATGGCAGTCGTTATTGGGGAAGTCGACACAAAAGATTCCACTGGGTCGAAGTGTCGCCGGTCTGTACTACACAAGCGTGCCTTACACAGCTCCGGTACCATACTGGAGATATGGGAGGCGGCTTCTCCGTCGGCTTCAGCGAGGTTATCGTTAGCAACTCCTTGAGTTGCGAGTAGTGAGCGGCTTTATTGCTCCGGTACCTATCTGGAGAATAGGTAGTGTCACTTGGGCACGAGGTAGCTCGCTTACGAGAACCGGATCTCTGAGGTTAGGGTGGAGAGTCGGGATTTGGGGACAAGACCTGTCTATAACTGGTCCCGGAAGGTGCTCTCGGGCACTGGAAGGTACAGCGGCTCCTCTATTACCTATATCATATCCGCTATATCATAAACTGGGATAGTCGTAGAGGAAGGGGATGGCCCCCACACAAGATAAGATAAGATAGGCACAGGTCTCTTCTCAGTGTGATAATGCTTAGCCATAGTCCATCATAGCAAAAAGCCACGAAGAGAAACAATAATTAATTTCTTTATTGGCATAAAAGGTACTTAATAGTATGAATGAGAATGCTTTGGGCCCTGAACTATTGTTAACTATTGGTATCTCAGAGACCTGTATTTCTTGCTAATGCGATATAGGTTACGCCATAGTCCACAACGCTGGTGCAGTGCGGGTTGGTAGACTTCACATCTCTTTGAGAATTATGGTTCCCTTCACCGTTGAACCGAGCGAGTATTCGCGTGTCACTAGTGACCCGCCCCGGCTTAGCACTTATACACCTAAACCTTCCTTGAATCACTCTATCTATTGGTGAATACCGCATAAAAATCTGTTCAGTAGTTTTTGAGTTTATCGCGATCAGATAGACAGACAAACGCGGCGAGGGAATTTGTTTTAAAATATGTAGTTCGAAAATTCAGAGGCCTTGGAATCAAACTTAAGACCTCTGTGTGGTGTATCGCTTTACCACTAAGCTAGATATATTTAGTGTTATCTGAATCGCGCTTTTAATTAGTAGTAGCTTTTCAACTGTTGTTCCACTAAGTAATGTGCTTAACATATTGTTCCGATTATGTTACATTATTGTATCTATGGTTTCAAAGCGAAATGTGAAAGATGTCATTATTTTATTACATCTCGTGTCCGTAATTTTTGTAATGAAGAAATTGAGAAAATGTGCTGATGAAAATATTATGAATATATATATATTATGAGTGAGTGAGTCTATTTTATCTTATTGCATTATAGCATCCCGCGACCTCAAGCGTGGCAGTCGGTTACATTAACCACTACGTCATCGTTAATCATTATGATAAAATTGTATATTTATATAAACTTCGGTGGCGCAACGGTATGTGGTGGTATGCGGTAGTGTATGTGACTGCTGTTCATGAGGTCTCAGGTTCGATGTGTGTAAAGAATAGTAATATTGGGCTTTCTGTCGAGAAATTCTCAGTACCAGCTGGCTAGAACTTGCCTGATAAACGGCAAAAGGTTTGCTAACTATTATGGGGAACCTAAACCCATAACTCGCAAATTGTGGATTTAAAACGAGGTGTATTACACCTATATTTCGCCAACTATTGCCCTATGTATAAATTAAAATTTGATGTACAACTATTTGTCGGCCTCGATGGCGTATTGGAATATGTAGCCGACTGCCACGCCTGAGGTCGCGGGTTCGATTCCCAAACAAGTCAAACATTTGTGTGCATGAACATGCTTTTTTGTCTTGGTTTGGGTGTTGCTATGTATAATATGCATATATTTAGAATAAAATTATATATGTATGTTTATCCATTGTCTAGTACCCATAATACAAGCTCTGCTTAGTTTGGGCTAGATGGTATTGTGTGTATGTGGTAGAATATTATTATTATTATTATTTTTAATATACGTTCATCTTTGCCTACAGGTAATACGGAACAGTGTAAACGAAGCGAGTACCGCGTGTGTCGTGGCGATATGTTCCCATCGCACGTTGCGTGACGGTGTCACTGACGGCCGCCATGGGCTCGCGCAGCACTGCGCGATCGCGCGGCGACGCGCAACGCACGCTCGACGAATTCGACGAGCTAGCGGGGTTGCGGGGCGGGGGAGGCAACATGGGAGACGCGAGCAGCACTGGGGAGCGCTCCGTGTATGTCCTGGAACATCTAGCCACATTCACGGTGACCAGAGAAACTGGTATCGTGTATCCAGCTGATGGGATGCGTCGATTGTTGCAGCTAGAAAAAACCAACGGTTTGTATATTTATACTTTTTATACTGTCACGATTAAAATAAGCTTACAGCCGCTTTATAGTAAATTAGGAACGATTGTATATCCAATGGTCACACCATCAAACAATATAAATTGTTGTCGAAGCAAAATCACATATCTCTTCTGTGAAAACCAACACAAGGTTGATTGGTTCTTTTCGGGATTAGTCCCATTCACGCTTCTATCACTAAAACCTCTGTGTATCCTTCTTTCAGCACATACATTGGTGACCATAGAAAACACTGAATTTTGTTACTCGTGTCGTGTCGAAAGCTAAACTGTCTTAGTTGTTTGGCTGCAAATTACTTCTGCCCTTTAGGTGGAGGTGCAGAGTTCTCATAGCCGCAATCCTTTTCTTGAATCTAGCATCTAACATAAATTTAACCATAATAAACTTAATAACCACTAAATCATGACGTTCATAAATGTTAATTTGGGACCATATTGAAAAACGATTTTTGATTTAATTTGATCTTTTCTAATACCTTGTCTTGCAACTATTATTATGATTGTTTTAGCCGGGCACTTTTCTAATATTATGTCGCGTTAGTAACCTGGTTTCTATTTTTTTTACGTGGTGGAATGCTTTGACTCATACCGCGGGAGCGGGCGGAAGAGTTATGTCAGGCTCACCAGGGGAAGGATAGAAAGCCCGGGTCCTACCGACTAAACCTACCACGGTGTTCCTTTGCACGGTCTATGGCCGGGTTGCGGGTATCGCTCGCGCATTCATCCTGCAGTCCCAGCAGATGTTAGAAAATGCCTGGCCCTTTGAGAAGCACTCACAAATACAATTTCTGCCCTACCAAATTAATACTAGTTGCTTATAACTAGAGATGAGGACCTAATCGACTCCCTCAAGCATTATTATAGTATATTATTATTATATACAAGCTATATACGAAGGAACAGTACTTCTTTCTGAATGAAAGATACCCTATTTCCTTTCTGTGCCCTTTACAAAGTGTATGTGAAATTTTATCATGATCCGTCGAGAAGTTAACGCGTTGAAATGTAATATGTCCTCGGTGGCGTAGTGGTTAGTGTAACCGACTGCCACGCCTAAGGTCGCGGGTTCGATTCCCGCACAAGTCAAACATTTGTGTGCATGAACATGGATGTTAGTTTTGGTCTGGGTGTTTCTATATATAATATGTACGTATTTACAAAAAAAAAAGTATATATGTATGTTTATCCATTGTCTAGTACCCATAGTACAAGCTCTGCTTAGTTTGGGCTAGATGGTGTTGTGTGTATGTGGTAGAATATTATATTATATTATATTTGCAGTTATAATATTAGTAGAATAAGCCAATTTATTGGCTGTGATCCTTTCAAGAACAGTGATACCCTTTAGCCTAATAGGCAGACTGAGGCGTTAAATCATTGAATCCTTTTGTATAAGACATAAGACATAAGACATAAGACATTTATTTCTAAACAAATTTACATTTGTGTCGAAAATTATACAAATTAAGACTTACAACTAAAGATATTTAAAAAGAAATAATCAGAATACAGTTACACAATACATTTTTTTTAAATCAACAAGAATAAAGAAAGGAAAAATAAGCAAATTACAAAAAATATGAAAATAATATGGAGAGCAATTTTATTTTTTATAATCCATAAACTCTTTGATACTATAAAAGGCTTTTTTTACCAAGAATGCTTTGAGTTTGTAGTTAAAAATGTACGGATCTACTAGAATTTTAAACTCTATAGGCAATCTGTTAAATAAGGTGACAGCCGACACTCCAGCGCTATGTTTAACCACATTTAGTTTCGGCTGAATTGCCTTTGTGAGGTCTTTCCTGCGACTATTAAATCTTATTTGCCTATCTGTTTCTGACTCATATTTTGAATTTTTTTTCATAAGATTTGTTAACACAACTAAAATGTAAAGACAGGGTAAAGTTAATATTTCTAATCTGATAAAATGCTCCATACAAGATTCGGTCTGTTTGATGCGCACTATCGTTCTTATGGCTCTTTTCTGTATAATAAAAGCTGCAATTATATTGTACTGATAGCTATTACCCCAAAATTGAATACTGTACCGTAACTTTGATTCAACTAGCGAGAAATAAACCATCTTAAGTTGATTAACAGAAAGGTCATCTCTCAGACTCCTTATTGCATAACAAGCAGAACTGACTGTGTTAACAATGGAAGACAGTTCTTGTTTCCAATTTAACAGGGCATCTATTTCCACTCCTAGGAATTTGATGTTGTCTATAATTTCGATTTTATTTCCGTGAGTCATTAGCTGCATTATATTAGTATTTTTAACCGTGGACTTAAACAGTAGACATTTTGTCTTATTTGAATTTAAAATCAGATTATTTACACCAAACCATTTTTCGAACGTCTCATATACTATTTTTATTTTGTCTTCCAATTGTTGTATTCTTTTTTCTACAATAATGGCATTTGTGTCATCTGCAAAAATCACAAGTTTAGCATCGGGAGCGTGATTTGACATGAAGGCTGTCAAATCATTTAAAAAGATGACAAAAAATATTGGTCCCAGAACAGAGCCCTGTGGCACACCGCGGTTTATATCTTTGATATCTGATTTGGAGATTTTTTGCTCGTCGTCTATTATTGATTTTATCTCTACAAACTGTTTTCTATTTTGAAGATATGAATTAAACAATTGCAAATTTGTATTTCGAATACCATAGTGTTCCAATTTTGTCAATAATATATTATGATCTACAGTGTCGAATGCAGAGCTTAGGTCTAGGAATAGCCCAGCTACCATTTGTCTATTGTTTAGATTAGTGAGAACCTCCTCTAAAAGAGAGTCGATTGCATCCGCCGTACTTATATGTTTTTGATAACCAAACTGAGCAGTATTTAATATTTTGTAAGTACTTAGATGTTTAACAAGTCTATCCTTCATTATCCTTTCTAATAACTTTGACAAGACCGGTAATAAAGAAATTGGCCTATAGTTATGAGGATCAGTCATTTTACCTTTTTTAAGAACGGGTAATATTCTAGCAATTTTGAATTGTTCAGGAAAAACCCCTAAATTGATACAGGTATTAAAGAACTTTGTTAGAGGACTGGTGAGGATATCAATGTTATCTTTAATTATGGTAAGTGGAATATTATCGTACCCAAAAGATGACTTACTATCCATCTTTCTAACCAAATTATACACCTCAACTGGTAAGACTTCATCAAACCACATATCAGTTTCAACCCTTTTAACATTTTCAACAAGATACGTTTTTGCCAGTACTGGATCGAAAGAATTCAGTTGAGCTTCATTTTGAAATCGATTAGCAAAGATGTTAGCTATTTGTACCGGATTATTTGTGGCCGAATCATTAATTTTGATTATTGGATTGTTAAGCAATTTAATTTTTTGGTTGTTTCGATGCTGGTTAACAATTTTCCAAATAAGTTTACTAGAGTTAGAAGTGTTTTCCATTTTTCTTCTCACATCTAACCTTTTCGCACACCTAATTATTTTTCTGTATGTACTAACATACTTATCACGATAATCAAGGATAGTTTGGTCGCAACTGTTACTTTGTTTATTGATGGTATTAAGAAATCTTTTAAATTTGCTGGACACTTTGATGCCTTTTGTAATCCATGAAGAACTATTTGTCTTATTTATGTTTATTTTGATTTTTTTGTGTTTGAATGACATTGAATGCACTTGGTTAAATTGTTGTACAAAAGTATTGATATCTGTAGACCAGTTTTGTTTTAGTAAATTTTCCCTGTATTGTGCCCTGTTTCTATCGTTGTAAATTATTTTGTTAACTTGTATAAACTGCGCTTGATTTTGTTTAGCATGTACTTTTTCTAAATGCACAGTACAGAAGAGAGCCGCATGTCCATCTGAAATTCCATTATGATCAACTAATAAGTTACTCAAACTATTTTCAGGTATGTTAGTCAGGATATTATCAAGACAAGATTCGGAACTATTTCTTCGAAATGTAGGACAATTCACTAAAAACCTAAAATTATAGCATGTGAGCAAAGATGAAAAGCCTTTTCTTTTCTCGTCATTATTCAACATATTAATATTAAAATCGCCACATAATACACATTGCCTGTTAAAACAATATTGTAGTATTTTTTCTAGTCTGTCCATAAAACAATCATAATTTCTATTTACAGGAGTTCTGTAGCAACAAATTATATACAAGTTTGTCTCTATATCTCTAATACCACATACTTCAAAGCTATTAACTTGGTATAACTGTTTACAAATATCCATTTCTTGTACATTTCTATAATTTTTTGTCAAAATTAGTGTTCCTCCTCTTTTCTTGTTTACTCTAGTATTATAGCATCCCAGTTTATAGTTAGGAAAATTGAGCTGTTTGACTAACAACTCATTTAAAAAGTGTTCACTTATACATATGAAATTTACTTCCTCTGACATCTCACTAAGATAAATCTGTAGGTCATCAAGTTTACTGTTGATTCCGCATACATTTTGATGGTAAATAATAAGAGAAGAAATATTACCTGGACAATTATCATTATTCAAGAAAAAACTGTGTATTGCTGTCTGCCATACAACTGGTATCTTCTCTTATTTTTTCAGTACTGTCACGTGTACTATAAATGTTCAAGTCTATTATAAGATTGTCCAAAATTTTCCTATAGATTGTCCTAATGCCCTTTCCATTGATTACTCCCGTGTTAAAAGAAAACATATCGAAGTTCAAACAACTATTTGTATCGAAAATAAAGATATTTGACCTATCCTGAAAATTTTGATATAAGATATTATTAAATAATTCAGCTCTGTAGTTATATATGGGCCTTCCACAAATGTAAGTAGGGGTACAGATAACAATATTTGTATATTTTATATGTTCAAGAGATTCCCTAATAGATTCTACTAACTCTAGGTGGCTACGTGAACTTTTGCATTCATTTCCTCCCAATATGATGATACAGTAGTCATTTAAATTAAAATCTATTAACTTATTTCCAATATTATACAATAGTTGAGTAATGTTACATTTTGATAAAATATACCGGCAACAGCTGAAGTCGTTACCAAACATATTTTCGACAAATTTGCTTGAGCCAAAGAAGCCAATATTTGTCAATAAACAAAGTTTATTCCTCTTTTTAGTCGTAGTTACACCTCCGGTCTTATCAATCTGATTTGCCGACGTCCTCATTTGAATAGAAACATTCTGGTCTTGTATTTGGGAAGAAATCGGGTCCGTTTGACATTCCTTGTTTAGCGAGCTTGTGTTTTGTTTTAAAGTAGTATTGTGAGGGTCGATATCCTCCTCAGTACTGATGTTTGTACTCAGCTTCGAAGGTACGTAGAATTTGGTAGGAGTAGAACAGGGGCCCTTGCTCTTTCTTTTTGACCGTGATGATAGTGGGTTTGGCGATAAAGTAAGGTTTTTGTACGTGTCTGAAATCTTTTGACTTTTGCATAACTCACTCTTAAGTTGACTGTTTTCGACATTTAAATTTTCAATTTCTTGGTGCGCTATGGCTAACTCATTTGTTAAATAGTCTATTTTTCTTTAAGATCGTACATATTACGGTTCTCACTTAGAGATGTACACGGCAGACTCGTAGCAGAAGCATCAAAAAGGCTGGTGTCAGTAATCGAATCGTCACTCAACGATATTGTTCGTTGTGGTTTCAGTTTACGAATAGTTATATTTTCCTCGGAATCCATGCTTGATATAATATCTTTGTAGTTAGAATTATTTAGTAACGACCATTCATATAACTAGAACAACGACATCTATTGTTTACTGTGTGCAGTATATTTGAGTTTTAATATTTTATCTGTTCACAGTAGCTATTTTATTACGAACTAGCACTGATCGTCATCTTATAATAGGAAATATGTATTGGAATATAATTTCTAGAATCCAATTATGCACAAAAAGTCAACTCATGTACCTGGATTTGAACTCGCGACACTTTTGTTCGAAGATATGAGAGTTCACCCTACGCCACGAACACAGTTACTAGAAATTCCAAAATAGATATTCAGAATATTGTACTTTTGTTAACCGATGACATCACCTATGTTATGTTATGATTGGTTGAATTCAAAGTGAGATTCAAACTTTAAAGAAAATAAACGGATCAGATTTTTTCACTGTATGTTTACACTTTGTTTTGACAGTTTATTTTTCACTTTATGCTTCTGATTTGTAAAATGTTATATATAATGTGATTCTGTACGCAATATTTATTGTGTTAAGCAGTTTACTCACTATTTGTACGTAAAACGGCACTTATAGTTTAAATCGTTTAACAGTTATAACTTTTATTGTACTGTGTGTATTGATTCACTAACACTAGATGATCACTATCAGACGATAAGTTAATGAAATATTACACTATGAAACTTTTTAGGTATGACTTTCTATTTTTTAACACTTGTTAAATACGGAGTCGATATTTACACGACGACTAGCGCCTATATACTAGTGTGCACCAAAATGTCTATCGTATAACATATTTATCTTTATCTTTTACAGGAATATGGAGCCAAAAGATGCAATTATGTTTGGAGGGCCAGTGGGTTCTGGTCATGGATTATGAAACTGGGGTACGTGCTCACTGAATATTTGATAAATATTTTATTTTTCATTAATCAGTTTTACTGTTTATTTTTTAGGTATATATTGTTCTCTTGATAAAACAGACACAACTCGAACTTTATACTATAGTTCAAATTATCTTATTTCTATGTTTCGAGTTAAGTTTCTGTTTTATTAAGAGAGCAATATACCTACATATATATAACATTGTTGACAAGGCATACAATATAACATAGTTCTTATGTGTATACAATTAAAAGATATGCACAGTATACACAAGTAAACTGACAAATGTATGCGGCTAATAGTTTGACTGAAATTATGACATTGATCTCAGGTTTCAAGTCATTTTTTGTACCTTATTACTCCTGACTAAGCGTATGCAAAATTTCGTGATGATGGGTCGAGTAGTTAAGGCTTAAAGGCGTAACAAACTCACATTCGCATTTAAAATATTAGTTAGGTTAACAGATGGTCATATTTATGGTCATATAATAGATCTCTAGGAATAAAATATCATATGTTCTAATGGATAATAAATATCTTAAAATTAAGGTGCTGATACTCCGATTTTCTCATACAATCGGTTTTCTTATTTTAAGAGAATCTATGAATATATTAATACGTGTAGCAAAAACTTTGTACCCCTTTTTACGAAAATTGTGCGGATGGAGGAGTATGAAATTTGGCACAGTTAAAGTTTATATGAAGAAGGAGGGGCGAATCCTAATATTTTTATAAAATATGCATTAGAAATATATTAAATTAATGAAAAAACACTACACGCACACAACCATGCATTTGACACACGCAGTCGAATCGCGTTCGTAGTATTTCGACATTGTTTGTCTGACGTCGTACAATTCTTTGTAACTATGGTTACCTATACCTTATTTAGGTATATATAATAGAGAAAAACAGAAAACAAAGTAGCAAGCTTAGAAATTTTGGTCGAATTTTGACCACTAGGCGACCGCTAGTTAACTATAGGTATTAATGACTTCAGAGTGACGCTTGCGCGTTGTACTTTGCGTGGCAGTGTGAGTGACGGCCAGCATATCAACTGACAAGTGATGATGCCCGAAAAAAACGAACGAACTAAATTACTGATTGTAATGCAAACCTTATTAGTATTTTATTATTTATTTTTATCATTATTTAATACGCAAAGTTCTAAGATCGCAAGAAAAAGTGGTCATAGCAGGAGTGAGCTCACATATTAGGTATATATAGATAACGATAGTACACAATTTGCAGTATGAATAAGCGTAATAATCAATCGATCAATTGATCAGCTTGCTGCAGTCCACTGCTGGACATACGCCTTTCCTAATAAAGCGTAATAATACTAAATTTATAAATTCGATATGTTGACATTATTTGTCGAACAATCCCGAAAGGACCATATTTAAACATAGTAAAGTACATCTCTAATTTAATTATTTGTTGAACAATCACATTTTTCAATCTCTTAAATATGGCCGTAAGGTATAGTTATATTCTATTTCAATACCATGTTGTAACAGATTGATTTATGATACTATACTTTAATTGAATTCACTAGGGCCACTAACTGTGTTTTATCTATTGGCGATACATAAACACGCTTGCTATTTGATTGTTGTTAAGTGTTAACTAAACTATTGTATTAGGTAATGGACCTGTAACAATGTAACGTACGTAATGTGAAATAAATTAAAAAAAGATTTCGGTCGTATCACAACTGTACTGTTCTATACCTAAAACAAAATATATTGTTCACAGACAGTGATGGAGCGTTTCCAAGCATCCTGGGTACACACTCCTACAGCGTTTACCTCACCAGAACCAGCTGAACTGTACAATAATGTATTGGCATTCGTGGTGGGAGCGCCAAGTGACTCGGCTAGCGCGGGTGCTGGGTCAGGCGGGCGCAGCAGCGGCGGTGGCCATCATGAGACTACCCCAAGGCGGGAGCTTCACATATTTCAGTGTCATGACGTCAGCGCGCAGGCGCTGGTGGAAGAACTCAATGCACTCAAGTAAGTGGATCGTTTTTTGTTAATCGGGAGTAGTTAATTATCACTTACTTTAAAGGTGGAGGAAAACATCGCAAGTGAACCGGCATGTCTAAGTTCTCCGTAATGTTCTCAAAATAATAATATAATAATAACAATATAATAATAATATTTATTTAAATAATAGGTACAATAATTTATAATAAATGACTAATTAATTTATAAAATACATTTACATTACTTCCAATCCACACTGGGCAACTTGATGGACTATGACCTCCTTACATTGAGAAGAGTCCAGTGCCTAATATTGGGACAGCTTATATACAGGGCCTGCTGTTCCACTTGTAATACCTGGTGGTATTACAAGTGGAACAGCTTTCTTATAGAATAGTAAGGCAAACGTGTATAATTTCCACTTTTTGTCTGCTATGTTTCTAATCCTAATTAAAGTCATGTGTCTCATCCACTAATAACAGTACTAAGTCTGGGTGTAATTTGTGGCTGGTAATTATATCTGTAAATTCTCACGTGAGACAAGGCTAAGAAATGAGTTTTAAGATAAAATCAATCGTATTTATCTTGGAATGGGTGTGCCTTTTCGCAATTGGTGATTCATTGAGAATAACCTACGTTAACCTCCTAGACCGACTTTTGCAAATGCATTACAGACTCTACAGTCGTGGTGACTGCACTGTGGAGTCTCTTGAGCACCTCCTACAAAACAGTCTGGAAACTGTCATTTTTATACTATGAAGGTTACAAACAACGATTTGGCCTGCCTGATGCACGGTTACCGTAAGGTACGGTTGCATGCAATATCAGGTTCGTCACCGAATGGAATTTAAGATGGGATTAAGAAACTTGTTAAGATCGCCTTGAACCGTCACAGTCGTCGAGTTGAAAAATTACGTGTCACTGATAACAGTAACAATAAATAGCATACTACTATGTTTATGCGATAACGTGATCATTTATCTCAATGATTCTGAATATATCTGGGGTTAATCTTATCGTGGAAGGGTATTTTATCTACATTCAAGTATCTGTAGTATTGAGATGTGAGCGCATTCACGACCAATGTTTTATATCAGACAGAAGTTTATTCTACCAGCCTCCGCATACTCTTGGTGAGGATTTTCACAGTGTATTGGATACGTTACTGGTTTTGTGTGTACCTGCAAAAGAGTTTATGAATATTCTCCGGAATTGGAAGGTACACCTTCTAATTTCACAGTTCAGCAGAGTATTGTCACATGCTTTGTGGATGGATATAAAGAAAATACGATCGAAATTTATCGACATCAGTATGCTCATATCAGCTGAGCAAACTCTACCATGATTTTCCGAGGGGACTGCAGCATAGACGCCTTCAACAAGAACATAAAAGGTTTTCGCATGATCAGCAAAGTGCGAGTGCTAGTGTACTAAAATTCTATAAGTTGCAGTAACTGCATATCGTTGGATTGTATTAGGTTTACCATTTTAGTGGTAAAACACTTGCAACATACTTAAATGCCTCAATCGCAGGCAACGTGAATAGATAATGGATGATGAAATGATGATAGCGCGTGAATTCGTTATATACTGAATTTGATTGGATTGTAAAGGAATTGGTTGTGATTTCCCTTCAACACAGAAGGAGGATCCTCCGACCAGGCTGAGTGATCGTGCCTAGCGAGCTGTGGCATAACGGTTGATGTTGGAAACTTGTATATATAGCTAAAGTCGCTGGGTAAACGTCGATTGCGCGTGTTAGGATTGTGCAGCGTCGTCTTTTGTTGTATGTCGTAACTTCTTTATCTGTTTAGAGGTTGCTACATGATCAATGAAATGTATTGATCTTTTATTGATTTATTATGACCAATAGTGGTTATTACAATGATTGACATACAATATTCGTTGTTAGGTCTCGTTTGATTGCTTAACCTTTTAAGGTGGACACAGTATTAGTGAGCTTAATAGTGCTTAGAAGATTTTGTTCTGCTCTTAAATTTAATAAATTTGTTATTATTAGGGCTTGTCCCACCATCTCCAAATAGCATTTATCTATAAGATAAAAGTCTCGCCATCTCTCTTCTTTTACATAACAAGAGTGAGACAGCATGTGATTTATCTTTCGGATAACATTTACTTGTGAGTTGTGGGAATGGCCATTAGTGTCGCAATTTAAGAGACCATAAATAAGCAGAATAAATATTATTATTATACTTAATTGGTTATGTTAAGGGTGATTTTTGTCTTTTCGGTGATTTAACTTGAAGTTTGTGTATGCAGGGGTGTGCGGGAAGGCGGCACGGGTGAAGCTGCGCGAGACTTCATCATCGAACGGGAGCGAGAACGGGAACGGGAAAATGAGACAGAGAGACCGCGAAGACAGGTGTGTACTTACTTTTATTCATTTCGACTGTACGGATGACGTAGTGGCTTAAGTATTCGCCTTATTACTACCGCTGCATATGAATAATTAATCTTCTGTGCGTGTGTTTGTAATTAAACTCCTCCTAAATGGCTGGACCGATTTTGATGAATTTTTTTGTGTGTGTCAAGTGGATTCGAGAATGGTTTAGATTTGGTTTTTTTTAAATGTTTTTTTCGTGTGTACAGGACAACGTCTGTCCGGACAGCTAGTAATTAATAATTTTGATTAATAATTATATGATATAACTAGCTGACTCGTGCATCTTCGTCTGCTTCACATAAGAGTACTTTCTCCGTTTTTGCAACATTTTTTATTGATTTTCTATTGGCCGTAGCGTGATGTTATATAGCCTATAGCCTTCCTTGATAAATAGGCTATCTAAAACTAATAATTTCTCAATTTGAACCAGTAGTTCTTGAGATTAGCACGTTCAACTAAACAAACAAACTCTTCAGCTTTATAATATTAGTATAGATATATGTATATTGATACTAGCTGTGCCTGCGGTTTCACCCGCGTTTATGGGTACTGCACTGCCCACATGGGTCGTAGCGTGATGTTATATAGCCGATAGCCTTCCTTGATAAACAGGCTATCCAATAATAAAATAATTTTTCAATTTGAACCAGTAGTTCCTGAGATTAACGCGTTCAACCAAACAAACAAACTCTTCAGCTTTTTACTATTAGTATAGATATATATTAATAAGTTAATATATATCTAATTTATTAATACGTTTCAAATTGCAACAAAACGTCACATACACTAATTTAAAAAAGATATTGTACATAATTCTTTCTTTCTTTTCGTGTGGTTAGTGGCCAACCTGTTGTCAAGAGTCGTTCAAGCCCGTAGGCCTATGACATGGCTTAACGACTGCTGTCAATTTGGCAACAACCGGCACGGACTTTTTACGTGTCCCCCGAAGCACGGAGATGCTCAGATGAAATAGCATTCAGCGGTCACCCATCTATAGATTGACCGCACCCAATGTTGCTTAACCTCGCTAATCGTTTACCGATCAGTGAGTGCAACTGGCTATGAGCGCCTCTACATGCATTATTATTGTTCATAATAATGCATAACAATGCTAGGTTCTCTAATAATGATGTTGTATATAATGAAGGCTTATAGTAACCTAGGTTTTACCAGCGGCTTCGCTTACATGAATGTAGTTTAGTTTAGTAATAGTATTCTTTTCTGGATGAAGTGTACCCTGTGTTCTTTTCTGTTGCCCTGAAAACGTGTATGTAAAATTTCAAGATGATCCATCGTCTAGTTATGGCGTGAAAAAGTTAAAAACAAACGAATTCACACTCGCAATTATAACATTAGTTAGAATTAATGAATAATGCTTATTTTTTATTTAAGACTGCGCCGAGCGAAATGTGCCAAAACAGGCGGTCACAGTTAAGTTGATAAAATCAACACTTTTTGTTTAATACAAATATAAAATATACATTTACCATAACGATGAATATGTTTACAATTACTCCGTGTAAAAAACTTAAAATAATTAATATTTTCGTCTACAAAATTACGTAAATTTGCACGAAAAATGCAAAAACGTAAGCTCGTGTTAAGTGATTTTTAGATTATAACAGTAGAAATATATCCTATTTTACAGCTTAAACGAAACATAAATATTTATTTTACAATTTGTCCGTCCCAAATATTTAAGTTATTGGTTGACAATAAAGATACATATTTATCAAAAAAGCATTTGAAATCCTCCATACAATTCGACTATGGCGACCGCGCGTCGATTTGAATATCGAGCTCTGTCATTCAGTCCAACCGCGTCTTACGCTCGGCGCAGTCTTAACTATCCTTCGTATTAAGCCTTCAGTAAGATTCTTTTATGATTAAGACCGCAACACTTACGAACATCAAAGTGTATGTATTAGGATCTAGACCCTTAGTTCCCAAAGTGGTCCAGGTGGACCCCAGGGGTTCACGGGAGACTCGACGGGGGTCTACGTTGGCGTGTCAAAAAAATGGGAGTTCACAATTCTTAAGCGGGGGCCCACAAAAGTTTATTTGTTTTCGATAGTGAAGAAGTAAAATGTTGGCTTGACTTCACCTCTCAATGTAGGCAGATAATATTTTAAGAAGCTCAGCGACTGATACTTGCTTAAACGTCGATCGACGGATATTTTTAGGAATACTACTCGCGAAATAAAGGAAAATTTACAAAAAAAAACAAAATATTCAGCCCGAAGAGATTGATCAAATTTTTTATCTTTGGTCCGAATATACCGATTTTACTTTTCTAGCTGCAGGGGATCCAACGGAACCAGCAAAATTTTGAAAGTGGTCTATTACAAAAAAGTTTGGGGACTTCTGATTTAAACAGACGGACTGTATTTCAACTGCACTCCGACTGCAGATTTGCAGTTTGAATGCAGTTAGTACAA
The DNA here is from genome assembly GCA_963675205.1 of Catocala nupta. Lineage (NCBI taxonomy): Eukaryota > Metazoa > Arthropoda > Insecta > Lepidoptera > Erebidae > Catocala > Catocala nupta. The sequence continues at coordinate 19,392,348 of OY776104.1, forward strand.
CTGCAATAAAACTACAAACCAACCGTGCATCCCGATTAAATAATATCACCAAACAATACTTGTTTATCCGAACGAATATATTTATGGCAGGAACTCAACATAAGGTTATAAGTTTCGATATTCCATTATTGTGCGAATGGCCCAAGATATTGAGTCAAACCAAAATGGTCGGTCAAATTTGATGTTTTAACAATTATGTATCATATGCGGCTCGTATAAAGTTCATTATTGAAATGTGGATATGGCATCCGGTGACAAACATTGTACACTTATCGAATAAAGAATGTCAATGATAATAATGTTGGTGACGTCATAATTATGTGTCACGTTGATTACGTCACAAGTAGATAAAGACAATTATTAAAAATAAATCTATGCCACCTCTGACAACTTAATCCGTTAATTGCTAAAATGCCTGATACCTATAAGTGAAAAGCAATTATGTCTGAGCCTGTTTTCTACCATCCACACTCCGTTTTGGTAAATAATATAATTTACCCAAATCGGAATTCGAACCTCTAGACCGTACAAAAGCCGCATTTTTTTGTAACCTATATCGTATTATGATGTATAAACAATAATACTGTAAAGTTTCATCAAAATCCGTTCAGTACACTGATTACAGCAAATGTTTTGATAGAATAGATCATTCGACCCTAATCCATAAGCTAGCGGCAGTAGGCATACGGGGTGATCTGCTAAGATGGTTTACATCTTATATAACTAACAGATCTCAGGCTGTAGCGATGAATAACTACCTATCTAGTTGGGTTACGGTGCCCAGCGGTGTTCCCCAGGGCTCATTGTTGGGTCCCTTATTGTTTGTAATCTTTGTAAACGACATCGGCCAATGCTTCCATTCTTCTAAACTACTCTGTTTTGCTGACGATATGAAAATATTCGCTTCTATTTCCTCTCAAACAGACGCTCAGGCACTCCAGCTAGACCTATCACGCCTTGACGATTATTGCGCTAGAAATAAACTAGATCTCAATCCAACCAAGTGCTCCGTTGTCACCTTTACGAGAAAGAAGTGCATTGTATCCTTTAAATATACTCTGAAAGGACACACCCTGACAATATGTCATACTATTCGAGATCTCGGTATTTTGTATGATTCAAAGTTACTATTCGATGTACACATAGATTATATTGTAAAGAAGGCATCACAGGCATTAGGCTTTATAATGCGAGCGTCTTCCTGTTTCCGAGAAGCGAAAACATACAAAATACTATACTGCACGTACGTTAGAAGTATACTGGAGTATGGGTCGCAGATCTGGAATCCTAGGTATGACAAGTATATCAATAGAATAGAAAACGTACAGAGAAAGTTCTTAAAATATCTTTGCTATCGTATTAAACTTTATAATTATAAGTCAGATCAATACTTGAACGTATGCGCCAAATTCCATCTTCTACCTTTATATAAACGAAGGTATATTGCTGATATAACATACTTACAAAAAATTTTGTGTAATTCAATTAATAGCTCAGAACTGTTGTCTATGGTAGGTTTGAATGTACCAGCAAAATCGTCACGTCATCATACTCCACTACACCTACCACTCGTACATACAAACTACCGACAGGACAGCTTTATGTGGCGCGCAGGCAAGGCACTTAACGCAGCGAGTAAATTGCATGACTTCGACATCTTTGACGCGAGTCCGGCGACGATGAGACAGATGCTGAGTAGAGATTTTTTTATGAACTACGTAGATGTTTAGTTAGTTAATTTATTTTTATTTTATTGTAACTTTCAATACACATGGTTTATGTATAGCGAATTGTTTCTAACCGTGAGGACCTTTAATTGGCCAGATGCTACATATACCAATGTTATTATATTTAATAAGGCCGTTGGTCTTCTTATAAATTAAATAAATAAATAAGTAGTTTTTGAGTGAAAGAATAACAAACATCTATCCATCTATCCTCACAAATGTTCACATTTATAATAAATTAGTAGGATAAGATATATTCATTTATTAGCGCGGTCTTTTTCTATAAACTTTTATAACAATAATTATTATAATATACCGATGCAAATATAAAATATGCAAATTTCATAAATATATCTAATGATTATTTAGATTAGATAAAATTGCGATATGAATATTATATTTTGATATGCAAAGATATGATTATTTGATGCTAATTTGATAAGTGTAGCATAGTCTGGTGTTTACATATGGCAAATATTTTTTTAATACCTGCATTTACGACATTTATTCATAATGAAATTTACAAGTTATAATAATTATAATAATGTCCTCCTGTCCGAATTTCGATCACAGCGGCCAATCTTAACGGAGACTGGCCATCGGCGCAGGAGATATTATAGTGCACAAGCGTGTGCGCAAACACAAGTGCACTCTCTGTTCCCTAACTCTCATGATTCGATGGGACGGATAATCCGACACGACTGGAGAGAGATCAGGCGCAGGACCAACGGCTTTACCTGCTTTCCGAGGCACGGGGGTGTCTTACACCGCCAAATTCCTAACTACGGGCTCGTAATGAAATTTCTTAACAGAAAATTTCAATAACTTTTTGTTGGCCCGACCCGGGATTCGAACCCGAGACCTCATGCAAAGCAGTCGCATTCACTACCACTGCGCCACGGAGGCAGTTATAGTTTACAAGTAGGTAGGTATTGTAACCCAAAAGTCACAAATAATTAAATTATGTTCAGGTAATTTAAAATAACTACACTTTAAGACATTGAGACAACCAACATCTTAGTCTACCCGTTACCATGGCTGCTGAAAAGTAACCGATACGTCGGGGAAACGGTGAAATTAAATCTAAATAGTTTTATAATTGAAATATCATAAATAGAAGTAAACAGTAACTAGTAAAAGTGTTTAACAATAGTAGTTCAAAGTTTTAAAATTATGAAATAATAGTATTAAGTTTTATAGAAATAAAAACAACGCGATAAAATCCGTATTAAGCAGTTTAATTTCAATGTTTAACATTCGCGTAAACGTAATACAGTATAGTACACACGGCTACACATCAAGTTAGACACCCTATATACGCATAACAACGCTACATACAAAATAGAAAATTGTCGGAAAGGGACAGTCCATTGTAAGGATAGAGCGTAACAAAAATATAACGCACTCTCTCGCACGATTCGCAGCGTTCAACTTCTAATAGTTCAAAGGCCAAATAGTCCAGGTTGATGCGTCGCTGTGTGTACCTAATCTGACACAATCTTTCTATCGAGCGCTCTGTTGAATTATCCTGTGTGGAATTTAAACAACATATCATAGTTTGTGTTTGCATTACCGCAGATTGACTTTTGAGTATTTATAATAATAATAATAATAAGCTAGAGCTATATGCTTGGGGGTGGAAGTGTCATTTTCAAGAGCATAACTACGGGGAAACCCGCTCCGGGTCTCCGTTGTCACGAGACCCGTGATGGTGAAACCGGCGCCGCACCGCTCGACATCCCTAGCCACTTGCACCGGTGTTGCCCTCTGCTGCTGGCTTGTATGCCTATAGTGGCATTGCCATGCGTCTGCCCATTGCATTGATGCTATTAGAGTATTCAGGGCAGACGCCGTTTTTCATCCATAGTTAGCAATATACCGGTCCACCAAACACCCATACCTATAGCCCATATATTAGATTCCATACGTAGCAATAGTCCTACGCCTGCTGCGGCTAGTGCCGCTGTAGGTGTTCCATCACACCTTTGATTAAAACTCTCGAAGGGCCTCTTCACGTTGGACCCATGTCTCCGTGTAAGCCTCCCAAAGGGCCAGGTATTTTCTAATATAATATCTTAGAAAGTACTTGTGATAAGAGAAACATAATAATAATATTCTATCACATACACACAACGCCATCTAGTCCAAACTAAGCAGAGCTTATACTATGGGTACAAGACAATGGATAAACATACATATATAATAATTTTTTTGTAAATACATACATATTATACATAGAAACACCCAGACCAAGACAAAATCCATGTTCATGCACACAAATGTTTGACTTGTGCGGGAATCGAACCCGACCTCAGGCGTGGCAGTCAGTCATACTAACCACAACGCCATCGAGGCCGACATTTGAAACAGTAATAGAGGATATAATAAACGCTTTAGTGGTACATAGGTATAATGTGTATGAGTTCTTGACTTCGAGTCCGGCCAACCAAAAGTTGTTGGACTTTTCTGCTTAGATAACTTAATAGTAGCACGGAGTTAGGATGTTGGTGTTGTTAGATATTCGTGTAAACATTAGACAATATTAAAGAGTGAAAATGTTATCTCTGTCTTTTGGCGAGGTCAAATATAAGTGGCCATAAACAAGGCACCTTGCACAAGATACGAAAAGGACAGATGAAATTGGAAGACTTAACTGAAGATAACGTTCTTTGACCATAATACATTTACTTTAAGAATGTAATTTTTTAGGGTTCCGTACCTGAAAAGGAAAAAACGGAACCCTTATAGGATCACTTTGTTGTCCGTCTGTCTGTCTGTCAAGACCCTTTTTCTCAGAAACGCGTGGAGGTAGCAAGCTGAAATTCATATCAAATACTCAAGTCTACTTTGTGTGTGCACAGTGTACTCTGTCTTGGATATGTGTATGTGTGCTCACAAATATCCTTTCATCTTCTAGGTCTAGAACTAATATTGGACTTAATTCACCTATAAATAGAATGTGTAGTGATTTAAATGCTCACACAAAAAGTGTTTTCGATGCTGACATATTTCATGACACCGAAAATAAATTTAGAAATAGGTACCTGGAGTCACTAGGGATTACCGCTACATCATAGTTTTTTTAAGTAATTTTAAGCAATATTTATTGTTTTGATAATGTGCTTCTTATTTTTATTGTGTTATTTTTGTTTTTGTTTTTTGTATTTTATTTGAATTGTCAATTTAGCTTATGTTAAACTCTTCAATGTCGTTGTATTCTTTTTGTGTAAGCTGTGTTAGCCCGTAATTGGCATATGCATAGGACTGTGTATTGATATAATTACCTAATATATGTATATATGTATATGCTGTGGGATAACCTTTAATAAATAAATAAATAAATAAATAAATGTGTAAAAATCAAACTTCTAAACCAACGCAATCAAAAGATACAGCCGTTTATGCTGCAAATTTTCGACACTCGCAAGGGAATCAAAACCATACAGGATACTTGCTGTGAACTCAGAATCTTGAAATTTGGAACGAAGCAACGTCTTATAGCACAAATAAAGGAAAACTTGCGGAAAGTATAAATGTTTAGTTATTTAGCAATAAAAATAGCATAACTTTTACTTATATACCTGAGCAGCGATAGCTCAGTGAGGAGACCAACAGACTGCAATGCAGAGGGTCTCGGGTTCGAACCCACGTCGCGCACCTCTGGCTTTCAGAAGTTATATGACTTTTCGAAATTATGTGCGTATTGATTGACAATTATCGCCTGCTCCGTGCCTCGAAGAGCACGTTAAGCCGTCGTCGGTCCCGACTGCCATGGACATCTATGGCAGTCGTTATTGGGGAAGTCGACACAAAAGATCCCACTGGGTCGAAGTGTCGCCGGTCTGTACTGACTGGCCCCCACACAAGATAAGATAAGATAAGACTCTTATATACCTACAGGTTTGTACGGAACCCTCGGTGCGCGAGTCTGACTCGCACTTGGCCTGGTTTTTATTTAAATAAAACTACTTTATACGTATTCTGTCGCTTTATTTATTTCGAAACACTTTTATTTCATAAATTTAGCTAATACTGTTGTCGGGGCGACTCCCCGTGATGGCTGCTGAAAAGCAATTGATATGACGGAGAAAGTGTAAACTTAAATAACTTAAATAGTACTAAAGTCTAATAATATACGGATTTTATCGCGTTGTTTATTTAATACTGTATTACATAATTTTGAAATTGTTACACTACTACTAATATTGAATTTTACTAATTTTTAAGCTACTAAAATTTATAAAACTATTTATATTTCCTTGACTTTCCTGGTCGACCACGTTCTAAAACTGTAGCCAACATAAACACTACGTTATACTATTTTATGTATCATCAATAGTTTTTGTAGCGCACTCAATAAAATTACTTTTATAAGCTATATTTCGATAGCTTGGGTTACATTAATAATAGTAGTGTATAAGTAATAAAAAATGTTATAAATAAAATAAGCAGAGCGGCAAAAGCCGTATAAGGTAGTTTAATTTCAATGTTCCCTGCCCAGATCAAAGACATGTTAGCGAAAGGCCAGGTTAAAGTACTCTAAACCCGAGTCGGCATAAATCATTTAATGGTATAGGGCAACAGAGATGCTAGGATTACAGCAAGTCGAAATGCGTAGTCACAACAATTTCACTTAAGCAACTGATTTTAACACACTTTTATTAGCAAACATAAAAGTGTGTTAAAAGCAGTGACGTTAATGGCAATAGGCATGTTGACAGGGTTAAAAATAAGTGATTCGAATTAGTCCATCTTTTAGATTAGCAAAAAATATTGGAAACCTATTTTTTGTTTTAACAAAACATGAAATATTTACTAAGATATAACGCATTAAAGTTCGGGTGTGGGGGCTTGTGACGTCATTGTCCTATATAATTTGTACCGACAAGTGACGTAACACGAAATTTAAACCCGTTGTATCTTCGTTATTATTAGTTTGTGTGACAAAAGAAAAATACGTGTCCATAATTTTTTGCTAGTCTTAAAGACGGACCTAAATCTTTTTTAGTCAGCATGCCATGTTATAAATAATTTATTGACAGGTATTGGTGAAAATAGATAATAATATCAGCCCTCTACTAAATTGTCCCACTGCTGGGCACGGGCCTCTTCTCAGTGTGAGAAGGGTTAGGCCATAGTCCGACACGCACGCCCAGTGCGGATTGGTAGACTTTACATATCCTCAAGAACATTATAGAGAACTTTTAAACATGCAGGTTTCCTCACGATGTTTTCTTGCACAGTTAAAGTTAATTAACTATTTAATACGCTCATAACTTCGAAAAGTCAGAGATGCGCGCCTTGGGATCGAACTCGAGAACTTTGCGTGGCAGTCCAACGGTTTCTCACTAGGCTATTAATAGTCTTTATAAAAATAGGACAAAACACATTTTTTTACAATAAAATGAATTATTTTGTTAATCTACTTCTATTTTAAACTTATTGAAGAATATCTTTACTATTTAGTTTGGTTGTCTATTAAATTGTGTTTTTTAGTTTTTTAACTTTTATTTATTTTATCCTTGCTTTATACAGTCTCTACGGTTTCATCGACGTTTACGATCCGCTGAGCCAGCTCTCGTGGCTCATAGCGTGATGTTATATAACTTATGTTTCTTCTGGCTTAAGTAGCTTCCTAATAATGAAATATGTTTAAAATTTAGTTTGAAATTTATTGAGTAAATTCATTACTTTAAAAAATTGAGAATACGAATTTTTCATCTTTATAATATTACTATAGATATCCTTACTAATATTATAAATATAAATGTGTGTTTGTTTGTTATGCTTTTACGCCTTAACTAATCAACCGATCATCATGAAATTCCGCATACACGTTGTCAGAGGTACATCTAGCAAAAATGTACTCTTTGCGAGGAATTATTTTTTTCTGACAAAATCTACATGAACGCGAGAAAATCTAAGGGCAAAAGCTAGTAATAGATTATAATAAAGATTTAGTCACTATTCGTAGAAAGTATTTTTATATTAATTTGTTTTGACACTAGATGGCGCTAATCTTTTAATTAAACAAAACAGCAACTGCACAAAAATTTGATAAATAGCATAGATACTATCTAATCGGCGGTTTTATTTTTAATCCGGATAATTAAAGGCTTAATTTAAATTCTAATCAATTCTATTTGTCATAGTTTGATGTCTAGTCAACTATCCAGTCATTATAAACCAATGTGTATTTGATACAACATTTCATAGAAGTATGGTACACCCCTTGTATTAAGTAGCTTTCGACTACTTACGATCTCTACATCATTTAGGCAATATTTGATGTCATAACTATATGTATATTGGCGGAATGCGGATTACAATGCGTTATCAAGAGATAAGTACGCGGGGCCTGCGTATGCTCCACACTACAGTCCGCGGTGAACGGCGGTGGCAACATGACGCGGATGTATCACACCTTTACTAAACAACAATGGGAGGCTGTCCTTGGAGTGAGTTTTCCCCCACGAAAGAATGAAAGAGTTAACCAACATCCAGCTAATGTCATCCTTGTGTGTTTTCCAGCAAATGTCAGCGCAGCTGGGACGCGGGGAGCGCGGCGGTTCAGGCGGCGAACGAGACGACGCATCTTCAACCGGCTCTGAGCGCCTATACGAACAAGACATCGCGATACTGAACCGCTGCTTCGATGATATTGAAAAGTTCATCGCAAGGCTGCAGCATGCGGCGGCAGCGTCACGGGAATTAGAGAGACGAAGAAGATCGCGAGGTGGAAGCAAACGCGCAGCTGGCACTGGAGAAGGAATGCTCGCCATGCGTACACGACCACCACCAGAACGCGATTTCGTAGACGTCCTCCAGAAATTCAAGCTCTCGTTTAATCTATTGGCGAGGCTCCGCGCGCATATCCATGACCCTAATGCACCAGAGTTGGTGCATTTCCTCTTCACGCCTTTGGCGCTGATCGTGGACGCGGCACAGGATGCCGCTGATGGTAGACTACCTTCAAGAGTTGTGCAGCCGCTGCTGACGCGTGATGCGCTCAACCTGCTGGCTAACTGCGTCACCAGCAAGGAGACAGAGCTATGGCATTCACTCGGCGATGCTTGGCTCATACCCAGGTATTTCACAAATATATTGTTACCTCATTTTATAACCAATCATTCCAGTTTCATAATACAGGCAAAATTATGTGGCAGTTTCTGGCATGTTCTAGAAATATTATCCTGACTAAAGTTCAAAGGCCGTTTGAGTATATATTTGACTATGAGAATTTTTACATATTTGCGATGCGGAACTATATGACGCAAGGAGACGACGGCTACATGCGCAAATTATTCTCGCGCTCTACATGTCCGGTAATCATACGAGTTACCCGCGCGATGAAAGCAATCCACATATTCACGTCGATCCTAGACATGCCATTGCCTCAACTTGCATATGACCTTGTATCCTTTATAAGATTCTTCAATATGCTTCTTATAGGGTTTATTTGAGTTCATTTTATCGTTCTAAAAAATAGATATTTGCATACTATTATTATCTTTCGCTGCTGTAGCGGGCCACCGGCGGTCAGACACAACTGTTTTTCTATCATGTCTAGTATTTCACCAATTGATAGATTAATATACAATTTTGTTAGTTGACCGAACCAAAAAGCTTGGCCTCAGAGATGGCTATATCATGGCCGCACTATCAATATATATCTGCCCTTTATCAGGCACTTATCATTATCATTTCCATGAAAAACATCAATTTTAATCCTACCTTAACGTAAATTAGCTTGCTCAAAATAATCCGTCCACTGCTTCCATTTTGTGTACTGCATGGCTGTAGATAAACAATTTACGTCTTATTGATTCTATTATTGGCCGAGATAATACTTATGTCGACTTATTTGAATAATTCTGCTCATTTAATGACGCCAATACGGCAAGTACACTAATTACATAATCTATTGAGATGCAGTGGCACACCAGCGGCTATACGATAGGATACATTATGTCTGACATTGCAACCATTGACAGGTTAATTGAATTGAATAGACAGTGTATAAATATATATATCAACACTGTGCCTAAGAAATCTCCGAAATGCAGATCTCCGCCCGCTATTTTCCTTCACCGTTAAAGCGAGCGATAATTAACCATATAATACGCACGTAACTTCGAAAAGTCAGAGATGTGCGCCTAGGGATCGAGTTCGAGATATCTGCTTAGAAGTCCAACGCTCGCCCACTATCGCTGCCCATAAGTAAGAAGATACTACCAATCTTATCGTGTGGGGGCCAGTCAGTACAGACCGGCGACACTTCGACCCAGTGGGACCTTTTGTGTCGACTTCCCCAATAACGACTGCTATAGATGTTCATGGCAGCCGGGACCGATGGCTTAACGTGCTCTCCGAGGCACGGAGCAGGCGATAATTATTGTCAATCAATACGCACATAATTTCGGAGAGTCATATAACTTTCGAAAGTCAGAGGTGCGCGACGTGGGTTCGAAACCGAGACCCTCTGCATTACAATCTGTTGGTCTCCCCACTGAGCTATCGCTGCTCAGGCAATACCAAACATATATAAAAATAAATAAAAATAAGATGAATTAACACAAACATTCAAACGCTCGTCTCACAGTACTCGAATCATACGCTTTTTGAAAATAACTGATATAAAACGCCAGATTGGTCATAGCAACTCAATAACTACCCCAGTTTATGATATGATAATAATTAATGATACCTTCCGACCGATTTTGGTCACGGTGACTATTTCGTGTCCGTACAGTTGTCGTACGAACGTATGCCTTCAAGTTTAAGATACAGGAAACTTACAACAAAACTTGTGGTTATAAGATAGAAGGTACCTTGCAGTCCCCGAAAGCACCATTAAGTAGTCCTTAAAGGTGCTTATAGCGTTCTAGAGAGGTATTGTTCCCAAACCTTTGAAATTGTTTCTCATTGTAGCGAGTTGCCTCGTCCCCATGTGGCTATTAGTAGTGCGGAAGCTATCTTCTATTAAAAGAAAACAAGAAAGTTTTGACGCTAGGCTATAAGTGTGTTAAAATACCAAACTTGCTGATACTTTATGTTTTGAGGAACAATACTATTTGTCCTATTTGTGGTTGACTTAGACGTTGGAGTTAAAATAAAACACAACTTGTCGCCTGATCTAATGTAATAGAATTGTTCACATTTGCAAAGTTCACTGATCCTTATATACTAGCCGTGTGCAAACAACGGTAGCGACTTCTAATTCGACGCTTATGCCATCTATCGAGCCTATGTTCAACTATTAGCACATATTGCTTTGAACAGAGTGAGTGTGTAAGTGCTTCGGTGATATGTCGTACCGGTCGAAAACTGCCTGATTACTTGTATGCGTATCGTACTAATCAAGAATTGCCCACTTAGTGCAATGTCCATCTGAAAAATCGCATCGCACTAATATTCTCTAGACCAGTGGTCGGCAAGCCGCGCACGCTAGCAGCACGCGGCTCTTTCACTTCTCGGCTGCGGCTCTTTCACTAAATGTTTAGTGCAGGCACGGAATATTATTTATCTTGCCTTATAAATATGATACCAAATTTTATTAAATTTATTGTTCGACGTTACGACTTATTTGACAAAGGCAACCTCTAGCTTAAAAAAATGGCTCTTCGAATAGTTTACACTTGTGGATTGTCTATATTTGGCTCTTTTGGACGACAAGGTTGCCGACCACTGCCCTAGACAAATATAGTTATAATCAGTGATCGGAGTAGGTAGATTGAAATGGGGTCATTGATCCGAAACGTATATATTAATATGGACATTCCTCCGGAATTGGTGGATTATTAAAAAAAAACCGGAACTTATGTAGGAATTTTATTCTGCCAGAGTGGAAGGAGTCATTTGATGATTTGCCATCCTCAAAAAAAGGTAGGAGTTGTAATAAAATGAGCAATATTATTCTTTATTATTCTTCATATTTTTTTTAACGGCACACAGTCACGATTTGACAAAACCCAACGACCAATCAGAACAAAGGATCATGGGTGGTACAATAACCGGTTATCAGAACAATGCGTACGCCCGCCGACGACATGCCAGGTAGCTCACTCGTTTACTTCGGTTCGTAGAGTGCGCATCTTTGTTTGTTACTGTGTTGTGAAAACGTTACTTGACCCTGGCTTGTGTACATACTGACTTCTGGAATCTGCTCTAAACCACGATTTGGCTCGAATATACGGACTCAGATTTTTCACTATTGAATTGGATCTACATATTTAAACCAAGCTTTGGTAAGTAATATTTTACTAGTTACAAGGAGTATAAAGCTTGTTTGGATGTACTATAAGAATATTTTTAGTATTGTGTTTGTTCGCTTAACCTGCTGAACATACCATGAGTCTTAATATTGTTAAATCTTTAATAGAGTATGAACCAGTGAGCTTAGTGCGAAACAAAATTATGATATTCTAGTAATGTAGTCGCAATTGACTGCACGGTTGGCGTAGTGGTTTAGACGGCCGCCTCGCCGCTTGACACTGCGCCGTGTTGTGGGTTCGATCCCCACACGAGACAACACTTTGTGTGATTCATAAATTGTTGTTTCGAGTCTGGGTGTTCATTGTGTCCGTTAGTTGTATGTTTGTAAAGTCCCCCGCGACACAGGATTTAGTCCTAATGCGGGAGTTGTCTTTTTTAAAAAAAAAAAAAAAAAAAAAAAAATTCAGCTAACTCCACTATTAACCGACATTTTACTGGAATCCGTATATAATTTGAATGCCCTGTGTCCTCTTGCAATGTATTGGTAAAATAAATTACTATAGGCCTTATCTACTTCTCTACAAAATATTCTACGTAACAAGCCCTTTCATTTGATATATATATATATTGATGGAATTGTAAAAAAAAATAAATTGTCCGCCATCTTGTAGCGGCAGCCATTTTGGATTGACAGGAAGAGGGTGAAATTTCAATGACTAAATTTGATCCACGAAAAATAAAACAAACGGAGTAAGCTAAATAAACTAAATAAAATGTAATTTTTTCATGTCTTTGTTTTAGGTGATATATACGAGGTTCCATCTCTAAAACAAAGTTCAGATATGGCAAACGTCAAGGCTGAAACTGTAGAAAAATGGATATCCGGTCATCCCGAACTACTTTACGATCACGCTAGTGGTACAATATACTGTTCAAAATGTGAAAGCCATTTGAAAACCATAAATAAAGGAAACGTTAAAAGACATATCGAAGGAGCAGTACACCAGGGAAAGTTTAAGCGGCCCGAAGAGGAATTTTATTTCGATCTTATAAAATTTCTCATTTTGTGCAATATTCCGTGGTCTCAGATGAAAAATACTACTTTTCAAGATTTCTTTAAAAGATATATGTGTAGTACCTGTTGTTGTACGTGTACTAATCGTACTCTGCCAGATGAATCACAGTTACGGAAAGTTTACTTGGACAAGTTTTTTAAGAATAAAATCAATTCGATTCGGCAAAATTATAAAAATGAGAAACTATGGATATCATTAGATGAAACGACAGACTTTTTAGGTCGCTATATAGTCCATTTTTTAATAAAACCATTACATCCTAGCAATTTGACTAGACCTTATTTGGTAGCATGTAAAATGCTAACTGTAGTTAATGGACAAACAATCACGCAATTTGTGTTAGAATGTTTGGAAAACTTTTGGGAAGATTCTTTTGAATCGAAGGTAGGTAACATTCTTGTCCTCTGCACTGATAGCGTTGCATATATGCTGTCTGCAGGACGAAATTTAAAACAATACTTACCTGAAATGAAGCACGTAACATGTTTGGCGCACTCTCTTCATCGCGTATCTGAGCAAATTAGGTTAGAATATCACGATGTTAACATTTTAATAGCAAATGTTAAAAAGGTATTTTTGAAAGCCCCAAGTAGAATCAAAATTTTAAAAGAAAAATATCCAGATTTGCCGCTACCTCCCCAACCAGTTGTTACAAGATGGGGCACTTGGTTAGAGGCAGCATTTTATTACGCTCAAAACTTTGAAAAAATAAAAGAAGTATTATCTTGTTTAAGCAGCTCTGATGCGGTATCTATTCGAGAGGCAAAAAATATTATAGAAAAAGAAAATTTAAAAGAAGATTTAAATTACATTAAAGACAATTATTTTATAATTCATTTGTCTTTAAAAGAATTGCAAAAGCATAATTTATCGTTGACAGATTCACTTTTAGCATTTGACAACGTCAGAGATGCTATAAATCAGTGCAATTCAGAAAATATAAAAAATAAAATAGAACGTGTTATGGAACGAAACCCAGATTTAGACACACTTAGAGAATATAGTGAGGCCATTGAAAAAAATGAAGCACATAATTTAATACCTTTTTTAAAATTTGCTCCTTTGACATCGTCAGATGTAGAACGGTCTTTTTCCATTTATAAATGGACTTTAGATGTTAAAAGAAATAGGTTGAAAATAGAAAATATAGAGAAACTCATAGTTATATATTTTAATTGTAAAGATCAGGATTACCAGGATGCTGACATTGTAATCGATGAAGATTAAAAATGTGAATAAATGTAAAATGTACATATTTAACAATAAACAATCTTGATTTTTATCTTTTTTCTTTATTCTACCCCTTTTTTTTGGTCCTAAAATCTGACTAAAATCAACCTGTTCCTTCGTATGCCCTTTACGTTTCAGAGTCGTGGTGCATCCTTAGAACAGTCTCACGACCCCAGCAGGCATTGGCCCTCTATGGGGCCCCGTCATTTATTCTACCCTTAATGCAAATTACCATGACCCCTATGAAAATATTTAAATTTAAGTGCAACAATTTATGTCTATCTATAAAAGTTCTAGCCATAAAAGGCTAAAAATAAAAATTAAAGCTTCGATCGGAATTCGATTGTTTTTATTATTCAACAGATAAATAATGAATTAATTTAGTTTTGATACCTTCCTTTAAATTTTGAATTGAGTAGGAATAATATCACTACCAACATTAACAATATTTAATTGAATCCGGAAATACCGGAATTACTTTCCGGGAAAATGGCTTATCCATGTTATTCTTTCTGTGTGCATTTATGATACAAGTACCAAAAATCAATCTACCTACTCCGATCACTGGTTATAATACATATTTAGGCGTAATAGGGGTCTACGTACCCGTTCGGGTATAAATACTATATGCATTCACATAAAAACCAATAACACTCTGTCCGTTTTTTTAACAGGGAGCAATGGAAGACTGCGATTCCACCATACCAGCCTGTGTTCATGGATGGATGGAGCCCTGACTACCAAGTGGACGACCAGCCACTAAGAAGGTACTATTATTTGTTCAAATATTAATATCAAAGGTGCTTTCTGTATTGTTTCTGACTGTTTATATCACCAAATATCAGTATGGTATTTTTAGTGCCACCTTCATCAAAACCAAACGTACCACAGCCTCTTGACTAACTGTAGCCTAGGAGTGCTTACGAATTAAGGGTATCTCATTTGTGCGTGTGACCTTTCAAAAAGAAGCGGCTACACTAAGCGTTGGAACACAGTCTGAAAGCTCCAATTTTAGCAAAATCCTCGATCTATTTCTACTTAAATTCGGCTGTGTTCAATACGTTTAAAACTTTTAAAGGTTGTTCTTATTTTGGGTATTGATTTATAAATGTTTAATATTGTTATTTAAATACTATTTGAATGCATGGAAAGGTAGTACCAACCTGAAAGAAAATTGTGTGATCCAAAAGTTGTTCTTGCCGATATTGAGTTTCTTTTATGTTTGATGTATTAATATTTTCAATGTTTCTGTTTACTCGCGGCGAATAGGAATTACTAATAGTTAGGCAGCTTTCTCTACAAAAATAGTTTATAAAGCTAAATTATAGTGTAGTAGTTTAGTTAGAAAGTGCAACATCTTCTTAGTAGTTCTGAAATAATGTTGTTTGGTAGTTCTTACCCGTTTGTAATTTGAAACAGTAATGTACAATTTATACTTAATATTCGTTAATAATAAGAACATTCAATAATGCCATGCCATTGTCGTTACAAAACATAAAACAAACACAAGGTATACCCAAACTTAATCATATTATTATCAAGGACCGAATAATTTAGAAAAAAGATAAAATTAAAAATAAATAATAGTTAAAAAAAAAACTAAAATAACACGCTTTATTAAAAAAGCAAACTAAAATATAGAAAATAATTTAATAATTTTGATGTAAAAAAGCGTGGGTAAGATATTTTGATAACCCACTCACGATTTTTTACATAAAAATTATTAAATTATTTTCTACTTCTTAGTTTGCTTTTTTAATAAAGCGTGTTTTTTTGTATTTAAACTATTATTAAGAAGTATTTTCATCTTACAGAAACAATTTTGTGTTGTATTTTGGTAGGTAGGGTTTCCAGACTTCTTTAGAAGTAAGTTTATGCCGTTAAAGCACCATCCATCGTACTAAGTAGGCATTTTAGAAGGTCTAAACCTACCGGTTAAAGACTTATACGTAAGTCCAAACTAAGGCAGCCAGATACAAAAAAAAAAAATTAATATGTCTGGTGGTATTTCAAAAACTGACAGGTAAAAGAAGAGTTTGATTGTAAGAAGACGGACTTAACTTACTGGTTTTTGTTTTTGCGTTTTTAAATTGTCGACAAGTCGCGAGCTGACCTTCATACGTCGAAGTTCAGGTGTTAGTCTGATATTTACAATTGGTTGATGCCGAAGAAACTTTGCAATATAATTATATAAACCTTCGTATATAGAAATACAACAATTTATAAACATTCAAGCCATTCGATGAACTATTTTACGAGCTTTGCGTCCACAAATATACGGCATCTGAATTATTAAATATAAAGAAGATGGTAACTGTTTACCATCAAGAGAACCGTGTATTGATTTGACACTTTGTTGTATAAAAATGGCACTGGCTTTTACAAAGGCTACAAGTTAGGCTCTAGACTCAACCTTCGCCTTTTCATAGGTGGTACTCGCCGATCATGGTGCTTCTTTTCATAGGTGGTACTCGCCGATCTTTGCGATGCTTTCATTTTCCGTGGCAACCTAGCTAACAGTTCATTTAAGCCAGTTGTAATTACGTCACAAAAACAGATGACTGTAAGATAAATTGTTGGTTAATCTGAATATTACAAATATTCTTATGTGTTTTGTTGTCTATATGTATACGTTTAGTACAGATATCTATTTTTATGTTGTATTTGTCAATGTTATGTTTCATATACAAAATGTCAATTAGTTTCATTTCTATTGATTCTTTCATTTTATCTACAACGTGTGTCTTAAATATGTGGTCGTGTAGAATGGTCGTAATACATCTATATCTATACTAATATTATAAAGAGAAAATACTAGATTTTTTGTTTGTTTGTTTGTAATGATTTAACTCAAAAACTACTAAACCGATTTAAACATTTCTTTCTCTATTAGAAAGCTACTTTTTTCAGACGTAACATAGGCATATATCGCGCACGCTACGAACCACAAGAGCAGAGTAGTAATCATTAACGTGGGCAAAACCGGTTGCTAGTATTTGATAATCCTTGCTAGCTGAACGAATATTAATAAAAATATGTATATTGATTATTTAACATATTTTTGATATAATTATAACGTTTTGGAGTTAAGTAACTAAAGAAATATAATTAAAAAGTGATATCAAATTAGATTTTATTTAAAAAAAAAGTATCTTCTTTATACGATCGGAGATGAAATTCTTATGACATTAATCTTTAGTTGTTATATAAACTTCTGCAATATCTGTAATTATATTTGCTAGTTTCTACACGTGACTTTACCTGCTTGAATACTGTGGGAAGTTAGACTGGAATAAGTCTATGACCTATCGTCCTACCTGCGTGCCAAATTGTATTGAAATCCGCACATCAGTTAACCTATGATAAATGCACTTTAAGTTTCTTCATATTTCTTTTTTATAATAAATTCATAGTTAACCTAATTAGTCTATTATTATTTAATTTATTAAAGACAGATGTAATTTTTAAAGAATTCTTTTATTATTTAGATCAATACTACGACCTTTGTATATGACTACGCATTTTTGTTACACGTTGAATGTATGTATTTCTTTGTTTGTGTGAAATCAATGTTAATATCATTGTGTGTTGTGTCAATGTATTATATGTGTCTGGGTGTGTGTGTGTGCCTCGTAGATCATCGCCACGACGTAGTTCGACGGGGCGTGGCGGGGCGGAAGGAACGGGGGGTGAACGCTACGAGCGCTACGAACGCGACGAGCCAGACCTCTACGCAGAACAGTACGCCCCATACCCAACCCATCCCAGGTGACGTCATACTTGTGATTGCTTCTACGCTTGCTTGCTTCTACGCTTGTTTGCTTGTTTTGCAGATATTGACGTGTAATGTCTGAGTCACTGGAGTCAGACGACAATAGAGCTTGTCTATACAAACATGATTTATTGCCTCTATTTCCGAAGAGTTAGTCAAAATGTACTACATCCCAATTTGATCACTTGTTACTGGATTATATATATAATATATTCTACCACATACACACAACAGCATCTAGCCCAAACTAAGCAGAGCTTGTACTATGGATACTACACAATGAATAAACATACATATATACTTTTTTTGTAAATACATACATATTATACATAGAAACACCCAGACCAAGACAAACATCCATGTTCATGTACACAAATGTTTGACTTGTGCGGGAATCGAACCCGCGACCTCAGGCGTGGCAGCCGGTTACACTAACCACTACGCTATTGAGGCCAGGGGGATCCATGTATTAGGGGGCGAGTCTATTGCCAACTATCTACTATAGTTCCTTGCTGCCTCTGAGAATTAATTGACAGAAAAACCGAAGGGTCCTTTAAGCGGGGCGTGAAGAAGCACCTTCCCAGGCCGTCAAAGTAGAGACCTCAACATCGCCTCGGCTGCTATGAGGACGATGTGGAGGCCACTGCTCTTAGACCACACGACTGCTTACCATCAGGCGGAGTGTGGTCATTTTGACGAGCAAAATAAAAAAAAAAAAAAAAAAAAAAAAAAGATACTAACACTTTGCCAGGAAATTGAACTCGAGACCCTTTACGAAAGGTTACGGTTATGCTGCATGTGCAAAGGATTGTTAGACGTGTCTATTAAAGAATTTTCAGTAGTAGCACGGAGTTTGAAATTGTACTCGGTAAACGGCAAAAGGTTGCCATATATTGCGTAGGATCTGAAATATTGTTGGTGTATTGTGAATGTAAGACACCTTTATTTATAATCCTTCGGGGATAGGTATGAGATTATGTATGTATAAAGCCAACCGGGGCTGGAGATGAACATATTCGGATTTGGTCTTTATAATAATATTTTTATATCCCAAATAGCCATAATACAATCATATAAATACAATAAAACAATTTTTGTACTGAACTGTTGCCTTGCATTCTGGTACTCAAGATAAGATTAAACTTGTGTTATGGATACCAGACCATCCGATCAGATCCTTGACCATACATAGTAGATATCACGTTGTTTTGTCAACAACGTGGTATTTAATATATATGGTATACAGTTTGCTTAACTGTTTAAGCAAACTGTATTCGAACTTCATTCGAATACAAATAAGCGCATTTTTATTCGAGTGTTTATTCGAATGTTTATTCGAGACAAAACTAGCGTGTTCAAATAATTATATTATTTGTCCTGTTTATGAATTGTTGCACTACTAGACTATGGCCTACTCTCAGTGTGGTTTCGCAGTCACAGTCCACCACCGTTGGCTCAATGTGGATTGGTAGACTTCACATATCTTCGAGAACTTCATGTAGAGTCCTCAGACATGCAGGTCGTCACCGTTGAGTCGAGCAGTAATTAACTATTCAATATGCATCTAATTTTAAAACGACATCGACGCGTGACTTAGCGTCGATCTCGAAGCATCTGCTTTGCGGTCCAATAGTCTTTTACTGGTTAACGCTACTGAAATATTCTGTACTAATTGATTATGATGTGGTTTTTCAGGAATATGAGGGCGATGGGTCGCGAGGACTCTGGATCTGCGGCGTCTTCACCTGATCGCGAACAGGGGTACCGCGCTGATAGAGATGATGGTGAGTTTCCTACTTCTTTATTTAACCTTGCTGTCTAATTTTTTTCTAGATACTAATAGTCATGTTAGTAGTAGTTCATTTGGACCCACGTTAGCCACTTTAATGGCCAGATATTTTACTAACGGTGTGAGTAGTGGGTATGACTGCTGTACATAAGGTTTTGGGTTCAAAGCCTGCTAAATTTGCTAGGTTGTTCTGTCGAGAAATTTTGTATAGAAGCCTGGAGATAGGAAGATAGGTTGTAAGCAGAAACTCGACGAAACAAATAGCGTAGTGGCTTAAATGGTCACTTTGCCACTGCTGTTGTTCTGGGTATTGTAGGATTGATCCCCACATGGGTCATTAATTAGTGTGATACACAAATGCTTGTTTCGAAGCTGAGTGTGCGTTGTTTAAATGTTTATAAAATCCCCTGCGACCCAGAAATAACATCTAGTGCGGCATGTCTAAAAAAACCACTCATGAAAAGAGTAACCAAAATAAAATCAATATAAAAATATTTTAATATATATAATATAATATTTTTATACTTTTAATCAGTTTGATCACAAAGTATACCACGCCATATTCAGCAATAGAAACAATGAGGAGAACGACCAAGAAACTGACGGCCACTCGTTTTAATTGGTAATTTAAAATGCTGCTTATGCTTACTATATCGGTATGGGGCGCAATCATTATACTATGAGTAATCATAATGAATCACCTCTTTAATATGTTTGTAGATGATTTGGGAGAAGCATGGGCACGAGGAGTTGCAGCCCGCGGAGGACGTGTAGTCCGTGTGACGTACCCACGCACAGCAAACAACGACAAAGAACTCACTGTCGTACGCGGAGAGTATCTGGAGGTAAGCAGAGTAGCATCATTCTATACTTGTATAACCAGAAAAAGTAAGCACCATACAGGTTATTGCCGTCTTCAGACACAGTTCCTGAATCCGTGACGCGCATAGCAGCATCATTCTAAAAGTAAAATTCTTAAATCTTTTCTGTAACAAACGGTGACTTTTAGTGTAGTAATCTTGTATATCATTTGTTTTTATTTTTAAATTTATCATGTACCATTTTTTTTAATTCTTGTGTTAGTTATTTGAAAGTTTAAGCTAATGTAAACTTACACGTATGTACTATATATTGCAAATGTTATGTACAAATGTAACTGAATGTCAGATTTATTCATTGTGTACTATTAAGACTGTAATTAGGTATATGCTAATCTGTTATCTGTTTTTGTAACTACTGAATAAAATAGAATAAAATAATATACAAGTGGTATAACATACAAAAGGAGGCAAGTCTCTTCTGAGATTTTGTGGCTCAATACCGCCTGTGAGTACGTTGAGATATGTCGCGCTTTTTGATCCCATTTGTTCCCTGAGGGGAATGATAGACGGACATGAATAACGCAATATCTTTTCACCAATCATATTTCATTTTCATGTCGGTGATGACCTTTTGCTGTGTCTACTGTGCAATAGGCAGCAAAAGCTAAGCCTGGATATCTTTCCAGATAGCAGGACTCTATAATACTATCGAGAATTTCATAACTTTATATTCTCTTCTTCATCCCCGAAGGTGTAGGCAGAGACTACACTTACACTTTCATTACAGACAACATAAATATTATATTGTCTTCTGTTTACGCGAATGTTATTCATTGAAATTAAACTACTATATACGGATTTTATCGCGTTGTTTATTTAACACTGTATTACATAATTTTGAAACTATTACACTACTACTACAATTGAATTTTACTAATTTATAAGCTAATAAAATTATTTAAACTATTTAAACTGTTTATATTTAGGTTTACACTTTCCCCGACGTTTCGGTTGCTTTTCAGCAGCCATGGCCCCGTGACCATGGCTGGTAAAATTCAATAGTAGTAGTAGTGTAATAGTTTCAAAATTATGTAATACAGTGTTAAATAAACAACGCGATAAAAACCGTATATAGTAGTTTAATATCAACATAAATATTATTTATATACACCAAAAAATTAAAATCTCTAAAACACTTTGCCCAGGAATCAAACCCAAGGCGTCATGCAAAGCTATCGCAATCACAACTACCACCATATGTATCTTTATATAGTAATCATGTGTATGTACCAGGTGTTGGATGACTCACGCAAGTGGTGGAAGGCGCGCAACCGGCGCGGCATCACTGCGCATGTGCCGCACACCATTGTGGCGCCTGCGCTATCGCCACCGTCCTCACCACATTTATACCCCAACCCCATTTACACGCACTACCAGGTATGTGTTGCTAGAACTAGTTGACTATGCTGAGTGTTGTCGATTCGATTTCCACACGGAATAAACATTTGTATGATGCACAAATGGTGGTTTCGAGTCTGGACGTCCTTTCGGTTTGACTATTTGTTAAGAGTTCCGCGTTGTAGGAGGTATACCTGGTGCGAGAATTGTCTTTTACTTTAAGACTTTAAAGAATAATAAAGAGTAAAAAATATTTAGGTTACTTTATGGATTTTTAAAATTTGAAATTTTCCATATTTAGATTAACGTTACCTACTTAATTATGTGAACGGATTTAGATGAAAACTAACACGCATAATGATAAATCGTTTTCATCGAGAAACACAATGTTAATAAAAATACACAGTGTACACAGATAACGTCTTGACTTCATGGATAGTTTAGTGGTTTAACCACTGCACCAAGTCTTGTGGGTTCGAATTTCACACGCAATAAAACTTTGTGTGATCTACAAATTTTTGTAGCCTCGACGTTCTTTGTGTCCGTTATTTGAATGTTTGTAAAGTCGCCCTCGATGCAGGAATTATTCTTAGCGTGGGCGACATCTTTATTTAAACAAACAACATACAGTGAGAGACAAAATAAAGTGAAATGAAAATGAAATCAAAAGCTAAAGGCTCACGACGTGACCAAAATAGGATCGGTCGTATTTTGGTGTCTTTAGCCTTTAACGGCAGAATGCCTGACGTTGGTTTTTATTTAGGGCCTAAGTGAGTAATTTTTTGTTTATCCATGTGCAGGAGAGCGGTGCTGGCGGACGCGGCTCAGGTGGCAGCAGTCCCACTGGTGCGGCTGGTAGGGCGGGCGGTGGTCAAGGGGCGGGCGGAGCGGGGGCCCCGGGTGGCGCCGGCGCTGACTGGGTTCGGCGCGAGCGCCTCGGCAAAAAGGGCGAGTTCCGCTACTTCTAGCCGGCGCGCCAACCTAGAGTACCAAAGTGTCGACAGTACCGGCGCCTCCGCAACCCCTGCGCTTGTGTGTG
Organism: Catocala nupta; assembly: GCA_963675205.1. Lineage (NCBI taxonomy): Eukaryota > Metazoa > Arthropoda > Insecta > Lepidoptera > Erebidae > Catocala > Catocala nupta. The sequence continues at coordinate 19,415,415 of OY776104.1, forward strand.
TGCGTGTATGTGCTCGTGTGGAGGCGCGGGGCGCTCCTCCCGCGCTTCTCAACACCGCTTCAGTCATCGTCCGTATTCGTTTGCACAACGCCCCAATCCAGATATATAAAGGTCGCGCGAGCCATTAAGTGTCGCTCTAGACGTTCGTGTATATAGCATGCGTTGAGACTTTTATTCGCGACACGCGCTACATATCATACAAGTCTGATTTAAATTATTTACTTTGTAAATGTATCCGTATCGTACAATATGGTGGAGTGGCTTGCGTCGATGTCTGCGACGCGCCGCGCCTCCAATCATATACGTAGCGATGAGACCAGGCGCGCTCATAGTATCCATATATGTATTTTAAATTATTAGATTGTGAGTAGAATCGCAAATATATTAAAATATAATAAATTATCTATGTCTAGATATGAGAATGTAAAAAGATAAGGTTATATTTTCATATTGTTAATATATTGTGAGTGGTTTGGCAATGTCCGTTCCGCCGAGATAATGCTCCATATCTGTATTTACTATACTATTAAATTCAATTTTTTATTCAAACGTGGTGTTGGTCTGTTTGTCTAATCCTCAACCTTTCTCCTCCCCGCTATCTGTGCAATTAGTATTGAAACGATTAGTTATCAAATTAATGATGGCGCCGATAAGGCACCACATTCAGATTATCGTAGATAATAATCTTTGCAATATGATAAAATAGTAATACGTGATGCAATATCCAATATCACCAGTCTATGACTGCTGTGTACGTGTAACATCGTTGTGTTTGTGTGCTTCGCTTATTCATATATGTTGTGTTTGTGTGTGTGTTACTATGTTACGGTAAGTGTGCTAATATTTTTTGTATTTTTGTGTTGAATTTATACCTGGAATATTATATTTACCAATATTTGTTACTTAAGTGAAAGATGGGCGCCTTCAGTATAACATAATTTGTTCTTAAGTTCACAGTCTCCTGTATAAAATTCATGATCGCTTAAATCATATAAAGTATTTCTAGTTACAGTCTTAACTCCAGTTTTTAATATTATCATAGGTATTAAAGGCAAGATTTTTACTGCAGCCTATCTTATAAGTTAAATTTGAATTAGCGAAAATAAGTGTGTAATTTTTGCGCATAGTTTTGGATAAATCCTAAGATATAATTCATTTATAACTTTCAAATAACAAGTAGATCATAATTAAAGTAATGATTAGGAATATAACACAGCAGCTATGGTCACGGGGAGACCATGGCTGCTAAAAAGCAACCGAAACGTCGGGGAAAGTATAAACCTAAATATAAATAGTTTTAATAGTTTAAATAATTTTATTAGCTTATAAATTAGTAAAATTCAATAGTAGTAGTAGTGTAACAGTTTCAAAATTATGTAAACAACGCGATTAAATCCGTATAAGTGAGTTTAATTTCAAAAAAAGGCTATCACCGAATTATAAAAATGCAAAAACTCTATTGAATTTTACTAATTTTAAGCTAATAAAATTATTAAAACTATGAAAACTACTCGTATTTATATTTAGGTTTACACTTTCCCCGACGTTTCGGTTGCTTTTTAGCAGCCATGGTCACGGGGAGACTTCGGTAACCTTGTTATCTAACCATACGTTGATGAGAATCTTTTTGCTCTTATTCATACGTCCAGTGAAATTAAAAGCATCAAATTTGATTTTGGATTATGACTCCAACCAGAGTCATGGACATATGAGTTTGGTACAAAAGTGACTCTTTTGGAGTCATAGGACAGGGAACGTGTTAAAAAGAAAAAGAAAATAGTAGCAAGGTATGGGCAATATATCCTATAAAAGATTGGGCCAAACAGTTGTATAATGTGCTTCTGCGGTGAGTCGGACTTCCAGACTTTCTAGGCCCTATTTCCCTTTAACCACCATATTAAAAAAGTTTAAGCGTCCTCTTGGCGCTTATGCATCTATGCGGTACATATGGCGCGTAACGGGACCTCTTCAAGAAGCCTACAATTAGAAAAGCTACGCTGGCAGAAGTATTTAAATTGGCCCTTTCGCAAACAGCAATACCTAAATGTCAAGTGAGCGGTGTTGACTGCCTCGATAGCAGATATGCATGAGGTCTCGGGTTCAAATGCCAGGTCAGGCAAATAGTTATTGGATTCTATTAAGAAATTCTCAATAGCAGCTCGGAGATAGGCGGTTACCGGTGTTGAATATCCCTGGACGTCCGAAAGCACGTAAAGCCGTTGGTCTTGCGCCTGATCAGTCTCCGGTCGTGTAGGATTGCTGTCCCATTATGAGAGTTAGAGAATAGAGAGTGCACTTGTGATTGTGTAAAAACTTGTGCACTATAATATCTCCTGCGCAGATGACCAGTGTCCGTTTAAGTTGGTCACCGTGATTTAAATTCGTTGTGGAGGATCTTATTGCAAGTTATAGTAGACTACGGATTCTGCTTATTATAAGGCGAAGAGAAAATAACTTAAATTTTTTATTGTTATATTAATTTTATAGTTATTTTCTCTTTTCGCTTGGAATAAGGTATTGCAAAGGAGCTGATATTAATCAGCTCCATATTAAACTGTCCCATTGCTCGGCACGGGCTCAGCAGTGGGACAGTTTAATACTAAGAAGAGGCCCGTGCCTTTTCTCAGTGTGAGAAGGGTACGGCCATAGTCCACCACCCTGACCCAGTGCAGGTTGGCATACTTCACGTATCTTTGAGAACATTATGGGGAACTCTCAGACATGCATGCATGTCATTCAGAATGACGGAAGCATCCGATATGATTACACTTGTGTATGTGTGCGTTACAGAGAAACAGGCTGCAGCCCCTCCCCCGCCACCGCCGCCACCACCCCCTCCGCCGCCTATCACTCCACCTCCAGTACGCACCGACACTATGAAATGTAAGTGTTTTGCTCTATCTACACACTAACAACTGTTATGAAAGAAATGGTTCGGTTAACTAAAAGTCTGAGCCATGGGTTCTAATCCCTAAAAGGCAAACATTTGTAAAACGCACAAATATAAATTTGTTCTCAGTAAAATCATCTTTATGTCCGTTGTTTTAATTTTAGTAAAAGTTGTTCCACGGTGCAAAGAAAAATTTTCATGGTCCTATGAACCTAATAGTTAAAGGGAATTAAGGATTTCTGCCTTGCAACAGTTGTGATCTGTACCTAGAGGCAATCGTCAGTTTTGAAACGTAATTAAATTATATGTACTTTATTTTAAAAATGTTTTAATACACTCTATAGATTTTGGTAAAAGTGTATCATAGATGACAATAATTATATTCTAGACCGGTTTCTGTGTATATATTGGGTCGGAAGTGTTTGCCTCTTTCCGAAAATATGGTAGGACCTACTGCTTAATCTTGAGAGCACTACAAGTCGTGTACTAACCAAATTATTATCTGCAGCCACAAAGTCAATGAACAGTAATACTGGTGACCTCAACGAAGAACTGAAGATGGTACTGCCTCAGATCACGCAACGCAGAAACAAACTGCTGGACATCAAGAAGACACCCGATATATTCATTGACCAGGTCATTGCGTGAATTATTTTACCTAAGGGACAAAATATATCAGACCATTTTCAAAACTGGAAAAGCCCACCGTTACCAATTGACAGCACCGTAGTGGCTTAAATACTTGCTTCGTCAGTGCCGCCACTCCATGTTGCGGGTTCGATACCCACTCGAGACAAAAAAACTGTGTGTACAAATATAGTCGTTCCGAGTCTAAAAGACAACCTTATTTGTGCCCGTTATTATAATGAGTGTAAAGTCGCCCGTGTCATAGAAATTGTTCTTATTATGACAGATATATATTTTTTATCAAAATAATCCAAAACAAAGGATTTTTATCGCCTTCATCGCATAAAAAACCTAAATATTTTCTATTATGGCTTTAGTCAAACAATGACTATGTCACCCCATAATACGAAAGCTAACAAATATATTAAAAAATGACTAGGGACTCACTTTACTAAAATAAAACTTATAGGGTCAATTGTTCCTCTTATAAGGCAGAGTATGACATATATCTTGAATACCTTCTTGGCCTCATTTAATAGGGTTCAGGAATTTTGACATTTCTTCAAAATTCAGCTTTATAAAAGACGACTCGTCTCCCACGGCTACAATCACGTTTATGACTACTGCTTTGCTCCCGTGGCTGATAGCGTGATGTTTATAGCCTATGCTATTTTTGGATAAAGTATCTTTCTAACGGTGAAAGAATTATTAAAATCGGTTTCGTATTTTCAGAGTTTATGGATTACAAACAAATAATTTCTTCTATTTAAATTAATTAAAACAATTTGATCCAAGTTTACACTTGCCCCGGCGTTGGCTGGCTGCTGAAAAGCAACTCAAATAGAAGAAAACAGTTACTAGTAACAACGTTAAACAGTAGAGTTTAAAATTATGTAATAGTAGAGTTTTAAAATATAAAAAAATATAATAATTTACATTCATCATTTTCTTTTATATATCCGTGCTGACATTAACAATTAATTTAACTGATGACATAACATAATACGAATTAGTGAAATTGTATATTACTCCTATAATAATATGTTATTTTTGTATTTCATTTTAAGTAATTGTATGTTTTTAATATTATGTGTATATGTGCACATTTAGTATGTGAGTTTAAAATTCTACATAAAGTATTTTTGGATTGAATAAATGACAAATGACTAATAACTTATATAATCCATATTAAATAGTTAAATTTTAATGTATAACATTCGCGTAAACACAAGACAATATTACCTATATCAATTATTCCTCTTTAAAATATTGGTATTAATGTATCTATACTAATATATATTTTAAGGCGAAAAGATTAGATTTTTGTTTGTTAGGATTTAACTCAAATACTACTCAACCGTTAAAAAAAATATTTTAATATTAGAAAGCTATATTATCACGGAGTAACATAGGCTATATTTTACGCAAGCGAAGCCGCGAGCATAAGATAGTCACTAATAAAAATAATTATCGTATTGTAGAAGTCGAATCCTGATGAGGTGATGGAGTGGCTAGAGGCCAAAGGTTTCAGTCCATCTGCGCAGAAGGCACTGCGCATGCCTGGCTATCAATTGTTCGGGTTGTCGCGCAATCAGTTGGAGCGAGCGCTCGGTGCTGATGAAGGAAAGCGCCTCTATAGCCAGATCCTCGTCCAGCGAAACGTGTCCGGGGTGAGTCGTCATCGTCTCTTCGTTAATCACCACGGTGAGGTCGCAAATACGCATAACCATACACATACACACCACATAACACCCATAAAATATCCTCCAGACCGAATATCAGCCACAGCAGCCAATCATAACCAAGACTGGTCATCTGGGTAAGAGGTATTATAGTGCACAAGTGTGTGCGCAAACACAAGGACACTCTCTGTTCCCTAACACTCATGATCCGATGGGACGGTAATCCAACACGACACAACGGCTTTACGTGCTTTCCGAGGCACGGGGGAGTCTAATACCGTCAACTTCCTAACTCCGGGCTGCCATTTTATTGGCCCGACCCGGGGTTCGGATCCGGAACCTCACGCTCATCAGTCGCATTCACTACCGCTGCGCCACATGCACATTCATGTTTACCATGCATGCCCAAAACACCATCATACCTATTTGTAAACTACTTAATTTGATTTTCCTCCCTCTACAGAAACCATATGACGCAACATGACCTGGATGTTTAAAAAAATATTTTTAACTAGAAAATATTTAGAGCTCATATCTATATATTAATACGTAAAGCAAAAACTTTGTAGGTACCCCTTTTTACGAAAATTGCGCGGACGGAGGAGTATGAAATTTGGCACAGTTAAAGTTTATATGGAAAAGGAGAGGCGAATCCTAAAATTTATATAAAATACTCATTAGAAATATATTAAATTAATGATAAAAACTACACCATGCATTTTACACACGCAGTCGAATCGAGTTCGTAGTATTTCGGAATTGTTCGGCTGATGTTACTATGGTTACATATATCAATATATAATTACTTAATTATATCAGCAATATCTTACAGGCAACCTTTAGGTGGATTGGAATGATATATGTACTATTTATATTATAATATATTTACCTATTTATATGTAATAAAGAAAAAAGAACAAAGTAGCAAGCTTAGGAATATCGTCAAGTAGTATGTAGTAGAAGTGTAAATAATAATTTGTTTGAAAAGATAGGTAAATTAACCTATATAGATCGAAAACTAAATGAAATGCGATTATAAGGGTAGTATAATAGTTCTAGACAATAAAACCTTTATAACTTAAAACCAAGCTTAAAATTTAAATAAATTATGGTCCAATTTAGACCATTACGCGACCGCTACTATATATACATTACATAAACTCACACCAGTTTATCCCTATACGTATAGGTATCATACATCAATATTTCGCCTGTTATTTCTTTATCCCAAGCAATAAGGGATCAGACTATTACCGGCTACTAGGGACATTCCTAAACTCCATGATGCTACTGAAACCAATATCCTAATACCCTGACCTGGGACTTTTTAATTGCACATTCTTCTTCTTAGCGTATAGTTGGCAAACACTTTTAAATTATATATTTGCCGCCCAGACAGCTACGCTAGCAGAGTTGTCAGAGGCGTCCATCAGATCCTTCTGCGTGCAAGTCGTCGGGCACGCAAGCACGATGTAAGGTTAAATCGTTTGTTCTGCACTGCACGCGCAAGCCAGATCGGTATCGTCTGAGAGTTTCCACCTAAACATGTTTTCTTTGCACCGACCGACCTGGGTTCGGAGTCTATTTAGCGACTTCCAGACAGACCATGGCAATTGATGTCCAGGTGGAACACTCTCAGCAGGTGACACGAGAGGAGTAGGTGAAGATATATTTTCTCGCCACAGGTTGCATCTCGCCTTTGATGGCTCCAGGGTCAGTGGATGAACACATTTAACAAAGCTGTTACAAAGCTGTTATTGCACATTAATCTAAGCGCATGTCCATGATTTGATTTGATTCTTAAAATCAGTCATATTGAGGCTATCATAATTTACGTAAAAATAATGTTAAAACTACTACTGGATGTCCAAATAAATAAATATAAAAGGCTTACTGGTTCTTTTGCACAAATCTGTTTATTTATAATAAGTGTCGTTAAGCACAATTCTTGAGAGTTTGTTTTACGTCAAGGATTGACACGTTTATGACGTTTGGCGCTCCGATTGGCCCGCTTCAAGTTCTTAATTATTCAGAGAGCCAAACGCGAAAAACGTGTCGATCGCGTTAACGTAAAACAAACTCGCACTGGGCACTCTGATTTGTCCGCAACGAACAATAAGCCATATAAAAAATAAAGAAAAAGGAATAAAAATATCTAATGATAACACATTTTACAGTACAAAACGACGTCGGCATCCGAACTACAGAGCATTCTGCGCAAAGCACGCGAAAAGGTGGAAGTGTCGTGAACGGTACGCCCTCACACCGTGCACATGACGGAGGCAACGACTCCGACGACAGTAATTCAACCGCATGCTGACAACAACTCTATCGCATGCTGACAACAATTATACCACATGTTGACAACCATTCAATATGTGGACAACAACGCCATCGTATGCTGACAACAATTCTATTGCTTGCGGACAACCACTCTGCCGCACGCGGACTACAACTCTATCGCATGTTGACATTAGCTCCATTGCATTCTGACAACTTTTACGCATGTTAACAATCACGCGACATGCTGATAACAACTATACTGCATGCCGACAACAACTCTATTGCATACGAAAATCAAATCTATGGCATGCTAATGACAACTCTACCGCATGCTGTCAACCACTTTACTGCATGCTAGTAACCATGAAAAATGCTGACAAAAATTCTACCGCATGTGGTCAATAACCCTATCGCATGCTGACAAACTCATCGCCACAACGCATGCCTATAACATAGACGACATGTGTATAATGTCGGGAATCTACTCTATAATAGTGACTATATTATTTTATTCCTATAATGAACTTTAATAATTTGTACTAATTTATAATTATCAATAAATTTTATTTTAATTTGTTATTATTCTGAGTATTATTATATCGCCATATTGACATTTGTATCTTGCTTGTATCCTATATCTTATGAGGTGCCGTGGTCTCTAAGACATCGACTGATCCATAAATGTCCACACTTAAAAGGTTGGAGGCTCGAGGAGATTTTTTATGATTTACGCAATTTCGGTGAAAAACGGCTGTTGGGGATGGGCTTCAGTGATCAGTTCACAGTGTTTCTAGGTAGATCTAAGGTGGAAGAGTTACCTATCATCCTCACATCTGCCACTTACGAACAAGGGCCTAATGGCTTGGTTTAATGTGGCATACACACGCCATATTATATTAGGTTAGGTTCAAATCTCAAAATTGTGTTCAAACCCAACTGCCTCCGTGGTGAGTGCGACTGCTGTGCGGTGAGGTTCCGTGTCCGAATCCCGGGTCGGGCCAACAAAAAATTATTGGGGTTTTCTATTAAGAAATCTTAATAGTAGCCCGGAGTTAGGAACTTGGCGGTGTTAGACACCCTCGTGCCTCGAAAAGCACGTAATGCCGTTCGTACTACGCCTGATTTCTCTCCAGTCTTATCGGATTACCGTCCCATCGGATCGTGAGAGTTTGGGAACAGAGAGTGCATTTGTGTTTGCGCACATATATTATTAACTTGTGCACTATAATATCTCCCGCGAAGATGGCTAGACTCCGTTTAGATTGGCCATCGTCATCGAAATTCGGTCTGGAGGACATTATTATTAATTATTATCATTACGCCAGTTCAGGTTTTAAGTCGTACATGATTAAGGAATCTGCCCACTACACCGTCTCATACCATGACCGTGCTAGGAACGTATTAGACACGAAAAGCAACAGGATACGCCCTGCTACAGGAACTGCTGGTCGGTGACGGAACGGTCTAGTGGGCATAGATTTATACATTTCCTTACAAAGAATATTTTTTTGCCTGACACGTTCCTAGCACGGTCATGGTATGAGACGGGGTAGAGGGTAGACTCCTTTAGAGTCAAACTGATTATTGTTTACCGGGTACAGTTTTCAGACTCCATGCTGCTACTGGAAAAACTTGCCAGTAAACCCCAATAACAGATTAGCTGGAAATCAAAACAGAGACCGAGTAGGACAGTGAAGTTTTTTTCAAGGGTCTTACGTCTTTTTTATAGTGATGTCCTTCAGACAGAATTTTGGTCACGGCGGCTAATCTTAACGGGCGACTGGCTATCTGCGCAGATGAATTTTAGTGCACAAATGTGTGCGCAAAAACATACACTCTATGTTGCTTAACTCTCATAATCCGATGGGACGGCAATCCGACAAGACCGGAGAGAGAGATGAGGTAGAGAGGTGACTAACGCTGCTAACGTCCTATCTCCGGACCGCTATTGAGATTTCTTAACAGAAAAACCCAATAACTTTTTGTTAGCCTGACCTGGGATTCGAACCCGAGACCTCATGCATAGGATTCACATTCAATAACGCTGCGCCACGGAAGCAGTTCTTTATAGCATTAAGACAACAGAAGACCAACCTTCAACCTATTTATTTTGATTTGCCCAGTTACCGTTTATAACAAGACCTTCAAAGCCATTGGATGGTAAAAGTTTGTGTGTACAATCAAAAGGAGTCGCTGCACTTTCACACAAGGTCAAGAGCGGCAGACCTCCTTCTAATAATACAATGTTTTTTTAATAAGGCTGTATATTAACCATCACAAGAATTAAGTTTATTTCTCTAGGATTCTTTTAAATTATTTTAATGTTCGGACAGGACAACGTTTGGTGAAAAATAACATATCTATGATAATATCAGCAATGTATATAAACTGTCCCACTGCCGGGTACGGGTCTCTTCTCAGTCTGAGAAAGCTTAGGCCAATGTTATTGTGCGGGGTGGCAGACTTCACATATCTTCGAAAACAGTATGGAGAACTTCCAGACATGCAGGATTTCTGACAATGTTTTACTACACCGTTAGCGATAATTAACCAATGAGCGATAAATAACCAAGAGACCTATGGCATTCCAACAGTGGAGACCTCAGTGGGAGCAATGAGCTATCTCTGCTTGAAAATACGTAAATGCGTCGAATATAAATTGATGTTGCTGTATGCGGCGAAAATGCTGACGCATTCGTTTTGTATACTTAGGCGCACGTATGCAATAGCGCCGCACAACAGTTATCGCCACGCAATTAATTAGGTTGTAAGGTCTCATAATACTTAATTAATTAATTAGACTGGTTATATAGTTAAAATTTTAATTACATTTATTAATATAAAATCACTTACGATATTAGCTATTGCTCAATATATCAGGTAAAAGTATTGTTAAAAAATGGCTCTTAACACAATCATATTCCGAACCCGAAACTCTGCTAAAAGTGATCTCGTAGTCATATGACATGACATACACAGACACATACACACACTCACACAAGTGCGCACAAAAAACGCTCATCTCATATTCAAAGATATATTCATCTCACACACCAAATAATAGAAAATCAAGGCACAATAATAAAAAAAAATTGTACTTTTTCCTGGACAAAGGCCAGGTTAAGAGCACCTTAAACCGGCGAGCGTGTGTGAGGAATGTGATGAAAGTGAATGAAGCCAGATAATAAAGTAACCATAAAATAAAATATCAAAAAAAAAAATGTGTCATGATCATAGCAAATGGAAATCCATAGTCTCTGCTTACCTCTCTGGGAAACAGACGTGAATCTATGTATGAGTTCATACCTTAGATAGAGGACGATAGTTTTCAATTTGAGTGAGCGTGATAGTACTATGTTTATAATTCCGACTAGATTTTGCCTGCGGCTTCACACGAATAAATGTAGGTTAGGTTATTCATAGTACTTTTTCTGGAATAAAGTTAATCTCTGTTCTTTTCTGTTCCTCTGACAATGCGAAGGCGAATATCACGATGATTGGTCAAGTAATCAAGGCGAGAAAGCGTAACAAATATACAAACATTTTTGGATAGATCGTGGCGAAAGAATTTTAAATTTGCGTGCCACACGCTCTTAAAGCAAAGCAAAAAAAACTCGCGCAGAACGTGCAAATGCATCGCACAGTGGTAAAGTTTCATGACTATGGAGATGCTGCATCAAATTGGCCGGTGCGATTATTCTACACCAGAGGTGGACGTTTTGATGTGCGTGCCCGCCAAGTTGAACTACTCCATGGATTGCATGCACACGGCCAGCACCAGAACCACCAGCGTTATCCACTACTTTGAAACCAATCGTTTGAACGGTGAGCGCGACGGTCTCGATGATGAAAACACCGTTGCCACTGTGAGGCTTGAACTAGACTAAGCTCCCGAGTCTGTGGTGCAGAGCACGATATTAGTACGCTCAACCACACCATCGGGCGGCATGACAATGGCGAACCTCTTTAAAATACCACACCACCTCATAATTGAATCGTGCTCTCCGTACGAGGTCTACGTAATCTCGGCCATGTACAACAATGTCACAGTCAACGATGTGACAAGGTGCCTGCCCGATTATTATCGGCAAGGTATTCGAAACGAGTACAAGGAACGGTTGCTGTAACATTTTCCACGAATTCCAAAACTTGCACATTGCCCGCACCGTGTACAAGTTCGACACCACCGTAATGGTGTGCTAAAAATCGTACGAGTGGACGAGCGTGTGCTGATGCGATCTGATCTGGAGGCCATGTGTCGAGAGTATTACGTATAACCGTGCCTACGAGGACGCAAAGTATTACACCGTCAACAGGCACGGCGTGCGCGTTCGTATAAACAATTGAGCAATAGCCAACTCGATGCCTGCGGCGTCAAAAGTCTCCAACTTTTGTAGCCAGTTTATCTTGATGGGTTTCGACAACTATTGTCACGAACCGTTCCATGCCAGTGTACGGCTCGGAAGAGAATTGTTTACGTTCGTATTGAATGCTCGTCGACAAACGTTGGTGTTTGTGGTCGCTTATCGACACGACTCTGCCGACGGGTTCCAGTTTTACAACGATCGTTAGTTCATTGTAGCACGCTTGCGATAGCCTCAGAGGTTGATGCGTCGCGACTGGTGGTTGGATCGCCACCACGACATCATGAGTGGCAGTGGTGCAACCAATACCCATACCAACGCCAATACCAATTTCAATACCAATATCAATAATATTGTCTTCTGTTTACGCGAATGTTATTCATTGAAATTAAACTACTATATAGGGATTTTATCGCGTTGTTTATTTAACACCTATTACATAATTTTGAAACTGTTACACTACTATACTATACTATTAAACTTTACTAATTTTAAGCTAATTAAATTATTAAAACTATCAAATCTATTTGTTTTTAAGTTTATTAGTATAGTATAGTAGTGTAACAGTTTCAAAATTATGTAATAGAGTGTTAAATAAACAACGCGATAAAATCCGTATATAGTAGTTTAATTTCAACCAATATCAATACTAATACCAATGCCACCTTCCACTTCAATTCAAAGGCCTTTAGGCCATGAAACACACGACGTGTCTCAGCCGTCCGAACAGGACACTATACGGAGTTCCTTGCACTCTCATGATGTACGAAGTAGCAAAGAGGCTTAAACTTCATGTGTTGAAGTAGACTTAGCATCACAGTCAGATAAAGATGAATCAGAGGTTTTAACGGAGTCCTTGCTGTCAAAACAAATTCAATATAGCGAGGATGAAAAACAGTCAGGAATAATATTGGATGTTAGTAAGGTTTCAATAGATGGCGCCACAATTCAGAAAAAACAAGTTCAGAGAGTCATCATACTAGCTGATCAGCCTGGAAAACACATCAAGGCATCCTTGCAACAGGTCCTCGGCCCAACATACCAAGTTTCATGTTACTGGAAATCGTATGCCAAGCTAGATGATATTATTATGTGTCAAGAATTTAAAAATTTAAATATGAATGACTTTGTTATAGATGGCATGAATGACACAATACCACTCCACTTTCAATCTATGCTCAGTAGCTACTTACATTGCATTAAAAACACAAATGTCATAATACATGAAATACCATTTAATAGACACTTAAATGAGACTAAACTAAACTACTTGCTTAGGCACATTTGCAAGCAATATGAAAATGTTACATTTTTAGACATGGACTATTATAGATCTATTCCTAGATGGTCGGTTTTCCCCACCAATCTTTGTAGAGTTTTGTTGAAAGAAATCTTAAGAATTGACTAGAAATTTATATTGTATGACATGTCTAATAAAAACAAATTATATCCAAACCTATAGTACTTATTATAGATAACTCTACACAAACTGATATTATACATATACATATTGATAGCTCTGAAAATAACCAGATTAATAGTCAGACCTTTTTTCGTGATTAACGAGAGTACAAATGTTCTTAATAATTCACATTTTCAGTCTCTGACTATTTACCATCTGACCGCCTGAGGTCGCGGGTTCGGTTCCCGCACAAGTCAAACATTTGTGTGCATGAACATGGATGTTTGTCTTGGTCTGGGTGTTTCTATGTATAATATAATATGTATGTATTTACAAAAAAAAAATGTATATATGTATGTTTATCCATTGTCTAGTACCCATAGTACAAGCTCTGCTTAGTTTGGGCTAGATGGTGTTGTGTGTATGTGGTAGAATATTTATTTATTTATTTATATACTTGAAGGACATAAATACTGAAATGAATTATAATTATGTATTAGTGAGCATTTCTTAAACGAGGCTTCTATTACACAATTCCATTTACAATACTATAATTTAGGTTTATATAATGTAAGAAAAACTAAAAAGAGAGGAGGCACTTTAGTGTTGGTAGACAGTAAACGCAAAACTGAAGATTTGGAAATATGTAAACAATAATATAAACAGGATATTTTTAAATATGTGGTGTGAAGGATTGTGAAACTAATTTAAATATTATTTATTGCTACAGAACTCCTGATAATAAAAAAAATCATGATTTCATGTACATGCTTGGAAAACTATTGCATATATTTTATAAAATGCTATGTATCATTTGTGGTGACTTCAACATTGATATGTTGATCCCAGGTACAAAACGTTATGGCTTGGACTCTTTAATATGTTTGCCTACATTTATTCGCAATTCGTCCATATCGTGCATCGTATAATATAATAATAAATATCACCAAAAACAGTATAATAAATGTTAATGTTGATCATAATCGTTTATCAGACGGACATGCAGGGTTAATGTGTACTTCAAAGTTAAAAAGTGTTTCTGTAAAGAGACAATATAATTTCATAATAAAAAGTAGAAGGATATATAGTGAAACATACAAGGACATGCTTAGGAAAAAACTACTGGCAGAAGACTGGAATCTAGGCATGAATACGTTTATTTCAAAATTTAAAGAACTTAATACACGTGTTTTTAAATGCAGAACAAAATAATTAATGAACAAAATCGAGAAAACTAAATTGGTTTTCTAAGGAAATCAAAATTTCCAGTAAGTTTAAAAGAGTAATAAGTTTTATTAATAAAAAAGAATGTGACAATTCGATTGTAAAATACAGAGATTAATACATTCAGATTTACAAAAGAGTAATTAGCGAAGCTAAAAAGAATGCAACTAGGAAACGAGTACTGGAGTCTATAAATCCAAGTAAGACAATTTGGAGTATAATTAATCGTAGAAAAAGTTCTAAAAATACAGCAGAATGTGAGAGAATGGTTTTAAAGCTAAACAATGAAATAATTGATAATCCGGAACAGATTGCTAACAAATTTTCAAATAGTTTTAGTCAAAATACCGTACCAAAATCTTTAAATACAGACGTAGCCATAATTTTTTTAACAGGATATGAGAAAAGAATAAAATATAACATGACTTTCGATCACGTACGATCGAAGTTTTCAAGTTAGTTAAGAAAATGGACTCCAAAAGCTCTTCTGGCTATGATTGGCATATACCCTTTGTTCAGGCTCAAGGCCTGATTATTTACTACGACGTATACTAATGTGCGTCCGATTGCCTTTTAAAATGATCAGGCGTTCTAACTTAATAACTACTACTTAAAACTTGTTTGTCATTCCAATTCTGCTACCGCCGCGACACGTACATGAAATTGTTGCATTTTAAATACGTTTATTATAGTCAGTTTAAAGAGTCTACGAGTTTTATTTGGCTCCATTGTGTCAAGCGAAGACATAATTTGGTGGCCCATGAGGGGAATCAAGCAAAATATTCGCCAAAATCCAGAGAAATAGATCTACTGTAGTCGCGTCGACGTGTGGCCTAAACATCATTTTTTTTAAGTCGAGGACACTGGACTTGATGAGGAATACCAATCGCTATAAGTACGGGCAGTGAAGCAGCCAAAGCATCGCACCGGCGTCGGATTCCATGAGATAAGTGTCCTAAATATCCTTCGTTTTTCCTTTTCATCCATACCTACGTACCCAACCATTCCCTATAGGTACCCAAACTCCGTGTTATTTTTATGGTCAATACTTGTTGCATTCAATTGATTAGCCAATAACAAATATAAGTGTTTATATATACAATTATTTACATGAGATACTTATTTGAATATCGTAACTAAATTAGAAAGTGAATAGATAAGTGAAAAAATCTACCCACATTAGGAAATAATAACGATAAATATTTTCTTTGTTTAATTTAAGTTTAAATTTATTAGAATTACGTTCAAATTATTAAATTAACTTGGTTTAATTATTATATTCAACAAAATAAATAGTTAAAACCCAGTTTGGTGGCCCATACAACAAAATAAAACGATATTAAGTCATTGCCTTGTTCTAATTTGTGTTCGCCGAACATTCCAGTTGGTTCGGGTCTGCGCTGTGTGAACTTAAGGCGTGGCGCAGCACAGCGCTGCTGCTCATCAGCTGTTCGCTGGCGGTTCCTGCTGCACCGAATATCAACGAAGCGAGGAGCGTGAGACCTTCTATAAAATTATTACTTATCCTTCTGTCCTCTGGTTTGCATTGCAATTTATTTAGTTTTTTTTTTTTCTCATTTTAATTTTAAAATGTCTAATCCTAGTCTACCAACAGACAAAGGTATGAGTAAAGAATTAAGGGAGTTGATCATAAAACGTAGTTCAATAAAAGGTCAAATAACTAAGTTTAAAAATTATTTAAGCAATGTAAACGAGCAGGACGAATTGGCGAGCATTGAATTGGCTGAGTTAACCCTAAAGCTTGGCAAGTTCGAGG
Source organism: Catocala nupta (assembly GCA_963675205.1). Taxonomy (NCBI): domain Eukaryota; kingdom Metazoa; phylum Arthropoda; class Insecta; order Lepidoptera; family Erebidae; genus Catocala; species Catocala nupta. The sequence continues at coordinate 19,431,664 of OY776104.1, forward strand.
CTTTGTCCATGAGATTTGATGATTTGCAAACTCAGATCGAGGTTTTTAATTCCGAGAACCTACTAAAGGAAATTGATGAACGAGAGAACATCGAGCATGAATTTGTTGTTAATATTGCCGCAGCTAAGAAAATCATTGATGATCATAGTATTGCCGAGGGTCAGCAGAGGCGTAAGTCATGCGTTCATGATTCGAGTGTTCACTGTTCATCTGAATATAATGGTAATAATGGAATGGGGTTTAAATTACCACAAATACAAATTTCGAAATTTGACGGCGCATTTTTCCGCTGGCTAGAATTTCACGATACTTTTGAAAATTTAATTCACAAAAATAGTCGTATTCCTGATATTCATAAGTTTCATTACCTCGTGTCCTACTTAGAAGGAGAAGCGGCGAGGATTATATCCAACCTAGAAATGTCATCAGCGAACTATGCGGAGGCATGGCAACTTCTTTGTGATCGATATAATAATAAACGGTTGTTAACTAATTACCATCTTAACTCTTTGCTTAATATTCAACCTCTTACGCGTGAATCACAGAAGGCGCTACGTTTCTTGGTTGATCACATGACTAAAAATTTGCGTGCTTTGTCCAGTTTAGGCCAGCCAACGGATAAATGGGACATGCTACTTATTTTCATGTTTTCCTCAAAATTGGATAGCCAAACTCTTACTAAGTGGGAGGAATATCGCAACACACTTGAAGATGTGCCAACACTTAATCAATTTAATAAGTTTTTAATTGACCGTGCGGACGTGTTAGAATCTATAAATAGAAATAAGAATGATAATACAAATAAGCATACCCATGCAACGTCACGCAGTAATAACTCGCCAAACAATAGCAATAGTAAGACTACATCCTGCATTAAGTCATTCACTAGCAATATAAATAATGATAAGCCAAGGGTATATTTGTGCATTATTTGTGGTGCGAATCATAGGATTTACGACTGTTCTTCTTTTAAATCTAAAAGTGTTCAAGAGCGATTGACAGATGTTAAAAAATTTAAGTTATGTATAAATTGCCTCCGACAAGGACATCCACTGAGTGAGTGTCGTATGGGACCGTGTCGCGAATGCAAAAAAAGACATAACACTCTTTTGCATGACACATCAACGGTAACTAATAGTGCTTGCACTGAAGAGCACGATTCTGATACATTAGTTAATTGTTCTATACAAACCCAAAGGCAGGTGCTTTTGTCAACGGCCTTGATTGAAGTAGCAAACCCTGTCACAAACCAAACAAGAAAGGTGCGCGCATTATTAGATTGCGGCAGCCAATCTTCTTTTATTACAAGGGAACTAAAGGAAAAGCTGGCTCTAAAGTCAACGCCTTTAGATAATCTAAAAGTAATAGGAATAGATAACAACTGTTCTAACAATGTTTTCGAAAGTTGTATTACGCGAATAAATTCCCTAAATTCACCGTTCACTGTTCAATTGTCATGTCTTGTACTCCGTGAGTTGACTAACGAGTTACCTAAATCTCGTATCAATATTCAATCCTTAAATCTACCTACAAACATAGTACTAGCCGATCCCACTTTCAACCAGCCCTCAACGGTTGATGTCTTAATTGGGGCGGATATATTTTGGGACATATTAGGTAACGAGCAACTTTCTTTGGGTCCCGAAAGTCCTAAATTGCTCAGCTCTAAACTAGGGTGGCTAATATCCGGTCCTATATATATAAAAAATTCTAAACACTTTAACAATAAGTCCATACAATGTAATCATGTTTTAATGTCACAAAACTCAAAAGATGAAGTTGATGATTTGCTTCCTATATTCTGGAATCTTGAAGAAATTCCTCAAAAACCAATTTTAAGCGAAAATGACAAGTACTGCGAAAGTCATTTTTTATCAAATACTATGAGGTTAGCTAATGGTAGGTTCAGTGTGAAATTGCCATTAGTGGACTCACCCGATTGTTTAGGTGATTCCTATTCTATGGCTAAAAAACGATTTCTCAACTTGGAGAAGCGATTCAAGCAAAATCCAAATCTAAAATTAGAATATTCTAAATTCATATCCGAATACAAGGACTTAGGCCATCTTTCTGAAGTTCATGTCAAACCTGACTTAAGATATTTTTTGTGCCATCATGCTGTTCTGAAAGAGACCAGTGAGTCCACTAAACTGAGGGTGGTTTTTGATGGATCGGCACCGACCACATCCGGTTATTCATTGAATGATATTTTAATGTCAGGACCTAATATACAAGATTCTCTGTTTCTAATTCTTATTAGAGCCCGACAGTACAAGTATCTGTTAACTGGAGACATAGAAAAAATGTACCGGCAGGTAAACGTACATGAAAGTGACAGGGACTTACAGCTTATACTGTGGAGAGATGACGAGTCGCAGCCCATAAAGATATTAAAACTAAATACTCTTACATATGGTACTGCATGTGCCAGTTTCTTAAGTACAAGATGCATTTATCAACTCGGAGAGGAGTGTGATGATGCGTTAATTAAAAAAATACTTAAATTTGATTGGTATGTCGATGACCTCATAACCGGAAGTGATCAGGAGCACCAATTGCATCATATAAAACATTCAGTGTCAGAGGTATTAAGCTCTGGCTGTTTTAACTTAAGAAAATTCTAAAGTAATTTACCTACTCTGTTTTCAGATTCAAATTCAGTAAGCTCTCAATCAAATTTAACTTTTAGTGAGTCATCCAGTACACTGGGTTTAGGTTGGTATCCGAGTAGTGATTCTTTACATTTTCCCACAAAACCTATGCCTCAAAATGTGCCTATTACTAAAAGACTTATAATGTCACAAGCTTTTAAAATATTTGACCCATTAGGTCTACTTAGTCCTTTCATAATACAATCTAAATTGCTGTTACAAAAGTTATGGCTTAAAAAACTAGACTGGGACGAACCTGTCCCTCTAGATATTGAAAGTAGTTGGAATGTATTTCATAAAAATATATCACATCTCCAAAACTTAAGAATTCCTAGGTTAGTCTTGTGTAATGAACCCATCCATATCGAAATGCATACGTTCAGTGATGCATCTCAGCATGCATACGGTGCGTGTATTTATATGCGATCTATAGATAAAAACGATGACGTCACTGTTCGATTATTATGCGCTAAATCGAAGGTCGCACCGTTGAAACCCGTAACGATCCCACGTCTTGAGCTATGTGCTGCTCTGCTTGCAGCTCGATTATGTAAGTCAGTTACAGAAACACTTAGGTACAAACCGGCGCGTATTGTTCATTGGTGTGACTCAACCGTCGTGCTAGCTTGGATACGTAGCGACCCAAAGAAATTAAAGGCGTTTGTAGCCAATCGAATTATCGAAATTAATGAAATGTCCAACTCATTATCATGGCGCTACGTGCCTACCGCTGCCAATCCAGCGGACTTGATTTCTCGGGGCGTAGATGCAGGTCTACTAATGTCTAAAGAATTATGGTGGTACGGTCCAGAATATTTATCAAAGGGTGAGTCTGACTGGCCCGTCCTAAATAATAAACAAGAATTTGAACCATTACTTGAAACTAAATCCAATATAATTACAATATCTGAATCAATAATTAATTTTGAATTGTTTTCCAACTTCAATAAATTACAAAGGTCATTTGCTTATGTTTTAAGATTTATTCATAACATTAAGGATTCAAATAAATATACAGGTAGCCTAAAATTGCATGAGTTAAATTGTTCATTTTTTACATTATGCGCTATCGCCCAACGTCAATCATTTACTATCGAGTATGATTGTTTAATTAATAATAGACCTCTTCGTACCAGTTCGAAACTTTTATCACTATCACCATTTTTTGATAAAGATAACATCATAATACGAGTCGGTGGAAGAATAGATGCATCCTGCTATGATTATGAAAAGAAGCATCCGGTCTTGCTTAATTCTTATCATCGACTTACCAGGTTATTGTTTGAGCGGGAGCACCTACGCTGTATGCACGCTGGTCCTCAGCTACTTTTGGCAATAATTAGAGAAACTGTGTGGCCAATAAATGGCAGGCGTCTCGCGAGGCGTGTTGTTAACAACTGTGTGCGTTGTAGACGTTTGTCAGGTAAAACTTTATGTCCAAAAATGGGCAATCTTCCAGCTCAGAGAATAACACCTGATTATCCATTTAAATCCGTCGGCCTGGATTACGCTGGGCCTTTCTATATACTAAATCGCAGAGGTCGTGGTAGTAGACTGCTTAAATGCTACTTATGCTTGTTTATTTGTTTACGTTATAAATGTGTGCATTTAGAAGTAGTGAGTGATCTGACCAAAGACGCTTTTCTGATGACCCTTCGTAGGTTTATAGCTCGCAGAGGTAAGCCAGCGGAGATATATTCCGACAATGGCCGAAATTTTGTTGCCGCTGCCAAGGAAATTGGTAGCTTTCTCAAGGACAACACTAAAGACCTCTCTGACTTTGCGACTCAAGAAGGTATGAGGTTTATTTTCACTCCGACCTACGCTCCTCACTTCGGAGGTATTTGGGAAGCAGGTGTAAAATCCGCAAAATTTCACCTTAAGCGAGTAGTCGCAAATAGTCATTTAACATTCGAAGAAATTTTAACATTGTTTGCACAAGTGGAGGCCATACTGAATAGCCGTCCCTTGTGTCCATTGTCGTCTTCTCCTAACGACCTCCTCCCTCTATCCCCAGGGCACTTCCTCATTGGACAGCCGTTGACTGCACTGCCGTCACCTAATCTGCTTGACTCCAACGAAAACAATTTGCGACGATACGCTCGCCTGGAAAGGCTTCGCCAGCACTTTTGGGACAGATGGCAGAGGGAGTACATCGCCGAGCTACAACAGAGAACAAAATGGAAAACGGACAATTCCAAACTCAGGGTCGGCGATATGGTGCTGATTCAAGAAGATCACGTACCGCCCTTGAATTGGCGGTTTGGCAGAGTCGTCCGTTTGTTTCCTGGACCAGATGGCATCTCAAGGGTTGCTGATGTGAACACGACGAGGGGCACCGTAAGGAGACCGTTGGTTCGTCTTTGTCCGCTACCGACAGAAGATCTTCAAGGTTGAAAGTGTTCTTTCAAGGGGGGAAGATGTTCAGGCTCAAGGCCTGATTATTTACTACGACGTATACTAATGTGCGTCCGATTGCCTTTTAAAATGATCAGGCGTTCTAACTTAATAACTACTACTTAAAACTTGTTTGTCATTCCAATTCTGCTACCGCCGCGACACGTACATGAAATTGTTGCATTTTAAATACGTTTATTATAGTCAGTTTAAAGAGTCTACGAGTTTTATTTGGCTCCATTGTGTCAAGCGAAGACACCCTTGCAAATTATTAAAGACAACATTGACATTTTAGCCAGTCCCATTGCTGACATTTTGAATGCACATATAGATATGATATATTTAGATAGGTGTATTTCCCGACCAGTTTAAGGTAGCTAGGGTTATACCCATATTTAAAAAAGGATCAAAAACCGATCCGCATAATTACCCCTTTCGGGCCCTGTACTCACTTTTGTGAGTATGATTTTAAGATTTTTTATACGCTTATTCGAGAGCGATCAGCGAACGGGGACAAGCTCGCACGAAAGTGAGGACAGTCCTTTATGCCTATGATTTTTTTCGCGGCCGGGGGTAGCGTCGCTCTGGGTCAGTGTGCGTCCGCGGTCGAGCGAGGCGAACGTCTCGTGACTTGTCACCATGCTGTTATCAGCACGGTAACAAGTTTTTTTTGTTCTGGTAGGTATTATTCATGTTTGTTTTTTTATGTTTAGAATGAGTGGAAAATAGCCCATAAGTTTAAAAATAGTGGATCACTGATTACGGTTAATGAATTCTGGTGCCGCAAAAATAACGCTCACGAATGTGAGGGCTCGGTTTGAACTTTAATATTTGTTAGTATTTTCATACAAATTAAATACGGTTTTGTGCTTTGTTTTAGGTATTGTTTCCATGTTAAACATTGTTTTAACACTTTGAGTAGAAGAAATTTAGTACTTGACGACGGTGGTGTTTTGGACGCATTAATTGTCTCAGACTTCAGTGGCGACTCCGATGAAGATGAAAATTTTATGCCCCCAGCCTAAGTGCCTGACAGCCCATCTGATGAAGACCAGGAGGAAGACAATAGGGCTCCTGTTGTAGCAGCACCAGCTGCTAGAAATACCTGGACCAGACGGATGTTTCGTGAGAAACCTATGCCTTCAGTTACTACAACTGTGGAAGAAGTATGCATTTTGTTTAGTAATCTGGTTTTACGTAAATCCATGTACTTACTTATTTCAACACATGTTTTCATTTTTTAGGCACTATCGCCTGCTGAATACTTTGAGAAGTATTTCACAGAAGAAGAGTTCGAAAACTCGCACTGAGGTGCAGAAACATCCTATCACTGCAGCTGATGTAAAGAAATTCTTTGGTGTTAATGGTATCCTTGGCTGTGTGAAATATTCTATGATCAAGCTGACGTGGCTGCAGCAATTTGGGTTGCCGTATATTACAGATGTACTGACGAGGGACTAGTTCTTTCTGATTAGGACCAATTTACACATTGTTGACAAAACAGCTGTTCTAGTTCAAGAGAAAACTCAAAATCGGCTATGGCTCATTCAACCAATGATTGACACGGTTCGTAGCAGATGCTGGGAATTTCCCAGGAATCATGGTACGTATTCAATAGACGAGCAAATAGTACCTTTACTCGGTAAATGAAAAGATTTCAAGCTGACCGTGTCCGATTTTTTGCTAGGTGGAACTACTAGAAAAAGGCAACGCGATCCTACAGACAATTTGGCTGAGATGCCTGAACCATCTCATTACAAACCAGCTACGGTTCCAACAATGGATAAAAGACTCCATGGATTGTATCCATTGTTGGAATGGCCAATATGTGACACAATAAAAGCACCAACTTAGATATAGTATCCTGTCATAGAGAAATAGTTATAAGTACAACATTAATTCAGCATTTGTAATACAGAAAAGGGCGATAAGAACTAATACGTATTGATCAAATAGAATCATGCAGAAACCACTTTAAAGAGCTCAACATATTAACGGTTCCTTGCCTGTACATTTCGGTGCTCCTGATTAATTTGATTAAAAATCTGGACAAATTTGAAACCAAGGAACAAAGAAACATTAGGGGAAAACGTCGTAGGAAAGATTTGAATAGCATTATTCAGCCTAAGTTAAAGTCGTGCAGCTCTGCAGTTCAAGCAGTAAGCATCTAAACTGCCGGTGAAGAAAAAATGGAGAAAAACAAGCTTAGGGCATTTCTTTTGGAAAAGAGCTACTACAGCATAGAGGAGTTTCGGCGTGACAACATGTCAAATATATAAGTTTATTTTGGTTACATCATGATTTACATTTAACATTTTCATTTATAATATATCCATGCTGACATTTACTAATTAATTTAAGTGATGACATATTAATTATAGGAGGATTTTATATTGTACTTGTATTATCCATTTTAAGTTATTTATATGTTTTTAATATTAATTGTATATGTGCACATTTAGTATGTAATTTTAAAATTCTACACAAAGTTTTTTGTATTGAATAAATGACTTATGACTAATAATCACTAATGAAAAGTTTGACTCAAGCTTTAACTCAAGCAACAATAACCAACATCATCACTACGGTTATCACTATTATACTCAACCTACTCACGCTAGACTTTCGTTTCTCGAGACGTTATTTGAAACGATTACATGCGATCTGAGCTACCAACAAGATTGGGCTCTAAACGATTCTTTAAGCGTGACTCCAACAGTCATTTTTAAATAATTTATTTCATCACACCAACAATTCCCTAATCGTCTCTTTAACAACCGCCATGGAACGGCTGAAACGAAACATCAAAGATTTCAGTGGATGCAATCGTGGCGCGGTACTTGTCTAACGAGTTGTTGCGCTTGCATCTAGTGGCAGTGGATGCGCAAACTCGACCAATACAGGTGCATTTGATGGTAGTAGTGGTAACGGTGACGGTGATGGTAATGGGAATAGAGGAACTGAAAGACCTGGTATAGGTCGAAGTGTAAATGGAAATTATGGTGAGGGCCCCAACCTTTCCATAAAATATAATCGTTTTCTAAAATTAATCCTAATCGATGACTAGTTGTTGGCAAACGTTAAAAGTGAAACGGTGAATCCGCTGCACTATGCCAATCTTCGGTCGTGTTTCACGCTGATGTATCCACCATGTATTTGTACAAAAGAGATACTAGTGATTTCCTGAGCAAATACAATTATACGCCGCTATTAGATAAATATTGCACATTAAAACGAACCTTACACGCTCTAGTCGAGTACGTAGATTACAACGATACGGTAAAACGAATTTTGTGCGAGCACTTTTACAAAACGGCAACGATAGTGGTATTCACTACCATCGACGCATGTTGGTGTTTTCGCGCAAATCACCCACCGACATTAGCGTTACCGCAAACACGTATAATGATAACGTTGATGGTTTACGACGCCCGATAAGATTATATATTATTTTTAACACTAAAACTTAGAGTACAACAAAGGTAAACTATGCTTTACTCTTATCCAAAAATATATACATATATTATATAAACTAGACACACTATGTACACATATTGTAAAATATGTCACATCACTTTGTGATTGTTGAACTTGTACAAGTTGTGATGCATCACGAGTTTGTCTGCACTGTTGTGTAATGATTGTTGTAACGGTTAAAGTGTCGCAATGTCGAGGCTATAGTTTTGGCATTCGCAGTTTATAATTTTGATATTTATAGACTCCGATTAAAAACATTCACCCGTTAAACGTTTAGAATACATTCTTTGAATGTTTGAAATGCACACGTTGAGCGTTTAAAATTCACACTTTGTATACTTGGAATGTGAACTTTAAATGTTTAGAATAATTTTTTTTTATATTTGTACGTTATACGTTCAACATTTACAATTCACCCCGCAAATAGTAAAATGTCACCCTTTGAATGTTTACAAAACAACCGACTTTGAAATAAATTTGTTTTAAACGCATTAAACCTCGACATTCGACCTCGACACTCATTCAACCTAGACATTAATTCAACCTAAACATTCAACCTCAATCTTACATTATAATGTTGACATGTGACCATTTTTTTAGTAAATTAAGCTTTAGAACCGCTTAACATTTAAAATTTTAAACTAAACAACATCCAGCACCTCGTACGGTGGCGGTCATCGTCACCACTGTGTGGTCGTCGAGCACGCTGTCCAGCGGTGTACCTGACGGTGTGTGATGCGAGCGGTGCTGTGAACGGTGCTGGGAATACGTCAATTTTCAAATTGTTCAAGCTCGCAATGGTGGTGTGCTGTGCACCGTCCCGACCACTGTACGTTATCGATTGCACGCACTGGGCCGGGTCAACGCCTTTGCGGTTCATTTTAGCGTAGCCTCGATTGAAGCCGCGTATCATTCGAACGTAGGTACTGTTAGGCGGCTGCTGCGATTTGTCTTTAAAAAAAAAAAACACTTTTAGTTCAGCTAAAACCAAACTTTATTTCAGAAAGATTTTACACGTATAAACATCTACAACCTTACTTTTCTTTAGTACAAAAAATAACTATCTGCGATTGTTCTAACTGCACTGTTGAAATATCTATCTGCAACTGCGTTGACTGCGTGGTTTTTGGCCGTATATAGTAATATAAATAGTGCATTTAATTACGAAGTAATTATGGATATAACATCTCCCCCTTTAGATGAAGCATTATCTCAAGAGATGAGATGAGCGAAATCGAGTTCAAGAAAAATGAGGTTTACAAAGACTTAAAAATTAGAGAAATAAGACAATAATATAAAAATAGTATAAAGACATAGTGTAAGGCGTTGTATAAAGGAATGTAAAATTAGAAATATAGCTTATCATATAAAGAATTTTATTTTAAGTGAACTCAAAAATACTTAATTATTTAAATTTCTATTAGATTAATAGTGAATTAGTCAATGGAATTACGGATTATATTTTGAGTTTGAACACTTCTTCTTGTATTACATTGATTAATGATTTGAATGCAATAGGGTGATCGATTTTTGTAATTGAAATAATAGTTAAATAATTTATATAAAATATAAAAAGAAATATAGTGACAATCATAGCATAAGTGAACCCTGAATAATAAGTCGAATATTTAAAAAATGAGATTGGTTTTGATATTTATTGATTTCTCATTCTATGTCATCTAATTTATGAGAAGTATGCTTTAAAGAATTTAAGTCTATATTATTTAAAGATAACGGAGACAACAATGGAATTATTTTGTTAACAAAATCTTTATTACAACAATTATCTTGAGTAATATAAAAATCAATGGTAAATAGGTTATTATACACAGAAGTCATAGTGCTTGATGGTGTAAACTGTATAATTTAAGAGACCAATACAGTCAGGGGTTAATTTAAGTAACAGAATGGTCTTTAAGGCCATTTTTGCATTTTACTGTTAACTTATTTGGTTTGGATTGTACATAAATCTATACGTTTCGGTGCAATTTGTGCCAAATATCAATTTGACCATATAATACCACTTCCGTTAATAATTTCATCTCACAGGATGGGCTAGAATTGCTAGAGTTTATAGTTACTAATTGACAAATAGAATAATCATTATTTATTAAAACAATCTTTTATATTTAAATTGGACAACATGGCATAATTTAACGTAGTAGCAATGCCAATCGTTTTGATTTTTGTTGACGAATGGTTTTAAGTATTCTTTTAAAGTAGCGTGACTACGTTCTAGAGCTCCATTTGTCTGCGGATGGTATGGAGTAGTGAAGATAGATTTAATTTTACATAAATCTGTAACTTGTTTGAAAAGCTATGAAGTGAAACATGTATCTAGATCGGTGAGTATAGTTTTAAGGAAGACGAATAGCGATATAAAATGTATAAGATTACGGGCAACTTCATCACTGGTGGATGTGATAATAGGATAAGCACAGGTGAATTTAGTTAAATCATCTTATAATGTCAAGATGAACCTAAATTGCAAACCAGCTTCCGGTATAGTTCCCGCTATGTCTAGCGCTAGTCTTTCAAGAGGTCTAATGCTAGTAGAGGTAATCTCCATAGGTGCTTTATTTGAACAACGTAAAGGTTTATTTATCTGACATAGTTTACAATTTTTAACGTAACTTTCTATATCTGAACGCATAGACTTCCAATAATAAGATTCTTTTACACGACTCCACATCTGTTTTATACCCGGTGACCAGCAATGGGTGAGTCAAGATTTTCTTGGAATATTTTGGTTTCTTCGGCTGGAGTTTCTTTTATTTTTACTTTTTTATGGCCTAGGCTGGCAAATGAGCAGACGGATCGCCTGATCGTAAGCGATTACCGCCGTCCATGGACACTCACAACCCCAAAGGAGTTGCGTTGCCAGCCCTTTAAAAAGGAATGAAGGAGTGAAAGGACAAGGGAAAGGATAGGAAAAGGACCGAGGTAACTGGGCCTCCGGCTCTCTCACTCACCGATAAGAAACGCAACAGTACGGGTACCGTAACTTCACGCCGGTATTCTGTGAGAGAGTAGTACTAACCCGGTCGATCCGGCCCATTCATGCTGAAACCAGCGAGGATCTACTACCTTAAAATATAGAGTAGGATAAATCAACTGGTTTTTATAAATATGTACTTTAAAGTTTGTATTATGAAAGTTAAAATTTAGCGCATTATATATTTTATTATAAGAAAGCTTACAAAACGGTTCACTGAAATCTGATATCGCGAGCTCGGATTCGTCTATATTTTGGTCTTTGATAGCGTCGCGTAACTTTATTAAATGAGAATAATTATATTGTTTTATAATTAGTTTCATCGTAATGGTGAACCTTAGTAAATAAGAAATAGTATTGTTTATTATTAGATAACGTAGTAAATATTGTTTCTGATTCGCGTTCGGATGCAATTATATCAGCTGAGTTTTCAATTTGAGAAAGAATGTTTTCGCAATGTGGCAAAGAATTATCAAAATCTAAGGACGTAGGGCAGGCTATCAGCTTGCATTTAGTAAGATGTAAAGCTTGAGAGTGTTCCTCGATTTGTGTATTTGTTGGAGGAATAGATTTAGTTAATTGTAGTTTAAAATATTGCTCATAAAAATGATTATTAAGACTATTGCTACGTGTAGTAACGAGTACTGGATGACGTGATAATGCATCGGCATTAGAATTAAGTTTTCCTTGTTTATATATTATTTCATAATCATATTTTTCAAGCTTTAAACGCCAGCGAATAAGACGACTTCCGAGGATTTTTACATTGAAAAGCCACACGAGACGTCTATGATCGGTAATGATTTTGAACTTATTACCATAGAGATAATGACGGTAAGTTTTTACAGCAAATAATATGGGTAACAACTCTTTCTCTGCAGTAGAGTAATTACCTTCCACTTTATTGAGCGTGCGCGAGGTATATGCGATAAATTTATCTTTGCCAACTAGCCCTTGAGAGAGTATTGCGTCTATGGCGTAGTTACTTGCGTGTGTAGTGACGAGAAAAGGTTGAGAGAAATCAGGGTATTGGAGAAGAGGAACTGTAGTTATTTTTTTTTTTAAAATATCGAACGGGGTTTGTTATTTCACATTCCAATAGAAGAAGGAATATCCTTTTTTTAATAGATAAGTTGAAGGTTTAGTTAGGTAAGGTTTTAGGTAGAGAAATTTTCGATGAATCGGCGGTAATAGCCGATGAGACCAAGAAAGATTTCACATCCTTAGGATTTTTGAGAACAGGGTATTGGGAGACAGCTTTAACCTTGTCGAGATTTGGAGAGACACTTTTATCAGTGATAGTATGACCTAAGTAGTTTACTTCACGTCTAAAGAACTTACATTTATCAGGCTAGAGTTTTAAATTAAATTGACGGAGTCTATCGAAAACTAAACGAAGCTTCTTTCTATCATAGAAGATTTGCTAAAATTAATTACACCAAAATCCGATAGATGGCGTTAAACACTGTCAAGTTTGGAGAAAGGCAGTTGCGGGACCGTATTGATGGGATAGCAATACATGCTTTCGATTCATTTGGTTATAAATATTGATTTGTGACCGTTTATTTATCTGTTACTACTATTCTTATAATATTGTTGGTTATGTAAGGCGTAGTAAACAAGTGACGTCACGAATCATCCGATCGAGCGGGTTATAAAAGCGTGTTCAGCGCGCATTGAGTCACTTTGACATCGAGCGGCGGACGAAACGGACGTGCTGTGTGATAGTTGTTGGGTGATATCAATAATTATTATGTTTAAGTTTATTTGTTTATGTATTTCTTTAATTAACGGTTACAATAACCGTTAATTAAAATTTCTGAAAAATTAAATTTTATTCAACAATGAAAGTACGTTAGTAATTAAAGCAAACCCGGTGCATATAAAAGATCTTCGGCCAATAAGTATTCTGCCATGTCTGTCCAAGGTCATAGAAAAAGTAGTGTGCAAGCAGTTAGCAGACATTCTTGAGAATAATGACATTTTACCAACACTGCAATCTGGTTTCCGTAAAAGTCGTGGTACAACTACAGCTTTACTTGATGTAACAGATAATATTTTGTATGCACAGGATCAGGGTATGTTTACGGTTCTGGTTTTATTAGACTTTTCTCGCGCTTTCGATAGTATCAATATTTCGTTGCTATTACCTAAATTAACGTACTACGGGTTTGACTGCAGATCAGTGAAGTGGTTTCACAGTTATCTGTCCAACCGTTACCAACGTGTTGAATTACGGCTCAGTGATGGACAATCTGTTTTTTCAGCATGTACCCTCTGTCAAGGGGAGTTCCGCAGGGATCCATTTTAGGTCCTATTCTTTTTACTCTTTACTGCGATATAACTAACTGTATGTTAAAAACGAATTATCACATTTAAGCAGACGATATACAAGTTTACATATTTGTTGAAAAATACGGACTATTCGGCTATAAACACCAGTTAAGCTTTCTACAAGGTCTGAATATAACGTTGATGGATGAAGTTATTGAAAGAGTTGAACAGGCCCGCAACCTAGGACTGCACATCGATACTAGTCTTAGGTACGAGAAACATGTCGCCGAGATGGTTAGTAACTGCTTTTATAGGTTAGGAATTTTATATAATATGCGTCCATATTTATCAGAAGAGCTACGGGTGCGACTAGTTGAGACATTGGTTTTGTCAAAATTAAATTATGCCGATACGGTGTACGGGCCGCGGCTACTAGCACGAACGGACAGGCTTATTCAAAGAGTCCAGAATGCTTGCGCTCGTTTTTGTTTCAATATACCATCTAGGAGTCATATTACACCTTTCCTCAACAAAAATTACACCCTTAAGATGAAATCTAGGCGCAAACTACATTTGGCCTATCTTATGTTCGGTATTATTAGTACTCACGAGCCATCGTACTTACACCGCAAATTGAGCTGGGTAAATAGCAAACGCAGCTGCGCGAGCAGACAGTGCTCACTACAGCTTTCTATACTGCCACACAGAACATCTGCATTTGGGGGCAGTTGCCGCTACGCTGCATCAAAAATATGGAATAATTTACCACCGCCTATCAGATTACCAAGTACTATAGTGTCATTTAAAAGATGTTGTGTTTTGCGTCTATACTTAATTGATGCTCAGCGGAACTTAGGACTCACGGACATAAATGCGTCGTTTGTTTAAATCCTCTAGCCTCATATATTGCTAGTATCGTTGATATATATATGTAAGCGTGTTACTACCTGCGCGTGTGTGTGTGTACCTGTGTCTCGCTCGTCGTATGAGCGCGTGATATTGTAATAAATTAAAATTAATTTTACTCAGCCCTATCCTTATTGTTATTATGTTTTATTTTTATATAATTTTGCGTTGTATGATCTGTGTATTATATTATCTGTGTCTGTGTGTAAACTGGATATCATTCTGTTTTTATATATACTGTATAAATATTTTTTTATTTGTTTTTTAATATTATAGATGGTTTTATATCCGTGAGTCACTAAAGGACCCAGTTGAAAACCAGTGTCAGGCTTTCGTCTGACACATGCTGAACTGGGCCCTATTTGACACTACTGTTAGACACTTACTATAATTTGTTATTTATTTTTATTTTTTGGTTCCCGTTTCGCTAAGTTTATTTTTGTACCTATTTATTTTTATTTTATACTTGTTATTATGTGTTTGTGGTATTTGTCAAATAAATATTTTTCTTTCTTTATTTCTTCTATATTGAATACTTACGGAACTACGTAGATTCAACGGCACGAGAAGAGTAGAGAGAACGCCGGCACATTCATCTGTGACGTGTTCGTGTATGACGTTTCTAGATAACTCCAGAAACGCTTTAACCGCGTATAAAAGGGGAAGGCCAGCGCTCGCCGAGTCAGCTTGCAATCGTAAGCGGTCAAGTATTCACTGAAGCGACCGTAAGTGAAAATACTACGGAGTTTGAAGCAGTTATAGTTGGAAAAGTGTATAGTATAGTGTTTGTTGGATTTTAAATTTAGTTGTCTGCTAGAATAAAACGCGGTTTAGTCGATAATATTGTTTACATTCTTATCCCTCGAACCCAGCACGTAACAATATAAATAAATTACTTTCTTGGACGATTTTCATACCACAGAATAATAGGCAAATAATAGCTAGAATCACGAAACGAAGCCTTTGCCTAATTAATTGGCCTTCATTGCGCCATTGTAACGTTGAGCTAGTCGATCACGTTTAACGACGAGATTGACCAAGGTAGTTTATGTTGCGGAGATAATTGAAACAATATACTTCGCAATTAGAAGATCCATAATTTAGAGTTTACAAATATTGATAATACATAGTTAACGAATATATTTTAACAAAATGAAACAGGACGTGGTTTAAATGTAAGGCTTCGTATGTGGTCCGGCGGAAGAGCACAAAGGTCCACTTAACTTAATTACGACGGCTGGCAGAAGTAGATTGACCCAGGGCGTAGCCACGTTTATATATGCCGCCGCAGGGAAGGAGAAGCCGAAGGAGAGGCGCCGCGAGCGCCGCCGCTGAGACACGAACGGTCCGCGTGACAACGAATCGTTTATTGATGCTGTCGTGCATCGTGCCAATATTGCAAATTTCTTTAGCATCTCAGTATGTAGTAATATACATTTAAGAGATTAAACCCATAGTTATCCGGCAATCTCTAACGATGCAGCGAATATTGTTGCATCTTTTACGATGAGTATACTTCCAAGTATATATTTACGATAGCCCAAACAGTGATTGCGAGGGTCACATCGGCGACAGTGTGCACTTACGGGAGGGGGCGTCAACGTGTACGGATGCCGTGTATGCGTACGTGCATCTATGCACTGGTTGTTTGCGTATTGTGGACTCATGTGTGTATGTCAAAGGTTTATAGGTGCCTTGTATGATGTGTTATGGGGGTTTAAATCAAACACAATTTATAGAGGCTTCTCTTTTTTTTTTTTACGCAATCAATATAAGTGCACTTGAGAGATTTACACGTTATAAGCCAATATACGCTATAACCCAATATAATGTTTTTAAATTTATAAATGATCATAAAATGGGTAAAAGCATGAAAAGCTAAAATTACTAAAACATTATAAAACTAAACATTATAAAACTAAACATTTAAACATTTTATATTATAAACTTTAAATCACATACATTTTACACATCACATAAATTTTTATATCACATACATTTGTTTTTTATTGACTCGTTTATTTTGACTCATCTACTTTAAACTCTAAATACAAATTCATTCTCCATCCAAAATTCATCATCCAACAACTAATCGAATATCATTATATCGTACATCAGATTCACATCCTCACCAGTTGCACGAAAAATGTACTGTTCGATGCAACACTTGAAAATGTCGGTCACCACGGGGGGGTTCACGTTAAACACGCGCTGAATCTTGTCCACGTTCGGGACCTGGTGTCCAATTTTAGAAGCCGACATCTTAGTCTCCTCGTCGTGCTGCTTCAAACACTCGGTGAGCGCCTCTTGGTATTGCTGCAGCTTGGGCGGTACTCTGATGACCAACTCTTTGCGGCCCTTGAACAATCGCGTGTCCTCCACCATAGAAAGAGTTGCCGCAACACCTCGTTGTGCTTGTTGACCAGCTGGAGATAGTTGGCTTCATCATCGACAATGGTCATGGTTTTAAAGTCTCTGTACAGCTTTCTGAAACGCAGAGTCATGGAGCGACACTTTTTCCAATTGTGCTTACCAAAGTAGCTGTTAGCGTGTCAGCATCAGCCAGGCAGAGATTTGTGTGATTATGTGTCTGCTTAGGGTAGGTAGCCAATGAATTGTATATTTTATTCCGTTTAAAACTGTTATATTGAATTTTTACAATATCTAATACAAAATATGTGCCCACGATCGTCGTCGTTGAGAGAGTCCATTCAAATTTATGATAAAACAGTACGCCTACCGGGCCGCGCTCCGATCTGCTGCACCGACCGATGCCGCCGATGCCGCAGGCGTCTTGCCGTGCGGCCATTAGATGTGATTACTTGACAGTAGCGATCGAACGCGTTGATAGCCTTGGTTAAAATTTTAATGTAGGTATTGTTATAATATATTGCCGGTGGTGGGTAATCCTAAGTTATAAATGGTATATATATAGGAATGTAAAAGTTACGGCGGCAGTCCGGCATAAATTCTTGCGACAAACGGTTGATTTACTCAGCTCCCAGATAGAACCTTCGAGAACATTACATTGGCGACGAGGATAAACGTGGTTTCTAGAATTTACATGTTCTGCGTAACTTCACATTACTATGATGATCGGAAAAGTTAAAGAATTCGATGTGGCAACAGGCGTGTGGTCGTCGTACATATATCGGCTTAATATGTATTTTACGGCGAATGGCATGAGCGAAGACATTGAGCTACCTACTTTGATTGCTGTGATGGAGGACGTGGCGTACGAGTTATTGGTGAACCTATCAAGACCGAGGAAGCCGTCGGAATTTCGTTACGAAGATGCGGTTATCATGATGATAAACCACCTACAACCGGTACCATCGGCATTGGCAGAACCCTTTCGGTTCCGGCAAAGGCGACAATCGGCAGAGGAAAACATCGCTGATTACGTGGCAGAGAGGCAAGAACCTTAGCAAGAATTTACGAGATCAATTCGTATGTGGACTGAGGAGTGACATGATTAGACAGAGACTGTTCGTGGAAGAGGAAACCTTGAGTTTTGTTAACGCAGTAAAGCTGGCAAAGTCGTTGGAAGCTGCGGAGCGGGATGCAGCAGCGGTTGAGTCGCCAGCGGTGGCAGCGCCCGCGAGCGGTGAGAGGGCAGCGGTACATGCGTTAGCGCCGGTGGCGGGACGCGGCGGCGAGCGGCGGTGACAGATCGCGAGCCGAGGCAGCGCGCGCGCAGCGCCCGGTCGAGATGAGGCGTCGCGAGGTCGAGGCGCCACAGATCAGAGGTGTGGCCACGAGAAACAGTTGCAGCGGGTGCGATTCGACGTCGCATAAATACGAAACATGCAGGTTTCGTAACTACAATGCAGCCGGTGTAAGAAAGTCAGACATTTACAAAGGATGTGCCCGCAGCAGGGCACCGGTGGATGGCAAGGCAGAGACATTTTGAATTATGTGGTGGCACAGGACTAGGAAGAGGGGTCAGAGCCGGAGCAATACCAGGAAAATTTCACCATCTCTGTTTGAACGATTATAAGGCGGTAAGTTTGCCCATGTCTGTCGAAAATATTATAATTCATATGGAAGTCGACACAGGTACAGCGGTGTCGTGTATTAGTAATCAAACTTATAAACAATAATTTAGTAATTTTAATTTGGAACCTACTAGCGTGGGCCTGAGATTTTATGACGGATCGAAGCTAAATCCTTTAGGTAAAATAAAACCAAATGTTAGTTGTGGTGGCAAAACAAAACAATTTGAATTATTGCTATAGATATACTACCCCCCTTTTGGGTAGACAGTGGCTTATCGAATTGGATATACAAATACCGTATTTTAGTAATTGCTATAATATTAAACAGTAAACAAAGTTAGATAGTGATTTAAGGATTTTGTTTATCAGGTTTAAGGCGTTATTTAATGGCGAGTTGGGATGGTACACAAGTGGCAAAGCGACCCTCAGAATACGTGAGGGGATGGTGCCGTTGTTCTACCGTGCATGGCCCTTGCTTTATGCGCTGCGCGAGAGCATCGATGCCGAGCTCGATGCGATACTGCGCAACGGCATCGTCGAGCCCGTCGACTGCTCCGACTTGGCCTCACTGTTAGTACCGGTAACCAAAGCTGACGGCTCATTGAGAATTTGTGCAGATTACAAAGCTACTGTAAATCTTGTGCTCATTGTGGATCGCAACCTTTTACCGAAGATTGAGGACTTAGTGGTACGGTTAGTGTATATGGCCGAGATTGTGCGAAACTGGGCGGGATATAATTCCTACAGGATACTCAATAAAAAAACTTAGGATATATCTGAACTATTTATTCAAGTAAACGACAGAACTAATTATCGCTCATCAAAATTGGTCTACATAAAACAAATAACACAGACTTTTAATTATTAACGTCACACGCACAGCGCCATCTAGTGACACCGATCAGTATTACATCGACACTATGAACTTATAGTTACTTGAACAGTTAGATAATTCACGTTAGTTTACCAAAATCAATTCATCCAAGGCCTAAAATCAGATAGAACTCGATAATACAAAAAATATCACGGTGATAAATAGGCATCGGGGACTATATCAATACAATAGGTTAGTGTATGGTTTGGCTTCCAGTGCGGGGATATTTTCATTATGTATAACTTATTAGGTAATATTCCTAATGTAGAAGTATTCTTAGACGAGATTATAATAGGGGGTCAATCGAGGAAACTGCATCTCCAGGCTGTAGAAGCTGTTTTCAGTAGGTTGCACAAAGATGGGTTCAAATTAGAAACTAATAAGTGTGGGTTTTTGGTAGACGAGGTTAGATATTTAGGTTATGTAATAAACAAGGATGGTATTAAGACGGTTCCTAGTAAAATTGAAGCAATCACTAACATTCCTCGGCCCAGTAATGTAAATGAATTACGAACATTTTTAGGTTTCATTAATTTTTACGCCATGTTTGTTAAGAATATGAATGCCAAGTTAGTAGCCTTATACGATTTGTTGAAAAGAGATAAGAAATGGCACTGGTTGGCGAAATGTGAGCATGTGAGTGTGCATTTGAAAATATTAAGCGATTATTAACAAGTGCGGCAGTGTTAGCCCATTACGATCCGAAACGTAAACTTATTGTGAGACGTGAGACGCGAACGCGCGCGGCTTGGTACCTATGATCGGGCTATAGCATACGTGTCGCGGAATCGAAACGACGCGGAAAGAAATTATTCACAAATACATCGGGAGGCGCTAGCTATTATATTTTCTGTAAACAAGTTCTATCAGTATTTGTATGGTCGACATTTTATTTTACGTACAGACCACGAGCCCTTAGTATATCTTAATATCTTCGGTCCTCATACAGGGATACCTATGATGGTGGCCAGCAGGATGCAATGGTGGGCAAATAAATTTGACGGCTTATTCATTTGATATCGAATACGTTCTGTAATACGGGAAAAAAAGGAAAAAGAGCAAGTGACCGAGATTGAAACGGGACTGACTCGAACTGAGCACACTAAACCATCAATCCACTACTAATCGCCAATGTGCTGACGGTGCATTGTGTCAGGGTTGTCCCATACATTGACGGGATGTAACAGTTCGCACCGAAGAGAACGGCGCAAACGGCCTTCCTCGTTTCCCTGTGGCGGCTAGTAAACAGATGAGTCATACGTGCCCGAGCAAACCTTTTAACCTATCGAGCGTCTGATTAAAAAAGTGAAAGGAAGGCCTTGGCGGTTATGTACACCTTGTGATCACATGACACGCGAGAGGTTAACCTCATTGCATTTTTGCTCAACAAGCTTAAAAATCAAATTACACGCGACCCAATTTTATCCAAAGTGCTGAGTTACTTACGAGACGATTGGTCTGTAGATTGTGAAATTGCAAATTAACAGCCATATTTTAATCGTAGGAAAGAATTGTATGAGGAGTTGGGTTGCATTATGTAGGGCCATAGGCTAGTAGTTCCTAACGAATGTCGAGAAAAAGTATTTCGCATGGTTCATGAACCCCACATGGGGATCGTTAAGTCTAAGTCATTAACTCGTAGTTACGTATGGTGGGCAGGCTTAGACGAAGATATCGAGCGCATGTGCCGTGAGTGTAAGGTGTATGCGGCGCACGCGGACGCCCCGCCGAGGCAGACACCTCGCATCTGGCCGTGGCCTAATCGCCCATGGACTAGGTTGCATTTGGACTTTAAAGGCCCTATTTTAGGTAAAACGTACTTAGTAGTGATCGATGCTATATCTAAATGGGTGGAAGTGGAAGTCTTTAAAAATTTAATAAGAAATAAAGGAAATAAGAATTTAAAGAGGGTTATCAAGAGAATCTTATAAAAGAGAGATCTTAGAAAAGCAGAATGTTGACAAAGCACTTTGGACATACTTGCTGCATTATTGGAACACCGAACACTCGACTACGGGGAAAAGTCCGGCGATGTTATTACTAGGTAGGCGGTTGCAGACTAAATTATATATTTTAAAGCCAAATAGAGAATCTAAAGTTTATAGGGCACAACGACGCCAGAAAGAAGCGGTAACGAGTAGGAATTCATTAATTCATAGGCACATAGACCAATTAAAGAGAAGGTCATCGAGACTATCCTTAGCTTGCCCTGTCGTCGGGGGCGTTTAGTAATTTGCCTGGTACTAGAAATTGTTCAATGGGAATAGGGGTTAACACCGTTTGACCTCCGGCCTCACCAGAGTTTTAGGATGCGCTGCCAAAAGTGATACCGTGCCGAGCCCACCCGATTAGACCATGTAGGATTAAAAATAAGATTAGTTATAAGATGTAATTATAGTTTAGTCTGAATTGTGTATCAAATTATTAATAAGTAGCTATGTAATTTAAGTTGTTAAGTATAATTAAGTATAGTTAAGTATATATTATGGTTTTATTTGTTAAGATGTAATTGTAGGTAAGTTATAATTGGTGTGGAAAAGTGTAATGTAGGTATTGTTATAATATATTGCCGGTGGTGGGTAATCCTAAGTTATAAATAGTATATATGTATATAATGTAAAAGTTACGGCGGCAGACCGAAATAAATTCTTGCGATGACCGAAATTATCGAGTCAATCAACTCCGAGGCCACCTCTTCATTAATCATCTTTGGCGATAGTGGTGTAGAGACTACTGGTCTCGGCGACGATGACGACGCTCTGTGTTTCGGCGGCATATTACCATGATCATCATTATCATGAGCATTATCCTCATCATTGCGCTTGGGTGAATGAGCGAGCGGCGATGCACGTTTCAGTGACTTAGATGGGTGACATAGAGTGCGGCATCGGAGACACAACCTTTGGCATAGCAAACAGTTCACGGTAGCGCTTGAGCGTGCCTTGTCTCACAGCGCGTTGATCGATCTCAAAGTCGTCCATCGAGTTTATGTCCCTGCTTCCGCTAGCACAATTGTCCACAATAGTCACGCCTTCGCACACCTCGAACCTCGTTTTTGCATTGGGTTTACTGCTTTTGGCTTTGTTGTTGTTTTTACTGTTGGTGCGCTTGATCGGTCTATTCAGTGCCGGTCTTATTGGTATAGGTTTGATTGGAACAATCGCTTTGACCAGAGGTTTCTTCAACATTCCCGGTACAGGCGTCCTGGGAGCGCTGGTGCACTTTTGCATTGCAGCGCTAGTAGACTTTGTGGAATATACAACAGAGTTTTTAGATTTTTTAGATTTTTTAGACTTGACTGTAGGTTTCACAGTTGCATATGTGGATTTGGGTTTTACTATTGAAAATGCAGACTTTGCAATGGATTTGAATTTTACAGTTCGGGCGTCCTCCTCCTGGGGTATGTCATCATCCACCACATCGTGGTCGTGTTCACGTTTCCGCTTTCCCGCACCATCAGACTGCCGTTTTTGTTGGTGGTGGTAGTGTTGGTAGTGTTGGTGATTTTCAACACTAGACTTTTGAATTTGTTGTCGTGAGTTTCTCCCAGTGGACATTCGCACCGATGATGTCGCCGCCACAGGCACCATACTCTCCATTCGCTTATTGTACTTTTCCAACACAAGTTTACCAAACGCCGACAAGACTGGCTCACCGCGGCCAACATCCCGTGGTGTGGTGGCGGCTACTGTTGCTGAAACTGCACGAGCCTCTTCATTGGTGGTGGACTCGGATGAGTCAGGTTCATCAAAGTTGTAGTCTTCATCATCATCTTCATCCTCATTCTCTTCAAAGTCAGTGTCCTCTTCGTTTGAAAATGCATTATCCTCCCCCTCAAGTTCCGACAAATTGTACTCGTCGTTCTCATCAGCGTCACCGATACTGTTGCGTTTGCGGCTCGTATTGAAATAATCACAGTGGGTGCTGGTTCCACCAAACGATAGAGATTGCAACGAAGCATTGTTTGTGGCATCATTCATGGTGGTTGCAGTAGTGGTGGTGTTGTTGT
Source organism: Catocala nupta (assembly GCA_963675205.1). Classification (NCBI taxonomy): domain Eukaryota; kingdom Metazoa; phylum Arthropoda; class Insecta; order Lepidoptera; family Erebidae; genus Catocala; species Catocala nupta. Next base: position 19,455,245 of record OY776104.1, read on the forward strand.
TGCTGTTGTTATTGCCACTACTGCTGCTGGTGATGGTGGACTCGGGCGAGTTAGTTTCATCAAAGTTGTAGTCTTCATCATCATTCTCATCTTCATTCTCTTCAAAGTCAGAGTCCTCTTCGTTTGAAAGTGCATCATCCTTACCCTCAAGTTCCGACAAATTGTACTCGTCGTTCTCATCAGCGTCACCGATACTGTTGCGTTTGCGGCTCGTGTTAAAATAATCACAGTGGGTGCTGGTTCCATCAAACGATAGAGATTGCAACGAAGCATTGTTCGTGGCATCATTCATAGTGGTTGCAGTAGTGGTGGTGTTGTAGTTGCTGTTGTTATTGCCACTACTGCTGCTGGTGATGGTGGACTCGGGCGAGTTAGTTTCATCAAAGTTGTAGTCTTCATCATCATCCTCATCTTCATTCTCTTCAAAGTCAGAGTCCTCTTCGTTTGAAAATGCATCATCCTCACCCTCAAGTTCCGACAAATTGTACTCGTCGTTCTCATCAGCGTCACCGATACTGTAGCGTTTGCGGCTCGTGTCGAAATAATCACAGTGGGTGCTGGTTCCACCAAACGATAGAGATTGCAACGATGCATTGTTTGTGGCATCATTCATGGTGGTTGCAGTAGTGGTGGTGTTGTTGTTACTGTTGTTATTGCCACTGCTGCTGCTAGTGCTAATGTTATGGGTGGCTGTGGCCGTAGTGGTGTTTGCGCTAGTATTGGCACGCAGTGTGTTCAATAGCGAGTTGCCCGCTTTCGAGGATTTTGGTGGTTTCGAGGCACGTGATAAATTCGTTGCACCACCACAGGGCCCAGCATCGTACTCGTCCTCGTCATCGATCACAATCAAATCCTCATCATCAATAACAATAAACTCGTTGGTGCCACTGTTGGTGGTTTTTATCGTATTGACATTTCCAATGTCAATTTTAGCTGTATTATCATCATCCTCAAGTTTAGTTTTAACATTTCCCTCAAATTTTGTTTTGTCACGATTCTCAGTATCGTCATTTTCATCATCATAATCATTGTCTGTGGTGTCATCATCTGTGGTGGCGGTATCGTCCTCACTTTTAGATTTATCGTTCGGACCGAATATTAATGAAATGACAACTTTTCTAATGTGAACATTCTCATCGATAAATATAGTAGTGTCCTCACCCAAAAGTTTCTGCAGCTTATTTAGGTACCGACTCACAGGCTTTGTGATTAGTTGTTTGATGCGTTCGCGACTAATGCCAACGATCACAGAAGCCTCAGCGTCTCCATCAACACCAGCAGCCGCCGCATTAGCTTTGACATCGCCATCACACCCACCAACACAACCGCTCGCGTGCATGTCTACGTATGTCGAAGTGGAAGTTCCACGACCGCTGCTTTCACAGGCGTTCGCATCATCAACATTTGCAGCAGTGGTGCTAGCATTAGACTTAGTTATGCTAGCACCAGTAGTATCGGTCAGTTTAATGGGTTTTTCCAATCTTCGCAGTGCAACTGGTGTCGATTCGTCATTGGCATCGTTGTCCTCACAGTTAACAGCAGCAGCCGTAGTAGTGGTAGTCGCAGTAGCATCCTCTTCATCGATACTCAACTCTACATCTTCACAATTATTGGCAACACCAGCAAACATTTTCATGTCTCCAAATTTGGTCAAGTCTATAAGCTTTTTCAAGTCTGTAAATTTTTCATCAGATTTTGCGGTAATGGTAGTGCTGCTCGCATTTGTACTGATTCCAGTGGTAATAGTGGTAAACGTGTTGTTGGTGCTTGTGGTAGTTGTTGCGCTAGCACCCCTCACAAATTGATCAGGAAGCAAGTCTTTGCACGTGCGCAAAAGTTCCTTGTAAATGTCGTGATACATCTTACGGTACTTCTCCTGCATGATTTTCGACGGCATGTTTTCCAAAAAGTTGGACAACTTTTTGCGCAAACACAGCTTCAGCGACTCCACCACCTGAGACTCCACCACGCCGTGCATGTGCCAGGGCACATCTAGCAAAAAGTTGATGGCGCTGAACATGATCGACGCTTTGTACATGACCTGCAAAGTCACGCAGTCCTGGGGCGTGTTGCACGGCACCTCCACATACTCGTGAATCATCGAGTAGATGACTTCAGGTTTCATGGGTTTCACAATCAACCGTCCACGCTTGTAAATCAAAATCTTGACTTCATTATTATAATAAATTTCATACAGTTTGTTTAAGCAGTCCCACGACTTGGTGAACATTGCGGCCAACGTACCCGACGCCATCGTAGATTCGTAGTAATTAATGAGTTTAATGCGGGCGTGCAGCGTGCAGATGAGGAAGGTTTACACACAAAAGATTATCGCTTCACGCAAGTGTAAACGTTCACTTGTACACAAAAAATTCACACAAACTATGTCACATACACTACGTCCACAAAATGCTTAACGTCATTGTTTTAAAACTGTAAACTTGTGACTACACTAACCAAGAGTACAACTAAATCACTCACCACACATTACAAATTTGAAAGACTAAACTTGCAAACTTGTTAACTCACAAATTTGTCCAGAACGCGAATTAGTCAACTATAAAGTCAATTTGTATGTATTCCACTGTAGATTCACTTCCAGAGACTTGAGTCCAATGAGTGTAGCAAAATAAACTAACTGCTCAACGAAGAATCTAGGCTTTTTATATGCAGCCGATGCGCTTTAGGTGATCTGTAAAGAGGTGATATTAAAATTGCTGTTTAATCTAGTTATTAAATCACTACTAAAACTCTATTAAAGATCTATTAGTTACAATTTTTGATAAATAAAAAGGGAAACGACTCCAATATTATTGTCTATCAATTATCCCTGCTTTTCGCACTAATACCTCTATAGGATTCGTATAAAAGCTCAATAAGTTCTATTGGAGGCATTCACAGTAAAAATTCAAGATTACGTAGCTAGCTAGCTAGCTAGCTAAAGTGTTGGTTCGAAGACTCAAAGTGTTGTTGGTTAGTTGGCGTAGTTGTATAATTATAGTGTGAGTTTTAAATGTTTGCAATGTAAATGTTTGCATTGACTTTGACTGTTTTTCAAGTCTGTATCGAACATAGTGTAAGTGTTTTTTTTTGTGGTGGACTTTGTGAGTTTTTAGACAGTATCGCCACGGACTTGTGAATTCAACTCGCGAAACTCGTGAATGCGATCACTTTTGTGTGTAAACTATTTGTAGACTCTTGGTGTGTACGTGAACTCTGTGCAACTTGTTGCTATAGTTGCGATATATATATATATCTTGTATGAACGCTTTATTTAGTAGACGAAATTACTGTGTTTGTGGATTTCTGTGTTTGCGAATCACTGAGACAACTACTGCTGCGTTGCATTTGATGCGTTGCGCATTTCATGTGTGTATATATGTTATAATTATATGATTGATCGATTGCAAATACACTTGTATAGCAAACTTGTAAAGCAAATACATTAGTATATTATTAGTTTAAGCTAACTTGAATGATGAATGCACATATGCATGCACGCTAATACCAAAATGTACGTGCTAATATCAAAATTTATATGCACATATTGTCATTGTATACCCATAGATGGATGGGTAGATAGATAGATAGAGAGAACGAACTTCTACTATGCACTGGCAATCATAAACATGGAAGACTACATCAAAGGTAAAGTGGATTGGAGCTCTGCACTTTTTTCTGAAACCATTAACAATTGTAACAATTACCAACAATAACACCAACAGACTCTACAGACAGTATTCGCAGCAGCCGCAGCAGCAGCCTCTGCCACAAGAACAGCAAATACAACATTAGCAGCAGAGTCCGCATTTGCATTCGCATTCGCATCGACTTATACATGTGAATCAACAACAGCATTACAACCACCACCACCACCAACAATAGCAGCAACATTCGCAGCAGCGGCGAGAGCAATCTGAATTTCAGCTTTTTTCTAACTTTAAAGAGTATGATAGTGTTATTAATAATTGTAGAAGTATTTTTAACAATAACCTCGATAATAACAACACTAGCACTACTAGTACCACTGCTCCTTCTATTGACTATGGTGATAGTTTGCAAGCAATGCATAAGATTGGTAATGGTCTTGCTGTGGATGTAGAATCTACGCTGTCTGATGAAATTATTTACTCGTTTGGTAGAACTTTCGAAGAGGCTTACCCGACGACGACTACAGCAACAGCACCCACCACAAAGGAGATGGGCTTAGAAGACGCTGTACGGTCAGAGATGCTGGCCCACTGGCACGCCCGACGGTATTATCATGGAGCTGATGGACGACGTAAGTCTGGACCGGTGGATCGTAGTTCAACTGCTGCACTCGCTATAGATTGTAAATCTGAAATGGAGATTGATATAGTGGCACTGGACCCCCCGACCGAATCAGGCACAATAACAACTGAAGTATGTCTAAATATGTGTAATAGGTGAAAAGAGTGTGCGTAGAAATCTACACAAGAGGGTGCCTAACAGCCTGTACATGAAACATCCGCACCAATACTCGCATCTGCACCATTATCGCTACCACCACAACCTTCACCGACATTATCGAAAACGTTGAAAACTACAACAACACCAATAACATCTCCACACACTGGAGATGCCACTGATGGACTTAAACGAGGCAAGCTTATGTACACCCCTGAACGTGCAAACGTTGCGTGTAAACGTGTGTGTGGTGGAAGTGGAGGCAGTGGTATTGATGATGGTAAACGCGTCAATCACGGGAACTCTACCAGTCGAGGGAAGCACCTTTCGAGGCTGAGCTGTCCTCGCAGCCACGCAGTCTCTTCCAGCGACAGTGACAGTGATAGCGACTCCGATAGTGAGAATGACAGCAGCACTAGTAGTAGCAGCAGCGATAGTGACTGTAGCGGTAGTTGTAGCGATGACAGTGACAGAGAATCTGAAACAAGAGACACTAAAGTTAAAGTTGGTGATTGTGATGGTGCTACTGGACTTGATTGAGGCAGTGAGTCAACTGAAAGCGCATCAACATCTGGACCCTTTGCTGGAGAAACATGCACAGAGGCTGCGTGCAGTAAGGTTAGTATTAGTAGTAGCCAGCACCAGTGATAGTGTTGTTAATGGTATTGGAGATGTTGACGTAGATGTTGCACTAGGTTTAGATGGTTCAAGTGGTACAAGTTTAGCTTGTGCAAAATTGAACAAAGTACCAAATCACGTGTGTGTGTTTAACACTTAATTCAAGAAGTATTTCAAGTAGTGTTTTAAATAGTACTAATTTAAACAATTCAAGTGTTTCAAATAATTCCAATTTAAACAATTCAAGTATTTCAAATAATGCTAGTTTGAACAATTTACATATAACTGTTGTACATGTAGATATTGTAAATGTATTTAGCGATGTAGCTAACGATGCGTTTAGCAATGTGGATAGCGATTAGTCTAGTGTACACAATTTAGTTAATGATTTAGTAAATGCCAATGCCAATGCAAATGCGAGTACCAACAATGCTGCTAGCACCCGTACCGATACTCTTGGCACTGCTACTGATGGTAATGCTAAAACTACTGCTGCTGCTGCCACGCCTCCTACCACGATTAATGAACTCAAGAGTAAAAATAATGTAAATTCTACAACTTCAGACGGTCGCCAGCCATCATCGTCAACGAAGACTACGACACTAACATCTACGATACTGTAGCCACCATCACCACTGCTAGCACCACAATTCTCTACAAAACTTCCAAAAAAATCAACAATGTCGAAAACGTTGCGTCGCCGTCATGTTATAGTGATTCAGAGCCGACTCACAATAACAAAGCGTCGTCACTATGTGCCCATTCACCACGCACAGAGGTCGCGAGTAAAGATTATAAAATGGTTCAACGGAAACTTGAACGCCCCACCGGGACCGTTGATCCTTCACAATCGAGCAAGAATTGTTTTTGAGATTGGTCCGTTACGACATTCGCCGTCGACCACAAACTCTATAGTTTTGCGGTCGACGGCGAATATCGTAACGGACCAACGGAGCCAGAAGGAGAATATCGGCGGCAACATCAATGCGACTACGACGACCAGTTCACGCGCTGCCAGCGTGTACCGTCCCCCGCTTTCGCAACGTGCTCCGCGTGCCGATTGCACAAAAAGTTCCAAAGGTATTTCCTCGTAGAGATATGGCAATTCTACGCAATCGATCGGGAAACTTCGCCGGCACGAAGCCGCAGAGGAAACGGTTTTCAGTAAAGAAGCCCAACACATTTATCAATAAACCGATAGTGTGCAGAATGGCGATGAGGTGTGGCATTTGACGCGTGTCTCGCGAAGTGTTCCCAGAGTTGAGTAAAATCCTGCACCACCTCATGCTCAGGATCAAGAGGGAATGGTGATGCACAGCAATGGTGTGACTTTGACGTTTAACCACATCAAGAGAGTGTTGAACAACATTGGACTGAGGGCGCTGGCCTTGCCCGAACTGTTCAGCCGTGACAAAGAGCAGCGTGCACAGTCCGCGCAAATGATGCTCAAACGCGAACAGAATCATATGAAGCGCGCACGAAACAATGGAGACGTTTTGAACAGCCTACGCGTGGATATGACTTCTCTGAACCGCGACTGTCACAAGCCACTGCTGCCGGCGTTGCCTTTTATTTGTTATTGGCGAAACTTAAAAATGAATTTATGTTACTTGTTTGTAATTATAATGAAAGAGTTTCTTTTTGCTGTTATACGAAAGTGTTATAAATGTGTTTTATCACCGAGGGCTATTATATTATTATGTATCTCAGTGAGTATTATCTATATTAATTTGCGGCAGTTGTTTTATTGTGATCTTATTTTGCTACAATATATGGGTATTAATGTCAAGGTTACGAGTACGCTGCGCGTATTGTTGGGTATGTTTATAGTTAAAACATTGGTTTACTTATCTGATTCGCTTCGCCTACGTGTTTATACTGTTAAATTTAATGGCTACTCATAACTTAAATGTATTTTACCAGAATACTCGGGGACTGCGTACCAAGACGCACATTTTTAAGCGGAAACTCATGCTTGCCTCTTATGATATAGTGTCGCTAACGGAAACCTGGTTACTAGAGGGTGTGTATGACGCTGAGCTGTTTGATCAAAGGTATAATGTCTTTAGACGGGATAGGAACTATGCGTCCACGGGAGAAAGGTACGGTGGTGGGGTGCTGTTGGCTGTTCGGCGCGATATAGCCGCGGTTGAACGTCCGGAATGGCGATCTACAGCGGAGGATATTTGGATCACTATTACATTAAAAAACAATAACACTGCTAGTTACTCTAGGCAATGTCACATATGTACAATATACCTGTGTAAAGAAAAGCTAGGTCACTCTTTTAATACGCAACTGCAGAATTTTACATCTAACCTTCTGTCCATTGTTAATTCTTGCCCAAATGATTTATTTCTAATAATGGGCGATTTCAACTTAAGCAACGTAAATTGGAGAGTTGAGGATAGCTCTTTGCAACCTAGTGACGTTACTGGAGAAACACAAGTGACCTTTTTCGATACTTTAGCAGAGTGTGGGCTTGTCCAACATAATTTTAGTAAAAACGTTTACGGCAGAATCTTAGATTATGTATTATGCAACCATAAAGTAACAGTTACATCATGCATTGATCCGCTAGTAATAGAAGATAATCATCATAAATCTTTGGCTGTTATATTAAATTTTACTCAAGAATGTCAGTTGAAAAGTAGTCCAAGATTAAAATATTTTTATAATAAAGCAAATTACGAAGAAATTAAATCAACTTTAAATAGTATAAATTGGAAAACATGTCTAAATGATAACACTATTGAGGAAGCAGTCGATATATTTTATAAACATTTACACGATGTAATAAACCGTTATGTTCCACACAAAGTGGTTACTCCCAGCTCCTTCCCGCCTTGGTATTGCGCTCCTTTGAAAAAAATACTCAAAGAAAAATACAAGTATCTAAAAAAATATAAGATATATGGCAATCTTAGTGATTATCATACTTTTAATCTGTTCCGTACTCGTGCTAAAAAAATGGAGCATGAATGTTATTCTACATACTTTAAACATTCAGAGGATTCCATTATTAAAAACCCCAGATTGTTTTGGTCCTACATTAAGTCATGTAAAACTGTATCGTCTGCATTTCCCTCTATCATAGCTCACGATGGGCAGTCAGCAGAGACGGGTGATGAAATATGTAACCTTTTTGCAGCGCATTTCTTCTCTAACTTCCTTCCTCCATCGCATTCTTGTCCAAATCTCGTACATGCTGATAATGCGCCGAATAGTATATGTGATATAGAAGTCAATGCTGATTTACTTTTGAAACAACTTGAGTCCCTTGACGTAGCGAAAAGCGCGGGTCCGGATAATATATCACCAGCATTCATCGTTAATTGCGCGACAAGCTTACTCGATCCCCTTGTAATACTTTATAAAAGAACAATATCCGAAGGCCTTATACCTAACATCTGGAAAAAGGCACTTATCACACCTATACATAAAAATGGCGCCAAAAACGATGTTAAGAACTATAGGCCCATATCCAAATTATGTATCTTTGCTAAGGTCCTAGAAAAAATTGTCTATACGCAAGTTTACCAGACGGTTTCTGCCACTCTTATACCGGAACAACATGGCTTTTTACGGAATCGTTCCACAATGACCAACCTACTCGTATTCACTGACTATACTACTTCACATATGGATGCTGGTGGTCAGGTAGACGCAATCTTTACGGACTACAGCAAAGCATTTGACAAAATTGACCACAGAATACTATTACAAAAGCTTATCCTGGTGGGGATCCATGGTAACCTTTACCGGTGGTTCGTTTCATATATTGAGAACCGATCTCAGGCTGTAGCACTGAATGGCTTCTGTTCTACCTGGTGGAACGTCCCTTCCGGTGTTCCTCAAGGCTCGTTGCTTGGGCCTCTTTTGTTTAATATATTTATTAACGATATTGGCACATATATCAAACACTCAAAATTTTTACTTTATGCAGACGACATGAAATTATTTAAAAACATTACTTGTATTAATGACTGCCAACTTCTTCAAAATGATTTAAATAGATTTGAACAATACTGTCATCTTAACCACTTAGAATTAAACGTTAAAAAATGCCAATTTATCACATTTATTCGCATTGGAATCCGTGTTACTGTATATACATTAATCGACTAGAATCTATACAAAAAAGATTCCTAAGACACTTACAATTTAAGTCTAACACCTTTGATTCTTCTTACGAAGCAAGATGCAAAAGACATCACATCTTGCCTCTGTTTGAAAGACGCAAATGTTCTGATATCGCGTGTCTTGCTAAAATCTCACAAAGCATTATTGACTCACCGTATTTATTATCTAAAGTCAACATTAAAGTCCCAAACAGGTTAAAGAGACATCAAACATTTCTAGACACTCCTCATTGTTCATCAGTTTACCGATCGAACGCATTTTTCGTGCGTGCCGCAAGGGAAATTAACAAATTAACAAAATTTCCAGAACTGGATTTGTTCAGCTCAAAGCCACATGTTTTTAATAAGACATTAACAAAATCGTGGTTTGATTCTCAGACTGTTTAACTTATTGAATTTATAAGACACTGTACTAGTGCTTTGTTTTTGTATTGTATTTTGTTATTTTCTTACATGATAAGCTTTCTAAACACATATTTGTGAAAACATGTAAATGGTGCATAGATTTTTACACTTGTTGCTTATCTAGATGTTGTACACTGTTTGTTTTCCATAATAAATAAAATAAATAAAATGAAAATAAGCCGTGATGCTGTTGCAGGAGATAATCGAAGAGTTCATGTGTCGGATACTCGAGTCGGCCTATATCATCATACTGGCAGCTCACCGAAAGACACTGATAACCAAGTATTTCCGCAACCTGGTGCAGATATGATCCAACAAAAACTGCCGTTGACGTTTACCGAAATATAAACAACAACATTAACGCATTCACCACGATGGAGCCGGCGGCCGCTGAGTTTTTGTTCGACATGGCGGCCAAAAACCCGTCGCAAAACTGCAGCGGACGTAGAAATGCAACCACTGATGCAGTGCCGCCACCGCCACAATTATCCTCATCATCGAGCGCGGCATCCAAACATGCGTCATCTTCTGTAAAATCCACTGCTGCATCGACTGCAGTGTCTGCAAAATCTACATCCAGCTAGGGGCATCGGTGAAACATTCAACTAGGAAATGTGCATTGACATCGATCGCAAAGTCTTGCCAGTTGACGGCTACTGATTCGACTGAAAAACTAGTTTAATATCAAAATGTAGTAGATGTTCCCGTTCCATGATAAACGTGGGTGAAACACCCACGTTTATCGTTACTGCGCCGCCCCCGTGGGTCGTAGCGTGATGTTATATAGCCTATAGCCTTTCTCGATAAATAGGCTAACCAACACTAAAATAATTTTTCAATTCGAACCAGTAGTTCCTGAGATTAGCGCGTTCAAACAAACAAACAAACTCTTCACCTTGATAATATTAGTATAGATAACTTAAAATTTAGAATATTGCACAAATTTAGAATAATGTAAAATGTAGAATAAACTAAACTTGTAATTAAACTTGTAAACTTAACTTTGTAACATGTTGTAAACTCTGTAATATGTGTTTACTATATGCACAAATTATATTATTATAAATTATATCGTTAATGAATAAACTTGTTGTACCTATATCGTTGAACTTGACTTGTTGTATGTTCGATAAACTTTTACGATAAAGTTGTACAGTATACAGCATAAATCATGTTGTGACAACTCTTGTACAAAACAATTCTTGTGTGAACTCTTGTAATGATAAACTTTTACAATAAACGAGAAGCTCGTGTTTCCTCAAAATGAAAACGTATGTTTTATTTAAAATCCTCGAATCCTTGATCTTCTAGGTTGAGATTAAAAGCCAACTACTGAAACTCAAAAATTACAAACTTGTACAAACTGCTACTGAATCATAAAAACTGCTACCGAATCCAACTAAAGTAAAGTATCTGCATATTCTACTACTGAATCAAACTGAATTCGACTACCTGAATTCGATTACTGAATCAAACTGAATCCAAAGTATCCATGTACCACAAACTAATCGAAAAATCAACTTGCGATTTGCAAGTCAGCTTGGGTTAAATAATTTAGACTAAACTTGTAAGTCATCTTGGATTTTTAGTCCATACTCCCCTATGATCCATGTTTCCCTTACATATGGTTACCACTACAATATCCAAAAAAAGGAGTGCCTAATGGACAACTGCTGCTGCCGCTGCTGCTGCCACACTCAAAGGAGTTCTTTGATTCTACAATACCAAAAAAATTGTAGCCTTATACTCCACTACCAGTTTCAATCATTTCAAACTAGAATGCGCACATTTTCAATCTGAATCTGAACACTTTAAACTGAATCTGTACATTTTAAACCAGAATCTCTAAATTTTAAATCTAAATCAGAATATTTTTCTAAATCTGAATACTTTGAACTGAATCTGTACATGAATCCCTTAACCTACCACTCGTCTACAATACCATCATCTACAATACCATTGTCTACATTACCAAAAAAAGGTAGCTCAACAAGTGGCTCGAGAGTGTAAAATTCCCAAGTTGAATCAAACTCTGACTCGAAATCGACTCAGAAGTTGAATCAAAAGTGTTAAAGTTCACTTTGACAATGTGACAATCAGAACAGTTCAACACTTTGACCAACGCACGCACGCGCATACTGTGGCGTCGATACATAAGACTTGTGCGTTCGTTAACGCTACTACGGAATTAAATTTAAAAAATGTAAATATTCTACAATATCACGAGTCGAGGAGACTTTGTGGGTTTGCGACGAACTCTTCAACTACAATACATTATAGCATTTAAAAGTTTACCAGCAATAAAAAACTCTACTAAAGAATTGTGGGCCGGCGTTATTGGCAATAGTCTATTAGGTATATAGTATGGTGCAAGTCTAGTGTACGAGCGTCGATGGTTGTTGAACTTGAGTTTTGCAGCTTTTGTTGCGAGTACATCCGCACACGCCGGTTAGCGTAGCACAGGCTGTTTTCGGGCCGCGTGTGCGCGATCTTTCTTGGCTCGACTTTTGGGTTAGCGTAGCGCAGGCTCCGATTCAGACTGTGGATGCGGGTGAGCGTAGCACCGGGTCAGATTTAGATGTAGGCTGTGGCGACTCCGCACATACGAAGAAGTTCCGCCTACATTTAACAGATGGCGTTATATACAACAAAGCGCTCAAATGACGTCATACTATTCTGCATCGCACAAGTAGAGTTTACACAGCGACTAAGTATATATACAAGCTTCCGACATCAACCGTCGGGCCACGGCCCGCCAGGCACGATCAAACAGCTTGGTCGGAGGATTCTCCCTTTTTGTTGGAGGGACATCACACCACGTTTCTCCACACAGGTGCATAGATTCAAGTTGCGAACACCCTCTCTTTTAAATATTGTGTTGTAGAGTAGTGCAGGTAGCGTGGCGCAGGCACTCTTTTTTAAAATCATCTCTTGGTACACACACTGCATCATGTGTACACGGCAATATGCACACTGCAAGATGATTCAAGAGAATTCTTAGTTTCATAGATTCAGGGATAGAGTTAAAATTTGTAAAAATTGCAAAGTGTAATATTGATATTTGAGTGATTTAGTGTTGGGATTTAAAAATCATAAAGTTAAAATGCACCAAGTTTAGTCGAGATTCATGAATTGAAGCATTGAATTTACAAAGAAGAGTGGCGGGATTCAGTTGAAGTTGACTATTTGAGATTGTAGGCTTTTTTAAAGTCTGTGGTAAGATGATGTAATTTAAGCGTTGGAATTTTTCAAATTGTACGATAGAATTATTCTAGTTTAACGGGAGAATTCTTACATGAGCGATAGGATTCTTCGATTTGAGCGTTAGGATTTTTAAAAATATAACTTTGTATTTTAAGATTCTAACTGATTCAAGATTCACGTAGGATTATTTATTCAAGATTCATCATAGGAATCACTTAACAATTTTTGTAACTGATTAATTACACTTTTCTGCGACTGATCAAGACATCATAGAATGATCCAAACCTAGACTGATTCAAATGCGATCGTTTTCAAGTCAATCCAATCAAAACCAAGTCAATTCACACCAACATGTACCGCAAATCTGATCGATTGAGGACCATTAAAAAGTGCCCCGCGATATTCATTTCAGCCAACGTGATGGCCGACAACAGGTTCCACTATTTGAGCCGCATGTGCGAGGATAGGTGTGCGTTTTGCAAGATTGGAATCGTGCAATGGTCAGAGGGTGATGATCCCGTTGCGGTTCATAAACGATGGGCGCCGCGGTGTCCGTTGGTGCGCAATCTAGTGGACACGAACGAGCATAGTTGAGTGGACGCAGTGGATCGGCGTAATCGTGCACCCACGGTGTGCACTGGATCGATCCATCCCATGTACTAGTCGGAGAGAGTTCGCGTGGACACTTTTCGAATGTGGTTGGAATTCGAAATGTTCGAATGTTGGCCGTGCCTGAAGTCTACAGCCGAATTGATGGCGGTGGCTAGATTCTTTTACACTGGCACAAGTGATAGGACCAAGTGTTTCTACTGCGACGGAGGGCTTGATTCTTGGAGCGCCGATGACGATCTTTGGACGGAGTACGCACGGTGGTTTGGTCATTGCGCGTACGTTCACTTGGTGACCGCGAAGGAGGCTACTAAGACTGTAACCAGAACCATTACAAATACCAACACTAGCACAACTACGAGGACTAGTAGTGGCAGTAGTTGTATCGAAACTCAGAATTTGGACGATTTTAGATTGTGTAAAATTTGCTACACCAACGAACGCAATGTGGCTACCGTGCGGTCACACGTTGGCGTGTGGCAAATGTGCGTGTTCGTTGAACAAGTGTCCCGTTTGTCGTAGAGGGCTCGAGTATATTTTACGTTTGTATTTCGAAAAGAAAATGGAAATTCTGAATAAAAACTGTGTTTTATAATGTAGGTACCAAAAAAGTATACAAATGTGTAAATTGTTATACACCTCAAACGCACCTCAAATGCAGCAATATATTGTTTACATGGAGTATCGATACACAGAATATCTTGTAGATTTTACCATAGTTATTTCCTCAATCCTTATCAATTAGTCGTAAATAGTACTCCTATTTCCCATGATATGTATAATTGTATTATTTACATGATATGTACATAAATTGTTACAATAATTATTATTCAACAATAATAAATAGTTATGCATGCATAGCATGTATACTCGTATATTTGTAATTAATTAAAGTTTGTCGTGGGTTATCATAGTGTAGCGTTAGTTTAATTGGTACACACCTATTCGTGTTGTTGACAAAACAGTTAGTTTTTTTTTGTAGATTACAAGGTAGGTAATGTCTAAACGGATAACCATGCTCGTTCGGATACGTGCGTGCTTTATACCTACGCACTGTGTTTTAGAAACCCCAAAAAAGTGACATCGGCTTTTTATTACAGTTTCTTAAATATTAGATCGAAAATACGTGGGAATAGAATTCCCAATATTCTAGTGTGTCTAAATCAGGAGCTAGGTTCTTTTGAAAATTCGTAATTTTTCAGCCGGATATTCTGAAAAATATTTATTAAAAATTACCAGTGAATATCTTTTTTAGGTCTATTAGAAACGATGTTATAATTTTCTTCAATTGTTGACGTTTCCGTGTATATATATATTTTTGAAGTAGCAGTCTTTGTAAGGGTCAATAAGCACTATTTAATAATAATAATAAGTTTATTTCACCAAACAATAATAACAATACAGTGCAATGGTTACATTAATCCTTATTGCTAGAAAAACAGATCTTGTGTTTTATTACACTAATTTGAACCCTGTCTCTTAAACTAGGCTATAAAGCCTGTATCTTAAGAAACAGTGTTCGGCTCTTTATGTTATCTATAATATAAGTGGTTCGTGTGGATATCCTGTTTGACATTGGTGATAGTAATTCTTGTGCATGTTTGATTGCCTTTGTTTGGGTGCGTGCAAGTGTGTGTGTGAGTTTGTGTGTGTGTGTGTGTGTGTGTGTGTGTGTGAGTGTGTGTGTGTGTGTGTGTGTGCGCATGTATGTGTGTGTATGTGTTGTGAGTGTATCTTTTGTATTATTATTATACGATGTATGTTAATAGTGATTCAGTATGATCGTAATCTTGGAGTAGAAGCCATTCTGTCGTTTTGATTTTGATTTCGTGCATGTTTAAGTCTAGTATGTTTAGTGCTTTGTTTATTTTTTTGTAAATATGTTTACTTATTACATAGTATTGGTGTTTTGCGAAAGTTGTTCTATGTCGAACGCCTGAAGGAATGTTTGTGCGTTTATTGGGATTGGACGGGGGCAGAGCAGAATGTGTTCTCAGGACAGAGCGAAGGACAAAGAGCTGGCGAACCGTCAAACCTTACAGTCTGCGTAAAGTTGTACCGTTGGATACCTGAAAGCCTTTTTTGTCATAACTTTGAGCACAGCTCTTTGCCCCCGCTCCGCCTGTAAAAATTTTGTCTTTACCGCAGCACCCCAAACCGGTATACAATAACCAATTATCGATTGACATAGCGCAAGGTATACCAACCTAAGTGTTTCACTGTCAGCCGATTCCCTAAGTGATCTGAAGATTGATATTAGACGCATAATTTTGGTTGACAACGTGTTCAGCTGCTTGTCCCACCTTAGATATTCGTCAATGTATATACCTAAGTACTTTACGCTATCTGCTCTGACCAGTGTAGGACAGGAGCAAGATGTTAATCGATTCGGGCATGAGTGAGCCTTGATAGTTAAAGATTGTAATGGCTTGGTATTACTACGAATAGCGAAGGGAATGTAAGACGATTTTTTTAGATTTACTGTGAGCAAGTTTAAATTTAGCCAATTCATTATTATGAACAATGCGGTCTCTGCCCGTTCCTTGACTTCGTCCCATGTGGAAGCATGTACAAGTACGGCGGTGTCATCAGCGTATGTATAAATGTTAGTGTTTGGGAGTGTCATCAAACAAAGGTCATTTATATATATATTAAATAACAATGGGCCCAATATGCTGCCTTGGGGCACGCCGTATGTTACAATTTGTTCTTTGCTGAGATGATTGTCAATTTTTACTTGCTGACTACGATTGCTAAGGTAATCTTTGTAAATACCTAGAGATTTTCCTCGTATGCCTATTTTCTCTAGCTTGGAAATCAGTATGGGAACAGAAACTGTGTCGAAAGCCTTAGACAGGTCTAGGAAAATTCCTAAGCATTTCATATTGCTATCTAGATTTTTAGCAATGTCTTGAGTCATGTCCAATACTGCGTTTTCAGTCGAAATTCCAGTTCGAAAGCCATATTGGTTATTGGCTATGAGATGGTATTTATTTAAGAAATTGCTGAGGTTTCTGCTAAGAACTTTTTCCAGTATTTTGGAAATTGAGGTTAACACTGATATAGGCCTATAATTGTTGACACAGTTTCTGTTCCCTGCCTTATGAATTGGGTGAACGATTGCCTTTTTCAAGGCATTTGGGAATACCCCCACCTGTATGCAACGATTACATATATAAGTTATTGGCGGCACTAGCACTTGACGACACATCTTAAGTAAGGATGTAGATATGCCATGCCATCCCAGCCTGTGGCACAGTCACTGCGTAGTTGAAGAATAATTGCTTCTACTTCTGACTCATCAACCTCAAGGATAGCAAGAGAGTTGGATGGTGAGTTTGATACGTTATTTTCGGCTGGCCTATTCATGTTCGAAGTTGTTTGCTGATTTAAGATATTGTCCGCTAATGATTTGCCTACATTACTAAAAAAGCTACATACTCGGTTAATTGAAGTGTCAATGTCATTGTCTATTTCCAAAAGCTCTACAGGGCTAGTATGTGTATTACTTGTATTAGTAATATTTTTGATTGTATTCCATAGTGCCTTTGGGTTATTTTTACTTTTTTCCAATTCATGCTTCTTTTCGTACGTTCGTTTCATTTTATTTAAAAGACTTTTACAAAAATTGCGATAACGTGTGTATGTTAATCTTAATACAATGTTATTCGGAACTTTCTTGGATTGAATATGTAATCTGTCCCTATTTTTTATGGACTTCAAAAGACCTGTCGTCATCCAAGGTTTTATGATTCTCTTTTTCCTTGAAATGATACTTTGGGTGGTATGTTTAGAAATTGAAAATGAAACCATGTATAAAAATTGGTTTAAAGCTTCGTTTGGGTCACTAATACTATATATGCCTGTAAAGTCAGTAATTTCTAAGTCTAGTTTAACTGCCTCAAAATTTGTGCGAGAAATGGAGCGACTGATTTGCCTATTTGTGTTTGTGCTTTTGAGCATTAAGATTGTGGGTTTGTGATCTGTGATGTGGGATTCCAGAATTAGGGTTACAGCGGTCAGTTTTGTCTTTAAGAGAGTATGATCTAGACAGCTATCCTGTCTAGTTGGAAAAACGTGGGTGGGCAAAAGACCATGCGAAGCGTTTAAAAAAAGATAATCTAGGCATCGTTCATTTCTGTTACACGGCTTTATGTCGATATTCAGATCACCTACGACGGCAATGTTTGGCACCGCAGACAAACTATTGAGGACATCATTTAAACTATTTAGAAAGTTGTCATGATGGTCTTTGGTAGTGTAGGATGGCGATCGATATATAGCAATAATTGCAAACTTATCATCTACAAGGCAAACTAGGCAGTTTGCATTATTAATGTTCGGCTCCCATATTCTGACCCTTAGACCTAATTTGACATAAATGATAACGCCCTCATTTTGATTAGATATATTTTTTATTTTTATTTATTTATTTATTTAGCATAAACCTATTACATCATTACAGGCTCAATCCTAATGCGACATAATGGTTAAATAAGTACATACACAAAAAATTAAACATAGAAAAAAAATTTACAAAATATTAAAACATAAACAAAAGAGACCAAATATACATTTCCTTACTATTAGGTACCTACTACCATCCCATAACTTAATATATAGTAAATGGCCTTTGTGAACTCGCTCATTGAGCACGTAAACAAATCGAGTTGCCCAGACGCCGTGTTGAGCGTACGCAGCGCCCGCGTGAGCGGCGCTTCATGCAGTAAATTAGTGCGCGCGCGCGGCACCGCCAGCAGCGCCGGGCGCCGGCGCCGCGCCACGCACGCGTCCGGCGCGCACAGCCGCACCTCCTCCAGCACGCTCGGGTTGTGCACAACCCCCCGAAGCACTTTGAGCACGTACGTGGCTAGAGAGGCTTCCCTACGTACTTCTAGCTTGGTGTAGCCTACCATACCCAGGATAAATAACGTGGGATATAAAAGCGGATACCCAGGGTATACCCCATACCGCTTAAGGTATAGAAACCGGATAAATTTATTTTGGATACGCTCCAGCATTAATTTATATTTGGCCTCATGAGGAGACCAAACAACACCGTTACCTTCCAGATGGCTTTTTACGAGGGCTTCATACAATGCGCATAAAGCACCCATATTTGTAAATCCATTTGCCTGCCTTAGAATAAATCCTAGATTTTGGTACGCTCTCTTACATACGGCAACAACATGCTTGCGGAAGTTTAAGTCCGCGGTGAAACCAACTCCAAGGTCTTTCACCTCAGTTACCCGCCGCATGGGAGTACCTTCCATGTGGTACTGGTGGTGAACCGGGGCACGTGCACGACTAAACGAGAGCACCGAACATTTAGCCACGTTGAAGAAGAGTTTGTTTTCTGAGCTCCAACTTATAACTCTGTCGATATCTTGCTGCATCGTGTCGTGATCCGTGGCCCACCTCACCTCCATTACCAATTTTAAGTCATCGGCAAATAACAGAGGGGTAGAGCTGTTGACAACCGCAGCTAGGTCATTCACCATCACAATGAATAGTAGAGGTCCCAAGTTGCTACCTTGACTCACACCGGATCTCGTGAAGTAGGGTTCAGAGAGATACCCATTACAGTCCACGTACTGGTATCTGTCCCGTAAATAGCTAGCGAAGAATGTCAGGGTATGCGGGGTACATCCGACACTGGCTAGCTTCGTCAGCAGGACATCGTTATCAACGGTGTCAAACGCCTTCTTGAAGTCGAAATACGCCACGTCCACTTGCACCCCAGAATCCACCGCCGGCGTCAGATATGTCATCATCTGCAGTAAATTACCTGTCGTACTTCGTCCCGGGCGGAATCCATGCTGCGCATCGGACAGCTGACTGCTTATCTGTGCATATAAGGAGCTATGAATCGCCGCCTCGAAAACCTTCGCTGGAGTACACAGAACCGCCACAGGCCTACAGGCCTGTGGCGGTTCTGTGTACTCCAGCGAAGGTGGTTCAGTGGTCTCCGAGCCGCCCTTACCCTTGGGTACAGGCACAACACGGGTCAGTTTCCAGCTATCAGGGAACACTGCGGTATTGATACACACGTTAAACAAATGTAGCAACGGTTCCGCTAATACTCCGCTACAGTCCCTAAACAAGTAGGAGGGTATACCGTCCGGACCCGCCGAGCGCTTGGGCGGCAGGCGGGCGAGCGCGCGCCGCACGTCGGCGAGGCGACGGCGCCGCGCTGGCCGCTGCCACGCTCAGCACGGCGGGATCCGGATTGTACACCGATTGAAAAAAACTCGCAAATTCCCGCGCACATTCGGATTCTGATAATACTCGTTCATTTACTATTAACTTACGCTGTCTCGAGTTACCTTTCTTAGACCTCACATAGTCCCAGAACGCACGCGGCTCTTTTGCCAGGTGATTTTGTACGAAGTCACAATACTGATTATGAGCTCGTTCGATCTCCGCCTTCACTCTCGCCCGACACTCAGAGAAAGCCTCATAATCACTACGCCTCTTACTGGCTTTGTATCGTTTGTGCAAAGTGTGTTTAAGCTCAATATCAGCAATAATACCACGCGTATACCATACAGGATAGTTGTACCTCGTATTCACCCGTCTAACTCTTTTTAAAGGAACACAAATGTCTAATGCTTCATTTATTTTACTGTAGAATAAGCCTAAAGCTGTGTCTGCATCTTTTAAACAATACATTCCACTCCAATCTATAGTAGACAACAAATTATATAAATGGTTAAAGTCGGCTTTATTAAAATTCCAACGTTTATTTATTATCGGGCGAGTCGAATGCGCGGGAGTGTGTGCGTGCGAGACAGACGCGGGCGCGGGGCGCTCGGCGAGCGCGACGCTGATAGCGAGCGGCGGGTGGTACGCATCCGCGGGTTGCAGCCCTTCGTCCGCCGCCTCGACGCGGACGCCTCGCGCGCTCAACACTAGGTCCAGCTGTCTATCGTTACAATTAGGCACCGAGTTATACTGCTCGAGTTCACAAAAGGCCGTAAAATATTCAAAATAATTACTGACATTTATATTGCACGAAAATAGATTAAAATCACCTACTATAACTAAATTATGTTTATACTTAATACTAATCTTTTCTAGTACACTAAACATTATCATGTATTCGCTTTCATCAGTTTGGGGCGGTATGTACACAATACAACACGTAAATAAAAACCTATTCTGTATGTAAACTGCAGCACAAATCAGTTCAAACATGTGATTGTCTATTACAAGGTCATCGGGTAGCGTCAATTGGCGCAGTTCGAATCGCTGTGTGGCCACTAAAACAACTCCGCCTAACCTGCGCCCATCCGCTCGATCGCACCGTAATACCCTGTATCCTGGGGGCACAAATTCTGCGTCTTGTATAGTCGAGTTAAGTCCACTCTCGGTGATGGCGAATAAATCCGAGCCCGACGATTCAAGTAGCGATGAAAACTGTAATGTCTTCGTTCTGAGTCCTCTTACATTCTGGTATAAAATATCGATGCTTCTACTGGCCCTGTGTATAGGCTGGTGTACCTGGGCCACGAAACCAAACCCACTCACTGTACTCTATGTTCAATGGCCACGCCTCAGGCGTACAAAGCTTACTGAAACTGCCTTCTGTAACACCAACCTTAAATGAGGCATAATTTCGCTCTATTTTCGGTTTCAATTTTTCAACTGTAATTTCGGAATCATTCCCTAATACACCTTTAATATACTCCATTACTTTGTCCTCACCAGTATTATTTGTGTAGTGAGCCTGATAACCATCAAGTACCGGTATATTAACAACTTTATTCAACCAACACTCAGTCAAAACAACCATATCAAGATCCACTTTGGTTAAACATATTAATGCTTCAAGTTCATTAAAATTTTTGTTTACACTCCGTATGTTAGTGTGTAATAACGTTGTGTTCTTTTTATGCGTGTGGATGTACGTTACACAATCTTCTGGGTTACATAGAAAGGAGCTTTTGAAGCAAGGGTCATCAAGCTCTTCATTTATATTATTTAATAGTGTCATTTTGATAAATTGTAAACACAGAAAAAAGACTCGTACTCCACTGGCTCTAAGGATATGTAGATGTGACATAACATACTTCCCGCCATTAAATTATTATTATTTTTATATAGAATATTGGAGATGTGTATATATAATATTAAGTGTTGTTTACGTCGTATAATAACATATTTCATATGTAGTGTTATGGTATTAGTAGTAAGTGTGGTGGGCGTATTATAAAAATTAAAGGATATAAGTGTGATTTGTGTGTGGTATGGTAGTGTAAGTTCGTAGAGTACTAACATAACTAAACTAAAATAGAAAAATATTACCGACAGAAGCAAAAAATGATTTTTATCCTTAATTAGCACGTCTAGTCACAGATTTTTGTTAGCAAGTTTTTGAAGACATTTTTCTGTTTTAATCATTACATGTTTCTCTCCCATTTCCCTACGGAGGAAGATGTTGCCGTTACTAACCCAGCAAAATGCGTACTTATTGTTTCTTGCGTATTCCCGAGATAAATAAAACAATTTTTTTATGCTTGGTGGTAGTTGCTCGGCCACGTACACTGGCTGGGTGTTCCCGGGTAAGTCAATTTGTTGTGTGTTTAACTTATTCTCTCTTTCCTTCTTGCTTCTGTTATATGAACGTACGGCCGAAAGTATGTTTATCTTTGTATGCACACTATTAAATTCGGCAATAATCGGACGCGGGGATTTTGTTGAGGTAGGTTTGCCGGGTAATCGGTACACATCTCGGAACTCCGACTGTTGTACAGGAAATCCCACTTTTTCGCCAATGGTGCAAACTGTTTTCATCAAGGTAGCTGGGGTTTCGTTTTCAGCAAAGGGGATATTTCGAATCTCGATGCCCGATGATCGTGAGCGGTATTGCAAGTCGGCAATTTTATTTTCTAGGCTTTCAATATAACATCGTTGTTCCGTACGCTCCCTTTTCAAGTCCTCTATTTCTTTTTTAAGATGTTCAAAAGACTGGTTTATGAAAGCCATGGAACGTTCGATTTCTGCGTTAGTTTTGCAGATGGCTGTGTTAGACTCCTGTATCTTGATATTCTGGGATTTTATTTCGCGTATGTCTGCAACGAGCTTAGCAATAAGTGTCTTCTGTTCCGTTAAATGATTGGTAATACTGGTATCTTGTTCCTGTTTCCAACTTGCGAATATGTCTCTAAGTTCTTGTCGGCTAATACCCGATTCGCTTTGAGGCGAATTATTTGGCCTTGGACGCTTATTTCGGCTAGTGACATAATCACTCATAGTACTTGCTGTAGTAATATCAGGCTCTGAGCGGGTATGCTCCAAGTTCTTATCAGAGTTTGGAGGCGTACGTTGAATAGACATTGTCCTTTTGTATACTAAATAAATAAATAATTAAAATTAAAACAGACACTTATCTAGTAATCCGTAGCGCTTGATAATGTTTGTAGTTAGAGCGCGCTTTGTTTATGTAAGCTGCGTTGTCGCTCATTCAATACTCGTAGCACCGCATACACAGGATGACGTCAGCCGCACGTAGTACTCCGCTACTTGGCGCGCCGCTCCCACCTGCTTCGTGGCGCGTTGGTTAAGCGCTCGCCCCACCGCTGCAGTAATCGTTGCGTCGCTGGTTCGAGCCTCAGCAAATCACAAGCACTTTTTCCAACACAATTTCAAAGGTTAATGTCACTAATAGATCTATCTCTCTCTAGGACCGCCCAGTGGGTGTATAAAACCAATTTGAAGTCCAGATGTGCGACAAGGAATCGAGATTTCAACAATCAGCCAATCACAAAAATTTGGGTTTAAGATTTACGTAAATAATTGACACACGTCCACTCGCTACGAGAGTCAGGAACCGAATCAAATTTATATCGATATCAGAAATAAGAAAAAGACCTATTAGAAGTCGGTATAAAAATATGTTGCAAGCTGGTGGTTATAATACCGCTTTACTTAAGAAAAATGTTTTCGGTGTGGCGCCTGTCATTTATAATAAAATACCCGACACTGTAAAAAATGATACTACAATATATTCATACATTCAAAAGCAAATTGACTGCACTTCTATTAGATAAATGTTATTATTCAATAAATGAGTTTTTAAATGATAAACTTTAACATTACTTTAGATTATTAGTTTTTAGCATTACTTACGCTTTACGCTTATTTGACATTTAATTTGTTTTCCTAATTTTAATTATTATTGCTTACATAATTATATTCACCATTATATTTATAATTTTACTATGAATTGTAATTTGTAATTTCAAACATTTCATTTAGGTACTAATTTGTTGACTGATTTCGAATTTTATTAATTCGGTTATTTATTGTTTATATCTTGATGCATTTTAATTTATCATCTAAATGTTTGCATGCCTATTAAAGGTAGATTGTATAAGGATCAGATATCTTGTTAACATCTATATTTCATGTACCTACAATCAAAGCATATAAAATTTATACTTTTCTATTCTATTCTTAAATATTTTCGATTTTATTCAGAAGTTCGAATTTAGAATTCGTTCAGAAAAAAAAATTAAAATAAAAAAGTATATTAAAAAGTGCAAGTTAATATAGCATAGCATACTTTTGACTGTCTATATATTAGCATAATTAGTGTTTAATAATAAAACAACAAAAACCGATGGATTTTATTCATTTATGGTCGTAGTATACAAGAAAGTTATACATGGTAATTAAAAAAAAACACATATCTTAGGTAGTAAGTAGTTAGGATAGATTTTATTTCATATATTTTTTTAACTGCCATCAGTTCCACTATAAGACATTTCCAGGTTACCCATTAATTACCGGACATCCTGTATACATTTTATAGGTGAATGTATGTATGTTTGTCCACGCTTTCTGTGAAACTATTGATTGAATCATGATCGTTCTGTTTTGTTAGCTTACATTTACTCCAACTTAGGGAACAATGCAAGTTTTATCAAATTTGGTTAAGTAGTTTTCAAGATATTGACTGAAACATGCGACTGCCTAGCTTATTAACCCTTAAAGGCTACAATGAATTTGTATAGGTAGGTACTGCTAAGTCTACAATGGGTGTAAAAACACCGGATTGTATAATTGGCATAAATAATATAATTAAAGATTTACTATTTTTTATTATATGTACTTTAATTATGGATCGTTCTCTATGGTCATTTGATTTATTGGCTTAATTTATTTAAACAAAATCACTTTAAATTGCGAGCGAATAGGGGCTTCTCAAAATTATGGTAGTTTTGAATGAAGGTAAATGGAAAATTTTGTAAAAAGATACTTATTATGTTACTTTAATCAGTCTATATAATATGTTTTTAATAATGACAGATAAGCCTTTACTTTTTCTCAAATTTTTATCTAAAAAAAAGACAATTTATTTTTATCAAAATTAGAACGTGCTATATTTTTTAAATACGGCTTTTTAGGTAAATTAATGTTTATACATAAAATCAACCTTAGTAATTATGGACTACAATAATGAAAATATAGAATCACTTATAAATTGCGTTAATCTTTGGCAAACAAAATATTTTTTAACAGTTACATTCGACAAATGATCTGAAATTAAAATAGCATATAAATATAATAACACAGATACAAATTATACATATAAAAATTATAATCATGATACATATTATAATAATATACGTAAAAATAGTATACCTATGCTAAGCACATACAAAAATAAAAAGTTCATTACTTATGCTGTAACTAAGTGACCCACTATGACTACAATGGGTCAAAAAACACCGGTTTGCGAGTGTAGCTCGGTACCCGCGCCCGTGCACAACCCTTTGATCCCGCGTGTTCGAGGGCTACTGTCAGCTTACAAGAATAATAAGGAATCTCAAGATCTCGCGATGAGTTAAAAACAAAAAAACATACAGGCACAAATATATTATAAAAAGCACCGTTGTAGCTTTTAGGGGTTAATACGACCTATGGGTGTAAAAAGCTGTAAAACTCTTACTTAAACTGAAAATTACGTAATGAAAATGTAATTTAATTTTTTTTAATGGTTCACAAACTGAAAGCGTACTTAAAAAATCTTAATTAATAGCTTTAAACTAAAATCTTTCCATTGTATGCCCTCTAAAATAGTGAGCACAGTATTCACATAGACTGCAGGTTTAAATACACATTTTGAAAATAATATACACTAAAATAAAAAAAATCGGACGCGCGACAACAAAGTTTATGTTTGCCTAGATCTCCTCACAGTCAATGTATCCATTAACAATTTTATAAAGGAATATAACGTCAGATGCCTTGCACCGCGAATACAAAGATGACATTTTGAAATATTCGAGTCTAGATTGAAAGGAGATTAATATTCTACACATGTTATTTGTGAACAAAGATGATACAAAACTGATTTTGGACTTGTTCGACTCTATTTGCATGTACAACATACGTTGGGTTCCAAACAGAGCCTGCGTATTCAAGGATGCTTCGCACAATACAATTATATACGGGTATTATAACTTTAGGGTCCTTAAAAGATCTGAGTTGTCTTGATGAATCCCGTCATTTGGTTGGCTCTCTTCACCACAGAATCTATATGTTCTCTAAAATTAAGGTGTGCATCCAACGTAACTCCGAGATCACGAATGATTGATACCTTACTAAGCTCTAAACCATTAATTTTGTAAGTTTCAATAAACGGTTTCAAACATTTACTTTGATTTAAGACTATCTGGTTGTTATCACACCAGCTGTTTAGAGAGTTAAATTCAGCCAGCAATTTGTATATATCAGAATTTGTTTTGACAGTTGTATGCAATTTTAGGTCATCAGCGTATAGCTGGAACATACATTTCAATGTCTTTGCTAAATCTCTATAAATATTAAGAAAACAGTGGCCCTAGATGCGAGCCCTGTAGAACGCCCGATGGAATATCATAGCATAGTGACTCGAAACCACGAACAGCAACAATTTGAGACCTATTTCGCAAATATGATTCGCATCAACAAAGCAACGATCCCTGGGTATGATATGATGAATCTTGTCAAGCAAAATATTGTGATCTATAACATCAAATGCTTTTCTATAATCTGTGTATATAGCATGTAACTCTTCACCACCATCCAATGCTAGGGCAACGTCATTCACAAAACTTATTAGATAAATTTAATCGTCTTCAAAAAGTTAACTCAAATTTATGAAATAATATTTTTGAGGTCGGTGCCAGCTCCTGACGATTTTGATCGGTACTTTTCTTAGGTGCTGGCCGACCACAATAATATTATTTCAAATGCTGTTTAAACAAAATTGCACGCAATTGAATGCGCGCGTGACAGCCAACTAATTATATTAATCATTATTAGATAATGATATTTATTAGTATAGTTTTAGCAAATGCCTATTAAAGGTGGACCTCTTCCCATACCACACATATCTTTTTATCGGAAAATATTGCAACTTATTTATAATTCAGAGCACGCCTCGGCTTGAATATATTTATTGCATCTGATAATTTTAACAAAATAACGTAAAACTTAAAATTAACCAACCCTTTAAAAATTTGACAATCGTAACCTCAATTCGATCCGGATACACAGTTTAATCGTCATAACTGTGTAAAAAAGAAAAACATAGCCCGAAATCATCTTCGGGCTATGTTTTTCTTTTTTTTTGTAGATCTAGTTTAAACCTATTTTTATAAATAAAAAATAAGTGCCAAATTGAGGATTTCTTGAGTTATTAAATAAAACCGAAAATATTTAAAAAATATTACATCTTTTCTAATAGATCTAAAAAAGATATTGTAACTGATTTACGTGGGCCTTTAATATCTCCATCATAAATCCACTGGCTGCTAATATTCACTGGTAATTTTCAATAAATATTTTTCAGAATATTCGGTGGAAAATTACAAATTTTCAAAAGAACCTGTCCCCTGTTTTAGACACATTAGAATATTGGGAATTCTACCGCGTTTCTTTTGATCTAATCTTTACGAAACTGTAATAAAAAGCCGATGTCACTTTTTTGGGTTTCTAAAACACAGTGCTACGTACAAACTGATACACGGCATATGACTTTGAATGTTTTTTATAAACTTTATTTTATAATTTTGTTTTATAAACACACGAGTATTTAATGTCAACCGTCAGTAGTCAAATGCAAGTAAGTATACGCATACATACGATACAATTATTATTATCATTATTATACGATACATGCACGTAGTTGAAAAATTTGGTAGGCGTACTGCGTAAACACATTTGTTTACAAACTTACCAACGAATCGGGGCTTGGAAGAACCGGAAACAAAGAAGACTCACACGTGGCGCGTTTTACGATTCCAACGACATACTACCTAACAAACAAACTGCTCGAATGTAATGTACTATCGACAGCAACGACGGATGACCATTTAAGAAAAATTTCGCTTAGGCATGTTGACTTTAAGTGACTCCGCCCTTAGTTTTGTTAACCAATCAAAAAGGAATCTTCGAACAAAAAGTGTACCAACCGTTTGTTTTTATGACTTTTCTTACTTTTGCCAGATGGTATCATATTTGGACAGTTCTTGCGTTGACACAATACCGAACTTCTAACCACGAGCTCCCACAGGCACTTTAATACTCTACTCTTCTAATAGTAAATTTAATTGTAGCTTTTTGTATTAACTTTTGTTTTTGCTTTATACAAAATAAATAAAGAGTATTGTCTCTTAGGATTAAAAATAACGGTATGGAATGTAAATATAAATTTATGCATTGTTATACTTAATCATTGAAATAGGTTTTATTTGTTACTTTCTTTTTTTTTGTTTAGTTTGATGGAACGTAGCTACCTAGTTGTTAAATTAGTATTAGTAGGTAACTTTTAAATTACAATTTTACTGAGATAGTAAGTATATTGTTGTTTTATTTATTTATTTCAAGGTAGCTTTATTCAATTAACATTTATAATTATTATATTAATGAAGTCTGAAATATTTAAAAACGTATCTGCATCAAAGAAGTCCATTATACGAGCACATCAATAAAACTAAATAAACTATTATGTAGCCGACCTACGGCCTATTCAAATATTAACATTGTTGTATAAATAAATAGGTAATAAAATATATTTGATACCTTCCAGTCGTTTTGATTCGTTTGATCATAGCGGCTTCAGAACATAACCAATGTTAAATTGCTGATTTCTATTTGAGAATGTTTATACTAAGTACCTATAAATAATCAATCCTGGCGGTACACAAAAGTGTGTAAAGTGTAAAAAAACTCAAACAAAAAGGTCGTAGCTGACCAGTTGAGTTTGTATCGCCTTAGAATCAGTAAACAAAAGTAGTGTAAAAAAACTCAAACAAAAAAAAGGGGCGTGTCACGTGCCATGTTGGCCTGCTATGCGATTTTAACCTTAGGAGGGGTCATCCGTGGCTGCTGTCGATAGTACATACCTACACGCACACGCATACACACATGTGCGATCTCCACTCATTGTGTAGGTGAGATATATTGTGGCGGATTCAATTATTATTTATACAGAGGTTCCCAAACTATTTTTCTCGTATATCACTTTTTAAATTTAGCTGGTGGAGCCCAGCGATATTCCCAAAACTCAACAAAAAATGTGAAGATTAGATCTATATTTTGCATTGCAGCTGAGTTCCAACCAAGAAATAAAAGTATTCGAAAAAAAAAAGTGAGAATTGTTTTGTTTATTAATTAATTGGTTGTGCTGTGAGTGGATGTCAAAAAAGTAAAGATGGCCAATCAAAAATGTAATTCCATCCAACTTTACTCTTTTAACATCTACTCACAGCACAAAGAACCAATCAATTCTCACTTATTTCATTTAACTCCCCATTCGGCGAGGTAAAAATATAATTAAAATTAAACATTAATAACGTAACGTAAGATCTACAATGACAATCACAAAATAGTTATAATTTTAATAGGAGGAATGTACTTGATGGATTGACAGCAAATAATTAATATTTGGCTTCCGCACCATCACCAACCACAAATCTTCCCGTTCCGTGATATTCAATCTGCTCCTTTTTTTTTGTTTGAAGGTTTGTAACGACACTAAAACTTAATATTGTCTTCTGTTTACGCGAATGTTATTCATTGAAATTAAACTACTATATACGGATTTTATCGCGTTGTTTATTTATCACTGTATTACATAATTTTGAAACTGTTACACTACTACTACTATTGAAGTTAACTAATTTATAAGCTAATAAAATTATTTCAACTATTAAAACTATTTATATTTAGGTTTACACTTTCCCCGACGTTTCGGTTGCGTTCCAGCAGCCATGATCACGGGTCATGGTCATGGTCTCCCCGTGACCATGCCTACTGAAAAGCAACCGAAACGTCGATGGCGTAGTGGTTTGGTTAGTATAACCGACTGTCACGCCTGAAGTCACGGGTTCGATTCTCGCACAAGTCAAACATTTGTGTGCATGAACATGGATGTTTGTCTTGGTCTGGGTGTTTCTATGTATAATATGTATGTATTTACAAAAAAATAAGTATATATGTATGTTTATCCATTGTCTAGTACCCATAGCACAAGCTCTGCTTAGTTTGGACTAGATGGTGTTGTGTGTATATGGTAGAATATTATTATTATATTATTATTATTATAAGCTCGAGTTCTTCGAGAGCTTCTTTTGTAATATCACATTCTCCACGTCCGTTCCATCAAATGGATTTATTATCCATGGTGGTATTTCCATCATCAGAATATCTTCAATTCTGATTTTGAAGTCATCATGCAGGGCAATTAAATGTTGAACGTATGTCTGAATATCCTCATCAAGGCATTCTACCTGCGACACATTTGAAAACTGAGCAAATTCGCGCCGGCTAATATTTTGCTTCGTAAATTTCAATTTTCCAAGAAAAGCTGAAATTACACCCTTTCTTTTTATTAAATTGAGGTTGTCCCTTTGTATTGTAAGTTAATATCATTAAATTTTTTGAACAAATCTTTTAAATAAGCAATTTCTGCTTTCAAATTGATCAGGTTTTCATTTAAATCTGGATCTTTACTTTCCAAAAACTCTAAAACTGATTAAAAAAGTGAGTGAAACCTTGTTAACATGCACCTTTTGACAACCTGCATACTTCAGTATGTAAAAGCAATCGTTGGAAGTCAAATAAACGCGTATTCAATGCATTGCTTCTTATTTTGTTAGCTGCATTAATCACAAATTGAACCGCTTGGTGCAATCTATCACTCAAATTTTTCGCTACTGGATGACATAGTGAATTGCAGTTATCTCTGGTATAATTCTTTTAAGATGGCTTATAAACCCACGATATCGCCCGACTATGGCAGGAGCTCCATCTGTTGCCACCGAAATAACGTTTGTGAATGGAATCGATATTTCCTTAAAAAAATCACCCAGGACATTAAATATTGATTCACCTTTAGTGTCCGTTGCCAAAGGCTACGCGAATTTCTTCTCTTTATGAATTTCTTCGTCTATAACAAATCGAACATATGCCAATAATAATGCTTCATTACCAGGTACAGATGTTTCGTCCAGTTGAATAGAAAAATGAGTTGTTTGCAGATAATTACACAAGAAACTTTAAATATCAGAGCTTATTTCATCAATACGTCTTTGTACAGTGTTGTTACTCAAAGGAATGCTTTTCAGTATGTCAAATGGACATTTGTGCAGAACAGTTTTTAAAACCTCTTCAACAGCGGGTAAAATTAATTGTTCTCCAATGGTGTGCGGTTTTCCAGATTTCGCTGTAAGTAATGAGATATTGTAAGATGCAAGCCATCATCGTTACTTTCAGATGTTAAAGCGAACATACTGTGCACGGTGGGTCTCTTTTCATAATATTTCCCTTCAACGCTTGAAAATATTTCAAATCTTTACCTATTTTATCAGGATGACATCTTCTTAGATGACCTTCGAGCTTCGATGGTTTCATAGAGTCATTGCTCAAAACTTTGTTGCGTAAAAGGCATATGGGCAATCGCTTGTCTGCCTTTGACAAAAGAAAACCAAATTTTTAATAATCAACACTGTACTGTCGTCATTTCTTCTTAGATTCAGCCATGTTTCGTATCAGTTTATTACCTGTTATTAAAAAAACCTTTGTTTTAGAAATCATAAGGTGGTCTTACACAATAAGATATGGCTATTTTAACAGAATAGGATTATAAATAAAGTACAGACGGCAAACTGATTCTAATTATTAAAAGCAATAAATCGCTTTATAAAACTCAATTATGGATATTAATCCATAATAGAATTTTATGAATACGGCTGAACCGATTTTAATGTAATGTAAAACATTTGGAACGAAGTTCCTTTTCGCGCGTTGTGAAAGGGGGCTAGACGGAAAAAATTCTTACGAAAAGTTGTCACGACACTTTTTGCTATAGTAAGCTATTGTAAGCTGTGAGGCGTGCGTAAGTAGTTACGCTATCTCGCTCGCACTGTTCATTCATGCGCCAGCAGATTACTTTATTATGGAAAAAACGCGTGACCTTGTGGCCAGCTGCGAGCTAACAGACTTCTTATTATTATGCACGCGCCATGTAGGGTGTGTACCTTTTATGGATTTTTTTAAATTTTTTTCCGAAATTTATAAAATAATTAATTAAAAAAATTATTACATTTCCTTCACTAATTAATCGAAAGAAACTTCGTTCCATCCGGGTGTCCCTTGACACCTCTCAAGTTTTTTTTCATAAATATATTTTGATATATTTCTATAAATTCGATAGAAAATACTTTTAAATAATATTTTGATATCAAAACTCTGCGATTTTAATTATTTATTAATTACTTTGATGCACGTTACGGGTACGTAAAGACGCGTACAATTTATGAAAATATATTTAATTAAATCATTTAGCATTAGGGACCTGAAATATTTTAATATTTCCTGAAATATCATGCAAGATTCCAAGCGCACACACCACAAGTCGTATTTTGTCCCTTTGCACGTCTGAACAAGCGTTGCGGAAGGCGGCGGTGGCAGCGACGGCGCTTTGCAAGTCTCGACACGTCGTACTGAATTTTTGAAATTTGAAGTTTTTACATGTAACTTTCGCTGAGCTTCTTAAAATATTATTTGCCTACATTGATAGGTGAAGTAAAGCCAACATGTTTTTAGTTCTTCACTATCGAAAGCAAATAAATTGTCATGGACCTCCGCTTACGAATTGTGAACCCTCATTTTTTGTCATGCCAACGTAGACTCCGTTCGAGTCTCCCGTGGTCCCCTGGGGGTCCACCTGGACCTCTTTGGGAACTAAGCATTTATGGTGATAACCGGCACTGTTGTGGTAGGCGCCTATGGGGTTGTTGCGGTGTATGGTCGTAATGGTGTTGCGTTCTCAAAATGATATTGCATGTATGGTGGTCGAGTATTGCTGCCAGTGAGCGTGCTATGTAAATATTTTGAAAAATAACGTACTTGCGAGGAATCGCACTATTTTTAAATGTGAACGCGTGTGCGAGTACGTGCATCTTTGTAGGTAGGCAACAGCTAGCCAAAGTTTCGCCAAAGAGCAGCCGTTTACGGTTTAAGATTTTACGAGCGCTACGTTAAGATTTTACGATCTTTGCTTTGTAGTTCGTTTCAAGCTCCAACGTTCGTTTCAAGGTCCAATTGATGTTTGATGTTTATAATGTTTAATGCTCAATGCTCCGCTTGGTGGATCCACGTTTTCACACTACACCTCCTCATACTCCTCATCATCATTCCTTACCTTCATCCATTCTGTAATGCATTCCATGCATAAAAACACACACATTTCAAGTTTAATGTCGGGTGCACATCCATGCATACAAACACAAACATTTCAAGTTTAATGTCGGGTGCACATCAAGATCCTGCCCACAAGTTTAATGAGTCTCGTCGGGTGAGTTTTGGCTCAAGTTTGTGAAATTGTAAAGACTGTAAAGGTCCTGATGTATTAAGTTAGAGTTAATGAATGAAACACAGTCACGTTTGTTTATTTCAAAACTTTTATTTTAAAAGAAACTCAAAGCAAAATTCAAGTTAACCTCGTTTTCGAGGTTTAACTTAAACGTGCTTCAAAATGCAATGCCACCGACAGTCCGTAATGTTTACCCGGAGAACGAAGTGCCACAATTTGATTTTGTTCAAGATAATTGTTCAATTCTTAATGCGAGGATCATAAGAGCCTGGTTTCGTTCACACACTGACGTAAGAGTCATTCCGTGGGGCCCACAAGATCACCGGACCTAAACGCGATAGAAAATCTTTGGGGCCTTATGGTCTAAAGATGGTCGCATCAAAATGAAAAAACCAAACAAGCTCTTATTAGCCACTGTAATTCAATCTGGGAGGAAATGCGGGGAACCAATCTTTGCTCACGGCTTGTTGGTTAAATGAGGTCTCGTCTTTTAGAGGTCATAGAAGCCAATGGCGGTTCCACCCGTTTCTAACTATTTCATTTTTCCAACCTCTTCTAAATTTGACCATATGACTATGTTTATGTTTTTCATATTAAGTATTTTAGTAGTGATTGTGACAATTTAAACAAAGGATACATCTATTTTCAGCTTTTCTTTCTGACAATATAATAAAAACTAATCCTACATATGTTTTTAGCTTTTCTTTCTGACAATATAAAAAACCTAATCCCGAAATAAACTGTTTTATTGAACGCATATTGTAATTACAAGTTTACATAATTTGTAAATTCCGACAGATGGACTCGCCTTGTGTCAGAACTTTACTATTACAAATATGTAGATACAATTTTGTCATCGAAATCTACAGGTGTTTTCTACACATGTTAAACAGCATTTGTAATAGTAATATTTGTAATGTTTTTACTTGTAAAATTCGTACATAATTGTAAGGTTTATTAAACATCACTTGTCGTAAAACTTAACAAATATGTCACGTATTTACAAAATTGTCGGATTGTAATGTTTATTATCAAGTGCTTTGAGGAAAACAATTTAATTACGTATAATCTGATTTTACGACGTCATTGGTTCCATCAAGTTTAAACTAAGAACAGCTGTCACGTAAATCATCAATCATCGTTATTAATAATCAGATAAAGATGGCAATAGAAGTTGTCAGATCGATCTGCAAGCGAAAGGCAGCAGTACAATAAAAATATTCACAAACGTGTTTTATAAAATATCCATTGTAAAATATTCATAAAATTTATAAAATTGTGGCGACTCCGCACAGACGAAGAAGTTCAGCCTACATTCAACAGATGGCGATACAATCGCACTTCACATGACATCATACTATTCTGCATCGCACAAGTGAAGTTTACACAGCGACTGAGTATATATACAAGCTCCCGACATCAACCGTCGGGCCGCGGCCCGCCAGGCACGATCAACCAGCCTGGTCGGAGGATCCTCCCTTTGTGTTGGAGGGACTTCACACCCTGTTCCTTCACATTGGTGACCCCGACGTGATTGGAAGCAACCTTCACGGAGCAGATCAGCAGCAACTACCATCGCCATCGCCTTCACTTCTCTCACACAGCACTTCTCCAGATGAGCAGTAATCAAGTCGCAGCCAGCCAGCCTCTTCGGCCTCAACAGGGACCACCACACGCCTGCAGCAAACGCGCAGCCTGGTCTTCCCTACGGCCTCACCAGCGTCAAGGCTCAACTCACTGCACACACGGTCCACGCAAGCAGGGTACTTCACTCGCCGTCAACGCAGCGGCTAGCCACGACGCAGCAACTACGCAGCATCAACCCCGACTCACTGTGGGACTCACTGCAACGCAACAACCCCGACTCACTGGGGCACACGCACCGCTCACCGCACTTCGACCCCGACTCACTGGGGCACACGCACCGCTCATCGCACTCAGACCCGACTCACTGAGGTCTAGCGACACACAGTTCCGACTCACTGGAACTAGCGGCATAAAGTTCCGACTCACTGGAACTAGCGGCATACAGTTCCGACTCACTGGAACTAGTGGCATCCTACACTGGCACTGGCAACGCTCTTCAGCAGCATCGACAGCTTCTCATCAACCTGATCGACCTTCGGTCTTGGGGGGGAATACTGTGGCGACTCCGCACAGACGAAGAAGTTCAGCCTACATTCAACAGATGGCGATACAATCGCACTTCACATGACATCATACTATTCTGCATCGCACAAGTGAAGTTTACACAGCGACTGAGTATATATACAAGCTCCCGACATCAACCGTCAGGCCGCGGCCCGCCAGGCACGATCAACCAGCCTGGTCGGAGGATCCTCCCTTTGTGTTGGAGGGACTTCACACCCTGTTCCTCCACAAAATATTAGAAAATATTCATAAAATATTTGTACTTACCAAATATTTGCAATAAACTAGCACCGCATTACTATAAATTCAGTCGTTGTGATCGGTTTCATAGTTGGTCTCTTCCTCCGTTATATAAAAATTTACAAAAGAAAGAGACCTGAACATCTTTTTGTTGTCTTTTAAAATTTCACGTATCTGATCAATGGAAGATGAGCCTACAGACTTGTAGCGTTTGAGTATCAAACATAATTATGGTGGTGATGTACTTGATTGCATACGATCGTGCGATGAGCTTAAACTAGCCCGAAAACTATTTGTTTCGCAACAGTTGCATAAAGCCACGATCATCCACATCGTTGAAGTCCAACAACGAGCTCAGCACCCTCAGTAAGACCAGCTCTATGCGGTTGGTTGTTAAGATGTTGCTATCCACCAAATTAGAGCACATTATGATATCGTACGGAGACAGTGTAGAGTCTTTGGTGTATCGAGCTATAAGTTTGAGCCCTCCGATACGGTTTTCTGGCCCGATTGAAGGCTGCGCATTATATAATTTATGGCAAAAACTTGAATATAATACTGCAAGGTTGCGTTTCAATATTTCAAAACCTCCACGTATAAGGACTCTTTTGGATTACTTATCATAATTTGAGCAAACTCTTTGATAGGAATTAGTCCAAACTCGCTACCCTTTCCCTTTTTGTAGTACAATAAAGCTAAGCGTCCACAGGTCGATATCGTATGCATCGGACGCATCGCATTTAACGGATCGTAGTATACTTTGTATAGAAAGTCACACAAGTGCGTCCACTGATCCGAAATGTACGGATCGCACATCGGCCATGCCGACACCGATGCTCCGAGAGGCAACTTTTGCGAAGCGTGCCGATGACGTCATATGGAATGTACGATCAGTGGACGCGCCCCGCACGCTCACTCCGCGTCTCCTGCGCGTCGTCCGCCATTTGCATTTTGACGATCGTCCTGTCCATACACGTTGTTTTAGCTTATTGCAACATGGAGGCGGCACAACTTATAGCAATTGTGCAAGAATATGAAGAGATATATAATTTAAAACACCCTAATTATTCGAACCAACAAAGAAGGGATATTATCTGGGAGGAAATTGGAAACAGATTAAATCAAAATGGTAAGTTTGTATATTTATATTTTGTTACACTCGCGTTCCAGCTCGAACTCTCACCAATTGCTATTCTATCGATCCTGCTGCTGAGTTAAAGTAAGTTTTGAAGCTATCCTGGACTGCTAAAGCATCTGTGCGTGAGTTACCACCTATATTCCTTAGATTTTGCAATCCTGCCATCTCCGCAATAGAAGTGTTCAAATCATTTTCTGTCCAGTGGCATGTGTCATTTCATAGCATGTAGCTATTAAAACAGTTACAATGTGTTGTTCGTGCATAGACAATCTAAAGATTTTTGCTAATATTCCGAACGTATTTTCTACAGTATTTCTCACATGACTGAGCCTATAGTTAAACACTTTTTCTCTTCATTTCCGTAGGCATCGTCGCGAGACTATGGCCGTTTAGCGACATGTGATACCCCTCACGATGCATATGTGTGTATAGGGAATTATCCGATTAAGTATGTGTGTGTTTAGCATGTAAGTTTTAGTCTAATTCGAATCACGAATGTGTTAGGACTTATGTTCAAAATACAAAATCAGATTGGTTCTAAAAATAACTTTATTTTATTTTTACTTCCAAGACCGTGACCACTCCAGTGTTTATTATGCTCGTATTTAATGCGGCTTTGCATTAAATACGAGCATAATAAACAAGCCTCATCACCGATGATGACATGAGGTAGTGGATTAGATTAGTTTAGATTAGATTAGATTAATTTATTTCTGAACAAACATACATTTGTGTTGAAAATTCTTAAAACTAACACGACAAGAAATGGAACAAAAACATATTACAAAAAGAAATTAAAAGAACACAAATATAGATTATGCGAGTATATCGAACTTACAAACTATGATATGCTTATTATTTTTGCCTTATATGCATAAGCCTTTATTTGCATCCTTTATATAATCATCCACGTTGTAGTAGCATTTTTTTAAAATAAATTGTTTATATTTACTATTAAAAACCTTATGGTTAACTATTGTTTTAAATTCGGAGGGTAATTTATTGTACAATGTGACTGCTTGTACACTAGCACAATGTTTCACCACATTCAGTTTTGGGTGTATTCTTATTGGTAGATCTTTTCTACGAGTACTGAGACGTATTGCTCTTTCAGATTCTGTCTCGAATTTGAAAATATTTTTATTAAGTTGGTCAAAATTACAAAAATGTAAAGAGATGGTGCAGTAAGTATCTGTAATTTAATTAAAAGTCCCTGCATGATTCAGTCTGATCTATGCACACCAATGTTCTAATGGCTCTCTTTTGTATTATGAAGGCTGCTTTTATATTATAATTATAGCTATTTCCCCAGCATTGAATGCTATACCGCAGTTTCGACTCAACTAGAGCAAAATAAACTATCCTCCGCTGAGCTATTGTGAGAACATCTCTAAGACTTCTTATTGCGTAGCAGGCTGAACTTATAGTACTAACAATAGAAGACAATTCATGTTTCCAGTTTAACAAAGCGTCCATTTGTACTCCTAGAAATTTTATATTGTCTACAATATCAATATTTATGCTATTAGAGGTGACCTGGATAGTTCCAGTGTTTTTTGCTGTTGATTTAAATAGCAGACATTTAGTTTTTGCTGCATTAAGCACTAAATTGTTTGCTCTAAACCAATTTTCAAACTCCGCAAAAGTTGTCTGGATTTTCAATACTAGATTTGGTATACTTTCAGCGGATATAACAGCATTAGTGTCATCTGCAAATATTACTAGTCTAGCATCTGGGACTCGACTTTTCATGAATGCTGTTAGATCGTTCAGAAAGATAATAAACAAAATCGGCCCTAACACTGAGCCTTGGGGTACCTCACAGGATATAGTGCTAATATTGGATTTACCAATCTTTTGTTCACCATCTATAATTGCTTTGATTTCCACAAACTGTTTTCTATTCCGTAGATATGAACCAAATAATTCTAGATTTTTATTTCGAATACCATAGTGTTCCAATTTATGAAGTAAAATGTTATGGTCTACGGTATTAAAAGTGGAGCTTACATCTAGAAATTGACCCGCAACATTGTACCTGTCATTTAAATTACGTAAAACATCCTCAATAAGATAGTCTATTGCATCATCCGTACTTATATCTTTCTGATAGCCAAATTGTCTCGTGTTCAAAATGTTATTATTGTTTAAGTGTCTTAAAAGACGAACTTTCATGATTCTCGCAAGTAGCTTTGACAGGACTGGGAGTAAGGAAATATGCCTGTAGTTTTCTGGATCAGTCTTTACACCCTTTTTGTATATTGGCAATATTTTAGCAATCTTAAATTGCTCAGGAAATACACTTAAAGTAACACAATTATTAAATAATGATGCTAAAGGGCAGGCTAAAATATCAATATTTTCTTTTATAATAGACATAGAAATATTGTCATACCCACATGAGTTTTTACTATTCATACTTTTTCCAATATTCAAAATTTATCTTGGAGTTACTAAGTCAAAGTTCATTTCATTTTCTATTCTTTCGACATTTTCTACAAGATATTCAATGGCCAATTTTGAATCACAAGTATTTAATAATACGACTTTAGAAAAGGTTTTAGAGAAGATATTAACTACCTGTACTGGATTATCAGTCGCAAAGCTATCTGTTTTGAGAATCATATTATCAGAAAAACTTCGTGTGAGACTATTACGACATTGATTTACAATATTCCAAATAGATTTGCTCTTGTTTAATGAATTTTTCATTTGGTTTCTCACATGTAGCTTTTTTGCGAATCTAACTACTTTACGATATAAGGTTAAGTATTTGTCACGATAGTTCAGTATAGTTTGATCGCAGTTATTTTGTTGTTTATAAATGGTATTAAGAAATCTTTTAAATTGACTGGATGTTTTAATTCTTTTCGAAAGCCATTTACTGTGTTTTATCCTATATAATTTTAATAATTAATTTTAATTCTTTTACATTTGAATGAAAATGAATATAAGTGGTTAAATTGTCTTATAAATGTATTTATGCCTGTGTTCAAATCCAGGTTGTTTAAATTATTTCTAAACTTAGTTTTACTTTTGTCGTCATAAAATGTTTTGTTAATGCTATAGTTGTAATGTCTATAGGGGTTCAAGTAAAACACAGCAAGTCACTAGTAAAAAGACGTTATATTGCTTGAACGTTTGAATTTACAACAGTCACAGAAGAGGAGAAATTAACACAAGCACTGAGAGATAGATTGTAGCACGAAGGGAAGTTATAGACCAAATATAGACGAGAAAAAACGATAGAATATAAAACAGCAAAATTACATTAATTTACGAGCAACGAGTAGCGGGTAATATTAGATAAGCTAGCGCGGAGTGTGCGTCGCGCGGTGGCTAACAATGGACTAGTCAGTGGGAGTAATGCAAAACCGAACGTCGCCGGCGCAGCCCGAAGTTAGCCGAGCGGTTCCGAGTACCGGCTCGTATACTATTGGCCACGAGTGTTGCGACGTTTAGTAGTTCCTCTACAGATACTCCCCCCCGAGAGCGTTCCTACGCTCGATAAAAATCCGTGAACCTGACTCTTCTACCACTCCGCGTCTGTTTTCCCTTGCTGGATGGTGCAGCCGAGGGTTCACCAGGAACTGGGGTGTCATCTTGGGTGCAGAAGGTGGGCTTCAGTCGATCCACCGATATGTTGACCTCTTTGCCTCGCATTAGCACCTTCATGTATTTGGCCTGTCGCTCCAACACCTTATAGGGTCCTGCATATGGTGGTTCCAGAGTTCTGCGCACGTGATCCTGCCTCACAAATACGTGCGATGTGGTCTGGAGGTCCTTTGGGAGGTAGAAGGGACCTTTTCTGTGCCAAGACGTTGGTTTCGGGGTGAGGTTTGCCATGTGTCTAGCGAGTCTAGTAGCGAGGCTGGTGGCGTCTTCTACCATGTGGTCTTCTGTGGGCGTTAGGAACTGAGCCGGCAAGCGTAAGGGCTCGCCGTAAACAAGTTCGGCTGAGGAAGCTTGTAGGTCTTCCTTCCAGGAACTGCGGATGCCGAGTAGGACCAGTGGAAGAACCTCCGTCCACTGTGTCGTGTTGTGGCACATGATGGCAGCCTTCATCTGTCGGTGGAGTCGTTCCACCATCCCGTTAGAGGACGGATGGTACGCTGTGGTGCGAAGGTGATGCGCGCCGACCAGTGATGTGATGGCCTTGAACAGGCCTGACTCAAACTGACGGCCTTGATCGGTCGTGATTTGCGTAGGGCAACCGAACCTCGATATCCAGCCAGATACCAAGACGGCCGCGCAGGTGTCAGCAGTGATGTTCTTCAGTGGTATTGCCTCGGGCCATCGTGTGAACCGATCAACTATGGTGAGACAATATCTGAAATCAGACGATGGTGTAAGTGGCCCTACTATGTCGAGATGGATATGGGAAAATCTCGACGAGGTAATAGGGAAAGGGGATAGTGGGGCAGAGGTGTGACGGGTAACTTTGCTGCGCTGACAACTGAGGCAGCATCTGGACCACTCTC
Source organism: Catocala nupta (assembly GCA_963675205.1). NCBI lineage: Eukaryota > Metazoa > Arthropoda > Insecta > Lepidoptera > Erebidae > Catocala > Catocala nupta. The sequence continues at coordinate 19,496,531 of OY776104.1, forward strand.
TACAGTTCTTACGTATCCCTGGCCACACAAATCTCTGCGTGACCAGTCGCACTGTAGCTGTACGTCCGGGATGACTCAGACAGTGTAGCGCATCGAAAACCTGTTTCCTAAAGGTAGGTGTTACGTACGGTCTTGGTGGTTGCGTTGAAACGTCACAATATAATTCGATGTCTGAGCCTGCCGGAGTAATAGGTGTTAGCTTGAGTGACGATCCTTTAGATAGAAGTGTCTGTAGCTCAGGGTCTGTCTTCTGAGACTCAGCGAGAAGTTTGAAGTCAATGGCCTCAGTGATTTCTTCGACGCGAGATAAACTGTCAGCGACAACGTTCTCTGAGCCAGGTATGTACCGTATATCTGTGGTAAATTGCGCAATGTAATCAAAATACCTGTATTGCCGCGGTGAACAGTTCTCCTTGGGCGTTTTGTAGGCATAGGTTAGCGGTCGGTGGTCCGTAAATACTACAAAGTCTCTCGCTTCTACCATATGTCGAAAATGCTTTATGGCTTCATATATGGCAAGCAACTCACGGTCGTAGGGGCTGTAATTCTTCTGTGCTCGGTTCAACTTCTTAGAGAAGAAAGCAAGTGGTTCCCATTGCTTACCATTATGCTGCTGCAGTACTGCTCCAATGGACATATCAGACGCATCAGTTAGGATGGAGAGTTTAGCGTGAAGCTGAGGGTGAACAAGAAGGGAAGCATTAGCGAGTGTGCTCTTACATTCTTCGAACGCTTTCAGTTCCTTCTGAGTCATCTGCACTGCGTCTGAACCCTTGGTTTTATCGCCTACTAGAAGAGCGTTAAGGGGCGCTTGGGCTTTGGCAGCGTTTGGAATGAACCGCCTGTAGAAATTCAGCATACCCAAGAATCTGCGTAGCTCTTTCACCGTCTTTGGTACTGGGTAATCCTGGACAGCCTGGACCTTGGTACTCTGTGGCTGTACACCAGAAGCAGATACTTGATAACCAAGAAAAGTTACCTCAGGTTGACCCCACACGCACTTGCTTGGGTTGATCAGGATGCCGTATTCTGCCAGCCGAGTCAGCAGCTGATGTAGATGGGTCCTGTGGAGACCAGGTGGGCTGAAAACAAGCAGATCATCGATGAATCCGTAGCAGAAGTCTTCTAGACCGGTAAGAACTTCGTCAATGAAACGCTGAAAAGTCTGCGAAGCGTTTCGGAGCCCAAAACCCATGTAAGGGAACTCAAATAGACCAAACGGAGTTGTGATGGCTGTTTTAGGTATATCAGCTGGGTTTATTCTTATCTGATTGTAAGCTTTAACCAGATCAATTTTGGAGAAAACCGTGCATCCAGACAGTTGCTGAGAGAAGTCTTGAATATGTCGGACCGGGTACCTGTCGGGTATAATGCGTGCATTAAGTGCTCGATAGTCACCGCACGGTCGCCATCCATCGTCCTTCTTCTTTACTAAATGCAGCGGTGAGGACCAGGGACTGTCAGACCGCCTAGCTGTTCCATTAGCAAGCATCTCATCAAACTCCTTTTTAGCTATCCTGAGGCGATCAGGATCCAAGCGTCTAGGCCTACAAGCAACCGTCGGGCCGGGGGTTGTTCTTATAAAGTGCACTGTCTTGTGCTTAGGCTTAGGCTGACTTACGGTACCCATGGGGCGAGTCAACTCGGGGAACTCACGCAGCAACTGGTGGTACTCTGTTTCGCCAGTGACAGTCTTGATGGATGCCACGTCGTCTGGAACTCGTTGGTGCGCTGCGGTCACGGTAAGTGAAGTGGTGCCATCAAAGAGCCTATGATTACGGCAATCTATAAGCAGATTGTAAAAGCCTAAAAAATCAACGCCTATTATTGGCTTAGATACGTCAGCGATTGTAAATTTCCACTGAAATAACCGTCGTAGGCCTAAGTCGAGGTTGAGCTGAATTGGGCCATAAGTATTAATGACAGTACCGTTGGCCGCTGTTAAACCGTACTTAGATAATGAACAGGGCGTCTTGACAGCTGACCGAGGGAACACGCATAAATCCGAGCCTGTATCGACCAGAAACAGCATCTTCGACTGTCGGTCAGTAATAAATAGACGGCCTGAGCGGTTAGGGCAGTCCGAGACCGCTAATTCCAGCTGCCCCTTGTGTTTTCCGCCCTCCATTCACAAGGTTGTACACATTTACGGGCCCGAGAACCGTATGTGTAGTGGTAGAAGCAGTGAGGGTGGTCGGGGGGTGGTTGTCGCGGCCGAGACTTGGACCGTGAACGACTTCTGCTACCCTTAAACCGTGAGCGCGAACGTACCTGGTTTTGCTGCGCGTCCAAACGGCTAGTTAACAACGCTACCTGTTTAGTTAGCTCGCATATTTGCATTGACATGCTCTGCATTTGCGAACTATGCTCCGGGGCAACGCTTGCAACTTGCAATGGGGCGGCAGGGGCAATATCGTGTACCGTATCCGCTAAGTCAGCTAGTTTGTCTAGCGAAAGCTCCGGTTGCGACGCCAACACAGTTTGAAGGTTGGTCGGTAAACGGCTAGCCCACAAAGTTTTCACAAAATCATCAGGCAGCGCTGGCCCCGCCAGGTGCTGCAGGAGCCGTAAAAATTGTGACGGCTTGCGGTCGCCCAGTTCTTCATGCTTCAGAAGTTCCTGCACTTTACGCTCCCGCGACGCCGACAACCGCTTAATAAGCTCCGCCTTAATCCGCCCGTATTTATCCGTAGCCGGCGGATTTGTGATGATGTCCTTGACCTCCGTTGCGTAGCGAGGCTCCAGCGCACACACGACGTACTGAAATTTCGTTGAGTCGACCGTTATGTTCGCCATAGCAAATTGGCATTCCATTTGCGCGAACCACATCTCGGGGTCATCTGGCCAAAATGGAGGTGGACGTACACCGACGCGCGAGGTTTCCCATCCGAGACTCTTTGCTCGATCTGTTGACTTCATAGTCGGGCAGTCACCACTATAGTTGTAATGTCTATAGGGGTTCAAGTAAAACACAGCAAGTCACTAGTAAAAAGACGTTATATTGCTTGAACGTTTGAATTTACAACAGTCACAGAAGAGGAGAAATTAACACAAGCACTGAGAGATAGATTGTAGCACGAAGGGAAGTTATAGACCAGATATAGACGAGAAAAAACGATAGAATATAAAACAGCAAAATTACATTAATTTACGAGCAACGAGTAGCGGGTAATATTAGATAAGCTAGCGCGGAGTGTGCGTCGCGCGGTGGCTAACAATGGACTAGTCAGTGGGAGTAATGCAAAACCGAACGTCGCCGGCGCAGCCCGAAGTTAGCCGAGCGGTTCCGAGTACCGGCTCGTATTCTATTGGCCACGAGTGTTGCGACGTTTAGTAGTTCCTCTACAATGCGAATAAACTGTGCCTTATTTTGTTTTGCATTAACTTTATTCATATGCGCTGTACAGAAAAGGCCCGCGTGACCATCTGCTAACCCATTGTGATCTACACATAAGTCACTTATATATTTGTCTGGAATATTCATCAATATATTGTCAAGGCATGATTCAGTGTTATTTCGTCTAAACGTGGGCTCATTTATTAGAAATGTAAAATTATAACACATAAGTAATGATGTGAACTTTTTCTTAATGTCATCATTTTTTAACATATTTATGTTGAAGTCACCACATATGAAAAAGCTTTTATAAAAAAATTGTTGTAGTAACCTTTCAAGTCTCTCCATGAAATTATCATAATTAGTGTTAGCTGGCGTTCTATAGCAATATATAAATTAGTCTCTACGTCTCTAACACCATATACTTCGAAGCAATCACATTTGTATAGCTGTTTGCAGACCTGCAATTCCTCTATGTCCCTCTCGTTATTCACTAAAATCAAGGTGTCTCCTCTTTTTTTATTTACTCTGTAGTTATAACTTGCTAGCCTATAGTTTGGATAATGGAATTGCTTGACTAATATTTCATTTAAAAAATGTTTACTTATGCATATAAAACTTACAGATTTAGATAATTCACTTAAATAAATTTCTAGATCATCAGTTTTATTGCTTATTTCACATACATTTTGATGGAAAATAACAAGATGAGACAGATTATAATTTACGAAAACATTTTGATACTTCCTTTTGTACCTTAGTCTTAAAATAGTACGGAATTGTACCCGGTTTTGGCTTCATAGTACTAGATAAAATTGAATTATTATTATCAATTTGTATGTTATTATTTAACTTATAACAATGAGATGTTGTTATACAATCTTGTTTGTCAAGAACCATTGAGTTAAATAAGTAGTTATTATGTAAATAATTATCTAGTGATTGTACAAATCCGTATAGCTATTGAAATATAATTTTTAACGGTACATTATTTATCATACCAGTACTTCTTCTAAACATATTATAAGTATACCTATTCTATACAATCATTGGTATCAAAGGTATATGCATACTCATAAAGTAAATTATCTTCATAAATTATCGAATTAAAAGCTTCAATTCTCCTATTAAAGATTGATACATAATTATTCAGCTTAAAGTTCGGTGTACATACAATAACGTTAGTGTGTATTATCTTACATAATTTAAACTTTATATATTTTACTAATTGGTTATAATTTTTTGAGGTTTCAAAATCTGTTCCCCCTATATAAACAATACAATAGTCATCCATAGTAAAACAGTCTAGTTTACTTTCAATATATGAGAATAATTGTTTTATTCCTCCATTTGGAATGCAATAGTGGCAAAGTAAAACATTAGGAAAAGTATTTTTCGCTATTTTCAGTATATTATTTGTCTTATTACTACTAATAATACACATTTTTTAAGATGGATTTACTGAGTCCGTGATGAGTTTTTGTTGATCTGGGCTAATACAGATTTGATTCTCTTCTTCTCTGGCTTTTAATTTTATATGCTGTGTCCGATTTCAGTTTTCAACAGTATCCTCTATATATTGCGAGCTTAATAAATCTGTAGATTTTACAGGTGCCTCCAGAAATTGGTTGTTAGGTGAAGATAATATTGAAATGGAATTGTTTTGTGGCGTTAACAAAGCTAGCAGTCAGGCGGCGTCGGCTACTACGTCGATTTTTTTTAGCTTTTCTGACTGACGATAGGGGGCTTTTACATAACTTTCTAAGTTTTTAGGATCAGTGCCTCCTGGTGTTATTTTTCGTGAAGGTATGTTTAGAGTTCCATTCTGTAAACCTTTCCCTAAACTCGAACTTCTCAAAATGCTAGCATCAGAGTTCTTACCAAAACCACCGACATCTACAGCTATGATTTTTGTATCTGCGTCCACTAAGGCTAACAGTACCAAACTAAAGTGTTTTTATAACAAAAGTAATTTGAACCACTATATAGTGGTGCTTAAATAAGCACGCGTTTTCGGCGCTTACGGGTTTTAAAGTTCAAGTGCTTAATAAAACGTTTTTGAACGCGTTTTATTTGTTCGATATAGATTTAATACTGACCTCTCAGTCCCCACCAGACAGGGCTGCTATACTTTAAGATGCTACGAACGTTAGCATAAAAAAATTACTTTTAGGTATTAATTTTTTTAAACGGTGCACATGTGCGATTTATAAAACCTAAATTACGGATTGCTTTTTGTGTAATGATTTCAGTATGTTGTGAAAGTAGCATCTCTCCGAAACAGCCGTGTCCGGAGAGCATCTGAGTAAGCTGGTAGGTGAGCGGTCCGCGCCGTCTGTCCGTCCATTGCCTTAGCACCGGACGGACAGCCTCGACGGTCCTCACCCCGTAGCGGGGCTGGGCCAGCCTTTCCTCCCACTTGGCCTCGAGGACCAATTGAGCCTGCGGTTGGGAACCTAACCTAAGTCACATTGATGTCAAAAAAATATGAATATAAAATATGTCAAATATAATATAATATATACCTATATATTTAAATATGTCGCTCTATAGGTGGAGCGTTTCGGTTACGCGTCTGGAATTCAAAGGTGCAAACAGTTGACATATAATGTCACAGTGTCAGAAAAATATATAAAGAACTATTTTCTTATTTATTGCTAAGCAGTCTTGAGGATGCTTTACGTGGAGGCGAACACAGTTCAATGCATATTGTTTGTTTAAAGCCTATGTCGAGTTGGAGTACTATTTTGTAATTGTTTTATTATTCTACTATAATATAATATAAAATTCTACACATACACACAACACCATCTAGCCCAAACTAAGCAGAGCTTGTACTATGGGTACTAGACAATGGATAAACATATTTACATATATACTAATTTTTTTTGTAAATACATACGTATTATACATAGAAACAACCAGTCCAAGTCAAACATCCATGTTCATGCACACAAATGTTTGACTTGTGCTGGAATCGAACCCGCGACCTCAGTCAGTCGGTTACACTAACCACTACACCATCGAGGCTTTACTATATTGTATTAGGTTCTTACAAAGATGTGTCAAGCCTTTTGCGTTAATTAAGCTGTTATATTTAGAATTAGCTTATTTTTTTATTGTAAATATTATTATTAAAATGTCTTAGCTCAGACAAAGACTAAAAGTCCTGCCTGGATTTTGAGTAGGTCATCGCGCCGTGTATACACTTCGACGACTGTGACAGCGGCTTTATATTATAGTATTCTAGGTCGTACTGCGCATGCGTTAAACCACGCCGAGCATGGCGTGAGTGGGGCGGGAGTGACGTCACCAAAACGCGTCGGGCCGGTGGCAGGCACGCTGCCGGCCCGACGCGTTTTGGTGACGTCACGCGTGGGCGTTCAATAAATATAAAGCTACCAACCCACAGCGACCACGATTACTGAAATAATATCTTTAATAATAATATTATGTAATGAAGGCCGAAATAGAAACATAGATAAAATAGAGTTTATTGATCAAATTTTAACTTAATTAAATGTACATGTTTGTTAAATTTTGCTCATCATCTCATCTTGTCTGGGCCGGGAATATTTTCGGTTTATTAACCTCATAAGTTACCGCGTCAACGACATAATGCGCCCGCGTTAGCGCATTACAATACATGTACATTTATTTATTTGAATTATTCTCTTTTGAATAAGTCATTATCAAGATAAGCCCGTGAATCAAGAAAGTAAATACATTCAAAATCATCAAGGATTTTTCATTTAACAAGATATCAGGTTTGCCGTTCGGCAACAACAAAGCAACCGCACGACACTCTTATTCTATGAGTTTAAATATCTAATACATATATATAAATGTATGGCTGTACGCCATATTGGTTCAAATGGGTTATCTGGACACTCACATACCTAACTTTTGCATCCCTGTTCCTTTGTTCCATAAATACATTGTAGTCCAATAATTACAAAGTACAAAATAAGTAAATTTACTGATATTCACATAGTTGTGAATGATGATCATGGGGAAACAACAGGAAGCATTAAAAATAATACTTCTTTTTAATTCATAATACTGCTATATGACCGATAGTATAATACGACCTTCACACATCCCCACCCATTAATGTTACATGCTATGTTTCATACAGAATAAAAGTCTACATTTCATACTAATATATATTTGATGGAGGTAATATTTCTTTATTTGTGTATAAACCTCATAGTAGTAACTAATGAAAAATGTCAAATAAAATGTTACTTATTATTTTCAATTGACACGGTATGTTATTTTGATTTCATACTATTTTCAATTAGCTTGTAGCGATACAGTGTGTTGAAAGCTTTATACCACGCATGCGTAATACGCGCGCCGAACGCGCGCCCGTACCGCGCCGCTGTCGCGTCGCGCCGCGCCGGTCCCGCGCCCGACCCGCGCTCGCTCTAGCGCTGGCTGTGTGAACGCTTTCATATAGTTCAGTACATTACTACACGGCGCGACACGCGCACGCCGGCTGTTTGACCGCATCTTAATACTATCAGTTGCAGATAAAATGAAACAATCAGAACCTTCAGTATAGCAACAGTTACTAGAATGCGCTTTCAAAAAGGAATTTTATTTACTTTGTTTTCTTTAAGTTTAAGGTAAGTAAGTTTTCATCAAGCCATTTCATGATTTTACTAAGACCATTTTCAGCAGACGATTTAACATGCGTCCAAGAGGAATTACGAAAAAAGATTACAGTATCGTCTGCAAAGGTGATCACATGGGCATCTGGTATTTCTATAGCGCAAAGATTATTGACATAAATTAGGAATAGTGTCGGCCCAAGCACTGATCCCTGGGGAACTCCAAAACTGACTTTTAACTTAGCACTGACAACATCTCCACATTTTACAGTTTGTGTTATATTTATAAGATATGTAAATCCTATAATTTACGTCGTAAACCAGTTGAATTCAACGTAGGTGACATTGCTTAGCGAAGGAAATTTTACCTCGGCGAAAAGGATAAATATTTCAGTAAAAATTGGCTTCTAAATTTATTAAATGTAAAATTGTTTCCAAGAAATCTCCGATGATTTATATCTGTCCGATATGTCTGGCAAACCTCTCGGCGAATGGCATATGCATCCTAAGCCCAACTTACTGGCGTCAGTATGAAGCTCAGTGCGAGCCATTTTATTATAAATTCCTAAAATAAGTCTTTCTATTAGCCGTGCTTTAAGCGTCTGAAAGGCATTGTCTTGCTCAGGACCCCTTTCCCACTCTACATCCTTTTTTGTTAGCCGAGACAATGGTCGCGCAAGTAAAGCAAATCCACGTATAAACTTTCTGAAATATGATGCTAGGCTAATGAATTGACGAATTTCATGAACATTGTTAGGTTTATTATATTGAGCCACACAATTAATTTTAGCTAAACCCGGTTTAATTTCACCTGCAGAGATCTCGTGTCCCAAATAATTAACTGTTTTCTTAAGGAATAAACACTTTTTAAAATTTAATTTTAACTTTGCCTCTGCCAACAACATAAAAACTTTTCTAATAATACAATTCCATTGTCAATAGATGTCGTGGGTATCATTACGTCATTAAGATATATCGCTTAATCATCAGATAGTTTACCCAAAACCATTTTAATCAAATGTGAAAACACAGCCGATGTATTTGCTAAACTCAAGGGCATTTTTAAAAACTCATAGTTTCCTGTTGGTGTAACAAAAGTCGTCTTGTGAATAGAATCGTCAGCAATCTTCAACTGATAATGAAATGAGCCAAATCTAAGGTTGTGCAAAAAGGATTTTCCTGACAATCGAGAAACCTGATCATCTATATGTGGTAGAGGGTATCTTTATTTAATGGTACGAGAATTAAGGGCTCTATAATCTATACACAGCCTGTATTCACCCCTTTTTCTTTACAAGTACCACTAGACTAGCATAATCGGACATTGATTCCCTTACGACACCTGAGTCAATCAAATCTTGGACTTTCTCTCTAACTATCTCGCTTTCCTTATGGGAGAGTCTATAGGGTTTACAATACACAGGTTGATCAGTATTTGTTTTAATATGCATTTCTAATACATCTGTGCAACCCAAATCTTTTGTAATTCGTGCAAATAAAAAAATGTACTTATTTAGTAACTGTAACAGCCGTTCCCTATCGTACCTATCTAAGTCACTAATGTCCAAGTCAGATGGTAAACTTTCTCTTTGATGAGTTCGGTGCGAGCTACAAGTTTGTCCGCTGGCTAATTAATAATATCATCCCGAACATTTAATATTTTCAATCCGCATTCCTTCGACCTTAGGAGTCCACTGAGTATAATATAAGATACACTACCAAACTGGTAAAGTACAGAATTGGTAAGATACACACTATCTTCTTTGTCATCTTTATCCTTAATATAGACTAGTAAAAACATCGAAGATTTTGGAGGTATAACAGTATTTCTTCTCAGATAGACAGAGAATTTTGAGACGAAATCAAGCAAGCCTAATTTAATATCACTTAATTTTTTATCAAAAACACAGTTATATACAAAAGTGTCAGTTTTTTCGGTCGTAATTAAACTGATGGCTTTCTGATTGATCATAGATTGTCCAAAAATTAGATCTATATCTAATAAATTATAATTAGTCAATTCAACATAACCATACAAGGGAATATTATCTATCGTCACGTGTATAAAAGCTGTACCAAATGATTTAGAAAAAGCGCCGCCAAAACCTTTCATGGTCACTGAAGAAGGTATTACTTTTAATTTAAGGTTTCGAGCTTGGTTTACCGTCAAGATATTTAATTTACTACCCGTGTCTATGTGTGCAGTAATAGTTTTCTCGTTAATAGTTGCAGGCTTCTTATATGAATCCAGATAAATATTGTAAGAAGTATGTAAAATATCACTAACCTTTGACACTTGATTTGAAGTGCCTGCTACGTACCAGCAAGAAGCAACAGTGTGACATGGACGCCGGCAAACTTCACACGCTGGCACCTTGCAGTCTTTCGCTTCGTGTCCTTGTCTTCTTCATGCATAGCAAACTTTAGGCAAAGTTTCTTTCTCCCTAGGCGTTGGTGCAGAGCTCCCACCTCGTCTCCAAGTATTTATTGATTGACTCATGTTTCGGGTGGCTTCAACTTTCTTGTAATTCTCGAAGGAAGACTACATGAGATAGCAGGCTCGTCAGAAATGTTGCATTTCTTATGCATTGATATTTTATCATGGAAGTATTTTGTCATAGTTTCCGTATCTGTCTTCGTTCTGGTTAACATGGCTTCCAATAAATCAACTTCTAAGTTGTTTGTACTATGAACGGACTGAAAAATAAATGCATATATATCTATAAATACATATACCCTACTTTATTTTATTGCTATTTTAATTATAATATTAACACAAATATATTAAATATACTTATATTATATAAACAAATTTAAGCATATACTTACCTACCTTATCACATCAAATATTAAATGTATAATATTAAAATATAATTATACTGTTACTCTGGGTATAACATACGAGTAGGTAAGTATATTACCCTTAACAGGGTTAATAAAGTTTTAATTTTACTTTGATTTTTTATTACAATACTACTAATTAGCCACTTAACTAAACATTTCTGAGGATTACCGATTTTTGATTTTATCGATTTAAGCCAAAATAATAAACACTCGTACAATATTAAATTAATATTTCTATGTATCGATTCAGGATAAAAATATTTAAAAAAATAACTTAATATCTAAAGTAATTTATGTTATGATTTCATCTGCCCCCGCTCCCTGCATTCAAACAGAACAGACGTGTATTATTTTGCTCTTCAAATTATCACTCCAAAACGTTAGTAAAAAGTGACTTTTAAGTGTTGTGCCTATAAACGATCTATAGAAAAAGTGACGGCCTATCTAACAGTGTAAACAGTCTCTCGATACATAGACTGGATCAAATGTTATTGCGATTTTAAATTTTAAAACTTTTATGATCGTCCTTGACCTACCTCAACAACGGTTTGTGAGCATCGCGCTGCACTTCATCGTCGCCGCGCCGTGCCGAGTGCCGAGGTGCAGTCGGCTACTCTCGGCGTCCTTCGGGCTGCTGTGCCGCGCGCCTACACTAACATCACGCTCGCTAGGCGGAGGATCCCGGCAGCGAAATTGCACTACGATAAGAAGGCCTGTCTGTCTATGTAATACCGTTCCGCATTAAAGGTATTTATACTGAATCTACTATTTGCTACACGGAACCGCAGCTAGAGGCTGCCATCATCTTCGCATTGCTCTATTCAAAGTGCGACCCAACATATTGGTAACAATAACCACACTCCATAAGGGACTACAAGCAAAACTCTGTATATATAAACTGCTTAAAGTAAAGATGTCACGAGTACGGCGTTCACCTCCGCTCACTTAGGAGTGTTAGTCAAACTCAACGGGTCAGATCTAGTCCTATATATATATATATAATATCAGAACGCAAACAAGAAAATGAGACAGATTTCATTAATCTCGCAGCTAGAAATAAGTCTGGTAAGCGAGCACGACAAGAATTCTCACCGGAAAAGTGTCTGTCTCTGTCTCTGTCTCTGTCTCTGTCTCTGTCTCTGTCTCTGTCTCTGTCTCTGTCTCTGTCTCTGTCTCTGTCTCTGTCTCTGTCTCTGTCTCTGTCTCTGTCTCTGTCTCTGTCTCTGTCTCTGTCTCTGTCTCTGTCTCTGTCTCTGTCTCTGTCTCTGTCTCTGTCTCTGTCTCTGTCTCTGTCTCTGTCTCTGTCTCTGTCTCTGTCTCTGTCTCTGTCTCTGTCTCTGTCTCTGTCTCTGTCTCTGTCTCTGTCTCTGTCTCTGTCTCTGTCTCTGTCTCTGTCTCTGTCTCTGTCTCTGTCTCTGTCTCTGTCTCTGTCTCTGTCTCTGTCTCTGTCTCTGTCTCTGTCTCTGTCTCTGTCTCTGTCTCTGTCTCTGTCTCTGTCTCTGTCTCTGTCTCTGTCTCTGTCTCTGTCTCTGTCTCTGTCTCTGTCTCTGTCTCTGTCTCTGTCTCTGTCTCTGTCTCTGTCTCTGTCTCTGTCTCTGTCTCTGTCTCTGTCTCTGTCTCTGTCTCTGTCTCTGTCTCTGTCTCTGTCTCTGTCTCTGTCTCTGTCTCTGTCTCTGTCTCTGTCTCTGTCTCTGTCTCTGTCTCTGTCTCTGTCTCTGTCTCTGTCTCTGTCTCTGTCTCTGTCTCTGTCTCTGTCTCTGTCTCTGTCTCTGTCTCTGTCTCTGTCTCTGTCTCTGTCTCTGTCTCTGTCTCTGTCTCTGTCTCTGTCTCTGTCTCTGTCTCTGTCTCTGTCTCTGTCTCTGTCTCTGTCTCTGTCTCTGTCTCTGTCTCTGTCTCTGTCTCTGTCTCTGTCTCTGTCTCTGTCTCTGTCTCTGTCTCTGTCTCTGTCTCTGTCTCTGTCTCTGTCTCTGTCTCTGTCTCTGTCTCTGTCTCTGTCTCTGTCTCTGTCTCTGTCTCTGTCTCTGTCTCTGTCTCTGTCTCTGTCTCTGTCTCTGTCTCTGTCTCTGTCTCTGTCTCTGTCTCTGTCTCTGTCTCTGTCTCTGTCTCTGTCTCTGTCTCTGTCTCTGTCTCTGTCTCTGTCTCTGTCTCTGTCTCTGTCTCTGTCTCTGTCTCTGTCTCTGTCTCTGTCTCTGTCTCTGTCTCTGTCTCTGTCTCTGTCTCTGTCTCTGTCTCTGTCTCTGTCTCTGTCTCTGTCTCTGTCTCTGTCTCTGTCTCTGTCTCTGTCTCTGTCTCTGTCTCTGTCTCTGTCTCTGTCTCTGTCTCTGTCTCTGTCTCTGTCTCTGTCTCTGTCTCTGTCTCTGTCTCTGTCTCTGTCTCTGTCTCTGTCTCTGTCTCTGTCTCTGTCTCTGTCTCTGTCTCTGTCTCTGTCTCTGTCTCTGTCTCTGTCTCTGTCTCTGTCTCTGTCTCTGTCTCTGTCTCTGTCTCTGTCTCTGTCTCTGTCTCTGTCTCTGTCTCTGTCTCTGTCTCTGTCTCTGTCTCTGTCTCTGTCTCTGTCTCTGTCTCTGTCTCTGTCTCTGTCTCTGTCTCTGTCTCTGTCTCTGTCTCTGTCTCTGTCTCTGTCTCTGTCTCTGTCTCTGTCTCTGTCTCTGTCTCTGTCTCTGTCTCTGTCTCTGTCTCTGTCTCTGTCTCTGTCTCTGTCTCTGTCTCTGTCTCTGTCTCTGTCTCTGTCTCTGTCTCTGTCTCTGTCTCTGTCTCTGTCTCTGTCTCTGTCTCTGTCTCTGTCTCTGTCTCTGTCTCTGTCTCTGTCTCTGTCTCTGTCTCTGTCTCTGTCTCTGTCTCTGTCTCTGTCTCTGTCTCTGTCTCTGTCTCTGTCTCTGTCTCTGTCTCTGTCTCTGTCTCTGTCTCTGTCTCTGTCTCTGTCTCTGTCTCTGTCTCTGTCTCTGTCTCTGTCTCTGTCATCACTTACTTGGGCTGCAGACCTCCAAGCGCGAGGCAGGCGGTGGCGATTTTGCGATTTGAAATTTATTAACTGTTTTAAGTAAATTTAACTAAATTGAGTTATTAACTACACTTCAGAATATTGAGACAAATACCATCTTAGTCTCCCCGTCAACATGGCTACTGTAAAATAACAGAAACGTCGGAGCAAAGTGTAAACTTAAATATAAATAGTTCTAATTAATTTAAATAGTTTTTTAAATTGTAGTAAAGTTCAATCATTGAAGTGTTAGAGTTTCAAAATTATGTAAACAACGCGACAATCCGTATAGTTTAATTTCAAGACATCTATTTTTTTATTTTATAGTAGTGCATCGCCATCTATTACGATATAACTGAACTACTTATCAGTTCTTGCATATATTGCCGTTAGATGGCGTCAATTACCGGCTTATACCATTTTAGTTTTGACATTGGAATGCATTTTCGCAGCTCACTGTACATATACGGTTTTATAATAATATATAAGATATAAGGGTTTAGCCACATGACATAATTTAAAAGGTACTTCACAAATAGTAAATAAGCTGTTATTGTAATTGAAAATCCTTGTTTTAAGATATCACGGCCTATTATTACCTCATGTTTTATACCATAGTCGGGTAGAATATGGTACAAAATTGTAAGATCATTCTCATTAAAAATAACCTCAATCAGAGTTCGTCGGTACAACAAATAGCGGAATTGTCAATATCAGTTATTTGAACATAATTATTATAACGTGTGCGTTCAAATATATTAGCTACAATTTATTACACAAGAGAACATTCGGCAACCGAATCGAAATAAAATGAGAACGACCCACCTGATGGTTGTAACTAAACGCACAGTTATTGTAATTGAATATCTTTACTTTAAAATATCACGGCCTATTATAACCTCATGTTTTATACCAGTCGGGTAGAATATGGTACAAAATTGTAAGATAATTCTCATTAAAAATAACCTCAATCAGAGTTCGTCGGTACAACAAATAGCAAAATTATCAATACTAGTTATTTGAACAGAATTATTATAACGTGTGCGTTCAAATATATTAGCTACAATTTATTACACAAGAGAACATTCGGCAACCGAATCGAAATAACATGAAAACGACCCACCTGATGGTTGTAACTAACTGCACAGCAACCATCTCACAGCTGTCCACGCGTTGCTTGCTTGTTGAGCTTCGCCAAGAGCAGTGATAATGGAGTTCAGATTCCACTTCTAACGTCGGATTGGCAGCGTTTTATCCCGTCCTTATCAGCCATTTTCAATCAATAGAAAACACGTATGTAAATAAAGTAAGTAAGTAAATCATTTATTTGCGTAAAGACATGGTATACATTGATGTTAATATTATTACAGATATATTATTTCGCTAAGATATAACATAGCATGCAAAAATTTATATCTTGACAAAAGGAATCAATATCTCACATCCATAAAATCTTTTAAATTGTAAAAATTACATTAAATAAGCCACTTGTGTAATTCTATCTTAAATTTTCTCGAGTTCAATATTTTAAAGCGACTTGGTATTTTGTTATAAATACGTACGCACATTGCAAGGCAGTTTTTGTTGTATTTCGCAAGTCTTGGCAAATCACTTAATACCATTTCATTTCATTTATTCAGGAACAATATTTACATCGTATTTGAATTATGCACTATACATAACAGAAATTGATTTTACAAAATGGCACTTAATGGAACACTACATTAACAACAATATAAACATTATTCGTAAAGATGTCAACAGAGTAGATTAAATAATACAAAAATGATAATGTTAAGGTGATAACTGATAATTCATTCACATAATATAAAAAATAAAAATAACAATTTAAATAATAATCAAATTAAATAAAATTAAAAACAATAATCCATTAGTAAAAATAATTCCATTTTGCAATTTGTTACTGAAACTCTTATTTAAATGTCATTTCAAATATTTTACAACTTTAAGGTATGCTATACAAGCATTCATTCAACAAAAAATGCTTTAGTCTGGTATAAAATTCTTTAGTATATAATAATGTCTTAATTTCTGAGGGCAATTTATTAAATATATTTATTGATTTGAAACCTGCACTATGTTTAACAATATCAAGCTTAGGTAAACATTTTGATTGGAAATCTTTTCTCCTTGTTTTCTCTCTCCTTATCCTTTCATTTTCAGACTCATAATCATGGACATGTTTTTTAAAACTACTAAGTAGAACAAGAATGTACAAACTTGGAACAGTCAATATGCCCATTTCTTTGAAGTGTGGTTTGCATGATTCCTGTTGCCTGATTCTAACTATTGTCCTGATTGCTCTTTTTTGTAGCACAAAAGCTTTTAGTAAATTATACTCATAGCTGCCCCCCCAAAAGAGAATGCTGTACCTTAACCTCGCCTCAACCAATGCATAATAAACTAATTTTTGGTATACTAAGCTGATCTCATTTCTGAGACTCTTAAGCACATAACAAGCTGAGCTAATTGCTTTTTCAAGATGAGCGAGTTCCTGTTTCCAATTTAATTGGTCGTCTATATAGACTCCTAAAAATTTAACAAATGAGACTGGAGTCACAGTTTCACCATTTATTCTGCAAACAATGTTAGCAACTTTCTTTGAAGTTTGCCGAAAAAGCATAACATTAGTTTTGCTAGCATTAACCTTAAGACCATTTAGTGAAAACCAACTGTAAAAGATGTCCAAACTGTGATTAATCACGTGATTAAGGTCATTTAGGTTATCAGCAGATACAACTGCATTTGTATCGTCGGCAAACACTACCAACTGAATAGACCCTGGGGCACTTGCATGCATGTGTTCAATTAGGTCATTTATAAAAGTTATAAAAAAGATAGGTCCCAGAATGGAGCCCTGTGGGACGCCAGTGAGAACAGGATACAATTTTGACTTATAAGTTTCTTCATGAAGAGTATTACTATTAGTTGTTTCATTATTTCTCTCTGTGTATTTCAATTCTACGAACATTTTCCTATTTGTTAAGTATGAAGCGATAAGTTCCAAAGATTTTCCTCTTACACCATAGTGTTCTAATTTCCCTAATAGAACTTTATGATCCACTGCGTCAAACGCAGAACTTAAATCTAAAAAGAGAGCCGCTACTTTTTGTTTGTTGTTCAGTCTATTCACTATATCATTAACTAAAGTATGTATTGCATCTTGCGTGCTAATGCCTTTCGAATAACCAAACTGTCGCCTACTAGGTACTCCATTTCTATTAAGATGTCTTAGCAACCTTGATTTAATAAGATTTTCTAAAATTTTGCCCACAGTGGGTAGTAGGGAAATAGGTCTGTACATCTTGGGGTCAGTTTTTGATCCCTTTTTGTGAATTGGTATAACTCTAGCAATTTTAAGTTGATCAGGGAAAATGGCTTGGTCAAAACATGCATTGCAAAAAGTACTTAAGGGCTCAGCTAATATGTCTAAGTTGTCCTTGTTTATGAGGATCTCGTCTGTTTCTGGGATTTACATCATTTGCTGATTTAAATAAATGTTTGTTGTTAACTACAAATATACATACCTCATATATATACAGACATGGTAGAGGTTGCGTATACAAATTTATTGATTCGAGTGCTTACATTATCTATATGTTCTTTCCAGTTAAAATCTTTGTCTATTATTACGCCTAAAAACCTTGTATGGGTTGCCTCTTCGATTTATTAATTTTAAGTTTTATATTGTTTTTATTATTATTTGATTGATTAAATTGAATGTAAACGGATTTATCTAAATTTATTTTTAAATTATTCATGTCAAGCCAAAGCAGTAATTTGTCTATTGTATTATTTATGTCAAACTCATGGTCAGTCTTGTTTTTCTTTTTATCTGATGTCACTATGATTGATATATCGTCGGCAAATAATATGCATTTATGATTGGTTATTTTTATGATGTCATTAATATATAAAAGAAACAATATTGGACCAAGCACGCTTCCTTGCGGAACGCCATATTTATTTTGCTTATATTCTGATGAGTATGGTATCATATCTCTATAACTGTTAATTTTACTAATATTGACACGTTGCTGTCTATTGCCTAAATAGGATGATATCCATTCAAGTGCAGGTCCTCTAATCCCAAGAGTCTCCAGTTTATCCAACAATATGCTGTGCGACACAAAATCGAAGGCTTTTGATAAATCAAAAAAAAGTCCCGTAGTCAGATGATTATTATTAATATTTGAAAGTACTGCCTTCATAAGAGAGTAAATAGCTAATGATTGGATTTCAAATTCTTTTTTTGAAATCCATACTGTTCAGTACTTATTATTTGGAATTTATTGCAAAATTCTATCAGCCTTTTATACATACATTTCTCATAAATTTTTGAAAAGGTAGTCAGATAACTCGTATTCGAATTCAACTAACAACTACTTCACACTAAGAGCACTTATCACTATAAAACGCGAGATGGTTCCTACGTGGTGTGCACTGGTCGACGGTAACACGTAGACTGAGCTCTGTCCGCCCCTCACGCCGACTCGATGACTCCGTCTAGCGCCGCTAGATGGCGCTGGCGTTCCGCCTTAATGCCTTTCTGTGTCACTAGTATTCCAACTAACAGTATTTTCATAAATAATCTACCTATTAAATATATTATATATCTATAGATAGATAGATCACTCACTTGGGCTGCAGACCACCAAGCGCGCGGCAGGCGGTGGCGACGCGGGGGTGAAGCGCCTCCCGCCTGTTGCAGACTCGCCCTCCACTTCCGCGTCCGATACTAGCCCGTGGATCTGTAAACACATGTCAACATGTCACTATTACTATAACTAGTAATATGCAATCAAGTCGAATAAAATTTTGTGATTTGAAATTTATTAACTGTTTTAAGTAAATTTAACTAAATTTAGTTATTAACTACACTTCAGAATATTGAGACAAATACCATCTTAGTCTCCCCGTCAACATGGCTACTGTAAAATAACAGAAACGTCGGAGCAAAGTGTAAACTTAAATATAAATAGTTCTAATTAATTTAAATAGTTTTTTAAATTGTAGTAAAGTTCAATCATTGAAGTGTTAGAGTTTCAAAATTATGTAAACAACGCGACAATCCGTATAGATTAATTTCAAGACATCTATTTTTTTATTTTATAGTAGTGTATCGCCATCTATTACGATATAACTGAACTACTTATCAGTTCTTGCATATATTGCCGTTAGATGGCGTCAATTACCGGCTTATACCATTTTAGTTTTGACATTGGAATGCATTTTCGCAGCTCACTGTACATATACGGATTTATATATAAGATATAAGGGTTTAGCCACATGACATAATTTAAAAGGTACTTCACAAATAGTAAACAAGCTGTTATTGTAATTGAAAATCCTTGTTTTAAAATATCACAGCCTATTATAACCTCATGTTTTATACCAGTCGGGTAGAATATGGTACAAAATTGTAAGATCATTCTCATCAAAAATAACCTCAATCAGAGTTCGTCGGTACAACAAATAGCGGAATTATCAAGACAAGTCATTTGAACAGAATTATTATAACGTGTGCGTTCAAATATATTAGCCACAATTTATTACACAAGAGAACATTCGGCAACCGAATCGAAATAAAATGAAAACGACCCACCTGATGGTTGTAACTAACCGCACAGCAACCGTCTCACAGCTGTCCACGCGTTGCTTGCTTGTTGAGCTTTCGCCAAGAGCAGTGAGAATGGAGTTCAGATTCCACTTCTAACGTCGGATTGGCAGCGTTTTATCCCGTCCTTATCAGCCATTTTCAATCAATAGAAAACACGTAGGTAGTCAGATAACTCGTATTCGTATTCAACTAACAACTACTTCACACTAAGAGCACTTATCACTATGAAACGCGAGATGGTTCCTACGTAGTGTGCACTGGTCGACGGTAACACGTAGACTGAGCTCTGTCCGCCCCTCACGCCGACTCGATGACTCCGTCTAGCGCCGCTAGATGGCGCTGGCGTTCCGCCTTAATGCCTTTCTGTGTCACTAGTATTCCAACTAACAGTATTTTCATAAATAATCTACCTATTAAATATATTATATATCTATAGATAGATAGATCACTCACTTGGGCTGCAGACCACCAAGCGCGCGGCAGGCGGTGGCGACGCGGGGGTGAAGCGCCTCCCGCCTGTTGCAGACTCGCCCTCCACTTCCGCGTCCGATACTAGCCCGTGGATCTGTAAACACATGTCAACATGTCACTATTACTATAACTAGTAATATGCAATCAAGTCGAATAAAATTTTGTGATTTGAAATTTATTAACTGTTTTAAGTAAATTTAACTAAATTGAGTTATTAACTACACTTCAGAATATTGAGACAAATACCATCTTAGTCTCCCCGTCAACATGGCTACTGTAAAATAACAGAAACGTCGGAGCAAAGTGTAAACTTAAATATAAATAGTTCTAATTAATTTAAATAGTTTTTTAAATAGTAGGAAAGTTCAATCATTGAAGTGTTAGAGTTTCAAAATTATGTAAACAACGCGACAATCCGTATAGATTAATTTCAAGACATCTATTTTTTTATTTTATAGTAGTGTATCGCCATCTATTACGATATAACTGAACTACTTATCAGTTCTTGCATATATTGCCGTTAGATGGCGTCAATTACCGGCTTATGCCATTTTAGTTTTGACATTGGAATGCATTTTCGCAGCTCACTGTACATATACGGATTTATATATAAGATATAAGGGTTTAGCCACATGACATAATTTAAAAGGTACTTCACAAATAGTAAACAAGCTGTTATTGTAATTGAAAATCCTTGTTTTAAAATATCACAGCCTATTATAACCTCATGTTTTATACCAGTCGGGTAGAATATGGTACAAAATTGTAAGATCATTCTCATTAAAAATAACCTCAATCAGAGTTCGTCGGTACAACAAATAGCGGAATTATCAAGACAAGTTATTTGAACAGAATTATTATAACGTGTGCGTTCAAATATATTAGCCACAATTTATTACACAAGAGAACATTCGGCAACCGAATCGAAATAAAATGAAAACGACCCACCTGATGGTTGTAACTAACCGCACAGCAACCGTCTCACAGCTGTCCACGCGTTGCTTGCTTGTTGAGCTTTCGCCAAGAGCAGTGAGAATGGAGTTCAGATTCCACTTCTAACGTCGGATTGGCAGCGTTTTATCCCGTCCTTATCAGCCATTTTCAATCAATAGAAAACACGTAGGTAGTCAGATAACTCGTATTCGTATTCAACTAACAACTACTTCACACTAAGAGCACTTATCACTATGAAACGCGAGATGGTTCCTACGTGGTGTGCACTGGTCGACGGTAACACGTAGACTGAGCTCTGTCCGCCCCTCACGCCGACTCGATGACTCCGTCTAGCGCCGCTAGATGGCGCTGGCGTTCCGCCTTAATGCCTTTCTGTGTCACTAGTATTCCAACTAACAGTATTTTCATAAATAATCTACCTATTAAATATATTATATATCTATAGAATAGATAGATAGATCACTCACTTGGGCTGCAGACCACCAAGCGCGCGGCAGGCGGTGGCGACGCGGGGGCGAAGCGCCTCCCGCCTGTTGCAGACTCGCCCTCCACTTCCGCGTCCGATACTAGCCCGTGGATCTGTAAACACATGTCAACATGTCACTATTACTATAACTAGTAATATGCAATCAAGTCGAATAAAATTTTGTGATTTGAAATTTATTAACTGTTTTAAGTAAATTTAACTAAATTTAGTTATTAACTACACTTCAGAATATTGAGACAAATACCATCTTAGTCTCCCCGTCAACATGGCTACTGTAAAATAACAGAAACGTCGGAGCAAAGTGTAAACTTAAATATAAATAGTTCTAATTAATTTAAATAGTTTTTTAAATTGTAGTAAAGTTCAATCATTGAAGTGTTAGAGTTTCAAAATTATGTAAACAACGCGACAATCCGTATAGATTAATTTCAAGACATCTATTTTTTTATTTTATAGTAGTGTATCGCCATCTATTACGATATAACTGAACTACTTATCAGTTCTTGCATATATTGCCGTTAGATGGCGTCAATTACCGGCTTATACCATTTTAGTTTTGACATTGGAATGCATTTTCGCAGCTCACTGTACATATACGGTTTTATATATAAGATATAAGGGTTTAGCCACATGACATAATTTAAAAGGTACTTCACAAATAGTAAACAAGCTGTTATTGTAATTGAAAATCCTTGTTTTAAAATATCACGGCCTATTATAACCTCATGTTTTATACCATAGTTGGGTAGAATATGGTACAAAATTGTAAGATTATTCTAATTAAAAATAACCTCAATCAGAGTTCGTCAGTACAACAAATAGTGGAATTGTCAATATCAGTTATTTGAACATAAATATTATAACGTGTGCGTTCAAATATATTAGCTACAATTTATTACACAAGAGATCATTCGGCAACCGAATCGAAATAAAATGAAAACGACCCACCTGATGGTTGTAACTAAACGCACAGTTATTGTAATTGAAAATTTTTACTTTTAAATATCACGGCCTATTATAACCTCATGTTTTATACCATAGTCGGGTAGAATATGGTACAAAATTGTAAGATCATTCTCATTAAAAATAACCTCAATCAGAGTTCGTCGGTACAACAAATAGCGGAATTGTCAATATCAGTTATTTGAACATAATTATTATAACGTGTGCGTTCAAATATATTAGCTACAATTTATTACACAAGAGAACATTCTGCAACCGAATCGAAATAAAATGAAAACGACCCACCTGATGGTTGTAACTAAACGCACAGTTATTGTAATTGAAAATCCTTACTTTAAAATATCACGGCCTATTATAACCTCGTCTTATACCATAGTCGGGTAGAATATGGTACAGAATTGTAAGATCATTCTCATTAAAAATAACCTCAATCAGAGTTCGTGGGTACAACAAATAGCGGAATTGTCAATACAAGTTATTTGAACATAATTATTATAACGTGTGCGTTCAAATATATTAGCTACAATTTATTACACAAGAGATCATTCGGCAACCGAATCGAAATAAAATGAAAACGACCCACCTGATGGTTGTAACTAACCGCACAGCAACCGTCTCACAGCTGTCCACGCGTTGCTTGCTTGTTGAGCTTTCGCCAAGAGCAGTGAGAATGGAGTTCAGATTCCACTTCTAACGTCGGATTGGCAGCGTTTTATCCCGTCCTTATCAGCCATTTTCAATCAATAGAAAACACGTAGGTAGTCAGATAACTCGTATACAAATTCAACTAACAACTACTTCACACTAAGAGCACTTATCACTATGAAACGCGAGATGGTTCTTACGTGGTGTGCACTGGTCGACGGTAACACGTAGACTGAGCTCTGTCCGCCCCTCACGCCGACTCGATGACTCCGTCTAGCGCCGCTAGATGGCGCTGGCGTTCCGCCTTAATGCCTTTCTGTGTCACTAGTATTCCAACTAACAGTATTTGCATAAATAATCTACCTATTAAATATATTATATATCTATAGAATAGATAGATAGATCACTCACTTGGGCTGCAGACCACCAAGCTCGCGGCAGGCGGTGGCGACGCGGGGGCGAAGCGCCTCCCGCCTGTTGCAGACTCGCCCTCCACTTCCGCGTCCGATACAAGCCCGTGGATCTGTAAACACATGTCAACATGTCACTATTACTATAACTAGTAATATGCAATCAAGTCGAATAAAATTTTGTGATTTGAAATTTATTAACTGTTTTAAGTAAATTTAACTAAATTGAGTTATTAACTACACTTCAGAATATTGAGAGAAATACCATCTTAGTCTCCCCATCAACATGGCTACTGTAAAATAACGGAAACGTCGGAGCAAAGTGTAAACTTAAATATAAATAGTTCTAATTAATTTAAATAGTTTTTTAAATTGTAGTAAAGTTCAATCATTGAAGTGTTAGAGTTTCAAAATTATGTAAACAACGCGACAATCCGTATAGTTTAATTTCAAGACATCTATTTTTTTATTTTATAGTAGTGCATCGCCATCTATTACGATATAACTGAACTACTTATCAGTTCTTGCATATATTGCCGTTAGATGGCGTCAATTACCGGCTTATACCATTTTAGTTTTGACATTGGAATGCATTTTCGCAGCTCACTGTACATATACGGTTTTATAATAATATATAAGATATAAGGGTTTAGCCACATGATATAATTTAAAAGGTACTTCACAAATAGTAAATAGGCTGTTATTGTAATTGAAAATCCTTGTTTTAAAATATCACGGCCTATTATAACCTCATGTTTTATACCATAGTCGGGTAGAATATGGTACAAAATTGTAAGATCATTCTCATTAAAAATAACCTCAATCAGAGTTCGTCGGTACAACAAATAGCGGAATTGTCAATATCAGTTATTTGAACATAATTATTATAACGTGTGCGTTCAAATATATTAGCTACAATTTATTACACAAGAGAACATTCGGCAACCGAATCGAAATAAAATGAAAACGACCCACCTGATGGTTGTAACTAAACGCACAGTTATTGTAATTGAAAATCTTTACTTTAAAATATCACGGCCTATTATAACCTCATGTTTTATACGATAGTTGGGTAGAATATGGTACAAAATTGTAAGATTATTCTCATTAAAAATAACCTCAATCAGAGTTCGTCAGTACAACAAATAGTGGAATTGTCAATATCAGTTATTTGAACATAAATATTATAACGTGTGCGTTCAAATATATTAGCTACAATTTATTACACAAGAGAACATTCGGCAACCGAATCGAATTAAAATGAAAACGACCCACCTGATGGTTGTAACTAACCGCACAACAACCATCTCACACCTGTACACGCGTTGCTTGCTTGTTGAGCTTTCGCCAAGAGCAGTGAGAATGGAGTTCAGATTCCACTTCTAACGTCGGATTGGCAGCGTTTTATCCCGTCCTTATCAGCCATTTTCAATCAATAGAAAACACGTAGGTAGTCAGATAACTCGTATACGAATTCAACTAACAACTACTTCACACTAAGAGCACTTATCACTATGAAACGCGAGATGGTTCCTACGTGGTGTGCACTGGTCGACGGTAACACGTAGACTGAGCTCTGTCCGCCCCTCACGCCGACTCGATGACTCCGTCTAGCGCCGCTAGATGGCGCTGGCGTTCCGCCTTAATGCCTTTCTGTGTCACTAGTATTCCAACTAACAGTATTTGCATAAATAATCTACCTATTAAATATATTATATATCTATAGAATAGATAGATAGATCACTCACTTGGGCTGCAGACCACCAAGCGCGCGGCAGGCGGTGGCGACGCGGGGGCGAAGCGCCTCCCGCCTGTTGCAGACTCGCCCTCCACTTCCGCGTCCGATACAAGCCCGTGGATCTGTAAACACATGTCAACATGTCACTATTACTATAACTAGTAATATGCAATCAAGTCGAATAAAATTTTGTGATTTGAAATTTATTAACTGTTTTAAGTAAATTTAACTAAATTGAGTTATTAACTACACTTCAGAATATTGAGACAAATACCATCTTAGTCTCCCCATCAACATGGCTACTGTAAAATAACGGAAACGTCGGAGCAAAGTGTAAACTTAAATATAAATAGTTCTAATTAATTTAAATAGTTTTTTAAATTGTAGTAAAGTTCAATCATTGAAGTGTTAGAGTTTCAAAATTATGTAAACAACGCGACAATCCGTATAGTTTAATTTCAAGACATCTATTTTTTTATTTTATAGTAGTGCATCGCCATCTATTACGATATAACTGAACTACTTATCAGTTCTTGCATATATTGCCGTTAGATGGCGTCAATTACCGGCTTATACCATTTTAGTTTTGACATTGGAATGCATTTTCGCAGCTCACTGTACATATACGGTTTTATAATAATATATAAGATATAAGGGTTTAGCCACATGACATAATTTAAAAGGTACTTCACAAATAGTAAATAAGCTGTTATTGTAATTGAAAATCCTTGTTTTAAAATATCACGGCCTATTATAACCTCATGTTTTATACCATAGTCGGGTAGAATATGGTACAAAATTGTAAGATCATTCTCATTAAAAATAACCTCAATCAGAGTTCGTCGGTACAACAAATAGCGGAATTGTCAATATCAGTTATTTGAACATAATTATTATAACGTGTGCGTTCAAATATATTAGCTACAATTTATTACACAAGAGAACATTCGGCAACCGAATCGAAATAAAATGAAAACGACCCACCTGATGGTTGTAACTAAACGCACAGTTATTGTAATTGAAAATCTTTACTTTAAAATATCACGGCCTATTATAACCTCATGTTTTATACCAGTCGGGTAGAATATGGTACAAAATTGTAAGATAATTCTCATTAAAAATAACCTCAATTAGAGTTCGTCGGTACAACAAATAGCAAAATTATCAATACTAGTTATTTGAACAGAATTATTATAACGTGTGCGTTCAAATATATTAGCTACAATTTATTACAAAAGAGAACATTCGGCAACCGAATCGAAATAACATGAAAACGACCCACCTGATGGTTGTAACTAACCGCACAGCAACCATCTCACAGCTGTCCACGCGTTGCTTGCTTGTTGAGCTTCGCCAAGAGCAGTGAGAATGGAGTTCAGATTCCACTTCTGACGTCGGATTGGCAGCGTTTTATCCCGTCCTTATCAGCCATTTTAAATCAATAGAAAACACGTAGGTAGTCAGATAATTCGTATTCGAATTCAACTTACAACTACTTCACACTAAGAGCACTTATCACTATGAAACGCGAGATGGTTCCTACGTGGTGTGCACTGGTCGACGGTGACACGTAGACTGAGCTCTGTCCGCCCCTCACGCCGACTCGATGACTCCGTCTAGCGCCGCTAGATGGCGCTGGCGTTCCGCCTTAATGCCTTTCTGTGTCACTAGTATTCCAACTAACAGTATTTTCATAAATAATCTACCTATTAAATATATTATATATCTATAGAATAGATAGATAGATCACTCACTTGGGCTGCAGACCACCAAGCGCGCGGCAGGCGGTGGCGACGCGGGGGCGAAGCGCCTCCCGCCTGTTGCAGACTCGCCCTCCACTTCCGCGTCCGATACTAGCCCGTGGATCTGTAAACACATGTCAACATGTCACTATTACTATAACTAGTAATATGTAATCAAATCGAATAAAATTTTGTGATTTGAAATTTATTAACTGTTTTAAGTAAATTTAACTAAATTGATTTATTAACTACACTTCAGAATATTGAAACAAATACCATCTTAGTCTCCCCGTCAACATGGCTACTGTAAAATAACAGAAATGTCGGAGCAAAGTGTAAACTTAAATATAAATAGTTCTAATTAATTTAAATAGTTTTTTAAATTGTAGTAAAGTTCAATCATTGAAGTGTTAGAGTTTCAAAATTATGTAAACAACGCGACAATCCGTATAGTTTAATTTCAAGACATCTATTTTTTTATTTTATAGTAGTGCATCGCCATCTATTACGATATAACTGAACTACTTATCAGTTCTTGCATATATTGCCGTTAGATGGCGTCAATTACCGGCTTATACCATTTTAGTTTTGACATTGGAATGCATTTTCGCAGCTCACTGTACATATACGGTTTTATATATAAGATATAAGGGTTTAGCCACATGACATAATTTAAAATGTACTTCACAAATAGTAAACAAGCTGTTATTGTAATTGAAAATCCTTGTTTTAAAATATCACGGCCTATTATAACCTCATGTTTTATACCATAGTCGGGTAGAATATGGTACAAAATTGTAAGATCACTCTTATTAAAAATAACCTCAATCAGAGTTCGTCGGTAAACAAATAGCAGAATTGTCAATATCAGTTATTTGAACATAATTATTATAACGTGTGCGTTCAAATATATTAGCTACAATTTATTACACAAGAGAACATTCGGCAACCGAATCGAAATAAAATGAAAACGACCCACCTGATGGTTGTAACTAAATGCACAGTTATTGTAATTGAAAATCCTTACTTTAAAATATCACGTTCTATTATAACCTCGTTTTATACCATAGTCGGGTAGAATATGGTACAGAATTGTAAGATCATTCTCATTAAAAATAACCTCAATCAGAGTTCGTGGGTACAACAAATAGCGGAATTGTCAATACAAGTTATTTGAACATAATTATTATAACGTGTGCGTTCAAATATATTAGCTACAATTTATTACACAAGAGAACATTCGGCAACCGAATCGAATTAAAATGAAAACGACCCACCTGATGGTTGTACCTAAACGCACAGTTATTGTAATTGAAAATCCTAATTTAAAATATCACAGCCTATTATAACCTCATGTTTTATTCCATAGTCGGGTAGAATATGGTATAAAATTGTAAGATCATTATTTTTAAAAATAACCTCAATCAGATTTCGTCGGTACAACAAATAGCGGAATTATCATTACAAGTTATTTGAACATAATTATTATAACGTGTGCGTTCAAATATATTAGCTACAATTTATTACACAAGAGAACATTCGGCAACCAAATCGAATTAAAATGAAAACGACCCACCTGATGGTTGTAACTAACCGCACAACAACCATCTCACACCTGTACACGCGTTGCTTGCTTGTTGAGCTTTCGCCAAGAGCAGTGAGAATGGAGTTCAGATTCCACTTCTAACGTCGGATTGGCAGCGTTTTATCCCGTCCTTATCAGCCATTTTTAATCAATAGAAAACACGTAGGTAGTCAGATAACTCGTATTCGAATTCAACTAACAACTACTTCACACTAAGAGCACTTATCACTATGAAACGCGAGATGGTTCCTACGTGGTGTGCAAGCGCCTCCCGCCTGTTGCAGACTCGCCCTCCACTTCCGCGTCCGATACTAGCCCGTGGATCTGTAAACACATGTCAACATGTCACTATTACTATAACTAGTAATATGCAATCAAATCGAACAAAATTTTGTGATTTGAAATTTATTAACTGTTTTAAGTAAATTTAACTAAATTGATTTATTAACTACACTTCAGAATATTGAAACAAATACCATCTTAGTCTCCCCGTCAACATGGCTACTGTAAAATAACAGAAATGTCGGAGCAAAGTGTAAACTTAAATATAAATAGTTCTAATTAATTTAAATAGTTTTTTTAAATTGTAGTAAAGTTCAATCATTGAAGTGTTAGAGTTTCAAAATTATGTAAACAACGCGACAATCCGTATAGTTTAATTTCAAGACATCTATTTTTTTATTTTATAGTAGTGCATCGCCATCTATTACGATATAACTGAACTACTTATCAGTTCTTGCATATATTGCCGTTAGATGGCGTCAATTACCGGCTTATACCATTTTAGTTTTGACATTGGAATGCATTTTCGCAGCTCACTGTACATATACGGTTTTATATATAAGATATAAGGGTTTAGCCACATGACATAATTTAAAAGGTACTTCACAAATAGTAAACAAGCTGTTATTGTAATTGAAAATCCTTGTTTTAAAATATCACGGCCTATTATAACCTCATGTTTTATACCATAGTCGGGTAGAATATGGTACAAAATTGTAAGATCACTCTCATTAAAAATAACCTCAATCAGAGTTCGTCGGTACAACAAATAGCAAAATTGTCAATATCAGTTATTTGAACATAATTATTATAACGTGTGCGTTCAAATATATTAGCTACAATTTATTACACAAGAGAACATTCGGCAACCGAATCGAAATAAAATGAAAACGACCCACCTGATGGTTGTAACTAAATGCACAGTTATTGTAATTGAAAATCCTTACTTTAAAATATCACGGCCTATTATAACCTCGTTTTATACCATAGTCGGGTAGAATATGGTACAGAATTGTAAGATCATTCTCATTAAAAATAACCTCAATCAGAGTTCGTGGGTACAACAAATAGCGGAATTGTCAATACAAGTTATTTGAACATAATTATTATAACGTGTGCGTTCAAATATATTAGCTACAATTTATTACACAAGAGAACATTCGGCAACCAAATCGAATTAAAATGAAAACGACCCACCTGATGGTTGTAACTACCCGCACAACAACCATCTCACACCTGTACACGCGTTGCTTGCTTGTTGAGCTTTCGCCAAGAGCAGTGAGAATGGAGTTCAGATTCCACTTCTAACGTCGGATTGGCAGCGTTTTATCCCGTCCTTATCAGCCATTTTTAATCAATAGAAAACACGTAGGTAGTCAGATAACTCGTATTCGAATTCAACTAACAACTACTTCACACTAAGAGCACTTATCACTATGAAACGCGAGATGGTTCCTACGTGGTGTGCACTGGTCGACGGTAACACGTAGACTGAGCTCTGTCCGCCCCTCACGCCGACTCGATGACTCCGTCTAGCGCCGCTAGATGGCGCTGGCGTTCCGCCTTAATGCCTTTCTGTGTCACTAGTATTCCAACTAACAGTATTTTCATAAATAATCTACCTATTAAATATATAATATATCTATAGAATAGATAGATAGATCACTCACTTGGGCTGCAGACCACCAAGCGCGCGGCAGGCGGTGGCGACGCGGGGGCGAAGCGCCTCCCGCCTGTTGCAGACTCGCCCTCCACTTCCGCGTCCGATACTAGCCCGTGGATCTGTAAACACATGTCAACATGTCACTATTACTATAACTAGTAATATGCAATCAAATAGAATAAAATTTTGTGATTTGAAATTTATTAACTGTTTTAAGTAAATTTAACTAAATTGATTTATTAACTACACTTCAGAATATTGAAACAAATACCATCTTAGTCTCCCCGTCAACATGGCTACTGTAAAATAACAGAAATGTCGGAGCAAAGTGTAAACTTAAATATAAATAGTTCTAATTAATTTAAATAGTTTTTTTAAATTGTAGTAAAGTTCAATCATCGAAGTGTTAGAGTTTCAAAATTATGTAAACAACGCGACAATCCGTATAGTTTAATTTCAAGACATCTATTTTTTTATTTTATAGTAGTGCATCGCCATCTATTACGATATAACTGAACTACTTATCAGTTCTTGCATATATTGCCGTTAGATGGCGTCAATTACCGGCTTATACCATTTTAGTTTTGACATTGGAATGCATTTTCGCAGCTCACTGTACATATACGGTTTTATATATAAGATATAAGGGTTTAGCCACATGACATAATTTAAAAGGTACTTCACAAATAGTAAACAAGCTGTTATTGTAATTAAAAATCCTTGTTTTAAAATATCACGGCCTATTATAACCTCATGTTTTATACGATAGTTGGGTAGAATATGGTACAAAATTGTAAGATTATTCTCATTAAAAATAACCTCAATCAGAGTTCGTCAGTACAACAAATAGTGGAATTGTCAATATCAGTTATTTGAACATAAATATTATAACGTGTGCGTTCAAATATATTAGCTACAATTTATTACACAAGAGAACATTCGGCAACCGAATCGAAATAAAATGAAAACGACCCACCTGATGGTTGTTACTAAACGCACAGTTATTGTAATTGAAAATCTTTACTTTTAAATATCACGGCCTATTATAACCTCATGTTTTATACCATAGTCGGGTAGAATATGGTACAAAATTGTAAGATCATTCTCATTAAAAATAACCTCAATCAGAGTTCGTCGGTACAACAAATAGCGGAATTGTCAATATCAGTTATTTGAACATAATTATTATAACGTGTGCGTTCAAATATATTAGCTACAATTTATTACACAAGAGAACATTCGGCAACCGAATCGAATTAAAATGAAAACGACCAACCTGATGGTTGTAACTAAACGCACAGTTATTGTAATTGAAAATCCTTATTTTAAAATATCACGGCCTATTATAACCTCATGTTTTATACCATAGTCGGGTAGAATATGGTACAAAATTGTAAGATCATTCTTTTTAAAAATAACCTCAATCAGATTTCGTCGGTACAACAAATAGCGGAATTATCATTACAAGTTATTTGAACATAATTATTATAACGTGTGCGTTCAAATATATTAGCTAAAATTTATTACACAAGAGAACATTCGGCAACCGAATCGAATTAAAATGAAAACGACCCACCTGATGGTTGTAACTAAACGCACAGTTATTGTAATTGAAAATCCTTATTTTAAAATATCACAGCCTATTATAACCTCATGTTTTATACCATAGTCGGGTAGAATATGGTACAAAATTGTAAGATCATTCTTTTTAAAAATAACCTCAATCAGAGTTCGTCGGTACAACAAATAGCGGAATTATCATTACAAGTTATTTGAACATAATTATTATAACGTGTGCGTTCAAATATATTAGCTACAATTTATTACACAAGAGATCATTCGGCAACCGAATCGAATTAAAATGAAAACGACCCACCTGATGGTTGTAACTAAACGCACAGTTATTGTAATTGAAAATCTTTACTTTAAAATATCACGGCCTATTATAACCTCATGTTTTATACCAGTCGGGTAGAATATGGTACAAAATTGTAAGATCATTCTCATTAAAAATAACCTCAATCAGAGTTCGTCGGTACAACAAATAGCGGAATTATCAATACAAGTTATTTGAACAGAATTATTATAACGTGTGCGTTCAAATATATTAGCCACAATTTATTACACAAGAGAACATTCGGCAACCGAATCGAAATAAAATGAAAACGACCCACCTGATGGTTGTAACTAAACGCACAGTTATTGTAATTGAAAATCTTTACTTTTAAAAATCACGGCCTATTATAAGCTCATGTTTTATACCATAGTCGGGTAGAATATGGTACAAAATTGTAAGATCATTCTCATTAAAAATAACCTCAATCAGAGTTCGTCGGTACAACAAATAGCGGAATTGTCAATATCAGTTATTTGAACATAATTATTATAACGTGTGCGTTCAAATATATTAGCTACAATTTATTACACAAGAGAACATTCGGCAACCGAATCGAAATAAAATGAAAACGACCCACCTGATGGTTGTAACTAAACGCACAGTTATTGTAATTGAAAATCCTTATTTTAAAATATCACGGCCTATTATAACCTCATGTTTTATACCATAGTCGGGTAGAATATGGTACAAAATTGTAAGATCATTATTTTTAAAAATAACCTCAATCAGAGTTCGTCGGTACAACAATTAGCGGAATTATCATTACAAGTTATTTGAACATAATTATTATAACGTGTGCGTTCAAATATATTAGCTACAATTTATTACACAAGAGAACATTCGGCAACCGAATCGAATTAAAATGAAAACGACCCACCTGATGGTTGTAACTAAACGCACAGTTATTGTAATTGAAAATCTTTACTTTAAAATATCACGGCCTATTATAACCTCATGTTTTATACCAGTCTGGTAGAATATGGTACAAAATTGTAAGATCATTCTCATTAAAAATAACCTCAATCAGAGTTCGTCGGTACAACAAATAGCGGAATTATCAATACAAGTTATTTGAACAGAATTATTATAACGTGTGCGTTCAAATATATTAGCTACAATTTATTACACAAGAGAACATTCGGCAACCGAATCGAATTAAAATGAAAACGACCCATCTGATGGTTGTAACTAAACGCACAGTTATTGTAATTGAAAATCTTTACTTTAAAATATCGCGGCCTATTATAACCTCATGTTTTATACCAGTCGGGTAGAATATGGTACAAAATTGTAAGATCATTCTCATTAAAAATAACCTCAATCAGAGTTCGTCGGTACAACAAATAGAGGAATTATCAATACAAGTTATTTGAACAGAATTATTATAACGTGTGCGTTCAAATATATTAGCTACAATTTATTACACAAGAGAACATTCGGCAACCGAATCGAATTAAAATGAAAACGACCAACCTGATGGTTGTAACTAAACGCACAGTTATTGTAATTGAAAATCCTTATTTTAAAATATCACGGCCTATTATAACCTCATGTTTTATACCATAGTCGGGTAGAATATGGTACAAAATTGTAAGATCATTCTCATTAAAAATAACCTCAATCAGAGTTCGTCGGTACAACAAATAGCGGAATTGTCAATATCAGTTATTTGAACAGAATTATTATAACGTGTGCGTTCAAATATATTAGCTACAATTTATTACACAAGAGAACATTCGGCAACCGAATCGAATTAAAATGAAAACGACCAACCTGATGGTTGTAACTAAACGCACAGTTATTGTAATTGAAAATCCTTATTTTAAAATATCACGGCCTATTATAACCTCATGTTTTATACCATAGTCGGGTAGAATATGGTACAAAATTGTAAGATCATTCTTTTTAAAAATAACCTCAATCAGATTTCGTCGGTACAACAAATAGCGGAATTATCATTACAAGTTATTTGAACATAATTATTATAACGTGTGCGTTCAAATATATTAGCTACAATTTATTACACAAGAGAACATTCGGCAACCGAATCGAATTAAAATGAAAACGACCCACCTGATGGTTGTAACTAAACGCACAGTTATTGTAATTGAAAATCCTTATTTTAAAATATCACGGCCTATTATAACCTCATGTTTTATACCATAGTCGGGTAGAATATGGTACAAAATTGTAAGATCATTCTTTTTAAAAATAACCTCAATCAGAGTTCGTCGGTACAACAAATAGCGGAATTATCATTACAAGTTATTTGAACATAATTATTATAACGTGTGCGTTCAAATATATTAGCTACAATTTATTACACAAGAGATCATTCGGCAACCGAATCGAATTAAAATGAAAACGACCCACCTGATGGTTGTAACTAAACGCACAGTTATTGTAATTGAAAATCTTTACTTTAAAATATCACGGCCTATTATAACCTCATGTTTTATACCAGTCGGGTAGAATATGGTACAAAATTGTAAGATCATTCTCATTAAAAATAACCTCAATCAGAGTTCGTCGGTACAACAAATAGCGGAATTATCAATACAAGTTATTTGAACAGAATTATTATAACGTGTGCGTTCAAATATATTAGCCACAATTTATTACACAAGAGAACATTCGGCAACCGAATCGAAATAAAATGAAAACGACCCACCTGATGGTTGTAACTAAACGCACAGTTATTGTAATTGAAAATCTTTACTTTTAAAAATCACGGCCTATTATAACCTCATGTTTTATACCATAGTCGGGTAGAATATGGTACAAAATTGTAAGATCATTCTCATTAAAAATAACCTCAATCAGAGTTCGTCGGTACAACAAATAGCGGAATTGTCAATATCAGTTATTTGAACATAATTATTATAACGTGTGCGTTCAAATATATTAGCTACAATTTATTACACAAGAGAACATTCGGCAACCGAATCGAAATAAAATGAAAACGACCCACCTGATGGTTGTAACTAAACGCACAGTTATTGTAATTGAAAATCCTTATTTTAAAATATCACGGCCTATTATAACCTCATGTTTTATACCATAGTCGGGTAGAATATGGTACAAAATTGTAAGATCATTATTTTTAAAAATAACCTCAATCAGAGTTCGTCGGTACAACAATTAGCGGAATTATCATTACAAGTTATTTGAACATAATTATTATAACGTGTGCGTTCAAATATATTAGCTACAATTTATTACACAAGAGAACATTCGGCAACCGAATCGAATTAAAATGAAAACGACCCACCTGATGGTTGTAACTAAACGCACAGTTATTGTAATTGAAAATCTTTACTTTAAAATATCACGGCCTATTATAACCTCATGTTTTATACCAGTCTGGTAGAATATGGTACAAAATTGTAAGATCATTCTCATTAAAAATAACCTCAATCAGAGTTCGTCGGTACAACAAATAGCGGAATTATCAATACAAGTTATTTGAACAGAATTATTATAACGTGTGCGTTCAAATATATTAGCCACAATTTATTACACAAGAGAACATTCAGCAACCGAATCGAATTAAAATGAAAACGACCCATCTGATGGTTGTAACTAAACGCACAGTTATTGTAATTGAAAATCTTTACTTTAAAATATCGCGGCCTATTATAACCTCATGTTTTATACCAGTCGGGTAGAATATGGTACAAAATTGTAAGATCATTCTCATTAAAAATAACCTCAATCAGAGTTCGTCGGTACAACAAATAGAGGAATTATCAATACAAGTTATTTGAACAGAATTATTATAACGTGTGCGTTCAAATATATTAGCCACAATTTATTACACAAGAGAACATTCGGCAACCGAATTGAAATAAAATGAAAACGACCCACCTGATGGTTGTAACTAAACGCACAGTTATTGTAATTGAAAATCTTTACTTTTAAAAATCACGGCCTATTATAACCTCATGTTTTATACCATAGTCGGGTAGAATATGGTACAAAATTGTAAGATCATTCTCATTAAAAATAACCTCAATCAGAGTTCGTCGGTACAACAAATAGCGGAATTGTCAATATCAGTTATTTGAACATAATTATTATAACGTGTGCGTTCAAATATATTAGCTACAATTTATTACACAAGAGAACATTCGGCAACCGAATCGAATTAAAATGAAAACGACCCATCTGATGGTTGTAACTAAACGCACAGTTATTGTAATTGAAAATCTTTACTTTAAAATATCGCGGCCTATTATAACCTCATGTTTTATACCAGTCGGGTAGAATATGGTACAAAATTGTAAGATCATTCTCATTAAAAATAACCTCAATCAGAGTTCGTCGGTACAACAAATAGAGGAATTATCAATACAAGTTATTTGAACAGAATTATTATAACGTGTGCGTTCAAATATATTAGCCACAATTTATTACACAAGAGAACATTCGGCAACCGAATTGAAATAAAATGAAAACGACCCACCTGATGGTTGTAACTAAACGCACAGTTATTGTAATTGAAAATCTTTACTTTTAAAAATCACGGCCTATTATAACCTCATGTTTTATACCATAGTCGGGTAGAATATGGTACAAAATTGTAAGATCATTCTCATTAAAAATAACCTCAATCAGAGTTCGTCGGTACAACAAATAGCGGAATTGTCAATATCAGTTATTTGAACATAATTATTATAACGTGTGCGTTCAAATATATTAGCTACAATTTATTACACAAGAGAACATTCGGCAACCGAATCGAAATAAAATGAAAACGACCCACCTGATGGTTGTAACTAACCGCACAACAACCATCTCACACCTGTACACGCGTTGCTTGCTTGTTGAGCTTTCGCCAAGAGCAGTGAGAATGGAGTTCAGATTCCACTTCTAACGTCGGATTGGCAGCGTTTTATCCCGTCCTTATCAGCCATTTTTAATCAATATAAAACACGTAGGTAGTCAGATAACTCGTATTCGAATTCAACTAACAACTACTTCACACTAAGAGCACTTATCACTATGAAACGCGAGATGGTTCCTACGTGGTGTGCACTGGTCGACGGTAACACGTAGACTGAGCTCTGTCCGCCCCTCACGCCGACTCGATGACTCCGTCTAGCGCCGCTAGATGGCGCTGGCGTTCCGCCTTAATGCCTTTCTGTGTCACTAGTATTCCAACTAACAGTATTTTCATAAATAATCTACCTATTAAATATATAATATATCTATAGAATAGATAGATAGATCACTCACTTGGGCTGCAGACCACCAAGCGCGCGGCAGGCGGTGGCGACGCGGGGGCGAAGCGCCTCCCGCCTGTTGCAGACTCGCCCTCCACTTCCGCGTCCGATACTAGCCCGTGGATCTGTACACACATGTCAACATGTCACTATTACTATAACTAGTAATATGCAATCTAATCGAATAAAATTTTGTGATTTGAAATTTATTAACTGTTTTAAGTAAATTTAACTAAATTGAGTTATTAACTACACTTCAGAATATTGAGACAAATACCATCTTAGTCTCCCCGTCAACATGGCTACTGTAAAATAACAGAAACGTCGGAGCAAAGTGTAAACTTAAATATAAATAGTTCTAATTAATTTAAATAGTTTTTTTAAATTGTAGTAAAGTTCAATCATTGAAGTGTTAGAGTTTCAAAATTATGTAAACAACGCGACAATCCGTATAGTTTAATTTCAAGACATCTATTTTTTTATTTTATAGTAGTGCATCGCCATCTATTACGATATAACTGAACTACTTATCAGTTCTTGCATATATTGCCGTTAGATGGCGTCAATTACCGGCTTATACCATTTTAGTTTTGAAATTGGAATGCATTTTCGCAGCTCACTGTACTATCGACAGCAGCGACGGATGACCATTTAGGAAAAAATTCGCTTACACATTTTGACTTAAAGTGACTCCGCCCTTAATTTTGTTAACCAATCAAAAAGGAATCTTCGAACAAAAAAGTGTACCAACCGTTTGTTTTTATGACTTTTCTTACTTTTGCCAGATGGTATCATATTTGGACAATTGTTGCGTTGACACAATACCGAACTTCTAACCACGAGCTCCCACAGGAACTTTAATACTCTACTCTTCTAATAGTAAATTTAATTGTAGCTTTTTGTATTAACTTTTGTTTTTACTTTATATATTTAGTATTAATAGTATAATTTATTTACAATTTTAAGATAATATGCTCTTGTATCAAAATAAATAAAAAATATTGTCTCTTATGATTAAAAATAACGGTATGGAATGTAAATATAAATTTAAGCATTGTTATACTTAATCATTGAAATAGGTTTTATTTGTTACTTTCTTTTTGTTTGTTTAGTTTGATGGAACGTAGCTACCTAGTTGTTAAATTAGTATTAGTAGGTAACTTTTAAATTACAATTTTACTGAGATAGTAAGTATATTGTTGTTTTATTTATTTATTTCAAGGTAGCTTTATTCATTTAACATTTATAACTATTATATTAATGAAGTCTGAAATATTTAAAAACGTATCTGCATCAAAGAAGTCCATTATACGAGCACATCAATAAAACTAAATAAACTATTATGTAGCCGGCCTACGGCCTATTCAAATATTAACATTGTTGTATAAATAAATAGGTAATACAATATATTTGATACCTTCCAGTCGTTTTGATTCGTTTGATCATAGCGGCTTCAGAACATAACCAATGTTAATTTGCTGATTTCTATTTGAGAATGTTTATACCAAGTATAAATAATCAATCCTGGCGGTACACAAATATATACATAATACATATAATACAAATGTAAGGTGTAAAAAAACTCAAACAAAAAGGTCGTAGCTGACCAGTTGAGTTTGTATCGCCTTAGAATCAGTAAACAAATGTCAGGTGTAAAAAAAAAATTAAAAAAAAGGGGCGTTTCACGTGCCATGTTGGCCTGCTATGCGATTTTAACCTTAGGAATGGTCATCCGTCGCTGCTGTCGATAGTACATATACGGTTTTATATATAAGATATAAGGGTTTAGCCACATGACATAATTTAAAAGGTACTTCACAAATAGTAAACAAGCTGTTATTGTAATTGAAAATCCTTGTTTTAAAATATCACGGCCTATTATAACCTCATGTTTTATACGATAGTTGGGTAGAATATGGTACAAAATAGTAAGATTATTCTCATTAAAAATAACCTCAATCAGAGTTCGTCAGTACAACAAATAGTGGAATTGTCAATATCAGTTATTTGAACATAAATATTATAACGTGTGCGTTCAAATATATTAGCTACAATTTATTACACAAGAGAACATTCGGCAACCGAATCGAAATAAAATGAAAACGACCCACCTGATGGTTGTAACTAAACGCACAGTTATTGTAATTGAAAATCTTTACTTTTAAATATCACGGCCTATTATAACCTCATGTTTTATACCATAGTCGGGTAGAATATGGTACAAAATTGTAAGATCATTCTCATTAAAAATAACCTCAATCAGAGTTCGTCGGTACAACAAATAGCGGAATTGTCAATATCAGTTATTTGAACATAATTATTATAACGTGTGCGTTCAAATATATTAGCTACAATTTATTACACAAGAGAACATTCGGCAACCGAATCGAAATAAAATGAAAACGACCCACCTGATGGTTGTAACTAAACGCACAGTTATTGTAATTGAAAATCCTTATTTTAAAATATCACGGCCTATTATAACCTCATGTTTTATACCATAGTCGGGTAGAATATGGTACAAAATTGTAAGATCATTCTTTTTAAAAATAACCTCAATCAGATTTCGTCGGTACAACAAATAGCGGAATTATCATTACAAGTTATTTGAACATAATTATTATAACGTGTGCATTCAAATATATTAGCTACAATTTATTACACAAGAGAACATTCGGCAACCGAATCGAATTAAAATGAAAACGACCCACCTGATGGTTGTAACTAAACGCACAGTTATTGTAATTGAAAATCCTTATTTTAAAATATCACGGCCTATTATAACCTCATGTTTTATACCATAGTCGGGTAGAATATGGTACAAAATTGTAAGATCATTCTTTTTAAAAATAACCTCAATCAGAGTTCGTCGGTACAACAAATAGCGGAATTATCATTACAAGTTATTTGAACATAATTATTATAACGTGTGCGTTCAAATATATTAGCTACAATTTATTACACAAGAGATCATTCGGCAACCGAATCGAATTAAAATGAAAACGACCCACCTGATGGTTGTAACTAAACGCACAGTTATTGTAATTGAAAATCTTTACTTTAAAATATCACGGCCTATTATAACCTCATGTTTTATACCAGTCGGGTAGAATATGGTACAAAATTGTAAGATCATTCTCATTAAAAATAACCTCAATCAGAGTTCGTCGGTACAACAAATAGCGGAATTATCAATACAAGTTATTTGAACAGAATTATTATAACGTGTGCGTTCAAATATATTAGCCACAATTTATTACACAAGAGAACATTCGGCAACCGAATCGAAATAAAATGAAAACGACCCACCTGATGGTTGTAACTAAACGCACAGTTATTGTAATTGAAAATCTTTACTTTTAAAAATCACGGCCTATTATAACCTCATGTTTTATACCATAGTCGGGTAGAATATGGTACAAAATTGTAAGATCATTCTCATTAAAAATAACCTCAATCAGAGTTCGTCGGTACAACAAATAGCGGAATTGTCAATATCAGTTATTTGAACATAATTATTATAACGTGTGCGTTCAAATATATTAGCTACAAATTATTACACAAGAGAACATTCAGCAACCGAATCGAAATAAAATGAAAACGACCCACCTGATGGTTGTAACTAAACGCACAGTTATTGTAATTGAAAATCCTTATTTTAAAATATCACGGCCTATTATAACCTCATGTTTTATACCATAGTCGGGTAGAATATGGTACAAAATTGTAAGATCATTATTTTTAAAAATAACCTCAATCAGAGTTCGTCGGTACAACAATTAGCGGAATTATCATTACAAGTTATTTGAACATAATTATTATAACGTGTGCGTTCAAATATATTAGCTACAATTTATTACACAAGAGAACATTCGGCAACCGAATCGAATTAAAATGAAAACGACCCACCTGATGGTTGTAACTAAACGCACAGTTATTGTAATTGAAAATCTTTACTTTAAAATATCACGGCCTATTATAACCTTATGTTTTATACCAGTCTGGTAGAATATGGTACAAAATTGTAAGATCATTCTCATTAAAAATAACCTCAATCAGAGTTCGTCGGTACAACAAATAGCGGAATTATCAATACAAGTTATTTGAACAGAATTATTAAAACGTGTGCGTTCAAATATATTAGCCACAATTTATTACACAAGAGAACATTCGGCAACCGAATCGAAATAAAATGAAAACGACCCACCTGATGGTTGTAACTAAACGCACAGTTATTGTAATTGAAAATCTTTACTTTAAAATATCACGGCCTATTATAACCTCATGTTTTATACCAGTCGGGTAGAATATGGTTCAAAATTGTAAGATCATTCTCATTAAAAATAACCTCAATCAGAGTTCGTCGGTACAACAAATAGCGGAATTATCAAGACAAGTTATTTGAACAGAATTATTATAACGTGTGCGTTCAAATATATTAGCCACAATTTATTACACAAGAGAACATTCGGCAACCGAATCGAAATAAAATGAAAACGACCCACCTGATGGTTGTAACTAACCGCACAGCAACCGTCTCACAGCTGTCCACGCGTTGCTTGCTTGTTGAGCTTTCGCCAAGAGCAGTGAGAATGGAGTTCAGATTCCACTTCTAACGTCGGATTGGCAGCGTTTTATCCCGTCCTTATCAGCCATTTTCAATCAATAGAAAACACGTAGGTAGTCAGATAACTCGTATTCGTATTCAACTAACAACTACTTCACACTAAGAGCACTTATCACTATGAAACGCGAGATGGTTCCTACGTAGTGTGCACTGGTCGACGGTAACACGTAGACTGAGCTCTGTCCGCCCCTCACGCCGACTCGATGACTCCGTCTAGCGCCGCTAGATGGCGCTGGCGTTCCGCCTTAATGCCTTTCTGTGTCACTAGTATTCCAACTAACAGTATTTTCATAAATAATCTACCTATTAAATATATTATATATCTATAGAATAGATAGATAGATCACTCACTTGGGCTGCAGACCACCAAGCGCGCGGCAGGCGGTGGCGACGCGGGGGCGAAGCGCCTCCCGCCTGTTGCAGACTCGCCCTCCACTTCCGCGTCCGATACTAGCCCGTGGATCTGTAAACACATGTCAACATGTCACTATTACTATAACTAGTAATATGCAATCAAGTCGAATAAAATTTTGTGATTTGAAATTTATTAACTGTTTTAAGTAAATTTAACTAAATTTAGTTATTAACTACACTTCAGAATATTGAGACAAATACCATCTTAGTCTCCCCGTCAACATGGCTACTGTAAAATAACAGAAACGTCGGAGCAAAGTGTAAACTTAAATATAAATAGTTCTAATTAATTTAAATAGTTTTTTAAATTGTAGTAAAGTTCAATCATTGAAGTGTTAGAGTTTCAAAATTATGTAAACAACGCGACAATCCGTATAGATTAATTTCAAGACATCTATTTTTTTATTTTATAGTAGTGTATCGCCATCTATTACGATATAACTGAACTACTTATCAGTTCTTGCATATATTGCCGTTAGATGGCGTCAATTACCGGCTTATACCATTTTAGTTTTGACATTGGAATGCATTTTCGCAGCTCACTGTACATATACGGTTTTATATATAAGATATAAGGGTTTAGCCACATGACATAATTTAAAAGGTACTTCACAAATAGTAAACAAGCTGTTATTGTAATTGAAAATCCTTGTTTTAAAATATCACGGCCTATTATAACCTCATGTTTTATACCATAGTTGGGTAGAATATGGTACAAAATTGTAAGATTATTCTAATTAAAAATAACCTCAATCAGAGTTCGTCAGTACAACAAATAGTGGAATTGTCAATATCAGTTATTTGAACATAAATATTATAACGTGTGCGTTCAAATATATTAGCTACAATTTATTACACAAGAGAACATTCGGCAACCGAATCGAAATAAAATGAAAACGACCCACCTGATGGTTGTAACTAAACGCACAGTTATTGTAATTGAAAATTTTTACTTTTAAATATCACGGCCTATTATAACCTCATGTTTTATACCATAGTCGGGTAGAATATGGTACAAAATTGTAAGATCATTCTCATTAAAAATAACCTCAATCAGAGTTCGTCGGTACAACAAATAGCGGAATTGTCAATATCAGTTATTTGAACATAATTATTATAACGTGTGCGTTCAAATATATTAGCTACAATTTATTACACAAGAGAACATTCTGCAACCGAATCGAAATAAAATGAAAACGACCCACCTGATGGTTGTAACTAAACGCACAGTTATTGTAATTGAAAATCCTTACTTTAAAATATCACGGCCTATTATAACCTCGTCTTATACCATAGTCGGGTAGAATATGGTACAGAATTGTAAGATCATTCTCATTAAAAATAACCTCAATCAGAGTTCGTGGGTACAACAAATAGCGGAATTGTCAATACAAGTTATTTGAACAGAATTATTATAACATGTGCGTTCAAATATATTAGCCACAATTTATTACACAAGAGAACATTCGGCAACCGAATCGAAATAAAATGAAAACGACCCACCTGATGGTTGTAACTAACCGCACAGCAACCGTCTCACAGCTGTCCACGCGTTGCTTGCTTGTTGAGCTTTCGCCAAGAGCAGTGAGAATGGAGTTCAGATTCCACTTCTAACGTCGGATTGGCAGCGTTTTATCCCGTCCTTATCAGCCATTTTCAATCAATAGAAAACACGTAGGTAGTCAGATAACTCGTATTCGTATTCAACTAACAACTACTTCACACTAAGAGCACTTATCACTATGAAACGCGAGATGGTTCCTACGTGGTGTGCACTGGTCGACGGTAACACGTAGACTGAGCTCTGTCCGCCCCTCACGCCGACTCGATGACTCCGTCTAGCGCCGCTAGATGGCGCTG
Organism: Catocala nupta; assembly: GCA_963675205.1. Taxonomy (NCBI): domain Eukaryota; kingdom Metazoa; phylum Arthropoda; class Insecta; order Lepidoptera; family Erebidae; genus Catocala; species Catocala nupta. The sequence continues at coordinate 19,540,909 of OY776104.1, forward strand.
GCGTTCCGCCTTAATGCCTTTCTGTGTCACTAGTATTCCAACTAACAGTATTTTCATAAATAATCTACCTATTAAATATATTATATATCTATAGATAGATAGATCACTCACTTGGGCTGCAGACCACCAAGCGCGCGGCAGGCGGTGGCGACGCGGGGGCGAAGCGCCTCCCGCCTGTTGCAGACTCGCCCTCCACTTCCGCGTCCGATACTAGCCCGTGGATCTGTAAACACATGTCAACATGTCACTATTACTATAACTAGTAATATGCAATCAAGTCGAATAAAATTTTGTGATTTGAAATTTATTAACTGTTTTAAGTAAATTTAACTAAATTGAGTTATTAACTACACTTCAGAATATTGAGACAAATACCATCTTAGTCTCCCCGTCAACATGGCTACTGTAAAATAACAGAAACGTCGGAGCAAAGTGTAAACTTAAATATAAATAGTTCTAATTAATTTAAATAGTTTTTTAAATAGTAGGAAAGTTTAATCTTTGAAGTGTTAGAGTTTCAAAATTATGTAAACAACGCGACAATCCGTATAGATTAATTTCAAGACATCTATTTTTTTATTTTATAGTAGTGTATCGCCATCTATTACGATATAACTGAACTACTTATCAGTTCTTGCATATATTGCCGTTAGATGGCGTCAATTACCGGCTTATACCATTTTAGTTTTGACATTGGAATGCATTTTCGCAGCTCACTGTACATATACGGTTTTATATATAAGATATAAGGGTTTAGCCACATGAGATAATTTAAAAGGTACTTCACAAATAGTAAACAAGCTGTTATTGTAATTGAAAATCCTTGTTTTAAAATATCACGTCCTATTATAACCTCATGTTTAATACCATAGTCGGGTAGAATATGGTACAAAATTTTAAGATTATTCTCATTAAAAATAACCTCAATCAGAGTTCGACGGTACAACAAATAGTGGAATTGTCAATATCAGTTATTTGAACATAATTATTATAACGTGTGCGTTAAAATATATTAGCTACAATTTATTACACAAGAGAACATTCGGCAACCGAATCAAAATAAAATGAAAACGACCCACCTGATAGTTGTAACTAACCGCACAGTTATTGTAATTGAAAATCTTTACTTTTAAAAATCACGGCCTATTATAACCTCATGTTTTATACCATAGTCGGGTAGAATATGGTACAAAATTGTAAGATCATTCTCATTAAAAATAACCTCAATCAGAGTTCGTCGGTACAACAAATAGCGGAATTGTCAATATCAGTTATTTGAACATAATTATTATAACGTGTGCGTTCAAATATATTAGCTACAATTTATTACACAAGAGAACATTCGGCAACCGAATCGAATTAAAATGAAAACGACCCACCTGATGGTTGTAACTAAACGCACAGTTATTGTAATTGAAAATCCTTATTTTAAAATATCACGGCCTATTATAACCTCATGTTTTATACCATAGTCGGGTAGAATATGGTACAAAATTGTAAGATCATTCTTTTTAAAAATAACGTCAATCAGAGTTCGTCGGTACAACAAATAGCGGAATTATCATTACAAGTTATTTGAACATAATTATTATAACGTGTGCGTTCAAATATATTAGCTACAATTTATTACACAAGAGAACATTCGGCAACCGAATCGAATTAAAATGAAAACGACCCACCTGATGGTTGTAACTAAACGCACAGTTATTGTAATTGAAAATCTTTACTTTAAAATATCACGGCCTATTATAACCTCATGTTTTATACCAGTCGGGTAGAATATGGTACAAAATTGTAAGATCATTCTCATTAAAAATAACCTCAATCAGAGTTCGTCGGTACAACAAATAGCGGAATTATCAATACAAGTTATTTGAACAGAATTATTATAACGTGTGCGTTCAAATATATTAGCCACAATTTATTACACAAGAGAACATTCGGCAACCGAATCGAAATAAAATGAAAACGACCCAC